>OX377201.1:106617849-107267152 GCA_947396885.1 Heligmosomoides polygyrus polygyrus
AGGATTTCGATGCATCTGCAGGGAAAATTATGTTAAAGACGGTCGTTTATTTCGCGACAACAAATCGTCAATGGCTAAAATTGTTGATGTTCAGGTGAAACGGTAGGGTGGATTTTGTGTGAAGCCGGTTGCGGTCTCTGGTATCACTACGTGTGCATTGGAATGACGGCCGAATCGGCCAAGTCGCTGCCGGCCTACGTGTGCTATCGCTGCAGCCGAACGGAGCAGCAAATAGCGCAACATCCGGTGGCCGTCTGACACCTGATCTTGCCTCCTACACTTTTTCTCCCCTTTCAGATTCAAATCGAATTCTAGGCATCTGAATGCCGTCCCCGATGGCTAGCTACAGTAGCTATGAATGAATTGTTCATCGGTTCAGTGTAATATGTGTGTTTTAGTCGGATGTAGGCAATGCTTTGAACCCCCCTCCCCCCTTCCCCTCCCCCCGTTACCCCGATGTGCTGCGTTTAACGCGCCTTGTTTGTGAATGGACCTGACCTGGTCGCTTTGCGCCACCCGCTGTGTTCTATGTACCCTTTCCTTCTGAAATATAAGCAGATGTGTATGATATCAGATTCCCTCCTCTTCCTTCCAAGCATACTACTATCTATTCATTTCGTTGCTTTTCAGCTGTGTTTCTAGTTCCTCGAGCTTCTAGGTAATGCGTGCTCTGTCGGGTGTGATGAGAAGAAGCATACGGACAGGGTTTATACTTCGACATTGATCGCGCGACGCGTTAAATCGATATGGGAGCTTATCATCGCATTCCATTGCGCGTCACGTGCACACTAACGATCGCTAAGGGCCTGTTCATACTCCGCGACGGGAGTGACAGGAGCTACAAAGGAAAGCATACATATCGATTTTCGCAGGCAACAGCTTGGCACTGATCGATATCCTTCGCCCTGTCGCTCCCTCTTCTGCCGTCGCTCACGTCGCGAAGTATGAACAGGTCCTAAGGCCCTGTTTATACTTTCGACGCCAAGCGACACGACGGCATGTGTGGTTGCCAAATTGATCGATCGCGTCGCCCGACCAATAGGCGTCGTTTAGTGTGCGCGCGACGCGCGACGCGGTGCATGTGTAGCGGCCAAATTGATCGTACGACGCGATTGATCAGTTCGGCTCTACACATGGCATCGCGTCGCGCGTCGCGCGCACACTAAACAAGGCCATACGGCAACAATACGTCGCGTCGCGTCGCTCGGCGCGGTGTGAAGGCTATCAATATCGATTAGGCGGCGCAGGTGATCGATAATGGTAGCTTTCTCAAAGGCGAACAGCCCGATGTCGGAAGTACATACCATTTCACGCCCAGTTAGATGTTCTGCAATCAAACATTGGACATCGCTCAAATTGAAATAAATTCAAATTAGCTGGACACATCACAAAGCAGATTGGACACCTCTAAAATCAAACTGAGCCTCTTCCAAATCAAGGCGAACGTTTTCCTTATGAAACCAGACACTCAAGGAACGACAAAATAAATTTCTGTCTTAGAAAAATCTACTATTATTTTCTTATAAAATTTATAATTTACTTGCCCCATAAACTGAATACAGTGTTTAAAGCTTTAGAAAAATCTATTCTTCTAGAAATAACAATGTATCAGAGATTAATTGAAGGAGCAAGGAAGGGGCGATTTCTCAGTATATTGAAAGAAGAGATGGCGCCATGCAACCACCTCGCCCACCGCGATTTCCGTTTGATTGATTAGTATAGAGGCTGCTTACCCGAAGCTGTCCAATGAAGATATGTCTATTTTTACAACTGTTTCTGTTACACGGTAGTCTACGGTGCAAGAGAAATAATTGTGGAAAATAGACATATCTTCACTGGACAGCTTCGGGTAAGCAGCCTCTACACTAATCGGTCAATTGGAAATCGCGGTGAGCGAGGCGGTTGCATGGCGCCATCTCTTCTTTCATATACTGAAAAATTACCACTTTCTTGCTACTTCAAGTGATCTCTGACACGTTATTTCTAGAAAAATAGATTTTTTCTAAAGCTTCAAACACTGTGTTCAGTTTATGGGGCAAGTGAGTTATAAATTTTATAAGAAAATAATAGTAACTTTTCCTAATACTGAAATTTTTTGACATTCCTAGAGTGTCTGGTTTGATAAGGAAAATTTTCGCCTTGATTTGGAAGGGGCTCAGTTCGATGTCAGAAGTGTCTAGCCTGCTTTGCGAGATGTCCAATGACCAACCAAGGTGTGAAAATGGTTTATACTCAAGTCGCCTGGCCGCACGCCGTTATGCAAATGGCCGGTATCGATTAGGCGGGGCGAACGATCAATAATGGATGGCATGGCGACGCCGCGCCGTCCAGCGGCTGAACTATAAATCACGCCCGCCTAATCGATATCGGCGGCACGATGTCGAGTGTATAAGCCCTGCCCAAAGCGCGGTGATTTCCTTTCACTCCGTTCTCTGTTCGTTGTTCTATATATTGATTCTCCTTGTATGGCTTTTTCAGTACAGTTTTAATAGTCCGTGCGCCCGTTCATTCATCGCACTCTGTGTACAATAATAATAATAGGCTTCGTTGCGCGTACCAAAAGGGGTCTTCATCCCGTTATGATCACTGTATCATTTGTTCCTGTACATTTATCTGTTCTTCGTATGTTGTTGGGTCCGGCCAACGTTGAATTTTATTGACTGAACTGGTCATCGTGTTTCTACTGCTACTCTGACTCAGTATTTGCTCCCATATGGCTGTTGAGTTCCTACCACGATTTCAGTTGTTTCGAGCAAAGCTAGGACGAAATGTAGTTTTGTTGCTTTGGATAAATGACACCCATGTGTTCAGTTTCGAAGCGTTGATCTCTGAAAACACTATCTTGTCTGACTATTGAGGTCTGATTTATTCTTTGAGACACAAAGGTCATGATTTGTTGATCAGTGGGATGATACCAGTATTCCGGAGGCTTGAGCCATTGTGTGCGTCGTCTTCCATTTCAAATAACGTCAGGCTGTGTTTGTATTCTTCGATAGTCATCCTCACTGCAGTGTATGCCAGCGAAACATGGAAGATGTCAGCTAGCATCATCAGACGGGTCAACGCTTTCATTGCAAATGTCTTCGGAAAATAATAATGATACGTTACAAGGACCGCTTGACGACCGAAGAAGTATTACGACGCTGCCGCTCGAGCAACCTCTACGAAACCGTTACGCAACGCCGACTCTGCCTCGCCGGACACATACTGCATATGCCGGTGTACCGCCTGCCAAGATCAGCCATGCAATGGATGCCGCCAGAAAAGCGAATCAGAGGCCGCCCAAGAAGCACGTGGCGTCGCACGTTCATGAATGACTTGAAAGTTATGAATTTTCCTAGCCAGGAGTGCGAAGAATTATCCCAAGACAGACAGCGATGGAAAGAGTTCGTCGCCCTACACGCGCACAACAGCAAACGGAGGAACTAAATACTATTAGGTTGGGGCATAAGTTCTCGGACATTTGATCCCTCCTGAATTAAAAGCGCATTTTTCCGCCAAATTTCTCACATGTATCAACGCGTAAATGATCCATCGATAGAGAAAGGAAGGGGCTACAAAACTGTTCCTAACATTTACTTCTGCGTTGTTAACGTCAGCTATTATGGCTAAGCAATTCATCCCAACTGAGACGAATATTCGGCACGTCATGTTATTCCTGCATCAACCTGGCCTCAATGCCAACGAATCGTATCGTCGCCTGAAGGATGTTTACGACGAGAGTGCTCCTGCTCGAAGTACTGTGACCAGTGGTTCTCGAAGTTTGCAGTTGGTGAATTCTCCGTTGAAGATAATGAACGAGAAGGGCGCCCGATGACACTGGATTTGGATGGCCTCCGAAGTAGAGTGGAAGCCGACCCATACCAAGCCACTCGCGAACTATCAAGCACTCTTGGTGTTAGTCACTCAACAGTCGTTCGAGGATTGAAGTCGATTGGAAAGGTGCAAAAATTGGGTCGCTTGGTACCTCACGACTTGACACAACATGACATGGATCGCAGAGCCGATGTCGCTCTGTCTCTCCTTACCCTCAGACGTACCCACGGATGGCTGGACAACCTTGTCACCGGGATGAGAAGTGGATACTCTACTCTAATTATCACCGGCGTGCACAGTGGGTTGACGCAACAGGAGAGGCAGAGGATGTTCCGAAACCCGACCTTCACGTGAAAAAGGTGATGCCATGCATTTGGTGGAGCGTTCTTGGCGTAGAATACTGGGAGCTGCTGGACGATGGGATAACAGTGACGGCAGAGGTTTACGTCAACCAACTGAGGAAGTTGAGGGCCCACCTTCAAACCACACGGGGAGAACAAGTGAAGGTGTATTTTCAACACGACAACGCTAGGCCGCATATTGCTAGAGCGACGGCGGCTGAGTTGGCGGACTACGGATGGACCGTTCTTCCCCATCCACCTTACTCATCAGATCTCGCTCCTTCTGATTGTCATTTGTTTTCAACCCTTCAACGCTATTTGGACGGCCAGCAATTCAGGAACCGAGAGGATGTCAAGGAGGCACTGCTCACATTTTTCGAATCGCAACCGGCCACGTTTTGGAGAAAAGGCATCCATGACTTACCAGCACGTGGCGAAAGACAATTGATGTAAAGGGTGGTTACTTCAAATGATTTGATATTGTTGTTCATATGTTGCGATAATAAATATTTCATGCCCCAAATGTCCTAGAACTTATGCACCAACCTAATACGTAAGGGATGATGCCGTGATGTTCGGCGTCGGTTTTCGCCTCAACACCGAAATTCTGCTATTGGGGGTAATTCAAGGTGTAGGTTACAAAAGTCACTGTGGTCACCACGATCTGCTGATCTGCGGAATCGATATCGCAAATACAAACAATGTTGAATGTTGAACAGGGCTCTCCTTGACCTTTTAAATTCCTATGATCTCAGTTTTTGTCGTAAAGGGTTAGATTGGCTAAAATGTATAGATAGTGGTGGTTTTTACTTCGACTAATAAAGTTGTTTTTAAGCTGAGTCATAGCAGTTTGAAGTGGGCAGTCCGTTTCGGCGGTTAATTTTGCGACAGTCTAATAATATAGACGGGGCCTAATTCATAACAGTGCTCTACCGAGCCTTCAGCATTCAAGACCTTCTTGCACGAACACTTCAATTCACAACATTTCAGAGGTTTTTCGTTGGTCTTCAGCGTGCTGATCCTTTGCATAACCCCTACCATCCATGGTCTTCTTTCCAAGGCACGTACGCCATTCGTTTCACTATACAGATCAACTCGATTGAATAATGAATAAGCTTTTCTTGGCCAGCAGTAGCTGCCTTTTTTATTCATTTTTAATCAAATGCACTATTGTGTTGTCATACGCATACGCTAAAAAATTGGTGCTATTCTTAACAGTTGAGTTCGGATTGCAGCCTCCATAAAAGGTTCGTCAGTGCACGGAAAAGTGGCATTTTACATCAGATGGAAGTATGCCGCCGATCTTATGAAGCAATTTCGTCGGATGCAAGATTTTCAGCACCTCTGTTCAACTTTTTTTTAAAGCACATCTCGACATCTACTACGCAATACGCAATACCGCGCAGTTGATTCGCTTTCTAGAAGATTGGATTATATATTCAGGTCCATGTCGCGAATGTGGGCCGCGTTGTAAGGTAGTAGCACGTCAGCCAGTTAGACTCCATCCAATGGGATTGCGTATAAAGTGAGTACCCGATTGGCTGGCATGTCATGGTCACCGATTTCGTCGAAACGCCGCATGGGGGAAGTTACTGATCTATAATACTTCTTCAGATAAGTATTATAGATCAGTAACTTCCCCCATAGTAACTTCCCCTAGAAATCTATAATACTTCTTCAGATACTCAATGTACCTCCAGGAAACTATTCTGAAACGCTCTTTACCCGTACTTACCGTAACTTACCGTACTCCAGCGCAATACGAAAGTGGATGTCAGATTCAATGACACACCAGATAAACCCCATACACGACGTTTAGACTAAATCGGTGACTATGACCTTGAAAGCCTTAGTCACCCGTAGCTACCGTAACCTACCGTAATCGCGGATGTCAGATTCGTGATCAGCAGCACCCCCAATAAGTCCTACGACGAAGAGGTGGGCGAAATCGTTGTTTGTGACCTCGACACCTTAGTCACCCGTACCTACCGTATCCCAACGGATGTCATATTCCTAATTATTCTAAAACGCTCTTTGCCCGTACCTACCGTAACCTACTGCACTCCAGCGTAATACCAAAAACGGATGTCAGATTGATTTCACCTCAGATAAGCCCCAAAGACGTTTGGGCTAAGGCGGTGATTATGACCTCGAAAGCCTTAGTCACCCGTAGCTACGGTAACCTACCGTAATCGCGGATGTCAGATTCGTGATCAGCAGCACCCCCAATAAGTCCTACGACGAAGAGGTGGGCGAAATCGTTGTTTAAAATCGAAATCGACACCTTAGTCACCCGTAGCTACCGTATCCTATCGTAATCGCGAATGTCGGATTCGCGGCTGCTCCAGTTCCAACTAACCCTGGCTGGATCCCTGGGAGTGTTCTACGTACCTGCCTGCTTACCATTCGTCGGTGACGACAGCCGGCCAGCAGGCGAAGACTAATACAATACCATGGCGGCGGCTAATTGGATCTCCTCGTTTTAGATTGTTGTCAGCGGCGAGTCGAATTACTTGAAACGCACGCCAAGTGACTTCGGTTGTTGTTCGGTGACGAAGTGACGAAGGCGCGTGAAGGCGAATAAGAAGTAAAATTAGGCTGCAAACTAGGTTCCGGCCTTGTTTTAAGCCGTTTATCCTGCATTCCGCTGAAAAGTTTTTTGCAAAATGCAAACTGCAAAAGGAAATGGCGCTCGCCGACAACTCATTCTCTCCTCTGCTTAGGGTTGAGCTCCATTCGAAAGAGAATAAGTTGCTCTACAAAAACGCGTATTGCGGTTTTTCGTTCATTTTGATTCTCGCTAATTTTCAGGAGATGCCCAGAAGACACAAAAATTATTTTTGCCAAGAGCTTCCACTCTTAGGTTGATTTTTTTAAACCCAGAATCTGATGATCTAAAAATAAGCCACATTCAGAATTATAAAAAAATAAACCATATATTCTGATAGAGCAAAACAAACATCAAAATTTTTAAAAAAATTAAAAATAAAAATAAAAATTTCTTTTTTCGACTATATTAAATTTCAAATCACATTACAGTGTGCGAAAAAATTGGCAAATGTAATTTTTTCTCTCTTTTAACATACCGCTGAAAATTGACTTTAAAAAATCAGCAAAATCAGCATACAAATAAACGCAATACAATTCTTGATAGAGCTAAACATTATCTTTCGAAAGACATATAACTGTTAAAAATAACCAAAGACTAGGAGCTGTTGCCAAAAATAATTTGTCTTCTGGACGCTCCAATTTAATGCTCTGAAATTTAACGAAAATCAAAATTATTGAGAAAAAAACCCAACACGCGTTCATATCGAACAAATTGGTGAAAAAAGATCATTCGTCTTTCGAATGATGTTTAACGTTGTGCAGAAAAGCTCAAACGTAAGCAGATAGAAGAAACTTTTTGACTTTCCAAATTAATGACTCAAAAATTGACAAAAATCGAAGTGAAAAAAGGTAAAACATACTTTCTCATATATCAGACCATTCTTTTTCGAATATTGCACAGCAATATGCGTTAAACTTCTGGAGAAATTCAGAATAAGACGTTTAAAAAAATGGCGGAGACTTGGCTTCCAACGTAATAGTTGCAAGAATGCAGTCTACGATGCCAGTCGATAGATCGATCGATATTGGCCGCTAGTTATGAAGTTGGCCACTTGCCATTATATTCATAAAATTACCGTTCAGGCACTCCGACGACAAAAATCAATACAATCAATTAATGTTGTTTAGCTGTTGTGAATCATGTCCAAAGTGCATCTCACATACGCGAGGCCTCAGTTTCGAGTGACCCCATTATATCAGTTCTGAGCAAAAATCGATACGTCGATCGATATTGAGCAGTTTGCAGGTCTCTTTACATATTCCCCTCATTGTTAGCCTTTTGCTGTCAAGCTTTTGTCTCGATCGATATTGGCCACTTGTCCTGAGTGAACCTGCGCAACGACCAATATTTTCGGGAAGTTGTCATATATTCACAAGAATAGACATTACCGATCGACAGTATCGATTGGTCATTATTGACCACTAGCTATTAAGTTGCCCACTTGCCACTATATTCCCAAAATCCCATTTTACGTCTTCAAACATTCGAAAAATCGATAAAATCAATCGATGTTGTTCAGTTTTCCGGATTATGTCCAAGGTGCATCACATTCGAGTGACCTCGTTATGTCGGTTCTGGGCAAAAATCGATAATACCGATCAATGTTGGTCACTTGTTGTGAAGCTGTTCAGCGGCCATTGTATTAGCGACATTCCCCTGTGTTGTTAGCTTACGAAAATCGATAATAGCGATCGATATTGATCACTTGTTGTGAAGCTTTCCAGCGGCCACTGTATTGGCGACATTCCCCCTCGTATAGCTGACCGCTGACAAAAATCGATGAGATCGATCGATATTGATCACTTGTTCTAAATCTGCGCGACGTTCAATATTTTGATGAGCTTATCATACACCTGTAGTAGATATACCGATCGATTAATATTGACCGCTAGTTATGAAGCTGGTCACTTGTCATTATATCCACAAAATTACCATTTTAAACCTACAAACATGAGAAAAATCGATAAAATCAATCGATGTTGTTTAGTTGTTGTGAAACACGTCCAAAGTGGTGCATCACATTCGAGTGACTCCATTAAGTCAGTTCTGATCAAAAATCGATAATATCGATCGATATTGGTCACTTGTTGTGCAGCTGTCCAGCGACGAATTATATTGGCGACATTCCCCCTAGTGTTGCTGAATGCCGTCAAAAACCGATAACATCGATCAATATTGATTCGCTTGCAGTGAGGCTGTCCAGCGGCCATTATATTTATATTGACAATAATCCCCCTCATGTCACCGCATGGCAAAGACCGATAATATCGATCGATATTGCCCACTTGCTGTGAAGCTGTCCAACGGCCATTATATTCACGGCGATCGCCCTCATGTCGACAAATGCTGGCAAAAATCGATAATATCGATCGTTATTGATCGCTTGTTGTGAAGCCGTCCAGCGGTCATTATACGGTGATATCCCCATCATGCCGTTAACTGCTAACCAAAATTTATAATATCGATCGATCTTGATCACTTCTTGTGAGGCTCTCCACCAGTCATTTTATTGCCCACATTCCTCTTGTACCGTTGAATGATGACAAAAATCGATAATATGGATCAATATTGGTTACTTGTTGAGGGGCTGTCCAGCGGACATATTGGCGACATGACACGTGACACGCGACTCCCGCCAACAGTCAATTTTGAGTATGTGTCGATATTGTCGCTTCCAACCTAATAGTAGAAGGTGACGGCGATGAACATGTTGTTTACGTAAACATCTATTTAAGTGATCCTTCTCCATCTTGACAACAAACACAAACACCTACACACGCGTGTTATGTCACACAGGATGATGATACAACGACTACGCGACTTAGGGGCGACTCTAAAGCGATGACTGACTGATACCAACGACGAGAGAAGTGAACGGAAGGAACAAATGAACGAATGATGCGGCGGCGGAGAGGAAGAGGAGGAGGAAAGGAGGAAAACGCGCAGCAGAAGGCGAAACACAACGATAAAAGCCGAACACCAGGGACCGCAACTGACAATGGTCGGGGGGGGGGGGGGGACGAGGAGACAATGTGACGTGATTTTGACGAAGGAACGAAGGCAATTCGGATAGAACCAATCGGCGGGGGAACGCGCGCACCGGTCGCCGCTAATCCGCGCGCGCGACCTCACAGGCATTAAGCGCGACGTCGTCGAGAGCACCTCATCTGGTCTGGGAGCCAACCGCGCGCAAAAATAATGACCGTTTTTGCAAACCCACAGCTGCTAGGGGCGTTCATATTTCGCGAAGGCAGCAACTGGTCGGTCTGGCGGATCACATGTATCGATTTTTTTTGCCGCGATCGCGCGGCAAAAATCGATACGTGTGATTTGCTTGGGCGATCAACCCCTACCGTCGCTTCCGTCACGAAGTTTGAGCAGGCTCCTAAACAAGGACGCAAAATTAATGTCCGTTTTAAAGGAGACGCCATGTGGTGTCATAGCCGTCTCAAACACCTAGAGCCTTCAGCTTACGAGCCAGCCAAATAACCTTAACTTTTAGGGATGGAAACATCTAAAATCAGCTCTTCTTCTACTTGAAGCGGCTGATAAGAGCTTTCCCAAAAAAATCGTAATTTTTTTAAAAATTTGTCGTCATTAATTGGCTAGAAGGTAGGCCAAATAACCTACATGTTTGTCGACATCACCAGGAATATACGCTGAAGCACAAAAACTCGAACCTTATTCAAGTGGACTGTGCTTATCAACCTTCAGCCGTCCGCGCGAAATTACTGGCTTTTTCAGCACTTACTCCAGTAAGGGGTTTTCCCAAAAAAACCTTAATTTCTTAAGATTTCCGTCAATAATTGACTAGAAGGTGGGCCAAAAACCTACGTGGTGGACGACAGCCCAGGAAAATATACTGGAACACCGGACCACGGACCTTATCCCTGTGGACTGTGCATAGCAACTTTTAAGCGTCCGCGCGAAATCAATGGCCGTTTTGGAATACCTTGCCCACATAAACCCCGGTCGTCACAGTAAAATTTTCAGCTGCAACAAAATATTTTACACCGGAACCTAGCCAGACCCTCGGGGTGTTTTGGCGAGAAACTTTGGCACATGTCGTGAATGTGAGCAGCATTGGGAGGTAGAGGCACACGACCAATCAGAGCAACGACCGAACAAGCGCTGACCAATAAGGGCACCGAGCGTACATGCCCTCTCTGATTGGCACGCGATGTGACCTGTCTGGCTTGCATGACCATCCCATGCTGCCCACATTCGCGACAAGGACTAAATTTTTCATGTAGTAAAAAACGTCGGCCACCGATGGGTCACGCGGCAGTTTAAAGGCTCACCGGGCTTATCTGAAGGCCGTCTACTTTTCTAGACGACGAAGGGCCTATGCATAGTCCTGAATGAGCCACCCACGTAAAGCATAGGAATCGATTGTTCGATACCTATGCTTCTTGGGGGCAGGCAGCCGGTGTTGACGCTCCAGATGCGGACTATGAATAGACCCAAAGACATGTCCGTGGCCTATAGAGGCTGCAGTAAGTCTCCTAGATTGTTGCAAAAATAATGGCCGCCTCTCCGGTCATGTAAAGGTTAAGTTGGGCGGGTCAAACCTGACTCACACTTACCTACCCCGCCCAACCTGGACTGTACTGTGCATCGACGGCGGGTTTTCTGTGGAATTTTTTGAATTCTTCCTTAAAAATTGCTCCGCGAATTTCTCCAGAATACCCCTCATAACAGCGTGCAGCACCGAGCAACAATGGGAAACCATGAAAAGGACAAAAACGGTCATTATGCCCGTCGCAGCGGCAACACGCTACCAGTAAGCCATTGGCGGTTCAACACGCGGACCAGATGCTCTCTGCTCTCAAAATTCGCAGAAAGCTGGCTGTCTATAGACGACGACGACGACGACGGAATGTCGTCGCGAGCGAAGCGGGCGGGCAAAAGCGGGCGATGGGACTACATGTGTCAGAGCTAGGGCTCTCAGAGCTTCGTCAACAACACATGGATGGCCGAGTCGGGCTCCGGTGGCGAGATCGGCGGACTTCGGTACTCGCCGCGGTAGTCGCAATATCGTGTCCGACACACCTGCAGCATTCAGAATTCAGACCGGCGCTTCAGTCGGTGGTGAACACGGACAGTGACCGACACTCACCACGTTCTTGAACTTCTTCAGCATCAGACGGCTGGCTCGGTTGCTGCTGCACAACGCCAGCGCACCGTCACAGCGATCTTCTCGTGCTGACGTCAAGCTGAAAGTATGGCATTCAGAATGGCCTCTCCTGAAAAGGTGTCCAGAAGACACCTCCTTTATGCCCGACTCTACACATATGTCGCGAAAACGGGCACCGCTGCGGGAACGCGCCGTTGATCAGACCGTAATCGCGGCAGCCAATCATGTGCCCGTGTGCCCCTGTGAGGCTGAGCCCGTGTCTGATTGGCCGTCGCGGTTACCACAGAAGCAACAAAAACCGATAATATCGATCGGTTAGTTATTATGTCATGAGAAGTCCGTCGAGCGGCAATCTATTTTGCGCAGACGATTACACGGACAACAGGCGGAGGCTTTAACTCTTTTGCTCGTGGGTTAGTCACCACTAAGGGCCACCTCTCTGTAAAAAATCGATAATGCCGATCGATATCGACTGGTCAGTCGACATCGCATATCGTTTCCTTCCCTGAAAACTAACACTGTCATGAAACCGTTGCATAATTCTACCTACACGTCGAGAAATCCGCCGGCCAGTCATTTATTTTGCGCGGACGGACAGACAGACGAACAGGAAGAGATATTGGCACTTTCATAGGTGTGCAAAAGAATCATCGAATCATTTGGATCCTCCTTCAGGCCGAAAAAACATGTCAAGCGGTCATTTATTTTGCGCGGACAGACGAAGAGACATACGGACAGCCAAACCTACACTTCAAAGCGTTGCTATAATGTGACATGGATGTGAAAGCAGACTGCGCTGCAAAGGAGATTGATTGATTGAGACCTTTACCAGTCCCAGTGCTTTCAAAAAAGCGGAAGCATCCCAAATCGTTACTCCGCGAATTTCAAGCCCTTCAGTATACGCCGTGCATTGTGCACATACATGACGTCCTGACATAACCTAAGGTATAGTTTATAGTTCTGTCGCTGCGCGGTGCGCGTACTAATCGATAATAGGCCTCGCGCATCGTCCGCTTATCTCTCTGCCAAACTGACCAATTCTCGAGCAGAGCGGTTCCGATGCCTTTGCTCCAGTGCTTTGGGTGAACGGCAATGATAGCGACGAAGATCTGAACAGACGAAACGCGTTCATTCCGGGCAGACATGAAGCCGTAGTGGCACGCCTGGCACTCACTGGTTTCAGCACGTGGTTCTCCTCCAGATGATAGGCGACGTCGGCACGGTTGAACACGGACTTCAGGAACTCGATAGCGATGCGTAACTGCTGATCGGTGAACTCGTAGCAAAACAGCCTGTCCATCTGAAAGCGGTACAGATTGAACACTGGGTTAAACCTGGATTTCATTTGTTTATCAGATTTGTATGTATTCAGCAATCATTACTGACTAATTGTCCCTACTTTGGAAATTCAGACTACAGCCATTAATATCGCGCGGAGACAAATGCGTACCAGCGGACAAATGGACAGCTACCGCATCGTCACTGAACGCTATGCTATCATCACTTAATGGTCAATCAATATCGCGTACTTCTGGAAGTTCACACGACGGTCATTAATAATGCGCGGACACACGTGCGGACCAGTGGACAGAAGTACGCACTAAAACTTATCGATCATTATTGATTGGTCAATCGCTATTGTTCTTCTTCGGAAAATCCATCCGACGGCCTTTAATATTGCGCGGACACAATGAGGAGCAGCGGGCAAACGGGGACAGGCTAACACCTATCGATCATTATTGATTGGTCAAAAAATCGTATGGCGGCCATCAATACTGCGCGGACATACGTGCGGACAAACAGACAAAAGCGCGAACTAACACCCATCGATCATTATTGATTGGTCGAAAAATCCATACGGCGGCCATAAATATTGCGCGGCCATAAATATTGCGCATCGAAAAAACGGACGGACTAATAACCATCGATCACTATTGACACTATTGGTCGGTCAATCGCTATCGCTCCTCTTTGGATATCCATGCGGCGACCGTTAATATTGCGCGTACACAATGCGCAGCAGCGGATAAACGGACAGGCTGACATCCATCGATCGTTAATGATTGGTAAAAAAAATCGTATGGCGGCCATCAATACTGGCGGACACACGTCCGGACGAGCGGACAAAAGCGCGCACTAACACTTGTCGATCATTATTGATTGGTCAATCGCTATTGCTCATGTTAGGAAAATCTACATGGCGGCCATTAATATCGCGCGGACCATCGAAAAACTGAACGCACCAACGCCCATCGACCATTTGTGATTGGACGAAAAATTCATACGGCGGCCATGAATATTGCGCGGACACACATGAAGACCATCGAAAAAACGTACGTACTAATACCCATCGATCACTATTGATTGGTCAATCGCTATTGTTTCGCTTAGGAAGATCTACACGGCGGCCATTAATATCGCGCGGACACACGTGCAGATCAGCGAACAAAAGCGCGCGCTAGCACTTGTCGATCACTGTTGATTGGTCAACAGATATCGTTCCTCTCCTGAAAATTCACACGACGGCCATTAATATCGCGCGGACACACGTGCGGACGAACAGACACCTTTATACATGGCAGGGTTCTGCTATCGTGAAAGCTTCAATTAATTAAACACCACCACCGGTAGTGTAAAAGCGTTTGTCTTCTTGGTAATCGGTCAGTGAGTGCTCTGATTGGTGAGCACGCGCCCGCCTTCAGGTGTAGGCCATATTAACGACTAGCAGCGAGATATGTGGTAGATCAAAAGCGGCTAGAAGTCTCTGTCATTCCCTGGTAGCAGTAAACTCATCAGAGATCGAAGTAGTACATGCTAACTGTGTGACGGCAGGCGAACTCCGTCACGTCCCTGCGTGTGGGAAAACGTGCTATTCTGGGATATCCCCACGACCGTCGTTCCCAGCCAGCCATGTCTGCTCGCATACGCACACGCACACGAATAACACTGAGGACATTGGGGCAAAATGAATTCATTACGCGAAAAAAGCGGCGCTGTTTGAGGCCTAAAGTGCACTCGAAAAAGCACAAACAAGCCGTCGAGCACACGGCATTAATCAATCCCTCGGGAGAAACTGCACTTCTGGAAGCGTTCGTTGACGCGAATTTGGTCGCGATGCGGTCAAAGACGGCGTTGTAGGCATCCTTAACTATGTGGGACCACCAGTCAATGCCAAGTGGCGTCGTCACAGGACAAAACATGATAGATCACATGGCACCACTGCATCTGACAGCTGACGTTTTGTTCCCGTTGTATCCTTCTTCGACACATACAACGACGCCAAGTGGCATCTCCACCAACTGGAACTGACTGTTGACTTCAGTCCTTCGATGGTAATTGATCGATATCGATTTTTGGTACATGCCGCGCCGGTGCCGTGATTGGTGGCCACGTTTACGGTAGGAGCAACGCCGCGTTCCAGCATCCAATGCTGTACGAATTCGCGACATCTCAACAATGGACGAGTAATAATTCTGCTCAAAAATGGCCGAATTCGGGATCAATACTAGTCGAAGGGGGCCACTAGGACAGATCCACGATCTTCTACCCGAAAGTGTCTACTACGAGGAAAAATCGATTTATCGATCGATATATGTAGATTGTTCGATTGATTTGGTTTTTTTATTTTTAAATTTGTTTAGCAACTGAAAACTATCTTCTATTTCTCTATTTGAAAAATTATTAAACAAAAATAGCTACTGCCTCATCTTGCCATTCCTTCTTTAGATCGACAATATCGATTGGTATTGATTAGTTGACAGATAGTTCGTGTTATTGAGCCCTATTGACGGCTACCTGGGTTTCTTATCGCATGAATTTCAATGCTAATCGCGATACAAATGGAAAATCCGTCCGTCCGTCCGTTCGTCCGTCCGCCTCCCCTTCTGCGCATAATTAATGACCGTTAGAGCAATTTCAGCAAAAATCAATTAACGATAAACATCGATTGAAATGAAGACGAAAGCCGCCGGTCGTTGACAGGCCAATCAATACTGTTCGATATTATTGATTCTTGAGTTCTCTGTGAAATCCCATGTTTTCTCTTCTCTTGGTCAGAATTGCCGCGGAAAATTGGGAATCACATGAGTGCTATGGTCGTTAGACAGGCTTCGCAACAGCTACAATAAATATAATATCGATTGATATTATTGATTTTTATAAGTGTTCGACGTCATGAGGTGGAATTTCGCAAGTCTAACGGCCTCTGGAGTCCTTCACACCAAGTGATCAATATCGATCGATATTGTCAAATTTTGCTCAGAACTGACATCACAACTTCACGCAAACTTCATAACTAGTAGCCAATATTGATCATCGATGTTATCGATCGGCTATGTCTATTCTTGTCAATATATGAGAACTTCGCGAAAATATTGGCCATTTCAGAGCATCTGATCAATATCGATCGATATTGTCGACTTTTGCTCAGAACTGACACATGTGATGCACTTTGGACACATTTCACTACAACTAATCAACACCGATTAATTTTATCGATTTTTCGAACATTTGGAGAAATAAAACGGGAATTTTGTGAATTTAATGACAAGTGGCCAACCTCGGTCAATATTTACCAATCGATATTATCGATCGATAATATCTACCGGTATCATATGATAACTTCGCGAAAATATTGGCCGTTGCACAGCTTCAAGCTTGACAGCAAAAATCTACCAATGAGGAGAATACGTAAAGTGACCGGCGAGAAGCCCATTATCGATCGATATTATCGATTTTTGCTCAGAACTGACATGATTAGGTCACTCGAGGGTGACTCCCTTTGACACACTCACGCAACAACTAAACAACATCGATTGATTTTATCGATTTTTTCTAATATTTCGAGGCACAAAGTGGGAATTTTGTGAATACATTGGCAAACGGCCAGCTTCATAACTTGTGGTCAATACTGATAGATCGATATTATCGATCGGTAATGTCTTTTCTGGTGAATATATGACAACTTCGCGAAAATATTGGCCGTTGCGCAGCTGCTGAACAAGCAATCAATAAGGAATTTTCCAGAAGCAATACGTTGATATCGGTATTACATGAGTGTGAGGGTTACAGGACAGGCTTGACAATTGCTAAGCAGTATCGATTATTATCGATTTTTGCCAGTATTTGACGGAAATGCGCAAATATAATGGCCGGTGCATTGCATGACCAATATCGATCGATACTATAGGTCCTCGCTCAGAACTGACATGACCTCACTCGTGCACTCGCGATGTACTATGGACATAATTCGCAACAACTGAACAAGATCGATTGATTTTATCGACCTTTCATCAACATCACAACAAGTGATCAATATCGATTGATTGACGTCATTGATCGAGACCCAAGCTTAACAACAAAAAGACATTAATGGGGAGAATATGCGAAACGACCGGCGATTAGCTCAGTATCGATCGATGTTATCGATTTTTGGCGTTCAGCTTCTGTTCCTTGGGGGACCAACACGCGAGGCTAATGAATCACCGTGCGGGACGTGCTGTTTTCAGATGTGACCGGGCGACATACCTGCTTCTCGAAGAGCGTCGCCCTGCTGGCCAGGCAGACACCGAGCAGTTCGCCGGATTCGACGTCTCGAATCACGTTCGACGCTGGACACGTGGCGCAGTCACGAATCACGTCGCTCAGCAGCACCGTTATCTCGTTCCTGAAAAGCCGTTGGAATTAGGTCGGCCCTGGTATGAATGGTCATGTCGCGAATGTGGGCAGCATTGGAAGATGGGATTGGCGCGCCGGCTAACCGCAACCAATCATAGCATCGATCGGACATGCGTTGGCCAATCAGGTCAACGACAAGACACTTCCCGCCTAGCCGGCTCGCCTGTTCGATTAGGCCTATTAGTTGGCGCCTTTCGGCATTCTCATGCTGTCCACATTCACGACTAGCGCCATAAGAGGTGCTTGTCGTTAATGTGGCCTTCATGGAAGGTGTATCGAATGGACGGAGAAAGTAGTATGCACTGATGTCTGGCTGGCTGGTTAGCTTTCGGATGGTGCTTTGATTGGCTGTGATTGTCCTTCGCATTCTCGCCTCAGCCCCATGTAGGCCAGATTAGCGACTTGTACCGCATATGCCATATTTTTTTTTGAAAAAACTAGATTTCTCTAAAAAATTGAATAAAAGCTGAATAAAAAATAGGCGAAACGTTAGGATAGCGTTATTTGTTGAACTTAACTTCAGGATACGCCATGCATTCTACTTCTAGGCGACTTATAGGTCCATACACCGACTCACATGAGAAAAAACATAGGGCAAGCCTGCGTTTTAACCTATTCTACACAGTTCTGGGAATAATTCTACGACTTAGATCGCAGAATGCTGGACATCAGAGGTACTTGTCGTTAATATGGCCTACATGGGGAGTTGGGTGGGACACTGTCAGGCGATCATAACCAATCAGAACGAGAACCGAGCACGCGTTCACACCCTCTGTGAAAGACGCACTCGTTGGAATCGGCCTGATTGGCGAGATGCTCCTCTCATCCGTCTCTATGTAGGCCACATTCACAACTAGTACCGCTTACACGTAGGTTGAAGATGGAATCCTAAGGGAGCGAGTCCTAGTTGAAGAATCAAACTGTTGAGAAGCCGCAATCCGTCATCAGCTCGACGTCTTCGGAGAGATGACGTGTTGGGTGGTCTTTTTTTAGAAAAGCAGTCGTCGGGAAATCCATTAAAGGCGCCGAGGTTCTTTCGGTTTGAATAATGAGTTGCTGTTGCCGCTGCTTCACTTAAACTTGAGGTTGGTCAATGTCGGAAAGATTGTTCCAGTGGTTTGAATTCGTAGCAGAGCTCCCGCCAGTCCGTCATTTTGATGGCCCACTGGTTCTGAAGCGCTCAATTCCTCATGTTCTTGCCGCTCTCCAGGGACACTTCTGCTTCTGACAAGGGAAGTGTTGAGAAAAAACGGGTGTCTGAACGGGAGAAACGAGTCATACAGCCAGAATCTACGCCCTTCAATTAGTGTAAAAGCGCTTTTTGTTTTTGCCCAGCAGTTGAGGGAAACGAATGCGGGGGCTCTTGAGTTCTACTATGGAATCGCGGCGGCGCGGGTGTCACTAGTACGGCGGCGATCATCGGCGGCACATGGCGCAGTGGATAGCAGCGTTGCTTCATGAGTGGGACGTCACAGGTTCGGTTCCCGTGCACTGCATCATTTTTGCATTCTTGCTGTTCAATTGCAAATCAAGGGAAGCAGACTTATACACACATCTTTACGCGTTTCCCGCTCTTTATGTCGACAATTGTCTGACAATTGTTTACTACTAACCCGTTTTTAAGAATGAGTCTATAAAAAACGTTTATCACAACGATCTATGAACCTTCAACATCAGTTCCTAAATGTCTTTTCTATAGTCTTGCACTTAAAAGCGGACAAGTAGTGCAAAAACTCGCTGCAAATTGTCAACATTAAGGGAGGGAAACGCACCAAGACGTGTGTATAAGTCTGATTCCCTTGATTTACAACTGAACAGCAAAAATGCAAAAATGACTCAGTGCACGGGCACCGAACCTTTGACATCCTTCTCGTTAAGCAACGCCGCTATCCACTGCGCCATGAGCCGCCGATGATCGCCGCCGCACTAGTGACACCCGCGCCGCCGCGATTCCATAGTAAAACTCGAAGGCTCCCAAACTCGTTCTCCTCAGCCGTTCGGCAAAAACAAAACGCACTTTCATACTAATTGGAAGGTGGAGATTGTATGACTCGTTCCCCCTGTCAGACTATTCGCTTGTCATAAATGTGTCCGGAGACGAGAAAAACTTGAAGACCTGAGCGCTTCAAAAGCCACTCGGCCGTCAAAATGACGGAGAGTTCAGCGGGAACAGATGGCTACGACTTCAAGCCACTTGAACATTCCTTCGACTAACGACCAACGCTCAGTTCAAGCGTTCTCTTGGCATGGATGATTAGCTGTTGCAGCAGCAGCAGCTGCTGCAACAGCTCATTATCCATGCCAAGAGAACATCGAACGGCAAAGGGGATTTCCCGACAGGGAAAGAAGAAGAAGACCACCCAAAGAGCGTCTTCTTCGGTTCGATGATGGAATGGAGATTCTCGAACAGCTTGCCCCTCCCACCTTCGACGCCGAGTGTTTCCTCTGAACCTCCATCGCTTAAATTACGAAAGGCGAGAACTGCTTTGCACTTCACTTCCAGGCGTTGCATGAGAACACTGCCAGCTGGAAATGTTGCGCCTTTCCCTTCCCTGATGGTAGAAAAACTGGAATTTTGAAGCACATTGGGGCCGGATGTCCGCTTCAGCGGTTGTTGAGGTTTTCTTGAAGAACTTTCGCCTGGAATCGGCATCCAACTTCCATTTTGAGTTGCAGTCCCTTCCAGCGCAGGTTTCAGAGATTTTTAGGCAGCTTATGCAGGACAAGGTACACATCTGTGGGGAGGAGAATTCTGAAACCCACAGCGTTCAACAGCGGGTGAATTTGGGGAAGGGCGCAACGTTTCCAGTTAGCATTTCGTGCTCAAGCAATCCCAGGAAGTAAAGGGCAAAGCAGAAGCAGGACGAGTGCCTAGCATCCACAACCACATGCGCTCTTGATACGTATCGATCTTTTTAGCGTCAACCGCAAGTTCAAAATCACCCTTGGCGCCAACGTGCGAACCGCGAGTGTATACATTGTTGTAGCAATGAATTGCGGAGGACCAATTGATTACTAGTGATCACTGATTGTTTTATGTCTTTTCAATGAAGCTGTTGTTTCCTGGTGAACCTGAACTTTTGAATTTGAACAAACTCGAGTTGAATGCTTTCATGCAATCCATCCTGTCGTGTGGGGAGGCGGAGATGAAACCACCCCAAAGGGTCCCCCTAAAACGTAGGGCACTGAGAGGCAGGTCAGATGGTCATGGGAGCGAAGGCCCGCGAAAGAAGCCAATATAAAAGGGGCAGCTAGGGGGGGGGGGGGGCGAGCCGTTCTCGTCTAGTCCCGTTCGATCCCCGCATTCGTGTCCGGTGCTCTCAGATCGACCTTAGTGGAGTTCTGAGATCAGCTCTTAGTGAGACCCATCCCGCCAGATCTTCTCCGTGGACTTCTGGCTTCTTCGAGGACGTCTACTAGCGACTCCCCGGTTGCCGTCGAACGCTTAACCTCCGCCTCGCCGATTCGACGCGTCGCTGCTCAACGTTGTGATCTGGTGTATTTTTATTGCGTGTTCTTTTGTTCTTGATAAACCTAGTTGCACTATCTGTGTGTTGGTTCGGGCCAAAAGGGTCATACCTACCATACCTCTAGCTAATCCGGCTTACAATCCTCATTTCTTGCAGTCATTGCAGATTTCGCTCAAGTCTTTTGCCCTTATATTTTTCGCTATGCTCAATTCACTGATACAGTTTTGGAATCGACTGCAGCCGAATTTCATGCAGAAACAAGAAAATCAAAGGTGAACCTATCTTTTTGAACGCAGTGTATATATAGCGGCGTGCCGCTCCTGCTGACTCACTCTTGTTCTGTGCTCGCTGTCGTCCATGTATACACATGGGCGGATTTGTTCATTTCATTTTGTGTTTATTTCATCGCGTATTCATCACATTCGTGTGTTCGTTAGTTTCGATAAGCTGCTGACGACTCATGCGTTCGTATCGAAAGGGCGTGCACACTCGCCTTGGTACCTCGGAGGTAATAGTACAGCCGTCGATGTGGGCCACATTAGCGACAAGTGCTGAAAGACGATCACAGTCTCTTCTCTACTTCTCCAGCTCTTCATGCCGAACAGAAGCTGTGTGCACGTCCGCAAAACAAAGCGAGCAGCCGTGTCATCGTCTGTTCGTCAGAATCACTTGCCCAAAGTCAAACGTGTCGCTCGAGACGAGCAAAAACCTTGAAGACTCAAATGCTTCAAATTCCTTGGAACGCTTCGCAGCTTGACGGGCTGTCGGAGTTTTTCGGACCTCGCTGGAGCACTTCAACATGCAAAGAGAAAGTTCTTTTCCAGCCCTCAATACGCCGTCATCGTCGTCGTGCTCGAATAGAGTCTTCACTTCAAGACAAGAGGCGACGCTCTCGGAAAGAAGGAAACATCGCCCTTTTCTCCAGCACGCTATTCATCTACGGCAATTTTCACAAATTTTTTTTGAAGCGATTTCGAGCCGATTCTGCAAAACAAATTGAACCTCCGAATTTTTGCAGAAGGACCGTTCAGTATGGCGCTGTATGCCATTCTCTTGCTTCTTTGAGCTCAATCGACTAACGCCGAATTTATGGCCTCAACACGCGTTTATCCAAATTTGACAGATATTTCGTGCCAATTCGAAAGAAATGCCCCAGAAATTGTACACCGCTGGTTAGCCTCGAATAGGTTAGCCGGTTAGTAGCTTTAGCCCTAGTTTATACTTGCGCAGCCACGCGGCGCGGTATCACGATGCACGATAGCTATAGATATCGATTCTTCGCGCTGCCTAATCGATGCTGATTCCAACTATGGCGCCGCGCTGCCCAGCGGCGCAACTATAAACCAGGGCTTAGGGCCTGGGCCGCCCGTTCATACTTCGCGATGGGAGCGATTGGTCGGCCAGGCAAACCACGCGTATCGATTTTTACCGAGCGAGCAAAAATCGATACTATGATTTGCCTTGGCGCCCAATCGCTCCCGTCACTCTCCTCACGAAGTATGAGTAGGCCCTTAAGCTAGCAAATAACATTGATCGACTACCCTATCAATCGATTTTATCGATTTTTGTCAGATTTGAGTTTTTGAGTTGGTGTCACATAAGTACGTGGACCGATGGAAGATTCCACAACAGGTAAGCACTATCGATCGATTTCATCAACTTTCTACTGATGCGTTGACTGGTGAGTAGCCTCAACAGCAAGTAATCAATATCGATCGATTACGATTATCGACCAATTCTGGAGGAGTCGAGCTTTTGAGGTGGAAGTCACGTGAGTACATTGTCCGATGGATGTGTTTCAGAACAAGTATGCCGTATCGATTGTTTGATAATAATTAATAATTAACAAAAACAAAAAATAAAACGAGAAAATTATAAATTAAAAATGCAACATATTAGAAATGTATAATACTATAAATATCATAAATAATAAATAAATAAATAATAAAATAATAATAAATATCATAATCATAAACATAAATACAATGAACTAAACATGAATAATAAATAAATAATTATATATAAATTAAATAATAATTAATAATAA
Source organism: Heligmosomoides polygyrus polygyrus (assembly GCA_947396885.1). Taxonomy (NCBI): domain Eukaryota; kingdom Metazoa; phylum Nematoda; class Chromadorea; order Rhabditida; family Heligmosomidae; genus Heligmosomoides; species Heligmosomoides polygyrus. The sequence goes on from OX377201.1 coordinate 106,640,948, forward strand.
TAATTAGTAACTAAAAATAAACAAAACACCAAAAGATGAAAATCATTAATTCATTTTATTAATTTTTAATTAGTCTATTAACCTAAAATAGTAATAGTGAAAAAATAAAAATTTATAATACATTAGAAATACAAATACAATGAGTGAAACACAAATTGAATAATGAATATTTAATGATAAATAACAAAATGAAAACAAAATGAAAAAATGTATTAACCTACTTTATTAATTATTAATTATTTTATTGATTTAAAAAAATAAAAATGAACAAATAGAAAGTATGAAAAAAGTTTAACATAAATATAAATACAGTGAACCGAACAAAATAAATAATAAATAATAATTAGTGATTTTAACGATAAATAAAAATAGAGTGGAAATTTTTGGAGCTATCTTATTAAAAATAAGATAGGTCCAAAAATTTAATATCTTATTAATCATTGTGTAAATGTTTTTCTTTTTAAAATTGTTTTATAAGAATGAAATATGCTTATTATAATAAATAAATAATTAAATTGCTAAAAATAAATTATATAAAACAAAAATATAATAAAATATAAAAAATATAAACCTATAATAAAATGTAATATATAAAAACATATAAAAATAATATAAATAATATAATTTATTTTTTGATGGGGCGTCTTTATTGCAATCACGGTGGCTCTCGAATAAAATAATAATAATAACAAAAACAATAAAATAATATAACTACTAACAAATGTAATAATATAATAATATAAATATAAATATAAAAATAATAAAATAATATGAATACTATAACAAAAATAAGTTATAAAATAATAATATATAATGTATAATATAATATATAATATATAATATATAATATATAATATATAATATATAATATATAATATATAATATATGGGCGCGTGTAGCGCAGTCGGAGGAGGCGCCGGCTGTCGCGTGAACCCGATTCCAGGTTCCTGGTTCGGATTTCCCGCCCAGGCCAACCAAGCCTTCCATCCCTCCGGGGTCGGTGAATTGGTACCAGACTTGTCTGGGAAGGATAGAGCGCTGACTTGTTCATCGGCTGGCCACCGCAAGTCATTGTATGGCCAAATACGCATTCGAACCGCCTCCACGACATCCCGTAGAAGTAGAATGCGTGGCGCATCCCAAAGGGGAGTAACGCCGTCCTTTATCCACATCCTTATATAAAATATAATAATATATAACATATATAATATATAATACATATAATACATAATTAATAATGATTATAATTCAAAAAATTTCGCAACTATTTTTCCGCTCCCGTTCATAAAACTTCAACTCCCAAACTTACGAACTGCCTGCGTCAACACCATACTGCTCACGAGAAGCAAACAACTACAAACTGGGATTCAATCGTAAACGAAAATAACTTTCGCAGTCACGACTACAAATCTCGTTGTTTGTCTGAGCAGTACGATGCAGCGACATTTCCTTGGAACACATGAAATACGTGCATTTTCAAAGAATAACTTGCGCCGCATGGTAATCCGAAGGGTACAGTTACTTTAGAGCTTAGAAAGTCGCTTGAAAAGGCTTTCGATTTGCAAAACAAAAAACAGTTGGAAGAAAAGACTTACGGCAATAACTGTGACAAAATAATAAATAAATAAGTTCTTTTGATTGATTCATTGATTCATTGATTTATTGAATGATTGTGCATGTTTGTACGCTATACAAGAAAAGGAACCTAATTTAAATTAAATACAAATAAAAACAAAACGTAGTAAAAATATAAATATTAATGGTAAAAATATTACACAATATCAAATATTCTGCTCTGTCCAGGTAGTTAGTGGGATGATACCCCATGCGCATAGACAGAAAATCCAAAATGTGGTCCAATTCCAGAATCTAGACAAGTGCATGGCGCAATCTCCTCTTCTAAGGCATTATATGCCTGCTCTGGTTTCCAGTGCTTTAAATCAGAATTCAATTCATTATTTTTCCTAAGAAAAAAATTAAATTTTGATAAAATTTCATGCATTGTGTTCAATTTCAGCGTCAAGTGAATTAAATGGGTCAGCATCCCAACAAGTACCGATTTCGCTTCTTTAGGCGTATGAAGCGCTGCGAATACAATGCAAATCCACTGCAAATCCACATTTTTCGATGCGGAGACTTTTTGTAAGACTAAAATAACCCTTAATCCACTGTTTTTTCCGTTAAAAAAACAAAAAAATACAAGATTTCATTCAAACAGTGTGCGCGCTTTCTGTGGCAAGCGAATGAAAACATTTCAAAACATATTTTTTAGAATACAGAACAGCACGGCAGTTTTTAGTGTTAAAAGCAGAGAACGCGCCATGCATTCGTCCAAAGCGTCGCGTGATCTTCATCTGATTGATGATGATAAATCCAAAACAACAACAACAACAACAAACACATGTACACGGCGCAATCTCTTCTCCTAGCGCTAAAATCTGCTGATTCCTCCACAAGCTCAAATCCATTATTTTTCCTTGAAAAATAGAAAAATGTTATAAATTTCAGAGTTTGAAAATGAAAAAAATGAAAATGATTCCAGATTTTTCTTGGACAATTTGATCTTCTTAGAAAGTGTCCGTTCTGATCTCTAATGCGTCCATTTTCATTTGGTAGATGTCCTGTTTGCTTAGAAAAGCGTTCAGCCTAACTTAAAAATGGTACAGTAGCTTCATAATAGATAAACATAAACAAATTAATAATATATAAGTAAAATAAAATAATATAAATAAGTGCTCTTCCGTTCTTACAGATCCCCTGTACTTAACGGGTTGTTGCCCTATGCGCACAAATAAAAATTTCGATATGACCTGCGTTAAGATTTACCACATTCTGGATTTTCTTCCCTTGCTCTCGCGGATAGAGTACACATAACCTACTCTCAAAGCAGCTCTTGTACGTGGGCCAGCATCCCAACAAGTACCGATTTCGCTTTTTTATGCGCCCGAAGCACTCAGAATTGAGTAAACAACACGTGCAGTAGCACGGGCTAGCTTCCCCAACAAGTACCGAGTTCGCTCTTTCAATCGTCCGAAGAGCTTCGAGCCGAGTAAGACGCAGGTCGGCATCCCAACAAGTACCGATTTCGCTTCACTAAGCGTCTGAAGCTCCGAACTGAGTAAGAAATACAGGCACGTACATAGGCCAACATCTTAACAAGTACCGATCTCGCTTCTTCAAGCGTCAGAGGCGTTCTGAATTAAGTAAGAATACGTGCAGTAGCACGGGCCAGCTTCCCATCAAGTAGCGAATTCGCTCTTTCAAGCGTCCGAAGAGCTCTGAACCGAGTAAGACACGGGTCGGCATCCCAACATGTACCGATTTCGTTTCTTTAATCGATGAAGCGCTTTAAATTGAGTAACAGATAGGTGCACAAACACCGGCCAACATCCCAACAAGTACCGATTTCGCTTCTTTAAGCGTCATAAGTGCTTCGAACTGATGGTGAGTAAGAAATACGTGCAGAAACACAGGCCAGCTTCACAACAAGCACCGATTTTGAACTGAGCAAGAAATACGGGCACGTACATAGGCCAACATCCCAACAAGTACCGATCTCGCTTCTTCAAGCGTCAGAGGCGTTCTGAATTAAGTAAGAATACGTGCAGTAGCACGGGCCAGCTTCCCATCAAGTAGCGAATTCGCTCTTTCAAGCGTCCGAAGAGCTCTGAACCGAGTAAGACACGGGTCGGCATCCCAACATGTACCGATTTCGTTTCTTTAATCGATGAAGTGCTTTAAATTGAGTAACAGATAGGTGCACAAACACCGTCCAACATCCCAACAAGTACCGATTTCGCTTCTTTAAGCGTCATAAGTGCTTCGAACTGATGGTGAGTAAGAAATACGTGCAGAAACACAGGCCAGCTTCACAACAAGCACCGATTTTGAACTGAGCAAGAAATACGGGCACGTACATAGGCCAACATCCCAACAAGTACCGATCTCGCTTCTTCAAGCGTCAGAGGCGTTCTGAATTAAGTAAGAATACGTGCAGTAGCACGGGCCAGCTTCCCATCAAGTAGCGAATTCGCTCTTTCAAGCGTCCGAAGAGCTCTGAACCGAGTAAGACACGGGTCGGCATCCCAACATGTACCGATTTCGTTTCTTTAATCGATGAAGTGCTTTAAATTGAGTAACAGATAGGTGCACAAACACCGTCCAACATCCCAACAAGTACCGATTTCGCTTCTTTAAGCGTCATAAGTGCTTCGAACTGATGGTGAGTAAGAAATACGTGCAGAAACACAGGCCAGCTTCACAACAAGCACCGATTTTGAACTGAGCAAGAAATACGGGCACGTACATAGGCCAACATCCCAACAAGTACCGATCTCGCTTCTTCAAGCGTCAGAGGCGTTCTGAATTAAGTAAGAATACGTGCAGTAGCACGGGCCAGCTTCCCATCAAGTAGCGAATTCGCTCTTTCAAGCGTCCGAAGAGCTCTGAACCGAGTAAGACACGGGTCGGCATCCCAACATGTACCGATTTCGTTTCTTTAATCGATGAAGTGCTTTAAATTGAGTAACAGATAGGTGCACAAACACCGTCCAACATCCCAACAAGTACCGATTTCGCTTCTTTAAGCGTCATAAGTGCTTCGAACTGATGGTGAGTAAGAAATACGTGCAGAAACACAGGCCAGCTTCACAACAAGCACCGATTTTGAACTGAGCAAGAAATACGGGCACGTACATAGGCCAACATCCCAACAAGTACCGATCTCGCTTCTTCAAGCGTCAGAGGCGTTCTGAATTAAGTAAGAATACGTGCAGTAGCACGGGCCAGCTTCCCATCAAGTAGCGAATTCGCTCTTTCAAGCGTCCGAAGAGCTCTGAACCGAGTAAGACACGGGTCGGCATCCCAACATGTACCGATTTCGTTTCTTTAATCGATGAAGTGCTTTAAATTGAGTAACAGATAGGTGCACAAACACCGTCCAACATCCCAACAAGTACCGATTTCGCTTCTTTAAGCGTCATAAGTGCTTCGAACTGATGGTGAGTAAGAAATACGTGCAGAAACACAGGCCAGCTTCACAACAAGCACCGATTTTGAACTGAGCAAGAAATACGGGCACGTACATAGGCCAACATCCCAACAAGTACCGATCTCGCTTCTTTTAACGGGTATGAAGCGCTTCGAACTGATGGTGAGTAAGAAGTGCGTGCAGAAGCACGGGCTAACGACCGGTAAACAAGTACCGAATTCGCTCCTTTAAGCGTCATATGAGCTCCGAAGCGACTGAGACACGGGCCGGCTTCCCAACAAGTACCGATTTCGTTTCATTAATCGATAAAGCGCATGAAATTTAGTAAGAGATAAGTGCATAAGCACTGGCCAACACTCCAACAAGTACCAATTTCGCTTCTTTAAGCGTCTGAAGCGCCTCGAATTGAGTAAAAATTCCAAAAATTTCGCAGACATCCGAACTCACATTTTTTCGATGCGAAGACTGGATAGGATTGGCTCATTCGGAATGAAATGCTCGCATAGGAATTGTATTACCTGAAAAACACGCGAAGGCAGCTCTCGGCGTCGGATCTAATGAGATTATCGGTCGGACTCACCTCGTCCTCACAAGTGATGCTCTCCATTCGGGTGTTCGGCGGCGGAGAAGAAGCGACGGCGGCGGCGGCTGGCGATGGGGTGGTCTGGGGCGAGGTGGCTGCAGCTGTGGTGGTGGTGGTCGCACTCCCTGTCGACGTCGGCGACGTGACGACGCCAGCGTTCGTCGTCGACGTCGAGCCGTTCGACGCGGACGCGGACGACGTGGACGACGATGACGACGACGACGACGACGCGACAAGGGTGGCCATGCTGCGGTAGAGGTATCCGAAAATGCTTGCAGAGGCTGTGGCGGCGCTAGGCCCGCCCAGACGCAGGGAGCTGGCTCGCTGGCTGGCGGCTGCTGCTGGCTGAGTTCCGCGCTGCCTCCTCTCCTCTTCTAGTGATTAGCCGCCGTCTCCTTCACCTCCGTCTGCTGCTGCTCCTGCTGTGGCTGCTGCTGCTGGTGAAGGTGTTGTGGTGGCGGAGCGCAGAGCACAGTGCGTCGACGTCGATGGCGCAACGTTGCTGAAATGCGCACGACTGTTAGAACGAGCTCAGGAGAATGCACTGACAGTGACGGCGACGACGGTGACAGCTGCTGTTGACAGCAATAACACCAACGGTACTGAGCTGAAGCTCCTCACGAACTCAACAGCCCGTGACGGTGTAGCGAGGAAAAGCAGGAAGTAAAACGCAGAAGTAGCGAGCACCAAACATCTACACCACCACCATACACATGCTCATAAATGGCAAAGGACGGCCTGAATCTATCCTAGTCGGAGGGGACATCGCTAGAAAAACGAAGCAAATGTAACCAGTGAAGCATCTCCCGCATAGGAGACTGCTAGGAAATGTACTCTCGTAGGTCAGCTCACGGCATTTTCTTTGTAAACTTGTTTGCCGGACGTCTCCTTATGGATGCGCCATGTATTCCACTTCAGCGCGACATTGTGGAGACAACTTGAATGCATGTCGCGAATGTGTGCAGCACTGGGTGGCGGGAACGCACCAGTCAATCATAACCAAGGAGAGCCACACGGCAGCGAATCAGGATACGCCTATCCGATCGTAGACGCCTGTTTCTGAACAGCGTGCCCATTTGATGCAGTCTAATTGGCTAGCTCGTTTCCACATCCAACGTTGCCCATATTCGCGACATGGACCCGTAAATGTCTCGTGTTGTCAAATTATTGCAGGAATAGGTAATACCATTTGGTAATTTCGATTAATCAGTGTTTATTGCTAGTTATGAAGTTGTCCACAGGCTTATATATGCACTAAAGTGCGACCTTATCCAATTAAATGTTGAAAAATCGATAATATCAATCGATATTACCGGCGTATGCGTCTATTAAACTCCCACCTCATGTTATCAAATACTGAAAAATCGATAGTATCGATCGATACTGTTTAACTGTTGTGACCCGCCACGCAACCCCCTCCAACGCGCCATCGTGGGAGCAATTTGAATGCATGTCGCGAAAGAGGGCAGCACTCTGAGGGAACGCGCCAACCAATCATAACCAGCAGAGCCACACGGCAGCGAATCGGGATGACGATCGCACGTTCTTTCTGAATATCTCACCCATTCAATGCTGCACGACGCATTTCCACCTCCCAACGCTGCCCACATTCGCGACATGAACCCGTAAATGCCTCATGTTGTTCATGTTGCCAAATTTAAAAAAAATCCCAATAGGTCAGCGAACTGCTATTAAAACATATTCATATTTAAGAGCACAAACTTTTCGTTTATGGCTCTTCCCTACTTACAATTTATTTATTTATTTATTTAACATTTATAATTATTTATTCATCTGCTTGGAGTGTCTAATTCGATTAACGTTGGTTTCGATTTTGAAGATGTTGAGTTTAATTTTAGCTGCAGGTGTGCAGTTCAAAGTGAAAATGGAATCTGCCAGAACTCGTTTGTCCGTCTGTGCGTCCGCGCAAAATTATTGACCCTTCGATAGGCTTCACAACGTATCGATCAACATTATTGATCTGCTTCTAGAACGTTCACCGTTAAGCGGCGAGAACCGAACACAGATGGTGATCGATAAACTGATCTCACAAAGAACGCTCAAAATCAATAAATATCGATCGATAAGTATTGATTTCTGAGGCGAAGCCTTAGCCAATAATCACCCGGCCCACTTCGCCTGCAAGCTGTTGCTAAAACGTATACACGGATAAGAGCAGATACTTTTCTTTGATGGCACTTCTCTATTTATTACTTATTTATTTAAATATAATAATTTTATTTATTCATTTATTTCTCTAGACGGCGTCTAGACTGATTAATTCTAAGATGACGGTTTTGATTTTTGAAGATGTTGAGTTTGATTTCAAGTGTACAGTTCAAAGCCATTCGGAAGAACTCCGTCAGTTTGTCCATCTGAGCGTCCGCGCAAAATTAATGACCCCTCAATAGGCTGCACAACCTATCGATCAACATTATCGATCTGCGCTCGGAATGTTCACCGTTCAGGGGCGAGAACCGAACAGCGATGGCGACCGTTAAACTGTGCTCACAAAGAATATTCAAAATCAATAAATATCGATCGATTAGTATTGATTTCTGGGGCGAAGCACTAGCCAATAATTAGCCAGCCCATTAGGCCGGCGAACTAGTGCTAAAACCTAAGCATGGATAATAGCACCTACTTTTGTTTGATGGCTCTTCCCTATTTACTACTTATTTGGTTAATTTTATTCATTTATTTATCTATTTATTTATTTGTCTCTTCAGAGAGTGCCTAGACTGATTATTTCCAAGACGATTGTTTCGATTTTGACGATATTGAATTTGATTTCAAGTGTATAGTTCGAAGTGAAAATGGCATTTGGAAGAGCTCTGCCGGTTGTCCATCTGTGCGTCCGCGCAAAATTAATGACCCGTCGATGGGCTTAATAACCTATCGATCAATGCTATAGATCTGCGTTCAGAACGTTCATCGTTCAGGGATGAGAATCAAACAAAGATGGATACCGTTGAACTCTCTTCACAAAGGATATCCAAAATCAATAGACATCAAACGATTAGTATTGACTAGTATTGATTTCTTGACCGAAGTAAGTCGACTAGTATTGATTTCTTGAACGAAGCCCTAGCCAATAATCAGCCTGCCCACTATGCCAGAGAACTGATGTTTACGTAAACATGGATAAGAGCGTATACCTTTCTTTGATGGCACTTCTCTATTTACTACTTATTTATTTAAATAATTTTATTTATTTGTTTATTCATTTATCTCTCTAGAGAGTGTCTAGACTGATTATTTCCAAGACCATTGTTTTGATTTCTAAAATATTGAGTTTGATTTCAATGGCAATTGCCAGTTTCGTTCAATGGCATTTGGACGAACTCTGTCAGTTCGTCCAACTGTTCGTCCGCGCAAAATTAATGGCCTCTGGAAAGATCCCCTTACATTGCCTCGATCGGCACACTCTTTCTAAAGGCATACAATGTGGAAGTTCCTCGTATATAAACAGCGGCGCTAGGGAACATCAACAAGCAGAATAATAAAGAGCGACGTGGGATGCGCCATGCACTCTACTTCTATGGGTCATTGTGGAGGTGAATGAGAATAACGGACCGTGTTCGACTGCCGCCAGTGGAGAGAAGTTGACCAACAAGCATATGCTATTCGAATACCGCAGTTTAAAGGACTCTCCGGTGAAAAAAGGAGCGCCGATTCCGAAGCGAAGCGCGAGTTTTTAACGACCGGGGACTGCAGTTGACAGCGATAGTAATCGAAACTCAGCGGACCGAGCCGCCGCCAGTGGTGCTCGCTGGCTGCGGCTGGATTCGGGTCGGCGATGCCGAGCGCTAAGCAAACACGCGAATTAATGAGAAAATACTGCCGTGTCACACGATACACCACCACCATCGCCGCCGGAATCGGCCGATTCGTCCTCGGATCGACCTGCCGCCGACTCGACAACGGCCAAGTGTTCAGCGAGGTGATTAACTCGAGCGGCGGAGCTCCCGAAGAGGTGAGGAGTGACGTGACGACGCACTTAGCCGATACAAAGCCTCGGCCTCAGGATGTGGGAATATGCCGTCGCTGCAGCTGCAGCTGAGAAATGAGGCAAGAAGTCGGCAGCGTAGGCGCGTGAGCCGCGCGATGAAGACGTGAATGAGCCGACGCGAAAAAACCTGCCGATGAGGTGAGGACAACGAAGAGGGGAGACACGAGAATCCAGGAGGGCAGGCAGGTGACGGACCACCGAGAAGTGCCTTCCATGGCGCTGTCGCGGCCGGCGACGATGATCTGATCGATCGCTAGATCGGGCGTCACCAGCTCCGACCAGAGCAGGGCCTCCCACCAAGAGTGGGGTTCGTTCCTCTTGACCGTAATCACGTCCACAGGAATCTGCAATAGCACACCAGTCGAAGACTACAGGGATTTCAGCGCAATTCAACGTTCAGACCGATCACAGCTGGACCGGAGGTCAGCACGTGCGGGTCGTCGATACAGACCCTCTGTGTGAGGAAATAATTGCCACATTCCCGTCCTTTTAGGTTCTTCGGTACTTAGTGGGATGTTGCCCTATGTCCCAATGAACTTAGGACTTAATGCCTCATCCAACGTACTTGTCTGGCGAAACTGACGGCCCATGTCGCGAATTTGGGCAGCAGTGGGCGACCTGCTCAATGTCGAGAATCATCGAAGTGACATGCACAGCGCAATCCCAAGAATGGCGATATTCTCCTTCTGAAGCGACCTTCTGTCCGACTCTGAAGAACCCTCCCTCTCACGCCGCGCTCTATACGCCTCCACTCCGAGCAGCAGCGATCTGAGTGTTGCGAAAATAATGGCCAGGCGTGCACGAGGGTTGGATGATTCCAAATGCGCAACGATAATTAGACGGAAAGGAGAACGAGGCCGTTGCCATCGCCGCGAGTCTGAAATCAGTGTCCGGTCGTTGATGGATTCCATTTCCTAATGAAGACGTCTCGGCGACGATGACAACGGCACACCACACATCGAAGTGATGGATTCTCCTGGGGATAGGGGAGAGACCCTCGCTCCGTGTAGAGCACTTCTGGAGTCACCAGTCGTCCGAATAATGTTCTCGAAATGCCCCGAAGAACTCGGCAGTAAATTTCGACACGCAACAACTCGGCTCTTGTCGAGTTGTTTGCATTTAAATGAAACTTCTGAAGTCCTCGGTGCACACGATGGGAAATATTGGCGCCATCAGAAGGCAGGGTGACGTCGTGCTCGCATATTAGATTTTCTCAATTTTTACTTTCAATTTTTTCAAAATTTTAAATTCAATTTCCGTCCAGAATTTCAAGAAAGTACGTTACACTAAGTAGCCACAAAATCTGAACACTATTTGAATCATCGCGAAATTCCGTCCTTGTCGCTAATGTGGCCTACATAGGGTAGGTGCTGGAGCGCTTCAGCCAATCACAGCTGACCAAACCGACAAAAGCGCTGGCTGAACTAGCGACAGTCAATCAGGACAGGGCGGCACTTCCGTGCTACGATGCTACGTGTTTCGTCTTGCGCGTCCCATCCCGATGTAGGCCCTATTGACGACAAGTACCGAAAATACATAACTGGATTCTAATTGATTTGACATATTGACTTGACATCATTATACTCCAGGGTGCTTGTCGTTAATGCGGCCTGCATGGAAAGAGACGTGAACGCTTCAGCCAATCATATCATAGCCTCCGGAAACCGCCACTCCGATTGGCACGCTCTTTTGATGCGGCCTGATTGGTTCGGTGTCTCTCCTACCCTTCAACATGTAGGCCGCATTAACGACAAGCGCTGAAAATACAAAAAATTTGCTAATGCAGATTACTTAATACTTCTGTAGGGACTAGTCGCTAATGTGGCCTACGTAGGAGGAGCCAAGCACACCCCGGCCAATCACATCCAATCTGAGCACTGACTGAACAAGCGACAGTCAGGCTAGACTCCGCCCCTCCGATTGCTACGCCCGAAGCAGACTGATTGGTTCGGTGTGCTTCTCGCTCGCCATGTAGGCCACAATAACGACAAGTGCCGAAAACACAGCAAAGTTGCTAATGCAAATTACTTGATACTTCTATAGGGTACTGGTTGCTAATGTGACCTACATTGGGGAAACGTGGTCGTCCCAGCCAATCACAATCGATCAGAGAGAAAGCACCAATCAAACACACGCCACCAAAGAAAAAGGCCCCTCTCGAAGGAACCCCCGCTAGATGCGGCCTGATTGGTGGGCCACATTAACGACAAGTACCGAGCCTGGTTAAGGAAAGGTGATAATATTTTTACCCATTCGACCACTCCAAAATAAAATGTATAAATAAATAATAAAAAATAGTGATAAATAATAAAAACGTAAATGTGAATAAATAATATTAATTAGTTAATTAAATAATTGAAGATAATTAAAATTTGGCGCTTTTTGACTAGGAAGACAAAAGAGTTTCTCGCGCGGACAATGGTGCCAGCTGTGAATTACTCTGATGAAACTCCTAGCGATCATCTACAGGTGAATACGAATAATCTCAGACACTGGAAGCGGTGACCTGTAGGTGAAAATGACGTATTTTGACATCTAGAAGCTATTTTGGGGCGGAATTTTCGAGAGGTCTACTGCCGGTGATTTCGCCGCGCGCGTAATACGCTACGCAAGCAATTGTGTCTAAAGAGATCGTAAAGTAATGCGTAATTTGCGTAATCCGTAAGAAGCGCTACACTGCAAACGCTACACACGACGCAAACGCTACACACGACGCACTTTCTCAGACACTCGCACAGGTCAACTGACAGCAACTATACCTCACCGGTAAAATTTCACCGATAGATGAACGGGTTTTCACCGGCGGTGGAACCAAACACTTTGGGCGGGAGTTTGAAATGGGTTAACGCTTGCGGAAAACTACGTGTCAAACTCCTACCATAGTAACTTCGTCAACTTTCAGGAGCAATGCTGTTCATCTGCCGGTGAATTACGGTTACCGTTCCAGTTGACCGCTGCTAGTGCCTGAGTCCAGAACGCCTTGTTGAATCTTGTTTAATATCCGGTTGAACTGCGAGAGAGAATGTGGTCGTCACCGGGTGAAAATTCATTCACCGACCGGTGAACTTAATGGGAGAACTAGTGGCGTTCCGAATTCACCGGGAATTCACCCGCTGCTGACCACTAAGGGTCGTCAAATTGTCAAGACGTAGTGTAGGCCGCTTTGGCTGGTACCAGCCGACTGAATCTTCTTCTGCGCTTGTGCTAGTTCTACCGAAGTCACTGGACAAACCAAACACACAACTCCAGTGTGCTGATGGCAGACCGGGATGTGTGGCGCATTCCCAGATCAGTCCTTCAGCCATCCACCGTCTCCAGATGCTACCTCGAGACAGCTAATGGGAGATACAACAATCACCATGAGGATTCGAAAAAGGTCGTGATGGTCGTGATCTTTTTATTCTCTTGCCGTAGCTCATAACTGAGCCGTTGCACCAGCTGATTGCCGAGGGCTGAGCCGTTGAACCAGCTGATTGAAGAGTGCCTTCCCATGCTGATGAGAACACAAACAGTGCTTGAGCTCTAATGTGATATCTCAGCTCATTCCATATGCATGTTGATATTGCTTTTCATGACTTGTTCTTACTGTTCGGTTATGCAATGTTGGACTTCAATTTCTGCAATGAGAAAACGAATGTCGAGCGTTTTTCAGCACGTTGTACTCCCAACTTCTGTCTTTATTTAAGAGTAAGCAGGTGCCCGCTCATGACCTCCCATCAGGGTAAAATCGAGTGCGTACCAGCTTAAAGAGGCCTCTGAGACACAAGGCCCGCCCGCCATGGTTAATGCCAATAGCGACCCTATGATCGTAGTATCATAGGTGCCAGCTTAACAATGGACTCAGTTTCGTCAAATTGTTCGATTGCTAACTCTCAGTGTATCAGAAGAGGAGATTTTGCGCTTTCCAGCATTGACTCAGCAGATGATAGCCATGAAAGCACTCTAATCTCTTTTCTACTTTTTCGTCCTCTCACTACCACATTTTGTTTGTTCTCTTCCTTTTTACCCGGCCTTTTTGTTTTGTCTTCTAAAGCCAGTCGCCTTTACTCCTTCATTAGCCACTTTTGCTCAATTATAGCACTGGTACGAATAAACAAATGAATGAGTGAATTCGTTCCATTTCACCCTTTAAAAAAATTCAGGAGTCAAATCAGTTTGAGAAAGGCTGTATAACTATTTAAATTAATCTTTTCCAAGTACTAGAGAGCGCTCATTGGCAAGCTGGGTCTTCGCTAACTTCATCCTATGGACATCTATGACATCAGTCATTCAAAGTTTCATGTTGTTTTCATAGTTACAAACTACTTAGTGTGCAACTTTCTGTTCAGATATTATATCATGCGCATCTCTTGTTATGTGTTATTGAACTTTAGAGCCTGTTCATACTTCGCGACAAGAGCGACTGGAGCGACTGGGGCGACGGATGTAGTGTGGTGTACGTAAAAATTACGCATTTCACACTACATTCGTCGCGGACGGGGTGTGGAGTACGCAATTATTTACGTACACCACAGTATGTCCGTCGCCCCAGTCGCTCTTGTCGCTCCAATCGCTTCAGTTGATCTTGTCGCTTTTGTCACTCTTGTCGCGAAGTATGAACAGGCCCTTACACTACTTACTCTTTGTCAGGTTCCTAGTTTTTTCCAAACCAAAAGCCATTTTCCCAATAAGACCTGTTATGATGGGTTTTATACTTGATTTCCCCTCTCATCTAGGTTGGCTTTCGCGCTCCAACTGAACGTGGTTCAAAAGAGGGACGTGATTGCGTACAGGAACACGGTTAAGCACGGTTTCATGATTTGTCATCAAAATTAGTTTTTTTATACTTTCCATGTTGTTCATTATCCTTTTTAGTAGTCTTCCCATTATTTAGTACATTTGGTTGCACTCTAATGATTGCGTTACAGATTCCCATTTCGAAGAATTCATTCGTGTTTTTCGGTCTGTATTCTAAGCACTCGGTATTCCCGTTCCTTCGCGACTAATGTGACTTCTTGCCGCCTTAGCAGTAAGTTGATTTCTTAGTTTATTTATTTATTTATCTGTACGTGGAGGTCCACGCAAAAAAATGGCACAACAAAACATGACCATTAAAAACAGAACAGAACGAATAAAACATATATTGTTAGCCACAGACGACAGACAACAGTAACAGTAGGAAGTAAACTATTAGGGAACATCCTGAAGATACCTGTCAACAAGTCTTTTGAATTGCCTTAACGATTTTGGTAGGATGTTTTTCTTCGAAAATTTTTGAAATTCGGTTCCAGCTCGGTTTGTAAAAAATGTCGACCTTATATTACTTCTGGCTTTTGGAATTTGAATCTGCATCTGACCACCTGTAGTGTTTGAGTTAGATAGTGAATAAAATTCCTGAAGAGGAAGATCCAACATACCACTGATTAGCTTATAAACAGTGATTAGATCACATCTTTATCTACGAGAGGCAAGGGTGCGTAAATTGAAAAGCTTGTTCCTCACAAAAGTCGATGGAATGTTGGTGTAATTACACCTATGTACTCTTATCCAGAGTTTTCTTGTAAAGCTATTTTGTACAGATTCCAATCTAAAGATTTCACGTTCACATTTGGGACTAAATACTGTGGTGCCATATTCAAGTACGGGCCTGACATATGTCTTGCAAGCGAGAACCATGTGAACGACCGAGTTTGTTTTCAGTGATTTAAATATATTATGCACGATTCTATCCGCTTTCTTAGCCGCATCTTCGCAATGCTGCTTGAAGGAAAGCTGTGAGTCTAGAATGAATCCCAGGTCCCGCACTGTAGGGGCACTGCTGAGTGGCTGATGATCGAGATGATAGACCTTTCTATTGAGCTGCCATCCAATGTGAAATACTTTCGATTTATGCCCGGATAGTGGAAGATACCACTTAGCTGACCAATCAGCAATTGAATTTATTGCACATTGAAGGGAGTTTTGATCTTCCTCATTCACAATATTTTTGTATATTTTTATGTCATCAGCAAACATTTTACAGGTGACACCATGTCGATCAATTAAGGGAGGAATCCCTGAGGTATATATAGTAAATAGAATTGGAGAAAGGACTCCGCCCTGTGGGACACCACTAGTAACCGCGAATGATTCAGAAAATGATTCGTTGACTCTAACTTGGAAGGATCTATTTGTTAAAAAGTTTTTAATCCAGGTAATTATTCTTGAATGAACACCTATTTTTTCAAGGCTCACGATCAATTTGCTGAATAGAACTTTGTCGAAAGCTTTCATAAAATCAAAGTAGATAACGTCTACATTGATCTCTTGATCAATAGTCTGTGTCCAGTCATTCAATGCCGACAGCATTAATGTCTCAATAGACCTACCAGCTCGGAAGCCATGCTGACTTTTGGGAATAAGCGAATTGTTTCCTTAAAAGACTTCCTTCCTTACTGAGGAGTTCCGGGGAAGCACTTACTCCTTTACGTCATTCATATTGGTTGCAGTCGTCTATGGGCAGGAAAGAAACGGTTGCCAGCCCTTTTCTTTTCAATTCTTTTTGCCAATCCTTTTCTGTTTATCCGTTTATAATTAGTTGTGTTTTCGTATCTATGCGCCGAAACCTGAGAATAGATCGGGTAATCTAACAGTGACCACTTGCTGTGCAGCGGTGGAGAATTGCATTGTTGGGCACTCCAAGTCGGCGAAAAACGAGGGTTGTTCCTGCACAAACTGGAAAGTAATGCTCAAATGTATTACCATCCAGGTTATGCAGGAAAAACCGTCGTTTTTCGCTTACTTGGAGTGTCCTACAACGCAATTTTCTATCGCTGCCCAGGAAGTAGTCACTGTTAGACTAGCCGTCCATTCTTAAGTGTGGGTGCATAGATGTCCATAGATGTAACGCAGCTCGTTTACGAGCGCACCCTCGTAAATTAGTGCTCGAAATTTGGGTTAGACAAACTTGACTGAAATCGTTAGACAGCCCTTCTCAAACTGATTTTATTTCTGGAAAAAAATCCTAAGAAAGGATGAAGATGAAACGAATTATGACAAGAGGATAATAGGAACGCGAATATCGCGCCTTTTTCCAATCCTTGTTCCAATCCTTGGGCATTGTAGCTTTGTAGACGAGTGAAGCCGCGAGGAACGCAACTGACAAACAAACAGACAAAGGAAGTTCGCCGAACGCCGAGGAGAATGGTAAGTGGTCGACTAATGGATGCGGAGAACGCCCATTAGTCTGCACCGACCCATTAATCTTCAGCAGTCTGTACCAACTACTTAACACTCCATTTTCGCCAAACTTCTCGCAAAATGCTGCCCTTCCTGGGTCCAAAAAAGATGGAAGGTCGGGTTTTCAAAAGTATCACACATACATACATACATACATACATACATACATACATACATACATACATACACTGACGCTGCATGGCTAGTAAGCAGGCGTCAGCTGCCATTGTGCCTTACATTGACCGATCTGAAGAAGGTATTCAACACTGACGATTTCACGTTCTCTTGAACTCTCTCTTCAAAGTTCTTCACAACTTTCCTTCACAGTACTGGTTTGCTATGGAATATTCTGGCGAGACTGAAGCGGTGATCGAAGTCGCGGTCAGACAGAGAATTTTTATTCAGTATATCAGAGTACTTCGAGAATATTCTACAACGCCGACATCGCCTTCGTGAAGAGGGGTTGGCAAAGTCTTGCCAACACCCTCACAGCAAACAACTGCAGCTACATACTCAATAATATAATCTCCATTCCGTCTAGGGTTCTTCCTCATCCTACGAGCAGCCATCCGATCACTCTTCGCCATAATTCCGGAGTCTTTGAAGAAAATAACTGAGAGATCTTCACCTCCACTTGGTATAGGTCCTCGAACCATCTGCCTCGCTGGTGCTGCTTTAGCGCTTTGAGTAAATCGTAGTCAGAAGGAGCCATGTCTGGAGAGTATGGTGGGTGGGATAGAATTTTCAGCCTTGTTCTTGAATTTCCTCGCGGTTTACTTCCGCGACATGACGGAGCGCGTTGTCATGCAGGTTGTAGACGTGTGCTTGTTCTGGGCGCTCTTGCGTCATGACATCAGCCAGAGTGTGAAGCTGAGTAGCGTAGACCGATGCTCTTACTGTAGGCGAGTCATCCAGAAGTTCTCCGTGAAGTCATCCAGAAGTTCTCCGTCCCTTTTGAGTTCCGTCAGCAACACAGAAGAACCTTCTTTTCGTGTAGTCCAGCTTTCGGCAGCCTCCGAGCTGGTTCTCAGGGGTAGGCATTGGATCTTGCGATTGAAGTTCACGTTGAGAATTCAGCTTTCGTCACCATTAACAGTGTCCATGAGAACGTCGAGTCGAGCCGAATAATTGCTCCTTCGCTCGAAAAGAAGGGGCTTTCTCTAGGACATTGTTGCTGTTGAAGAAAGTCGAGAGTTCTTATCGTGAGCCTCACTCACAAGAGCCAATTGCTACCTCGCGGAGAACCGACTCTAAAGCAGCCGGAAGCTGGACTTCACGAACAGAAGGTTCCTCTGGGTTGCTGGCAGGACTCAGAAGCGACGCTTCACAAAAACCTTCTGGAAGAGCGCCTACAGTAATAGCATAGGTATGCGCTACCCAACTTCACACCCTGGCTGATGTCGTGATGCAAGAGTGCCCAGAATTAGGCCATGTCTATATCCTACACGACAACGCTCGTCCCCATGTGTCGAAAGCGATCCGCGAGAAAATTCACGGACAAGCTGTGAAGTTCTTTCCCATCCACCGTACTCTTCAGGCATGACTCCTTCTGACTACGATTTATTCAAAGGACTGAAGCAACATCTGAGAGATAGTGAGCTCGGAAGATGGAGATCTCTCAGATTTTCTTCTCAGACTCCTGAATTCTGGTAGGAGTGAAAAGCTACCTATAAGATGGGGAAGAATCCTAGACTCGAATAGAGACTACATCATTGACCGAGTTTGTAGTTGCAATTGTGTTTGCTGTGGCATGGTCACAGGACTTCTCGAGCAACCTTATACAACTGTCCCGACAAGCATCAGCTGCCGCTACTTTTTCATGAGTTTCTCACCAGCAATATCCCAGACAGGCAAAAAATAGTGCATTCACAGTTCGCCTACAGTGTCGTCTTCGTTGAAATCAGAAAGGACCCGATGTCTATGTAGAAGTGCATCGTTGCTGTCTCAGTCTTGTTGAGTTCCTTCGCTCTTGTAACTCTCTTTTAATTGTGCAATTACGAATAAATAATTTTGTGTGAGAGGCAACGAAGGCCCACACAGAACCTCGTCGCCAACGTACAGCTCAATCTTACGAAGACGACGTTCACGAGATACGGACAGTTTTGTGACGCCTCTTTCGCGCTAAGCGGAACGAACATACCTCCTGGCTATTGCACAACTAAAAGAGAGTTAGGAAAACGAAGGAACTCACCAAGACTGACACCGCGAGGGAGGTCATTCTACATAGGAGACGTCGTGTACATTCTGTTTTCAACAAAGAAGACACTGTAGGCGAACTGTGAATCCACTATTTTTTGCTTGTCTGAGGTCTCGCGGGTGAGAAACTCATGAAAATGTAGCGGCAGATGATGGCAGCTTGTCGGGACAGTGCATAAGGTTGCTCGAGAAGCCTTGTAACCATATCACAGCAAACACAATTGCAACTGCAAACACAGTCAATAATATAATCTCCATCCGAGTCTAGGATTGTTCACCATCTTACAAGCACTGTATCGATGTCAACGCGGCCAGCGTTCAGACTCCTGAATTTTGGTAGGAGTGAAAAGCTGCCTATAAGATGGGGAAGAATCCTAGACTCGAATAGAGACTACATCATCGACCGAGTTTGTAGTTGCAATTGTGTTTGCTGTGGCATGGTCACAGGACTTCTCGAGCAACCTTATACAACTGTCCCGACAAGCATCAGGTGTCGCTACTTTTTCATGAGTTTCTCATCCGCAAGATCTCAGACGGGCAAAAAATAGTGCATTCACAGTTCGCCTACAGCGTCTTCTTCGTTGAAAACAGAAAGTACACGACGTTTCCTATGTAGAAGGACCGCCCTCGCGGTCCCAATGTTGTTGAGTTCCTTCGCTCTGGTAACTCTCTTTCAGTTGTGCAATTACGAATAAACGGATTGTTAAATAATTTTGTGTCAGAGGCAACGGAAGCCCACACAGAACTTCGTCGCCAAGGTGAGCAGAGGGGTGCAGCTGAATCTTACGAAGACGACTTTCACGAGAAACCGAGGGGGTTTTTGATGCTAAATTCTCGCTCAGCGTAACGAACATCTCCCGAGTGCTCCTCTACATGTATCTGGACTACGCTACGTGGTTATTGCACAACTAAAATAGAATTACGAGAACGAAGGAACTCAACAAGATTGAGACCGAGAGGGCGGTCATTCGTGCACTTTCTGTTTTCAACGAAGAAGGCACTGTGGGCGAACTGTGAATACACTATTTTTTGCCCGTCTGAGATCTTGCGGGTGAGAAACTCATGAAGAAGTAGCAGCAGCTCATGCTTGTCGGGACAGTTGTACAGGGTGGTCCACATGAAGTGTTATGCGCAACAAAAAGTCCATTTTCGAAAATTTTTCTCTTTTTCTGTGGTTTGCTGCGGTGTTATTCGTTCTCTCCGTATCTTTTAGTCCACCTATGACCAGTCTTATTCTCCGTTTCTAGGTAAAGATGGTTTCGCTTAGGATCGTTCAGCCGTAGTCGATACAGTCAAACGCGGGTCGTCGGTTTTCACGACTTCAAAGATGCTTAAACTGCATCGGATTCAAGTACACCGCGTCATCCGATGTGTCGAAGAGACTGGAGGGATCTAAAATCGTCCTAGAGGAAGACCACGACGAACTGCAAGGATTTCTGCGCTTCGAAAGGCCGTCAAAGACATGTTACACCGAAATCTTACAAGAAACAATAGGAAACTAGCTAAGGAGCACAACGTAATCAACTATGCAACAACTGACGAGTGATGATCTGTGATCGTATTACTCAAATCTGCCAAAGGACAGCACCTCACGAAAGAAGTGAAGGCTTCAAAATTGGAGAAATGCAGAAAGATAAAGGCCCTTACGCGCGGTGACAAGCGCGACTGAGTTCTTTTCACAGACGAGAAGATATTTACTATCGAACCACTCCAAAACGCGCAGAATCAACGGAAACTGCTGCCAAAGGGATTCGCAAGAGCCGTCAACGTCGGATGAGCTCATTTTCCACAGTCTTTTCTCGTGTGGGCTGAAATGTCGGGCCAGGGCAAGACCAAGCTTGTTTTTATTCAAAAAGAAATTAAGATCAAAGCCGAAATCTACGAGAAGTAAATCCTGGAAAACGTGGTAATACCTTGGGCACAAGGAAATGTTAAGGATATGGATTGGACCTTTCAGCAAGATTGGGCACCAGCTCACGGTGCCAAGAAGATCTTGGAATGGTGTGAGATCAATCTTCCAGATTTGTGGACGAAGGATGTTTGGCCTTCAAACTCACCCGGTCTCAACCCTATGGATTTCGCCATCTCGTCAATCTTGGAGCAAAAAGGCTGCTCTTTCAGATACAGTTCACTGAAAAATTCGCTGAAAAGAGCTCTGGAGAAGGCATGGGACGAAATTTCACCATAAATTATCGCGCGCATCCTCAAGAATTTCCAAAAGAAATTGGACGCTTGCATTGAAGCTGAAGGAACTCATTCTGAATGTGATGTATGATATTTTATGTGAATTTTCTTGTCTTTCCAATAATCGTACACTTTTCTTATTTTATTAGGTTGGCAACTAATTTCGTGGACTCTCAAGAATCTTCAGCAAAAGTATTTATTAACAAATAACTAATAACAATCTTTAATTAAAATAAGATCCCCCAGAACGCAGAAGTGCTTCCCATATATCAGTTGGCTGATCTATCCCACGGCCATAGAATTATTGTGCTTTTAAGGCCGAGAATCTTTGGAGGTGCATTTTGACCCGGTCCGCATTATTAAATCGTCTTCCAACCAAGAAGTACTGCACCGAACTAAAAATGTGGTAGTCACTCGGCGCAAGGTCTGGGCTGTAAGGTGGATGAGTTTGACGCTCCTAGTCAAGGTCTTCTATTTTTTGAGGCGTCCGGTTCGCTATGTTCTCTCCGTTTGATGGTGTCAAGAAGGCGTCAACTTCTGGGAGATCATCGAGAGCGGTTCCAGCATTGATGCTGAAATCTACTCTTCTCAAACTTCGCCGCGCGCAGGCTGAACTCTCCAGAATTGGCTCAGGCAGCTTTTCAGGAGCGGAATTATCTTTCAGCAAGATAACGCCAGATCACACGTCGCGAGTCGGAAGCTTCAAGAAATCGAAGACCTTAGCTGGGAGCGTCTAACTCACCCACCTTACAGCACAGGCTGTGCGCCAAATGACTAGCACCTTCATAGCTCGCTGCGGCACTTCTTGGTTGGAGGACGATTTATTAATGTGGACCAGGTCAAAATGCACCTACAAGGATTCTTGGCTTCAAAAGCACAAGAATTCTATAGCTGTGGGATGGGCCAGATAGCTGATAAATGGGAAGCAGTCCCGCGTTCCAACAGATTTTGCTTTGGTTAAAAACTGTTATTCGTTATTTGTTTATGAACACTTTTGTTGAAGGCGCTTGAGAGTCCACGAAATTAGTTGCCAACCTAATAGTTGGTTTGTACAAAGTTGTATATAATCTTCCGCGTAACACTTCATGTGGACCACCCCGTTTGCTCGAGAAGCCTTGTAACCATGTCACAGCAAACACAATTGCAACTACAAACTCAGTCAATAATATAATCTCGATTCGAGTCTAGGATTGTTCTCCATCTTACTAGCGCTGGCTGCGCGTGTCGAAGTCAACGCGGCCAACGACCTAGGGCCGAAGCTGTACAAAAGGAAACGAGCAGCTTGGGAAGCTTTCAAGTGCGTCGAAGAAGTGGTGAATGAAGACGATACGAGCGCTTGCTGTCCGTTTGATGGGACACGCCTTAGTCGTCAGAATTAAAAGTCCATCCGAGAAAAGGATGACAAAGGAATAATCAAATGGAAGCCAGGAAGCTGCTTCGCGAGTCGTTGCATCATTCACATACATGCTCTGCAAATGTGTCAGAAAATGACGTGACGAAGCAGCATTTCAAACGCGTCTACCATATACACTTCCAAGCAACCCCGTTACTTTGCATAATGAAACTACTGAATAATAAACGGGTTACTGTATTTCGCCTTTTTTAAAAGAAAAATAGGAGTGATGACGCGAGGAATCACAGAAGTATAAGGGGCGCGGCTGCAGCGCAGTCAGAAGAGGCGCCGGTTCTCGCGTGCATCCCGAGTCGTGGGTTCTTGGTTCGAATCCCGCCCAGGACAGCAAACCATTCCAACCTTTGTAGTGGATTTTATCTGCACCGAGCTTGTTTGGGAAGTGTAAATCACTGACTTGTACACCGTCTGGTCACCAAATAGTTCAAATACACATTCCAAATGCTCCATGACATCCTGCATTATCCTCTACTTGAAAAGATGAAGCAAGAATGTCGCGAAAATGTTGGCCGGTGGGTAGCTTCACACTGGTCAATAGCGACCGATCGATATTAATGAATGGGAGTATCAATTTTAGCTCAGATGTGAAGGCATAAGTAACAACAACTCGAACATATTGATCAGCGGACACCTTTGCAACAACAAAAATCGATCAATACTATCGCTTCCCAGATTTCCATTTTCTGTTCTCAAACGGTCAACTCTGATAAAAAATCGATAATACTGATCGATATTGACAAGCTGCGTTGAAGCGCAGCCTATCATGTAAATGTTATTTGGTGATTCACTGGCCATTAGTTAATTGCCGAGCCTTTGTCAATTTTTAATGCGCCATGCATTCGACTTCTTAAGCACATCTTGAAGGCATTTAGAACATGTTCGGACTCTACAATATATTTTAAAATCACTTAGTGCTAGACAAGCAAAAACTCGTCGTAAAGACAGAAAGCGAGAGAAAAGCGCACGGTTTAGGGCTTCGAACAACCTAGTTTGTGATGTCGTAGCTTCCAGTTTTATGACTACTGCAGGCTCAAACGCTTTGTAATTCTGGTTCAATTACCCAAGTTTGAGGTAAGCGCTGCCAACAAGCACGTTGGTATAGTTGCATCATCATTGTGCCATAGTTGTTTCTTTCCATACGAAAAGCTGTCGAGAAGTGCCCGGAAACTGCTCTCGAAGTTGCGCTTCTAGCGCACAACGGACTTCCTGCTTCGCGCTGATGAGCGCACTTGTTAGGCAGCGCGTGGACAAAACGTATGCAGCCAGCACGAAGGCCATCGTCAGTCATCCCATCATCATTCACAGATGATTGAAGCTCAACAGCCATGCCGTCGCCCGAAATCAAGAAGCCGTGGTGATCTTGGTCGCAGAGTCGAACGCGGCCTAGTCGAAACAACGCCTCCTACTGCTGAACCACGCCTATGCCTCATGGATAATCCACCACGACGTCTTCTAATCCCCTAGTTGCACATTCAAAGTCCTGAAAATCAAACGGGACGGAACTGTTCCTGTCTCTCCTCGAGCAGAACGAACTGGGTCACTTTGGCACAGTATGGAGATGATAAACGTAAGTGAACACTCGGCAACCAACGAAGCAATTGGACGACAAAAACGGCTCTTTCCCAACAGGACGATCAGAGATCATCGCTCGTCAGCTGACAGAAAATCGAAGACATTCACAGTCGTGAGGGTCTAGATAAAGGCGAAGAACGTTAAGAGGAAGAAAATCATGCGGACGAAGAAGATGTAGCAGAAGAATGAGATGAAGAAGATAGGAATGATGATGACGAACGAGAGTCGAATGGTGCACTTTGGCACACAACCGGGTCGAAAAAACTTTCGTTGTGTCCACTCGAGCAGAATTGTGACAAACGTCTAAGAACTGTGTAGAAAATGGGGTAACCATGGGGTGCGGTATCTCGCGGAGGCGACCTGATAGCACACTTGACCTCTACAATGACCTTTGTAGGCCAATCGATGGACAAGTCAGTGTTTCTTCCTTCTCAGGCAAGGATCTCCAACAACATTACCAACTCTCAGACGTGGCCTGATCGCAGAGCCAATCCTTGGATCGCTTCAGGCGCCTCATCCGACTGAGCCATACATGTGCATCATACGCAGGCCTCGCTACTAACTTTCTATTAGCGCCCAGCTTAAAGAGGCCCATAAGGCCCCGTTTATACTTCCGACGCCGAGCGACTCGACGGGATGTAAAGTGGCCAAATGATTGATTGATCGATCGCGTCGCTCAATCAATATGGCCACTATACGTGGCGTCGCGTCGCTCGGCGTCGAAGTATAAACGGGGCCTAAGAGCCTGTTCATACTTCGCGACAGCAGCGACAAGAGCGGCGAGAGCGCAGAGCGTGGAAGTATGAATAGGCGACAGCAGCGACTGGAGTGAGTGGAGCGACCGCGCCGGCGCTCGAGTATGAACATCTTCGGTGGCGCGCGTTCGGTTTTAATCGATTTGCATGGTTTGCATTGGCGACAAGAGCGGCAAGAAAGCAGCGCGCGTGGCGTGCGCGATGTGCGCAGAACCGGCAAGTGCGCCGGCGCTTGGTTTCAATCGATATGCATGTTTTGCACGGACGACGAGTTGCTCTTGTCGCGAAGTATGAACAAGCCCTAAGGCCCTGTTTATACTTCGACGCAGAGCGACGCGACGCCACGCATTGTGGCCATATTGATTGAGCGACGCGATCGATCAATTTGGCCACAATGCGTGGCGTCGCGTCGCTCTGCGTCGGAAGTATAAATGGGGCCTAACGATTTCTGAGGCAAAGGCTCCATAAGAGCCGACCTTTTTGAGCCAGGACGGTCCTCCACTGGCTCATTTTGGCACTTCACAGGGAACAACGCACATTCGACGGCAAAAGCTCGACATTAGCGGACTGGGCGCCTTGAGCCGGGAGAATCCTCAAATGGCTCATTTTGGCATTTCATAGGAAAGAACGTGTTTTTAGCCGAAAAACCGAAACTTTAGGGGATTTTAGGGGTTCAATAGCCGGGGTTACTTGGGCGAGAATCCACTGGCTCATTTTGGCACTTCACAGGGAACAAAAGCTTGAAATTAGCCTATGTTTCTTGAGCGAGAAAAATCCGCCACTGGATCAGCTCTGACTGACGAGCATGAACATCATCTCAATCCCGCTCACGCCGTTCAGCCGCCAGATGAGAGAGAAGCGAGGTTCCCTCGAAAAACGCCACTTCAGCGGCTTTGTAGCGGCGGCGACAAAAACGACGGTTGCAACGGACAGCTCGACGTTGTCGTCGCCGTCGTCAAGCTACAAATCAGACTACGGCACGTCATCGACCGTCAGAAAATCGGACAAGTTGCCGGACAATTCGAATACGGCGCCGTCTGGCTCAGAGATATGGGAAGCAGCAGCCGTTGCGCTGCTATTCATCTCACGTAGATGACATACACGGGGAACAGAGGGGCTTCTGAAGCCTCGCTTTTGATCTCGAAAAGCACCGGACACGTGGCTTTGGGCCGTAGTACTACGGCAGCCAACGACCTATACGGAGACGGAATTCGGCAGAAGGAAACGGGCTGAAGTAGAAGCCTTCAGGCTTTCTGGACGTTACCAGACCATTATCGACCGTTTACGCGATCTAATCGATAATCGCAGGTTTCGAATTGATGGTGAAAGAAAAGAAGAATGTCCGGCCGGCAGGTGGCCCACCTATACGACACCGCCGTGGTCGTATTAACCGATTTCTATGACTAATCCCACAAAGGCACCGTTTTTTGGGTGTATCACCCACATGGGTGAAATTGCAATGCATGGCGCGATCCTGGGACGACACCAAAGCAGAGAATACCGTTATTGGTGCACATGTATGGAATCAGGACACCATTCCACCATCCACATGTGTGAGCGCTGTCGTAAGGGGCGCCGAATTTCAAGGTTCGGTATCCGTCCAGAGAAACTCCTCAGTGGTATAAGCCACGCATTCCACTTCTACGCGATGAGGCAAGCCATTCTGAAGGAGAAGCTGGCCATGGCAGTCGCAGCCGGAGGAGGCGCCGACCGGCTCTAGGATTCGGTTCCCGCTCGGGGCAGTCAATCTTTTCGTAGAACACTGCTTTATTCATCGGCTGGCCACCATAAATCAATGTAATAGCTAAGCACTTATTCTCGCAATCATCCACGATATCTTATTCACGTCGAATGCATGGCGCATTCCAGAAAGAGACTGCTTAACGCGTGCACGACAATTATCCTCGCTGTTCTATAACCCTCACCTAGTTCATATGTCGATCAGCCGGGATTTATACTTCAGTCGCCAGGCGGCGCTACGCTCTAAAACCAACCAGTATCGATCGTCTGCGCGACCTCATCGATAGTTCTGCTCGCGCCGTTTGGCGACTCAGCTGTTCGTATCATCGACATTTGAATAAAAGGATAAAGGGACGGCGTTATTCAATCCCCTTTGGGGTGCGCCACGCATTCTCCTACTAGGCGACGTGGAGGCAATTTGAATGCGTATTTGGCCATACAATGACTTGCGGTGGCCGGCCGATGAATAAGTCAGCGCTTTATCCTTCCCAGACAAGTCTGGTACCAATTCATCTAACCCCGAGGGATGGAGGGCTTGGGTTGGCCCGGGCGGGAAATCCGAACCAGGAAGCTGGTATCGGGTGCAGGCGACAGTCGGCGCCTCCTCCGATTGCGCTCCACGCGCCCGAAATGTGAGTGGTCGGGATTTATACTTCAGTCATCAAGCGGCGCGACGTTGTGAAACCAATCGATATCGACCGTCTACGCGGACTAATCGATAATGCGACGTTTCGCGGTGTAAATCTCACTTTATCCACATGTCGGTTAGCCTTCAGTCACCGGGCGGTGTGACGTTGTGAAACGGATGAATATTGATCGTCTGCGCGACGTAATCGATAATCGTAAATGTCGCAATAACGCGCCGCATGGCGACTTACGTGTAAATTCCGTCTTAAGCACGGCGTTACTTCTTGTTTGGGATGCCGCGCGTACTCCACTCCACGGGATATAATGGAGTCAACATCAATCAGATCGATTTGATCTACACAATGACATGAAGTCCTGGTTGAAATGGGCGGGGCCTAAGCTAAGAAGCTCGATTAGGGAGCAACTGCAGTCGTCGCCTCCTCCGACTAAGTCGATATGATCGGGCCTATAAATTGTCCTGTGCGTAGGTTTTAGGGATCGCGCCATGCACTCCTTCCATTAAACCGCTACGTTTACTTGATTGATCGTGACTGTATGTTGCTATAACTTACCCTGAGCATTATCTTCAGCAATATTATTGCGTTGAGGTATATCCGAACGTCTCTTACCAGCGTTTTACAACTTTGTTTAGGCCTGATGGGGCTGCAATATAGGTTGCACGCTGTTTCAAGGATGTTTTGTTGCGATCAAAACTCTTGCATCAGGCCGAACTCAAACCTTCATCTTCTACTTTCCGGGCGCAATGCTACCCCTAGCATCCCGTTCGGGAAGCAGAGAATGCAGGCTTAAACCCCGCTCTGTGGAAGAATTTTGATCGCAACGAAGAGTCCTTAAAACAGCGTACAACCTATAAAGAAGCCTCACCAGGCTATAACAAAAACGTTGGTACAAGTCATTTAGACAGACCTTTAGGCAGTAATATGAATGAAGGTGAAGCTGAGGATTAGCTAGACAAGCGCAAAGTAGTGAAAGTCAATGTAAAAGGAGCTTGCATAATCAATTAAGCCAACGTGGCGAGATAGCAGCCGAGTGCATGGCGCGATCCTTGAAACGAACACATCTGACTCATAAAAAACTTAATAGCGTTCTTTCAGCTTACTAAGGGCTTCTCCACCTCTTCCACGACACATTGTACGTGACGATTGCCCTGAGACGCCGGCAAAACGTCCGTCGAGCCCAGGATTTGAACTCCATGGCGTTGTTCTCGCAGGGACCGAAACCAACTACGATGACGTACAGTTAATGCGATAACCGACGAGGAATGGCAAGCGCCAACAGGCTGTCACAACAAACGACGGCTGAATAAGCGTGAGAGAGCCGGCCCCGTGGTCGACGGTGCTTCATGCAGCTGACAATGGCTGGCTGGGCCGGCGTGGTCTTGCTCTCACCGTCCGCCTCGTTCTCCGCCGTCGCCATGTCTATGGCGGGCGCCGCGCCGTCGGAAAAGCAAACGTCGTGGCAAAGTGTCGCGAAGACGACACAGATATCAAGTGTCGCGATGGCACACGAAGCGCCAGCCGACGGCTAAGCGCTCGCCTCGGACCCGTTCTTCGACCCCGGCGGTGTAGATGAAGTTTGAACCCCGCCGAAATGAACGCGAACGGCGCCAGCCATCTCTATGCCGGACAACTCCGATATTCCCCCCACACCGAAGGAGTGACGGGATTACCAGCCTTGCGTGCGATTCGAACCACTACTCGATTCGGAGTGCACGCCAGCACCGCCGCTTCCTAGCAGCTGCACCACACACACACCAATCAGCGACGCCAAGGGTGGGGTCGGTCCTACAATTCGTCGATAGTTTTCTCCAAAAATCGACAAGCAACCAGTGTTGCTTAAAATTTTCAAAGCCCATAAGCATTATATTGGCGCCACTTCTACTTCAAACAGTGAGTTCTGACCAAAAATCGATAATTTTGATCGATATTCATTGATCAATCGATATTTTTATCCATTCTGTGGTATGCCGGCCACCCAACATATTCGCGTGCCACGTGCTTCAAATCGTTTGTCCTGAGAGAAGAACGACAGTACCGCCATGGAGCGGCCGTTAATTATGCGCAGACGCACTGAAGGACAGGCGGACAAACCGTCATCATTTAAACTAGACATTGGTGACTGATATTGTCCATGTTTGTAAAGTCCATCCATCCAACACCCAACATATTCCCGTTCCACGCACTTCAAATCGTTTGTACTAAGCGGAGAACGATAGTACCACCATTGAGCGGCCATTAATTCTGCACAGATGCACCACCAGACAGCGCATCTTCATTTAAATTACACGAGCGACGAATATTGTCCAGATTTTGAAAATCCCATCCATAGATCATCATGAATACAGCTTTAGACGGTCAACACTGATCAAAAACCGATAACATTGATCGATGCAACACTGATCAGAAATCGATAATATTGATCTATATTAATTGATCAATCGACATCTTTAACCCATTTTGTGGGATGTCCAGCACCCCACAAAATACTACGCACATCAAATCGTTTGCCCTAGTGAAGAACGATAGTACCACCATTAAGCGGCCATTAATTCTGCATAGACGCACCGAAGGACAGAAGAGCAAGCGTCACCGTTTAAAATCGACATTGTCAATCAATAATCGCAAACCCATCCATGGGTCATCATGTTTATTTGATTCTCGCTTCAAACGGTGACACTAGACAAAAATCGATAATATCGATCGATATTGATTGATTGATCGACACTGTTTACTCATCGTGAGGTACCTGCACTTCTAACATATTCGATTGACGTGTACTTCAAAATGATATTCATGTTTAAGCAGAGATCGATAATACCGAAAGTGACATGATGCACGTTGAACGGCCATTAATTCTGCGCGGACGGAGCTAAGTTCAGATAGACGAACTGGATTTATCTTCTGCATTCGACATCAACTATGGATCTGGTTTAAATTTTGCTGAGAGAATACTTACGGCACTATATCCATGTGATTCCCATTTCTAACAGACCACTCCGATCAAAAATCTATAACAATAATCGATATTAATTGGGCAATCAATATTGTTTACCTATTGTGTGGTCTGCTTACCGCTCAACATACTCGCATGACAATCACTTCAAACGTTGATTCAAAGCAGAGATCGATAACACCGGTCAAAATGTGAAGCCTATTGAGCGGCCATTAATACTGCGCGGACAGACCGAAGGAGAAATGGACGATCTGGCCTCATTACATTCAACATTAGCGAACGCTATACAAAGCCAATACATAGGTATCATTTCACGCGATTCTCACTTCAAGCGGTCAACTCTGTACGAAAATCGATAATATTTATCGATATTGATTGGTCGTCCGAAACTGTCTGATAGATCGAAAGACAGGCTGCCAACCTAATTCTGTTTGCGTTCAACATTAACGAACGATATTGTATAAACTCGGCGGAGGCCATAAATAGGCTATTATATTCATGGAATTCCTACAAAAACAGTAAAAACTGCAGAAAAATCAATAATATCGATTGGTCAAAAATAGAGAACACTGATCGATAATGTTTAATTGTTGTGAGGTCCGTACATCCGTCAGTCATCACGCGCACCTCAAACTGGTAGATAACGCAGGTTGAAATGTTAGGCCCATTCATTTTGCACGGACGGATGGACAGACAGCCGGACGAATCGAGACATGACAGGCGCTTCGCGTTTGTTTTCCACATTACGGAAAACATAACGCGTGATGCACCTTCACGATGCTCTGTGTTCTCCTTCTGGGTCGTTACTTTGTGAAGTACCTTTAGTGGTCATTAATTCCGCGCGGACAGAGTGACAGATGGACGAACTGGTTCCGTTTTCCATGGGCATACATAGACCACCATATTCACTAGATTCCTAACAAAACAGTAGAAACTGCTTAAAGATCAATATTATCGATCGATCAAAGATAGAGAATCGATAATGTTTAATTGGCGTGGTGCAATTGCGGTCATTAATTCCGAGCGGACAGACCGCGTGACAGACGAACGAACAGGCTCCATTTTCTGCTGAGGCCATACATAGACCACCATATTCACTAGATTCCTAGCAAAACAGTAGAAACTGCTTAAAGATCAATACTATCGATCGATCAAAATAGAGAATCGATAATGTTTAATTGGCGTGGTGCAATTGCGGTCATTAATTCCGCGCGGACAGACCGCGCGACAGACGAACAAACAGGCTCCATTTTCTGTTGAGGCCATACACAGACCACCATATTCATTAGATTCCTAACAAAACAGTAGAAACTGCTTAAAAATCAATATTATCGATCGATCAAAAATAGAGTACACCGATCGATAATGTTTAATTGTCGTGGTGCAACTGCGGTCATTAATTTTGCGCGGACAGACCGCGTGACAGACGAACGAACAGGCTCCATTTTCTGCTGAGGCCATACAAGGGCCATCATATTCACGTAATTTCATCCACAAACGGTCGACTCTGGATAAAATTCAATATATCGATCGACATCGATTAGCAGATCGACAATGTTTCGTCAGGCGTTCAGTCAGTTAGGTTCACTCCCTTCGCTCATCCACCGCATTGATGAATGGCTGAATGCCCACGTTTCTCCCATTCAGGCGCTATTACGTGCCATTCCCATCGGAATTGCGTCGAAGAAGCGTTTACGGATAATGAAGTGCGAGCACATTTCTCATAACGGACAGAGCGGGTTTTTCAGTGTGGAATGTGCACGTCGAACGTTCACCACCGACTAAAGGACGCACAGTCGTGGACAAATCCGTGGACAATGTCGAGGCTGTTGTGAGAAACTAGTTCGACACAGTGATGTAATGTCTGGAATGCGAGACACAGGTCCAAGTCCGATACACGATACAATGTCCCACGAAGTCGGAAGTATAAATGGGGCCTGATAGAGGCATAGTACGGTAGGGTACGGCAAAGGTTGTTGGACACAAGTAATTGGCAGCCTAAACGGCTGTTTTACAGCAAATGGGATGGAACTTGTAGTATTTAGTCGACCAGGCACACTCGAACTGCTTTTTTTGTGCCTGGTCAACAGAAATAGATACCGTTTGGGCGACCAACTACTTGTATCCAAGAATTTTTGCCGCACCCTACTATACTTCGAACGCCGATAGACGCGACATCATGGCCAAATCAATTGATCGATTGATTGCGTCGCACTAACAATTCCGCCACTTTAGATGTGGTCGGGTCGCCCAACGTCGGAGTATAAACTGGGCATGAGGCGGAATTCATAACTCCGTCGCAGAGGGGAGCGCCATTACGCCATTGATATCGATCGCCTACGTCGCCTAATCGATACAGGTAGCGTCTGAGGTATAAATCCCGCCTAAGCCCTGGTTTATACAATAGTTGCGCCGCTGCGCGACGCGGCACCATAGTCGGAATAGATATCGATCAGACGGCGCGAAGAATCGATATCTATGGCGATCATGGTGCTGCGCCGCGTGGCGGCATAAGTATAAACTAGGGCTAATGGGATAGAAAGGAGCAACTGGACACGCGACTGGGACGAATGAAGACGTTGCTGGCGCCCGCTCGAGTAAGTAGGTGATCAACTCGAGGGCAAATGACTGCTGGTAGTACGGTTAACGGTAGCAAAGATGGTGGAAGCGAGACGAAAGCGAATAGGAAGCTGAACAAGATCAGGATGTGAATGAAGAGGACGAATGGGAGGACCAAAATGAATGGATGAAGAAGAAAGTGAAGAGGAAGAAAAAAGCGGACAAAGTAATATGATGAGGATTAGAAACACTATGGTAGAGATCAATATGAAAATGAAAGAGACAAAGAAATAGAGGACGGTGAAGAAAGCGAAGAGGAAAAAGCGAAGAAACGGACGAATGGAAAACGAAGACGGGGAGGCTGAAGAACAAGACGACCGGATAAGGAGGTGCAAAAAAGAAGAACAAGATGATGAAAATGATGAAGAAGATGATGGAGGTTACTAAGAATGAGAAGACGATGAGGATGATGAAGATGATAATGATGAATAAGAGGAAGATGGTGATGGCGATGATGATGATAATGAAAAAGATGACGATAACGACGAGGAAGAAAATGTAGAAGAAAAAGATGAAGGAGACGAAAGAGATGAAGGGGATGACGAAGAAGACGAAGAAGAATATGATGGTGGTGGTGAAAATTATTAGGATGAAGGCGAAGAAGGTGAAGAAGATGATAGTGACGGTGAAGAAAAAGATAATGAAAAAGACGATAACGATGATGATGAATACGAAAGAGAAGAATAAGAGAAAGATAATGATGGTGATGAAGAGAAGGAGGGATATGAAGATGATTATGACGACGAAAGAGAAGAAGATGATGATGATGATGAGAGAAGAAGATGATGACTACGAAGAAAAATATAATGAAGAGGAAGAAGAAGAAGAAGAAGAAGATGATGATGATGGTGATGAAAAGGAAGAAGATGAACAAGATGATAATGATAAAAGAGAAGAAGAGGAAGAAGATGCTGATGGTGACTACGAGAGACAAGAATGAGTGGAAGATAACGATGATGAAGAAGAAGATAATGATGGTGATGAGGAGTAGGAGGGGCATGAGGATGATTATGACGACGAAAGAGAAGAAGATGATGAAGAAGAGGAAGAAGAACAGGATAATGATGATGAGAGAAGAAGATTACAATGACGGTGAAGAAAGACATAATGAAGAGGAAGATAACGATGATAAGGAAGAAGATGAACAAGATGATAATGATGAAAGAGGAGAAGAAGAAGATGATGATGAAGATGATTACGAAGGACAAGAATGAGGGGAAGATAACGATGAAGAAGATAATGATGGTGATGAGGAGAAGGAGGTGCATGAGGATGGTTATGACGACGAAAGAGAAGATGATGAAGAAGAAGAAAAGAGGATATGATGATGAGAGAAGAAGAAGACTATGATGACGATGAAGAAAAACATGAAGAGGAAGATAACGATGATGATGATGGTGATGATGATGATGATGTTGCAGCTGCTGCTGATGATGATGAAAAGGAAGATGATGAACAAGATGATGACGATGAAAGGGAAAAAGAAGATGATGACGATGAAGGAAGACATAACGAGGAGGAAAATGATGATGATGATGATAATGATGATGATGATGATGAGGAGGAGGAGGAGGAGGAGGAGGAGGAGGAGGAGGAATATGAAAAAGATTATGAGGATAATGAATAAGAAGACGATGATAATGGTGATGATGATCGAAAATGTACACCCGACATGAAGACAACGAAGAAACGAGAACAAGGTGCAGATGACGAGAAGCAGCTGAAAAATGACTTCGAAACGCCCTGCGCACGTCCTTTTACGACGAGACGCCTTCGCTTCATCTTCTGATATGCGATGGCGACATTCTCGCTTGAAAATAAGGGAGGATGTGGCGCTCTCTATTCATGTTCGCGGCTAATTGTCGTAAACAACTGCGCCATAATAACACCCTTAAGACGGCGGCCGAACATGAAGCTTCTTCTAGTTCCGTTTTCTGTCATTCGTAACTCTGTAGAAAAAGGGCAGATACACGGCTTATTCCGATGATGATGATATTCTACGACGGAAAGCTTTCATCAAGTTAATGCAACAGTCTTTACAGATGATCAGCCGAATGGAGACCTGAGCCAATGCAAAATGATGACATCGACGAAGAAAATGATAAGGAGGTAATAACGATGGAGAGGATGATGATGATGATGATGACGAGGAGGAGGATTAGCAGGAGCAGGAGGAGCCGGGATCAGGATGATAGTGACGATGATGATGATGATAAGGACGAGGAGGTCGAGGAGGAAGAAGAAGAAGATAATGATGCTTTATCAGACGATTTGGCCCATCAATGTGTGGCGCTAGACTTGACCACTAGTCCGAACTTGGACGCACCGACAGACGCACAGACAAATCAACTCAATACTGTATGGCGACAAACTTAACGGCGGAATAGAAGCAGGTTGAGTTAGGCACCTAAGACAACATTAAAAGCCAGAAATCGCCACTTTTTTTTCGCGAAAACGTCGTTGATTTACTACCTTTCCTCTTGACGACCGGATGGACGTTGACGTCGCAAGACATATCGTCACGCAACCAGTTTAGAAGACGAAAACAGCTGACAGATGAACATGTGGCGAAAACGATGGCCGTTTAGGGGCATATTTTAGACGAGACGCATCGCAGAGAATCAAAACGACGACGTCCAACGGACTAGATACGCCAATTCTTAGTCCAAACCATCCAATATAAGGTGGGCCAGTCGAGAAATGCGTGTCCAAAACTAGCTGGTGACTCACTGGACCCCACAAGATGACAAAGAACGTCAGAGCCCATCGCATCTAGAGGTTGGTCAGATTCGATGCTCTTCGTGCTATACCCTCAATCGCTGAGAGCCCATGTGGGTCATTTTGGCACAAATATAATATCAATGGAAACGCTTAATTCGCTCGTCCGAATTTGTTAAGATCCACTGAGTGGTCGGTCGGATGTCTTCACGAGCGTGAACAGAGGACTCAACACTCCTTGTGATCGGCGATTTCTCAGGACCCATATGGGTCATTCTGGCACAAATTAAGGGTTAACAGGAGCGCTACAAGCGAAGATGACAAATTTCTCTCCGATGTAGTTTTTGCAAATTCTGTTTGATTTACATTGTTGTTCTAGTCTTTTTTTGGTACATTTAAATCGCTCTGTTCAATAGTGGGATCAATCCTAGTCGGGAGGGGCAACGCCAACATGCCAGTTGCGTCGCGCATCCAACGACACTGCGCCAGATTCAGTGAATTCGTATGAGTGCAACTGCATTATTTGGCAGTAGCGGGAGCTCTCGGAGATGGGGATGAAGAACATCTCATGTCCCTTTCGACTAGGACAGATTTTGGTCCATGTGGGTCAGGCACAAATCTGATATCAATCTGAAAACAGAATCTGTTTTGTCCAATTTTTTTAAAATTCAATGTATAGCCGACCGGATGCCTTCGTGAGCGTGAACAATGTACTCCACACTCCTTGAGTCCGACGATTTCTGAGAACCCAAATGGGTCATTCTGGCACAGATCAAGGATCGACAGGAGCGCTACAGGAGAAAACGACAAACTTCTTTCTAATGTGGGATTTCTACTGCACTTTCATTACTGTTCTAGTCTCTCTTGGTACGTTTAATTCGTTCAGTTCGAAACAGGGATCTATCCTAGTCGGGAGGGGCAGCGCTAAGGCGATGTTGCGTCACGCATCTAACGACACGGCACCAAATTCACTGAATTCGTATGAAGGAGAAAATGGAAAGGTGAAACACCGCATGTCCTCTACGATTAGGACAGATCCCGAGATCGTTTACTTTTTTGGGCTCATGTGGGTTATTCTGGCACAAACCTGATATCGATGAGAAGGCTTAATTCGTTTTGTTCGAATTTGTTTAGATTCCGAATTTGCGAAGATCGGCTGAAAGTCCTTGCGAGCGTGAACAACAGACTCAGCACTTCTTGTGTGCCTCTCGATCACTGCGTTCCCATATGAGTCATTCTGGCACAAACCAAGGATCAACAGGAACGCCACAGATAGAAACAACAAATTTCTCTTCGGTACATTTAAATCGCTCTGTTATAACTGGATTCTATCCTAGTCGGGAGGTACAGCGCTGGGGCACAGTTGTGCCGCGCAATCAATCAATCAATCAATAGAATCCGCGCTTAGACGACGTGGAAGTAGAGCGCATTGCTTATTCCTCACAATAAAATAGCGGCCGAAAACTGAAAAAATTGACTTTTTCCTATGACGGAAAACTCAAATGGTTGGTCTGAATTCCACGCACGATTTCCAGTTGGTCAGAAGAGCTTGGCCCGATCGACCATCTCTCAGTAATGGCTGGTGTAAACGTATTCAGGCCAGACTAGTACGACACCAAACGCCAGAAATGGCCACTTTTTTCGCGACAACGTCGCCGGGTTGCTGCTCTTTGTCGTACACAATACGCACGCTCTTGACGGTCACTTGGACGTGGAAGTCGCAAGGCAAAGTTCAACGTGACCAGTCTGAACTCGTACACACGGACAGACGCACGGACGACTGAACTCAGCAATGAGTGACGCTAGACTTGACCACTAGCGCGAACTTGGACGCACTGACAGACGCACAGACAATTCAACTCGCCACACTTTACCGCGGGTTATGAGCAGGTTAAGTTAGGTGCGTAACGCATCATAAAAGCTGGAAACGGCAACTTTTTTCGCGACAGCGTCATCCGTCAGTTTGCTGTCTTCTCCATGCAAAACGCACGCCGCTCTTGACGACCACTCGAACGTCGAAGCCGCAGGGCAAGACGCATCGTCACGCCACCAATTCAGAAGACGAAAGAAAAACGACGACAGATGAGCGTGTGGCGAAAACGATGGCCGTTTAGGCCACGACGAGCCGAAGCTGCAGCTCTGTGTGGAGCGGACACACACCCGCTCGCCGCCGGAGCTATCGAATTCAGAACAATATCCGGAGGCCTTATTCGGCGGCAGCGGCGCCAAGTGCAGCAGGAGCAGCAGCAGCAACAGCTCGACGACGACACGACACAATCGATGCTGCCGCCACCCACCCAACACACCCAGTTGGCAATCGAGCGCGAACCACACGCCGGGCGAGTATGATGATATGGATTAAAGACGGGGGGGGGGGGAGGTTCGAGAGCGGGCGGCGAGTGGACGAGGCGGCGGCGGCGCTCACCGTCGTCGTTTGGCGCCGGCGCCGGTGCCCGGCAAACTTTGGGCCGCGTTCATTCGAAGCCGCGCACTGCCCACTCACCTCGTCCGACTCCTCAGAAGCACCGAGCACGACTTCTAGAGCACCATTTCTGAATCGGCACATGTTGCCGCAAACTTGAATGAACGACTGCTAAGGTCGAAAATTCAGTGACGAGTGCCCATGTTTGAGCTCGAATCAACAACCGGCTGGCATACGTCACAATTTCAAAGGCATCTAACGGTCAATGGACTCTACTTGGGTCACGTAATGAAACCTTCCATGATTCGAGCTCAAACATGGGCACTCATCACCGAATTTACGACCTTAGCGGTCGTTGAGCAACATATACAGTAAAGAATGAGATACTAGGAAGGAATGGAGCTTCACTTGAACAACGCCGCCTGTTCATACATAAGAGGAGTTCCAAGCAAAAACACATCAATTATCGCCGTTCTTCTTTCTATAGCACGTTCGACAGGCCTAAGCCATCCGGTTTTGTACGCACGGCGGTGAAAACTTCGCTCTCGCCTCATTTAGTGCTTAGACAGCAGTAAAAACAACATGGAAAATTTCTCGAGCTCCACATCTCATGGGTTGAAAGGGAGGCGATGTCAGAGTTCTCAGTATTTTTCTGAAAATATTTAGTAAGTGTAACGCTGGGTGCTATTCAATCTTTTCGTGATATGCGTCATATTAGGTTGGTGCATAAGTTCTCGGACATTTGGGGCATGAAATATTTATTATCACAACATACGAACAGCAATATCAAATCATTTGAAGTAACCACCCTTTACATCAATTGTCTTTCGCCAACGTGCTGGCAAGTCATGGATGCCTTTTCTCCAAAACGTGGCCGGTTGTGATTCGAAAAATGTGAGCAGTGCCTCCTTGACATCCTCTCGGTTCCTAAATTGCTGGCCGTCCAAATAGCGTTGAAGGCTTGAAAGCAAATGATAATCAGAAGGAGCGAGTTCTGGTGAGTAAGGTGGATGTGGAAGAACGGTCCATCCGTAGTCCGCCAACTCAGCCGCCGTAGCTCTAGCAGTATGCGGTCTAGCGTTGTCGTGTTGAAGATACACCTTCACTTGCTCTCCTCGTGTGGTTTGAAGGTGGGCCCCCAACTTCCTCAGTTGCTTGACGTAAACCTCTGCCGTCACTGCTATCCCTTCGTCCAGCAGCTCCCAGTACTCTACGCCAAGAACGCTCCACCAAATGCATAGCATCACCTGTTTCACGTGAAGGTCGGGTTTCGGAACGTCCTCTGCCTCTCCAGTTGCGTCAACCCACTGTGCACGCCGGTGATAATTAGAGTAGAGTATCCACTTCTCATCCCTGGTGACAAGGTTGTCCAGCCATCCGTGGGTACGTCTGAGGGTAAGGAGAGACAGAGCGCCATCGGCTCTGCGATCCATGTCATGCTGTGTCAAGTCGTGAGGTACCCAGCGACCCGATTTTTGCACCTTACCAATCGACTTCAACCCCCGAACGACTGTTGAGTGACTAACACCAAGAGTGCTTGATAGTTCGCGAGTGGTTCGGTATGGGTCCGCCTCCACTCTACTTCGGAGGCCATCCAAATCCAGTGTCATCGGGCGTCCTTCTCGTTCATTATCTTCAACAGAGAATTCACCAACTGCAAACTTCGAGAACCCTTCCGGTAATTTATGCACCAACCTAATAGACTGCACTTCTATACGATATCGTGGAGGCTGTTTCAGTACGAATTTGGCCGACGCAACGACCTAAAGTGGCCAGCCGACGGACAAGCTGATCTCCGTCTTTCCCAGGCAAGTCTCTGGTACCAGCTCACCGATTCCGGAAGGATAAAATGCATGGTTCGCCCCTTATCGAGCCTTCCATCCCTGCAGCTTCGGTGAATTGGTACCAGAGACTTGTCTGGGAAAGGTGGAACACCGACTTCCTTCTCGGCCGGCCATCTCGAGAGTCGTTGTGAAGGTCAAAATCGCATTGAAACCGACTCCACAATACTCCGTAAAAGCGAAATGCATGGCGCATCCAAAATACGAAATGATTAACGCCCGTCCTTTACCCCTCCTGCGTCTGCTAGTGGTTTAGCACCGAGCAGAGCAACTGTGTTCTTTATTGTTTAAGTGAAAACGTGGAGTTAGGGAGTTAGGAGATCACACACAGCTGTGCATCAATGTCTTCTAAAAATTTATCCGTTTTATAAAATTTTTAAGCCCTGGTCGAGAACGTGGCCAGCGCTAAGAGGTGGGATTCGCCAGCCAATCATATCGTATCGAAAGGGCGTGTCACTCAGAGCGCATGTGCGATCGCTGACCTGATTAGTTAGCGTGTGAGCGGTCGGCACCCTGATTGGCTGGTGTGTACTTGGTCGGCGTCTTGATTGGCTATGATACGATGGAACGTTCCCATTGCCCCAATGCTGTCCACATTCACGACATATACCAATATTTTTACAGAACGGACGTACAAGCTAAGCACTGATGTCCAATAAAATAAACAAAAATCGTAAAATCGCTTTTTTCATTTCGTCCTTTACTGATTCGCTTCGTCATCTGCCTCAAGACGTATCACAACATCTTCACGATGGCTGATGAAGTTGACGGATTAAGCGACCAGACATAGAGAAACAAAAGAAGACGCTTCAATCGACACACATTGTTCATTCACGCGGTGTTCTCGCACCGTGCGGTTGGTTTCGGCGGCGCTCTGGTGCTCTCAATCTATAAAGTGTCGAACTGTCGTCTGTAGCGTCACCTAGTGTGGTATTCCTCTATTCTCGTCAGCTCCTTCAATCCGGATCTCCGCTTGCGGTGTTCCTAGTGGCAAGGGAACAATTTTAACAGGCTCATTCCATTTTGCCACCTGGACAGGTGAAGTGTTTGCTCTTCGGGATCGTTTGGATCAATAGTGTGTATCCGATTGACTGACGAACAAGTATGGTACGCACTAGGGCATCGTCTTTTCCAGCCCAGCAGCTCAAAAGAACCAACTCGAAGGCAACACCTCGTCCTCCTGTGGATCCTGATGCACGATTGAAGATGATTGCGGAGGATGATTCAACGCCGAGTTACGTCAAGGCAATAATCGATCTACTGATCGAGACAAAGGAGGAAATAAGAGAGCTGAAGCGTGTGAACAACGACTTAGTTCAGGAGGTAACACAATTGAGAAACGAAAATTCCTCATTGAAGCGAGAACTTAGTCTTATAAAGTCTGATCCTAATAGTGTCTGTACTCAGAACTCTGTCACGTTGTCGAATGTATCCACTGATGCTGACCTTGAACGTAAACGTTCCATAGTCATTTCTGGTATACCTGAACTCTCCTGTCCAAGTGCTCTTGCTAAAGTATGTCACGATGTGAATTGTACAACTGACATTCTTGATTTCCTAAATGTGGAATGCTTGCCTGTATCGGTCTACCGTTTAGGAAGACCAAGGCCGAGTAAACCCAGACTTCTTAAAGTAGTTTTGCCTTCATCTCATTTTCAAGTTGACGTTCTTAGGAAAGCCTCAAGCTTGCGTTCATTTCCTCATAAGGGAATATATATTCGCCCATCCCTTACTAAAGAGGAAAGAATGCGTAGGCGTGAGGAATACCTAAAGAGTAGAGGCGGTGCGCTTGAGGAATCCTTCCAAACTAACTACGTTCCTCAAATGTCGCAGTCGATGCTCTTTAACTCTCAGCCTATCGGATCTTCGCCATCTAAGGACACCCCTTTTGGGGAGCCATAAGGCAGGGAAGATTCAAAGATTGTAGCATCAGTTGTATGTTAGCGAACGTTAGATCGCTGGTCAAGAATTCAGCTGCATTTATGGCAGACCTTAGCAATCATAAGTATGATTTGGCTTTCATAACAGAGTCGTGGCTCAGAAACACCATTGATCTTTCACCTTTGCTA
This sequence comes from Heligmosomoides polygyrus polygyrus, assembly GCA_947396885.1. NCBI lineage: Eukaryota > Metazoa > Nematoda > Chromadorea > Rhabditida > Heligmosomidae > Heligmosomoides > Heligmosomoides polygyrus. The sequence goes on from OX377201.1 coordinate 106,682,857, forward strand.
GGACAGCTAAGTGGCATGTATGAAGGTGTACGATGCGATAGAGCACACAAAATAGGTGGCGGGGTGATTCTTATTGTTAGGAAGACTTTAGATTACAATCTAGTTTTTGAGGAATCAGTCCCAGATGGCTACGAAATACTAGTATGTGACGTGTTCTTCAGCTCGGGTAGCACTCGTTTTATTCTGGTGTATAGGGCGCCTGGCTGTGGTATAAGTAATTCAACCAAACTAGTCAAGGCCATAAGCGATTTCTGTGCATGTGACAGCCGCTGCATTCTTCTTGGTGATTTTAACTATCGCGATTTTGGCATCCTAAATCCTTCAAAGCAAATGGTAGGTATTCCGCAAGACTTTGTCGACCTAGTGGCAACTCACAATTTCCATCAAGTGATTCATTGTCCCACGAGAAGTAGCTCTTTCCTAGACTTGATATTTTCCAATGATCCTCAGTCAATAAATTCTATCTATATTGCTCCTCCAATAGGAAACAGCGACCATGCTACAATATGTTTCAAATTAGATGCCGCCACACAACCAAGTGTAAAGCGGTGGAAACTCGATTTTAATCGTGCAAATTATAACGCAATCGAAGCCCATTTAGCAAGCATCGACTGGATAGGCAGTTTTGCCTCGGTTGACACTGTAAATGAGATGTACGAAATATTTCTTGCAGTTCTACATCATTGTATTGAAAAATTCATCCCGAGACGTAGGGTTGATATAGGACAAATGAATTTACCCTCGTACTTGATCAGAATGATGAAAAAACGATCAAACATATGGCATAGAGCGATGAAGAGCAACCTTGTCAAGGATTGTCAGAGCTATAAGGCAATAAATCACAGAACGGAAAAAGCTTTAGAGAGGTACGATTTGCGTGGTGGACTAGGCTCACGGTGGCCCAAGCCGACCCACAATGCCACTAAAAGAAGCAATTCACTTAAAAATAAGTGGCATTGTGGGTCGCCATGGTCCACAGAGCCCAAAAAATCATGGAAGGCAAGCCTAATAGAGAAAAACAAAAGGTAAAACAACTCACCGAAGTGCGGCGAAAGACGTGCGCATGGCGACGGCAACTAGGCGCCCTGCCAGACATTGAATTTGCGGCTGGCGGCCAGCTCAGAGCTGGCTAAGAGCTAGCGGAGGCATGCATTGGGCCAGAAGTTGACCGCGGAGCAAAACCCTTGCCTTGGTGGGAAATGTTCCCCGACCCGCTGACGGGGTAGCATTTACCTCGACATCTACCTCGGATTTTTCCCGCCGCGCGTTCATGAATTGCGCGTAAGTGGGGAATGGGGTAAATTTTGCACTTACCCGCCGTTAAATCGTTCATGAATCCGGGCCCTGGAAGGATGGAATCAGGAAGTTGGCTGAGCGATGGCAGCAAGGTCATTGCCCTTAATGGCAAATACATTCCTCAGCATCGTTGAGTTGTAATTGAGTTATAGACAGATAAAGATTTTTTTCATTTTGTCTCATTACTTTTGCCTTCCCTCCTCTAATACATATGTGCTTGTTGACGGGCTCCCTTGACGACACTTACAAGCGACTTCAGTTGACGGTGCAACATCGTCGATAGTGTCAGTCAGCTAATATTGATCGATGTCATGGATTTTCACTACCTTAGATCTCGTTGTGGAGTTAATCCTGTTCCGGTGTGTTTGAGTGTCAATATGAAATACCGAAAATTGACAATGCGACCAACTCTAATGTTGCCCGACGCGGCCACACGAACGTCGGACAGCATTACAGGACAATGTTGCGAGGGATCCTTATATCCTTAGAAATTTCGTTATGAATTCAATTCATAAAGAAATTTTATAAGGTTCCTACTATATACAGGGTGCGCCAAAATTATGGCGACAGCACATGCGTAAACAATTTGACGTTTTATTCGGAGCGTCTGCTTTTTTCGTTCTCTTATTGTTTTTATTGAGTCAACTAGTTTATGTTTATCTCAGTTAAACATAACAATAAATGGTTTTTCAAGGTAGTGAAACGTTCGTGCCACCGTTCCTAAATCATTGAGCTTTACCGTCAAGGCTTCTCGGCACGCTACATTCACCACCATCTTGGAGTTCATCAAAGTATTATGAATAGGTCCATCAGACGCAAAGAAGACCTGGGAACCGAGGATGATAGATCCGAACGGGAAAGACACGTATCTGTGACAACTATGGATAACATTAGGAAGGTACGTGAACGAATTCACAGGAAGCCGGCGCGCTCAGTCCGCCGGTTGTCGGGAATAATGGACATCATGGAGACGTCGTTGAGAAGAATCTTCTGTAAAGCCCCCGCAGACTTTTGCGGCGTCGCCGCTGCCCTATGCTTATCCATAGGGCAGAGACGCAGAGCTCGCCGCCAGCGGCGCCGCTGGCCGGCCGGGGGCACCGGCGGCGTCGCTGGCGGAAATGACTTGAATCATTCCACCCGGCGGCGCCGCTCCAGCGTCTGTCTGTCTGCGCTCTGCGCTCTGCCCTTTCGCGGCGGGATCCAGAGCGGAGACGGTCGATGCGGGCGCGCGATCGTCATCGGGGCGCGTTATTGTTAAGCACCAGTCGGTCCCGACTAGAAACAGTACAGTACCTCGCCGTCACCGCTCCCACTGATGATGAGTCAAGCCGCTCAGCGGTTTCGCCGTTCGCCGTCGCCGCTCAGCGATTTCGCCCGCCGCTCGCCGCAGAAGTCTGCGGAGGCCTTAAGCTGGGTCTTAAGGCCTAGAAAATAACCACGTACACCATCCTGCACCTTTCAACAGGACGGAGTTCCAGCTCACAGAGCAAGAATGCTGCAAGACTGGTGCAAAGGCAACTTTCCGCACCTCATCAGCTTCCACGAGTGGCCAGCCAACTCTCCGGATTTGAATCCGATGGACTACACGGTCTGACCAGCTCTGGAAGCCAAAGCCTGCGGGAAACCTCAGCGCTCCGTGGATCCTTTGAGGAAGACGTGGGATGAGCTCAACGCGCCTTACTTGCGTGCCGCCGCCGATGCCTTCCCGAAGCGCCTCAGAGTCTGTATCGACGCCGATGGAGATATCTTTGAATCTCAATGTTTCGTATAGCTTACAATAGACTGATAAACATGATCGCATCGTTGGTTTCTCGAAAGTACTATATTTTCTCTTTCGGCGAATTGAATACCTTGTCGCCATAATTTTGGCGCACCCTGTATAATCGGGTAATGTCACGTGTCCGTCACGGGGAGTAGGGACTGAAGTCACGAGATGCCCACGACGGTGCGGTGAATGCCAGTCGGGGTTTCTTTCAGATTAACCATGGGAGATTGCTGTCGAACTATATCCTTGGCGGCTGATCGTCCAAGTTTACGAGATACTCAAGGGGCAACGCGCCAGAGTATGAATGGCGATCGAGTGCAGAGAGTAGGGATTCAGGGGATGTGCTGCAGATGTCATCCAACCTCGTAGGTATTCAGAAGACGTGTCGCAGACGTCGTACAACGTGCGTAGGGATGCAGAAGACGTGCTGAAGGCGTCGTCCAACGTGCGTAGGGATTCAGAAGACATGCCGAAGCCGTTGTCCATGGTGCGTATGGATTCAGACGACGTGCCGCAGACGTCGTCCAACATGTTCCGGTATTCCGAAGACGTGTCGCAGACACGGACTCCACCTAATTTACAATTTCTATTGACGTCGTCGAACGTGCGTTGGGATTTCGAGTAAGAGGACCAGTAGGAGAGGGACCAGTGAAGAGGGGATCAACGAAGGAAACCACCAGAGGGGAATAAGGGGACCAGACCAGTTTCCCTCAATATCGCCCAATATGTGCGCCGGGTTTCTGAAAACGGGTCATAGACATCGTGGCAACGTGGTGACACGTGAGTCTGGACCCTGTGTCACATGTGAGTGCTTGACTGGCTCTCACTCTCACCAGCACATAAGTAAGTAAGTATTAGTGGGGAGGGGGGGGGGGGCGGTTGGCGGAAGTAGGGAGGGTGACTAAGGGATTCGGAGGAGGCGACCAATACCGATCAATTTTAATTATTTTTCTGCAGATTAAGCACTTCGAAGTGGGACTCTCATTATCTGTTTCTCGCCACATAGAGAACGGGCACTTCGGAGAATAAATCGTGTAAATGCGATAGAGGGTGGATGGGCTTCATAGGAACCGTGAAGATTTTGCCCTACCATATTCCGCTGCACTAATCTATCCTACTATATATATAAGCAAGAACGGTCGTTTGTCTGTGGGTGAGTGAGTGCGTGTGTGTGTTTGTTTGCACAGAAGTGCTGAAGGAGTGTGTTGGGAGGAAGTATGGGGAAGAGGGGGGGGGGGGGCGGGGGTTGTAGTTGTCACCAGTTGTCAACTGTTGTAGTTGTCGACAGGCTACATGTCACCAATGTCGCGCAAAGGACGTTCAGGTTAAGAAGAGGTGTCACCGATGTCGCGAAAGGCCTGTCCGGATTCAGACGACGTGTCACTGATGTCGCGCCAGGGTTCCGGATTCACACGACGTGTCAACGATGTCACGCAAAAAACGTCCGACTTGAGAAGACATGTCACCGATGTCGCTCATCAGGATTGAATTCAGAAGCCTGGATTCAGAAGAGGTGTCGCCAATGTCGCGCAAAGCACGTTCGGGTTGAGAACATAAGTCACCGACGTTGTTCAACAGGCGTCCGGGTTCGGAAGAGGTGTCACTGATGTCGCGCGAGGATTCCGGATTCAGGCGACGTGCTACCAGTGAAGGAGGGGTTCCAGTAAGGGGGACGGGTAAAGGGTTGACCAATAAAGGAGGGACCAGTGAAGGTGGGACCAGCAATGGGGACCGGTGAGGGGGGGGATCCAGTGAAGGGGGAACCGGTGAAGGAGGGGAGAGGGGTCCAGTGAAGGGGGACCGGTGAAGGAGGGGGAGGGGTCCAGTGAAGATGGGACCGGTGAGGAAGGGACCAGTAATGGGGACCGGTGAAGGGGGACCGGCGAGGAAAGGACCAGTAATGGGGACCGGTGAGGTGGAGGAGGGGTACAGTGAAGGGAGGACCGATAGAAGATTGACCAGTGAAAGAGGGAACCAGGTGAAGGGGGACCGGTGAGGAAGGTACCAGTAATGGGGACCGGTGAATGGGGGGGGGGGAAGGGGTCCAGTGAAGGGTGAACCGGAAAAGGGTTGATGAATGAGCAGTAGTAGGGACCGACGAAGGGGGGGGGGGGCAGTGAAGGGTGAACCGGAAAAGGGCTGACAATAAAGAGGAACCAGTGAAAGGGACCTGTTAAGGGTGGTCCAGTGAAGCTGATCGACCTGTTTTGCCCTATTCCGCTATACCATTCTATATAGCAAAACGAGTTTTTTACTGACCGAGAGAAGGGCTAAAGAGGAAAAGAAAACGTTTGGGGTGTTCTATGGGGCGAAGCCCCAACCAGACGTTTGGCGGCCGGCAGGCCCTTGAACGTCTGGTAAATCTATATAGTAGAACCATTTTTTACTGAAATTAAAAGTTACTAGAAGTAAGAAGGCCTAAAGAAGAAAGAAGGAAGATTGGGGTCGTTCTATTCTCGGGGTTTGGGGGCGAAGCCCCTAGCCAGACGTTTGGCCGCTGAACGTCTGGTATAAGGATAAATGATAGCGTTAATAAAGTCCTTTTGGAATTTCTGCAACGTCGCCTCACTATTTCACTGCTAATAATTGATAATTCTACGTCGTCAGCTATGCTGTTTCATATTCCATCTGATGCACTCGAGGAATACTGCTGCGGTAATGAGGCAGCAGGCGAGCTGGATTCCGAATCCTTCCTATAAAAGCCGCCTCCAACATCCACCTTGGACTCGTCTTCCACTTCTATCTCATTTCGCTCCATTGATAGTACGATACAAAGGAGCCTAATGAGACTACGCCATCGACATCAACAACCTCCAAATCTCCAGTGTGCCTTGCCAACCCCTAAATTCAAATGAAAACACTCCTATCATGGTAAACTCAAGGCAGAAAATGGAGGCACAAATCATCATTTGCTCCACCCTCCGACTAGAATATATCTCAACTACTAGGAAAATCACCGTAGTTGCTTTGACCAGAATACAGTCACACTAGGTAGTCCTTATTCATTAATGAGGACTATAGGAAGGCTGGAACGCGGCAATCAAACTCAACCAATGAGGGCACCGACCGCTTACGACGTACCCAGGGTGGCACCGCTTTCGTTGCAGTCTGGGGCCGGATTCATCAAAGTTACTGCAGTAACTTTAACGAAGTACCGTAAACGAAAGCTCAGATAACGTGGCTTATCGCTCACCATATCGCTTGATAAGCTGCGTTATCTGAGCTATTTGCTTACAATTCTTCGTTAAAGTTACTGCAGTAACATTGATGAATCCGACCCCTGGTCGTGGCACCCTTCAGAAAGTGATATGACCCCATCTGAGAAGAAACGCATGTCGGCCATGTTTGATAAAGCATTACTACATTGGCCTCAGCCAACTTGAACAGCATTGGGCATTCATTTACAGCAATAGGTACCAGTCGTTAATGTGGCCTACATGGAGAGGGCGTAACAGAAGCCGACGATGTCGTATAAAGTTCACTTTGGGTGGGCCACCATGTCTAACCTGATACGATACACGTCGTGTGCCGCCGCCGTTGTTGCTGTGGTATGTTTCGTTAGGCTGACTACGCAATGCTACGCGCGTTCCAAGCTCTTTCACGGGGTATTATTTCAACTCAAACTCTTATGGAACTGATGGTATTCCATGGTAAGTAATCACCCGTGATTAAGCGTTCCACAGAAGCGCACCACAATTTCAGTATTCGGTGGATGACTAGAATCTTTTCCTGCGAAGACTTCTTCTGCTTTAGGATTCTGCTGTGTTAAATTCAAAATGAGTCAACATATGTAATTCAGGGAATGATCAAATCATTCATCTTCTGTGCAGTTATTGGAAGTGCACTTGCCGGCTACAAGTGTTTCCACGGCGGGAAGGAATATGAGAATGGAGAAACATGGGTTAGTCTCACCATATGGTGTGCATTCAGGACTCAGGCTAATATAGAACAGTGTTATAAATCACTAAGTTTTTCGTTTTAGGTTGATAGGGAAAATTTCAAGATGAGGTGTTTCATCACTAAGGACGGTGAGTGGGTGGCTATGGCCATTGCCTGCCTGACAAAGAAAGGACAAGAGGTATTACGACCCTTTCGCCTTTGAAAATAACAAAACGATTCTTTGCACAGAAGCAGTATGTCATATTGTTCTTCTATAGTGTTTGCCTCCTTTCGCTCGCTTTTCTGATGCTTTGCTGTCACTGTTACAGCGCTTGACCAGGGTTGACATTAGCTACCCTTAAGTCTATGCAAAGTGTATCATGCCAGTGGTGCTTCGGGCACTCCTAAGTGTCACCTTTTGATAACTCGACGGCATTGCGTTGTTGGTTGAGGCCCATGTCGCAGAATCATTCACCTCTTCCGCGATCATTCCAGCACCATCTTATTCGAACTCGATGCCAATTATCAACTAAGAGCGCGACACCGCGTATGGCATTGTGAAAAGCCAATCACTCAGCGCAGCGTTTAAGGGTTGGGCACACTCGGCTTTAGTGCGTCAAAAACGGGGCGGGGCGTCGCCCTCAGGCTCAGGACATGTTTGCGGTGAGAGGCGATCGTTCTTTCTTTCTCTGGTGTCGGTATTGGACCGCTGCCAACCATCGCTCAGCTGACCGGTTGGCTGGTTTGGTTGAGGAGAGGGCTTTTCTATCTTATTTATTGCATCTCTTGCTCAGTAGAGATAGCGTCAGCTTCACGGAATGACCGAGCTCATTCCGTGAAGCTGACGCTTGCAGCGCTGAAGCAGGACGTCAACGCTGAAGCGAGGTGTGCCATAAGCGCGCCGCCGCCCCTGACGCAGAGACACGTACTCTGCGTCTCTGCCCTATTCTTCATTATTGGAGCTGCGTCAAGCAGCAGGAGTGTGTCCAGCCCTTTAAAGTCCATCACGCTGAATGCTACACTGCTTGTTGAAGGTCAACACACAACAATGCTTAAGCGACTTTCACACTGCTGTTGCTGCTGTTGCAGCAACGAGCAACGAAAAAGGGGCGGAGTTCGATGCTTGTTGAAGCCGCAACGCGGCAAGATAAGATGAGATAAGACCTGTGATATGCCTCCGTTGACGAGCATCAGTAACAAGAAATGATGGCGATCATTCCTTGTTGCTGAGCCCATGCAACCGTTGGGCAACAGATGCCGGTGTTGCTGATGCGGGGTTGCGGCAACAGCAGTGTGAAAGCCCCCTCGTTGCTTTTGGTGCTCCTCTGCGTATGCTTAATCATTACGGCATCTGTTGCGCAACAGCAGCAACGGCAGTGTGAAAGCCGCTTTAGCGTGTCATTACTGCGTAACCGTAAGGCCCTTGGTATACTCCCGCGACAACCCCTCGGCGACAAGGCAATAACTCTAACTCATCGTGACGGGAGATCGACAATTTCCATACGACCATAATTTCGCGACCTCGTTCGCGCTACTGTTCCTTAGTGCAATTATATCATTAAAAGCCTCCGCAGACTTTTGAGGCGCGGCAACGGGCGGTGGGCGACAAAACTGGGGCGAACTCTCGAAGTGGCGGTATCCCTCCAAAATTTTGCAGCGCCGTTCTACACACTCGTTCCTTGCCTGAAGGAAGCGGAAGCGGAAACGGCGAAGCGCCGTACTCTTTCCAGTCGGGACCTACTGCCACTGTGGGAAATTTAAAAAATACTCAGCTACAGGCCTCAACTAGGCCTACGTTATATTCCAGTGGAAGTGTCCGCAGCACATCCGCGAACAAGAAGGGCGCCTTGGGCGGACGTCGTCGATCTGGGACGGCCCGCATCGCACTGAGCGCGTCTTCGACGCTCGACTTGAAACGGAATCGCGGATCGGATCGGCTGCCGTTCCGCGGATGGAAAGTATACCAGCCCCCTTATAGCTCGAGAACGTGTTAACAATCCATCGATGCTAACTATTTTTCTACTCAGTGAACTGCTGCCCGCATCAAGATTGTATATGCTCGTAGAGCAGTCACACAAAACGCAAAGAACTAGGAAAGGGGGAACTCCGGGTCGCACATCACACATTTTAGGATGCCTTGCCGGTGCGATGGCACCAGCCCACTAGCTAAGTACCGTTATCTTGAATGATAATTCCGCACCTGTTCTTTTTCCACACCTGTAGATAATTTGTTGCTGAAGGCTTGCATATTCTGCTGCCCACTCTGTGTTGATGTTGAATTGTTTATTTCACATTGCAGTGTTACACTCCATTTCTTGAACTTTAGCTGCTGACCTGTTGAAGTTAGAACATATAACATTTTCCTTTTCCACTTGAGATAATGTTTTGCGGCTAACTGTATTTTTTAACGAAATGTAACGATTTTCCAGAAATTTAACGACAATTTTCCCTTTAAAAAAAATTTGATAAAAAAATTAAGGCACAGAAATTGTGTGCACCCCGGGTGTGAATCATTCTTGTCGCCATCACCGCTGCCGCGCAAATTCGTAAAGGCCCCCGCAGACTTCTGCGGCGTTGCCGCTGCGGCGTTGCCGCTGCCCTATGCTTAACCATAGGGCAGGAACGCAGAGCTTCAAGTCATTTCCGCCAGCGGCACCGGCGGCGTCGCTGGCGGAAATGACTTGAATCATTCCACCCGGCGGCGCCGCTCCAGCGTCTGTCTGTCTGCGCTCTGCGCTCTGCCCTTTTGCGGCGGGATCCAGAGCCGCGAAAGGGCAGAGCCGTCATCGGGGCGCGTTATTGTTAAGCACCAGTCGGTCCCGACTAGAAAAGTACAGTACCTCGCCGTCACCGCTCCCACTGATGATGAATCAAGCCGCTCAGCGGTTTCGCCGTTCGCCGTCGCCGCTCAGCGATTTCGCCGTCCGCCGCTCGCCGCAGAAGTCTGCGGGGGCCTTAAATCAAGAGTGTACTGGCGCGGCACGGCACCGCTCGCCGGCAGCGACAAACTCAGCGCTCCTGCTCTGTGGTTAAAGATAGGGCCGCGGCTTTACGTCGAGTTGCGCAGCGGTCCACTGCGACGCGATCGTCCCGCGCAGTGAGGAGCTTTCGCGGACTCAACACGCTTCCTACACCCATGTGGTGCTACTTCTGGATGTTCGTGACCATATCACTTCACGCGGTATGCAATTAACAACGTTCTTAGGGGATTAGAGAGAAAGTATACCGGCTTCTATTTCTCGTGGTACTCCTCCAGCAGGAGGATGTGGTAAGAAAGTCGCAATTCTACTAATTGATTGACAGGCGAGCGATATCCCGAAATCGTCCAGCGACAATTCAGTTAAGAATCTTCATGCTCTGTGGAACCAATCGAATCCTACGGTAGATTGAGCAGTCATCAAGACTGCCCTTTTCCTAGATCGAGTCGTGCTTTGCTGTCAACACTAGGGTGCCTTTCTCTCCGGCCAAGCTGGTCAATGCGCCTCCTTCGTCACTCAACAGAGTGACATAACTTCGGTCTCTTTAGTCGGCTGCCGTTTGGACGGCACCGGTCGCTTTGGCTGGTTTCATCTTCTACAAAGCCGTCTATTTCCCCCATCTGCAGCTTGTATTTGACTTTTGCTGTGTAAACACTTGCGTCCGGCTTCCCCAGAAACCCTCGGATTTACTTGAAATCTTGGTAACATTTCGCATTCTCTTCAAACACTTTTTTTATTGAATCGTAACAGGAAATGGTTCAACACTTATTGATTCTGTGTCAGATGTACCCTGATGACCAAGCTAAAGAAGACCTGAAGTTATACAAATGCGTCAGGACAGGCGCCAACAGACTCGAGGTCCGTATCTATCCACTTTAGATTTCTGGTTGTGTTGAATAAACATCTTTCACTGGTTCTCCGCTTTCTTGACAGCGAAATATAATCGGCCCATCAGTTACCGAGTTTGAGGCAGGCCGATAAGATATCAAGCGAACGATGTGGTACCATCAGATCCTTACGCTATGCGGCATCCTTGGAAATTCGTGCTGGTAACCACCTATTTCGGTCTGCACAGTGTTATTACACACTTTCTTAAACTCTTAAGAACTTCTGCTTTCTCCACACCTGACAAGTTAATATCAATTCCCAGTGAACTGGTGGCTTTTGTGTGGCGTTCCTTCCCTTACGGCACATCGTCAGAATTCTGCTAATCATTAGATAGGTTCTCGCATGTGAAATAGGTGGATGAAGGTTGAAAAAGTGTCAACACTCACTTTGTGTGGGCGTTTTCGCACTGTCGCTGTCACCAGCCAATTCCGCCAAATGATCAGCAATTTGTCCATAGCTGACCGGGTACTCGAACGGGTCAGACTCACAGAAACATCTGAAAAAGCCGAATTCACATGGCATGAGGGGTAGATGAAGCCTTGGTTCCAGATGGGATCGAACCCTGGAGCATGCTTTCCCGGCCAAGACTTTATACCACTACACATTAAGACAAATGAACCCAGTGGTGATAGTGTTGCATACGAATGAGTTCGACTATCTCGATAGTCTTGATTATCACAAGTATATAAGCAGAATGTTCTCATGGTGGGTTTTACTGTTCTCCCTTCTGCTGAACAAAATTCGACAATAACTCGTCCGACCAACTACGCCACAGACATAACAGTAGCCATCAGGACCAGCTCAATGGAGAAGTTCTTCAACGAACTGGATGCGTAGTCCACGACGTGCTTGTTGGAGACACATCATGGATTAGACACGCTAGCCAGGTGCGAATGCGCACCTACGATGGAACACACACAGCACAGCAGAACATTGACATGCTGTTCGAAATGTTCGACCTGGAGCGATTACCTCCAACTCCGCCACCATACCTCCGAAACAACGCGCTCTTCAGCATGCACGATCGGCAGGGGACGAGGACCATCTACGACAACCAACGAGACGACTGCACACGGATCCACATAAGAAGTCACACCATGATTCTATGTGTTCTTTTTGAAAGGGGAGGTGTTCCGTACGAATGAGTTCGGCTCTCAGCCTAGATACATACATAGTCTTAATTATTACAAGTACATAAACAGCATGTTCTCATAGTGTTTCATTATTCTCCCTTCTGCCGGTTAAAATTCGACAACAAATCGGCCGACCGTCAACTACGCCACAGCATAACAAAAGGCTAGGCTAAACCTATCGCGGACAGACCGTAAATGTACCATCCTTCTAGTAGGTGTCTCACACGGAATGTCGCATGCAATGTGACCTTCTTTTCACAACTATCGGTTGTGATCTCACGTAGGTTAGTTTTCCGCGGCGCTTTATATTTTACATTTATTGTTTTTACTACATTATTCCCTCATCGGCTCCTAAAATTATAGACTACAATGGACCAGAAAATGATTGTGCGAGCGTGCCTGCTCTACGACTTCACATTGAAGAAATCCGCTGTGGAATCGCTTCGTTCGTTGGTAGCTGCATTTGGCAAAGATGTTTCCAAAGGACAGTACGAGATGTGATTTCAACGTTTTACCGCCAGCGGCAAAAGCCTTGAGGACGAAGAGCACGGAGGACAGGCTCTATCCGGAATAACGACCTTTTACGGACTGTCACTGATGCTGATCCGACAAAATCGCCTTCGGAGCTTGCAGTAGAGTTCGTTTGCTCCAAATCCATTATCCAGAAGCGCTTTCATGAAATCTTAGAGTCGAACCGCTGCAGCAGATGGGTACCGCACCTGTAGTCCGACGCGAACAGGGCCGCTTGTGTATCAATGGCCGGAATTCTTCTTCGCCCCGTCAAGAATTCTGGATTTCTCGATTCCACCGAAACGTCGGGCAAAAAATAGATTCACTATGATAAGTACATTAAAAAGAGACAGTGGTTAACACCTAGGGAGCTGGCTGAACCTGTCGCAAAACCGGAATTATAGGAAAGAAATAATATTTGTCTTTGGTGGAATAGCAAAGGAGTCGTCCATGTGGAAGTGCTGAAACCAGGCCAGACTGTCAAATCGGAGGTGTACTCGCTGCAGCTTACTCGAGTATAAGGTGCGCTTCGCCGTCAAGGAGTTGTCGCGTTCTCTACCAACTTGCCGCATGATAATACGAGGCCTCATATCGGAAAAGTCGTTCAGCAGAAAATCGAGGAACTTGGTTGAACCGTTTTGTCTTATCCGCCGTACAGCCCTGACATTGCCCCATCGGGCTACCACATATTCCGCTCGATGCAGCACGCACTGGCAAGGAAGAAGTTCGCCGACTACGACGAAATGTGGATTTGGGTGCAATACGGTTCTCGGTTAGCTCATTTCTTTAAGGACGAGATCCATTCTTCGCGTGTACGTTGGCAAAAGGTTGTAGATGATCTTCGTGAATTGTTACCAAATAAAGTTTGGTTTTAATTGCTTTGTAGGAATTTAGCTTTTCGATCCGAAGCGATATTCCGTGTGGGAGACCCTAACGTATCTGATTTAGCTAATCCATGGGTCACATTGTAGTCACACCAAGGGGACCAAAGGCTCATTGGATACCGCTCCTTATGCCAGCCGCTTGTTTCATCGAGCTTAACACGTTGACGACAATGTCGCGAAATGGTGCGCGGCAGCCAGTCTGTCTCACGGGACCGTGTCGCGCAAGGGTGCGCGACAGTATTATTTCGATTAAAGTGACATTACCTTCGTCCAAACTTTGCCGAGGGAGGTTATTTAAGATGCTGATCACAGTGGCGATGTCCGTTTGGTAAATTACGACCGGTTACCACCCATATCGATAACTAGTGTTGTCACCACCTTTGTCCAAACTCCCATAATGGGGTTATTTGAGGAGCAGGTCACGAATCTGATATCCCCTTCTCGAATTTCGCTCGATTACGATAAGTTACGAGTGGCTTGGCTATGTGGGAATTTGTCAGAGGCAACCTATTATGGCATCGACCAGCTATCCATTAAACTTCAGGGTTACTTTTGAGACATCATTCAATAGAGGTAACAAACAGGCATGATTACAAACAACAACTACTTCGATGTTATCAAACGTCATTAAGGAGATCTACTTCCCAAATAAAGTCCAGACAGAAAACATTTTTAATTGACAATCAACAGCTATGAGCTGTTTGAAAAAAACCTAAACAATAGAATTTGTTGCATTTACTGCATTTTGTCTTAATCCTCTCAGCTAGATTCCTTGCGTTCGGTTGCGATGTCTGATGGTAATTCTAGAATTTTTCAGTAGAGTTCTGCATATAAAGCAGTTATTTTCCAATTAGACCATCAAAATGGAGAAAGGAGGGAAGCTCATTGAGGACAAGAAAAGATTTAGGGAATATTGCAAAAGCAAAACCAAAATTTCGAGAGGAATATCAGATCCATGGTATGCATTTTGAAAATTCAATTTATAGTAAGCTAAGGTGACGACATATCACAAAAATTGCGCGGTCGTCAACGTGTTAACCATGAGAAAGTATCACCGAATTAACAGCGTTAGTAGTAGGTTAGCAGTAGATCACCGCCGTTTTGGCACACAGAGAAGGGGGATGGATGGGAATCGTGCAACGTGTGCGCGCATTCAGAAGACAGGTCCTAGACGTCGTGAAAAAAATACAAATTCAGAAGACATAGCATCTCAGAAGTCGAGGACGTAGTGTGTAAAATCAGAAAAAGTGTCACAGGCGTCGCTTAACGAGTATCTTGATTTACAAAACGTGTCGCGTACATCATTCAATTTTGAGCGGTCATATCCGTTTTTCACGGACTTCACCGATCGTGGTGAGAGATGGTCAATGAATGGGTGAAGCGTTTCGGTCGGGTAACCAATATCGATTGATGTTATCGATTCCTCAGCGAGCATCATCGGAGTCACTCAGATTTGACCTACCGGCGCGCGAACAACACGATGATAACGCGATGAGGTACACGTCATTAATCGGTTAGCCAAAATTGATTGACGTAATATTGAGCATTTTTCCTTGCATCAGATTGTTTCCTTGTTTATTTCAGACTATGAGGCATAGGCCCACTTATATACTACTTCGGACGCCATGTGACGCGATCAGGGGTGTGCGTAAATGAAATCCGAAATTTCGTAAATCGTAAATCGTAATTACGAAAAAAACGTCGTAAATCGTAAATCGTAAACCGTAAATCGTAAGAGGCGCCTGACTTACAATGTATCTAATACCCTTGTTTTTTCTATTATGTTAAAGCTATTCGAAGCTAACTACGTTTTATTGAGACGTTTTCAGCTTGAGGTGGACACTTTTTTAATTAAGATGGAAGCTATTAAAATCAACTAGCACCTTTCAATTCAAGCTGGACAGGTTTTTGGAGAACCAAAATGAACTGCTTGTTCAAAAACGCTATCTTAAAAGGCGCCTATACAGGGTGCCCAAATAAAAACCTTACACTGCTTGGACGACCAAAAATGTTTATCATTTACTAGCCATTGGCTTGCATGTAAAACTATGACTTTGTAGAAACAGCTGCAACAACTCCGAATAAACCAACAAAAACCGTTCCATCCAAATCAAAAAATAATAATTTGATCGTTGGCGAACTGGACGAAAACAGTATTTGCACAAATAGCCCAACAAGCATCCTTACTTAGTGAGTGCATGGCACATTTCTATGGTATGACACACCTAAAGTTCTAAGCCTTCTCACATTTTGAATTGTACCCAACAGCATTTTTGTAGCAGACGGGAAGGAATTGTGTGACGATTGAAAGAGTATGATCACATTTTGGATACTCATCATAGTCGGATTTTTGACTTAAAATTATAAAAGAAGATATTTTATGGCAGTCTTTATAAGTAAAGTAGAGAAGCAAGATGCAGCTTCTATTGAAAGTGGTTAGCTGACTCGTACAACGTGCATTTTAAACATATAGGGGAAACCCATGATAGAGGTCGGAGGAGGACGGCGATCACATGCTCAAAATAGGAGTTCTTGTTTCGTATCCTACCACTGGCAATCAAGTCTTCCATACCTGCTGGGTTGTGAATTGGTACCGGATTTGCCGGAGAAGGATAAAAAAACTGATCTCTACGTCGACTGGCCACCGCAATTCATTCTATAGGGCAAACCCTCCCTCAAATGACCTTTACGATATCCCATAGAGGTAAAAAGAATGGATGGCGCATCTCAAACAGGGACTGGTCAACGTTGTGCTTTGTCCTTTGAATCATTTTTAAAGGCATCCATAACTTCTGGAATGAAAGAACTTCGTTCGACGATACCAGCCAGGTATGTTCGGCATTTACTTCACTCGCAGGTTTGCCTGCACTTGTTAAATTTCGCAAACTCCAAAATATTGCATTACTAATTAATGACTGTGTGCATTCGCCAGTCCTGCTCTCCACTACCTTTATAACAAACGCTATGTATCTTCTGCCCGGTTTTCAGCGTTCTGAACGGATAGCATAGGGCGAACGCAACAGCCCCAATCATACCACTGAAAATGAGACCAAAGGTGTCAAACTTTTTCAATTTTATCATGAAAATGTCAGACGCTTTGCTTAGTACGCTTAATATGCACCTCATACGTAAATAGACTCCGCGCCATGACGTGCATTGATAATCAGATTGAAACATGAGCGTTTTACTCTTTCCAACAGTTTCGTAATTATTCCACAGCATCCAATCAAGTCCAATATTCCTTGATGGCTCTGCATGATCTCTACTCGTGTGCATTGGAAAGAGTCGTCTATGTGGTGAACAAGTGGTGAAAAAGTAACAAGTTGACTAGGCGGTGGTTGCAGCATAGAATATGGTTCAGCAGGTGATCAGCTTCATTCCAGTGCGAGGAGAATTTTCATGTCTTTCTGTAAACTGGAACTCAGGCCACTCGAATGTGAGATGTTGTGCTAGAGTGTGAAAAAAGGGCTAGCCCAGTTCCATTGCTAGAAATTAACTCAAGCGGCCTATCCAACAAAGCTGCGTTTTTCTCTCACAGCGCCACAGCAGAACATAAAAGTAAACAGGAAATAGCAATGGGCTATGAGGGAAGTCTTCAAAAGTGGGTTCAAATAATCCGAATCTTATCACGTTATGTGGACGTTTATCACCCGTGGACCGAAGATCACATTTACGAAAATTTACGATTTACGACCCAAAATGTCGTAAATCGTAAATCGTAAAAAATTTGCCAAAAATCCCCGTAAATCGTAAAATCGTAAATCGTAAATCGTAATTACGCACACCCCTGGACGCGATGGCATGAGTATTATAATTAGACTTTCGAAATCTCTTCGAATATTCGAATCATTTCGAATGCTCACAAACTTCGAATATCCGAATTTGAATATATTCGAAAAAATCGGTTTTTCTGAATATCCGAATTCAAACGCTTTCGAAAAACGCGATTTTTCGCGAACTCTAATAGATTAGAAAGACGCGATTTTTTGAATATTCGAATTCAAATACTGAAACTCGAATGGGATCATTCGAATGCCTATCCGAATATATTATTCGAGCACAACTATAATATAAGGAGTATTAGTCAAATTCACCAATGGCATCGTTCAATCAATTTTGCCACTATAGATGGCGTCGCATCACTCGGCGTAGGAGTATAAACGCCCCGCTAAGGCAGGATTTATACTTCACATGCTAGGCGATGCCACGTTATCGAGCTATCAATATCGTGCGTTGCCTAATCAATATTGACAAATTTCATAACGTCACGCTGCTCGGCGACAGAGGTATAAATCCAGCCTTAGGCAGCATCTCACCGTTTTAAAGCGTTCTCTGGGAAAACACGTTGAATCTGTGGCTGCGAGGATGTAAAAAAAATGTAGAATTTCTACTACAAGGAATATGATTGCCATCTAGCAGTAAACAGTATCGATCAGCTGGCCAATATCGATTGATTTTATCGATTTCTATGCAGATTAGAGAATTCGGCTGGGAATCCTATACATATAATAACAATCCTATACATATATAATAATAACGAAGGACGCGCTTGTGTGTACGTCTCTCTGTCATTTGAAGGTATACTTCGGAGTATAAATGACACTGTAATGAAGGTAGGAAGTCCTAAAGAAGGAAAGGACCGATGCTGCCAAGGTGTTCTACTTTCGGGATTCAGGGCAAAGCCCCAACAAGGCGTTTTGACGCTGGCTGGTAGGACGTCGAACGACCTCTGACGGATACCTGCTAGAAGGTCGGATAACAGAAAAGTTGGAGTCCCCCACATGCATGGTGTGCATTAAACACCACTATAGAAGAATTAATAGCAATATGGAAGCACTAGCACAAGTTGGGATCGCACCTAAAAGTCTCCACTTTCTCATTGTCAAAGATGACGTCCTGCTGTGACTGCGACAGAATCGCTATCAGGCCGGGATCCGGCCGGCATACACTGGGGACTCGCAGCAGGAGAACGATACAAAGCAGGAGATCGGGTCGTAGATACGCCTGAAATTATAAAATCATGGGAACTAAAACTAGGAGGACATTCAGAAGGCTGCTTACGTCACTGAGAAGCAAGTCTGTGATCTTGTTGAAGGCCAACGTCAAGAGCAGCGTGAGCGAATGACGTGCACGTTGTTCATCTAGCGCATTGCCTGAAAGATGATAAGCTCTCCACGAAGAGCTGCTCTTCTGGGCCGCTCAATACTCGTTTTAAGCATTCGTGAAGCAGGTGTTGAAGGCTACTGATGAAGTTTTTGCGGATCTATTCTAGTTCGGGGGGGGGGGGGGAGCAACTAAAAAGTATGTAACAAATCCACTTGAGACTTAACGAGCGGCTCCTACAGAATAACATAGGACCTAAACTAGAATAAATCACAAAAAAAACAACGAAAAATTACATTTGTTTTCGCCGCGATTGTAAGCAGGCGAAGTTATGTGCACTCCTCACCATGTTAGATCCTCGTTAAAACATGTCAGCCGACGGTCAGCACGCGGCATGGCTTCATTCCGTTGGCTCTCTGCCCGCGGATTTTTTGTTTCTTCGTTCGTTTTTTAGTTTCTTTTAGGTTCCATCTCGTTCTCTAGGAGTCGCTCGATAAGTCTCAATTTATTTTGCTACATACTTTTTAGTTATACGCCACCTCCCACCGACTAGGATACATCCGTTTTTGCGTCACTCCCCGAAATTCATCCCACTTACTAGGGAACGCCGTCAGCTTCCCGTGGAACTTCGGGTTGAGACTTATATCACGTGAAAGAACTCAAGACGCTGATCACAGATATGTAAACCAAATTTGCTAAATGGATCTCCTGAGCGAGTTATGGACGGCGGAAGCCGCGATGTCTTCCATGTGTTCCAAGGCGCGCTCAATCAGCGTTGGGCGCAGTATTGCGCGGAAATCAGCGGTTCGGCAATCAGCGCCGTCAGCAACGGCGGCGGCGCAGTGGTAGAGCGCGCGCTCCAAAGGATTGGGTTTATTGGTTCCGTTCCCGCCGCTGATGGGCTTTTTGCATTTTATGACCTATCTTCGACGAGGGCCTATAATCTCATTTTCGTCTCGTCTTCGTCTAGGGAGTTATTTGGGGTGCTGATCACGAATCTGACATCCGTTTTTCACGATTCGGTCGGAGACTACCCATACCTTTAACTAGGGTGGTCCAGGCAGAGTCACCGATTTCGCTGGGCACTAGTTAAACGTTCCGACTCCACAGACACGACTTCGGCCGAACGGTTGTAGCAACGGTATGGGTGGTCTCCGACCGAATCGTGAAAAACGGATGTCAGATTCGTGATCAGCACCCCAAATAACCCCTTGACGAAGACGATACGAAAATGAGATTATAGGCCCTCGTCGAAGATAGGTCATAAAATGCGAAAAGCCCATCAGCGGCGGGAACCAAACCAATGAACCCAATCCTTTGGAGCGCGCGCTCTACCACTGCGCCGCCGCCGCTACTGACGGCGCTGATAGCCGAACCGCTGATTTCCGCGCAATACTGCGCCCAACGCTGATTGAGCGCGCCTTACACATGGAAGACATCGCGGCTTCCGCCGCCCATAACTCGCTTAGGAGATCCATTTAGCAAATTTGGTCTACATATCTGTGATCAGCTTCTCGAGCTCTTTCACGTGATATAGGGTTCAATCCGAAGTTCCACGGGAAGCTGACAGCATTCCCTGGTTAGCTGCATTGTTGTTATTATGAGGTGTTCAAGATTCCTTTGTGTTTTGTTGCTGAAATGATTACTTCTATTACAACTTTTTCTTAACTATGGGCGGCGACATTTCTTCAGTCTCCTTTCTTGGTATGTTTTTGTCACTGATCCATGAGAGTCCCTAGGTTTCATTCTGAGGTAGGGGCTTTACTAATACATCCTTCTTGGCTAAAAGCAGCAATTTTTCGCGTGCCACAAGTGGTCTCTTCTAGTTACTTGTCCTCCAGCATACCCATGCGCATGCGATCAAATCGTATGCTTTGCACGGTCGACTCAGTTGCTCCAGTCGCTGGGACGGCCGACTACGAACACGAGCAGAATCGTGGATGTAAACCTCACCTAGTGGCTGCAACAATGATAGCGGAGCCACCAGCAGCTTGCGATTCGTAAGCTGAGGTCCGACTCGTTCGACTGCGCTGTCCGGCACTGGTAAAAGCTGCAAAGAAGTTCTATACACCGATAGTGTCTTTAGTTCTTCTTTAAAGACAAGCCAAATACAATAAGATCCGCGAGCGGCAGGCGTACATACCATCTGCTGTTTATACCACTTTTACGTCAGATGGAGAAAAACATTCATGCTGCACTTGGAATGTCATTAGGGTGTCCAGAAAGTATCTGCAGAAATACGACAATTTTTTCAAAATAACATAATTTTTATCAATATTTTATTAATCAACCAAATAATTTCCATCAACATCGACTACTCTCCGCCAACGTTCCACAAGACTTCGAATTCCTCTGGCGTAGAAAACCGGCGACTTGGAGGGGAAAAGAGCTCGGAGGTCATTTTCGAGGTGGTCACGATCTTCACAACGCTCTCCTTCCAGATGAAGCTGAAGTGATCGAAAAAGGTGGTAGTCACATGGAGCCAAATCTCGGCTGTACAGTGGATGCAGCAGAACTTCCCATCCGAGTTCCAGAATTTTCTGAGAAGTCGTCTTCGCGATGTGTGGGCGCGCGTTGTCGTGCAGTGAGCGAACTTTGTCGAGCCTGGGCTGTTCCTTGCGCATCTTGTCGGCCAGTCTCTGCAGTTGGGTAGCGTAGACCTCGGCAGTGACAGTCGTGCTGTCAGGCAGCAGCTCGAAATGGTAGATACCATAAACTCCCCACCAGACGGTCAGCATGACTTTCCTCGAATGAATTTCACCTTTTACGAAAGATTTCGGCTCTTCACCGCGTTGGCACCACGCATGTTTACGAGCGTGGTTGACGTGAGGACCAGTCTTTCGTCTCCTGTGACGATGGTGTCCAGCCAGTTGAAGGTGCGACTTCGGTAGAGCAGCTGAGTGCATATGTCCAGACGTCTTCGCCGGTTGCCGTCGGTCAGTTCGTGTGGGAGCCACTGACCGAGCTTCTTAACCATTCCATGAGATCGCAGTCCATTGTCCACAGTGGATTGGGAACAGCCGAGAGCAGCAGCAAAATAACGCACACCTTCATACGGATGCTGCTCCGCCAGTTCCCTCAGTTCATCCAAAGATATCGTGGTCGGTCGACCAGAGCGAGGCTCGTCTTCGAGACTCCTGTTCCCGCTTCTGAAGCGTTCGAACCAGCTATACACAGACTGTACAGAAGGAGCTTCAGAGCCGAATACACGACACAAGTTTCGATAAACTTCGCAGCGGAGTGCCCAGATTCGAGCTCGTGAAGGAGTACGTGTCTAATATGGGTAGACAGTTCGGCCATCGTACAGTGAAATAGACAAGGAAGACGGAGCTGGATATGTTATGCTGATACAGCAGGATAGTGTCTTTATATAGCACTTATGCTGGAATTTTCAGAGAGTTCTAGAAAAAACTTGGAACATTGCGAAGTTTTCTGCAATTTTTAACTTTCTCTTCTACTTTCTGGACACCCTAATAGTTCAACGGACCCAAAAACCTTCGTTCTTGCTGAAAGGCTTTCTGACAACAGGCCGACTGTTGCTAATCGGTAGTCCCACTCGCGAGGGCTCACGCCCTTTTGAGCGAATCCTTCTTTTTGTCGCATTCTCATACAGGGTAGCTAAGAAACCTAGGGCCCCTGAGAAAGCCGCACCACACCCCATGCCGGATCTAGGTCACATACATACATACACACATACACACACTCTCTCTCTCTCACTCTGTCACACGGACTACGAGTAGTAGCCTTTGCCACTGCGTTCAGTTCAACAAGACTGGATTGACGCACGCCTGCACCACAGAACTGCCTGTGGGTACTCTAGGCATCTTGTAGTGATGGCACCGTAGGGGCATGTGAAGCAATAACATAACATGAACAACTTACCAACGACGAACACACAACCAACCTGCCTCCACCTGTAAATCATGCGCACACTGAAGGGCAGAGCGATAAACTCTCCATCCTGTTCCTAGTCTACACTATTGGCCATACTTGGTTTATTATATACACGGATCAGCATCAAAGACCACTACAGAAGACCACTGTAGAATACCTACAGAATTACGATATGTCAGAACAGTCGGACGCTTGTATCGAGTACTGTATTAGTCATCTCGAGATCAGGCGAGTACAGGGAGGCCGACTTCCCCATTAAGGCTCTCGGCCTCGATGTCTTGCAGCTGACTGTTTTGGGTCTGAGGCATGGCGACGTTCCGTGCAAAAGCTCCGGGCTACGAGATTCAAGGGCACGCACAAAGTCGGCGCTCCAGAATCACGCTCGCGAAACCGCTCGGTCAGTCAGTGATTGACAAGAATATATACTGCAGCGCGGGCACGGCCTTTTATGCGCTAGCCCGCGCCGATCAATAGCACGCGCGGAAACCGCAAGAAACCAGAACTTACAAAGTGGCACTTGGCCAAAATAGACAAGTACTGATCAGAAAAAGAGTCGCCGTCTCGGATATCTGGAATGAAGACAGGACATGCTTGATTCTCGAAAACACCAGGTATAATGGCCTGTTCATACTTCGCGGCGGGAATGACGCGAGCGACAGAGCGAAGGATACGTATTGATTGGTGCCCAGCTATCGCTTGGAAAAAATCAATAGGCATGCTTCATCCTGTCGCTCCTTTCACTGCCGTCGCGAAGTATGAACAGACCCTAGACGCAAGAGGTACCTTTGGAAGCGTATTTTCTAAACAGTGTCGAGATATTTGTCGCAGCAGGTGCGAACGGAACTGGGCAGTGGAAGGCCCGTATGTTGAAGTAGAGCGAATCCAGCGGCTTGGCTCTGAAACCCCTAGTACTACCCCTTAATACGACGAAAAGATGAGCTTCACCTACTTCAGTGTGGCCAGCACTCCGAGCTGATTCCACGGATCGCCGTGTAGTGGATTTGCGCGAAGACTACACCGATACAGACGTGTGCAAAGGTCGTAGTTCCCCTAAACAAACTGTTGCGAGGTGATGGTGCAGTTCTTTCTACGAGACCTTTCTCTTTAAAAATCCATATGTACTTGATTCTGATGTACAGCTCATGACGGTGCTTATCGTGGAACGCGATTTTTGTATTTGTTCAGAAAAAACGCATGCGATTCTACTCAGGGAGCGATTGCTGAGGGGCTGCGAGCGCCGTTCCGTTGACCAGCTGATCGCGCGCAACCGGCATTTGAACTACTCATCGAATATTGGCGCCCAATTCTAGAACGTTCCTCAAGTACATAAAAGGGCAGCTCAGAGAGAGGGAACAGTCATTTGCCGTCTCCTGCCACCGCCTGCCGTCCCCTGCCGCCTCCTGCCGCCCATCATCGGTATTCAGCTGTCTCTTTATCTAAAGGAGCCCTCCTTTCGGTGATAAAGCCAGCGAGGGGGAATTTGCGATTCAGCAGAGCAAAAGAGGGGTTTTGCGACTTTACTCTTGAAACCATGAATGCGACTCCCCGCCGTAGTAAGGACAGACACGGGTGTGATTGCGATGCAGACCTTAGCATACGCCGCCTGCCTGCCTCCGTGGCCTATAGCTGTCATCCCACTGCCGTTCTTGCTCGTTAACCTAGGGTCATTGTGCGTGAGTTGCCTTATTGCCCCCTTGGTTGTTAAAGTGTCTTATTTCACCTTTACTCCTCCGTTAAATGCATTCCTCTATTTCGTGTACTATTTTTGTTAACCCTTAGTTACTCGCTTTGGTTTAATCACCCAAGTTTGAAGTTCTGGTTGTGCCGTTAATGAACGATTCGTGTTCGTCGGTTCATAAGACACTCGTGGCGTTCTTAGTGCTCATTAGCCCGGTTTATAGTTGCGCCGCTGCGCGGCGCGGCACCATAATCGGAATAGATATCGACCGGGCGGCGCGAAAAATTGATAGCTATGGCGACCATCACGCCGCCGCCTGGCGGCACAAGTGTAAACCAGACCTTAAAGTTAAGGGGAGTTGATATCCCCTTTATCTTCAATTGTGCGCCTTTAATAGTCAGCCCACCTTGTATCTGAACAAGTCACCAAGTCGAAGGCAAAAGAACGCCAGAAACGCGTTCCCCACAGCAGATGGAGGCGAAGTGATCTGCTCTTCGCGAAGAGCTGGTGAAAGGCAAATGAATGACGGAACATCCAGCGGAGGCAGTCGATACTTCGCGTATACTCTCAGAGCGAGATCGCACATCCATGACACGCACAGACTGATCGCGTTCTCAAAATTCTAAACAGGAAGAAATCGCTGAGAATACCAATGTCACCATTCAGAGAAATAAGCCAATCTAGAGGTAAAGTAGCTCTTCATACCATTGCAAACTCACATTATTTGAGCCAGTGTCTCGTTCACCGCGAGCCCTCTCCACCAACTGCTTCTCTGTTGACCAAAGCAAAACGTCCATTCCGTGCTCGATAGCGCGTTCCAAATCAACGACAAATAGACGCTGTATTAGCTGAAACGAAAGTGGCTTAAAGCTAGGGAGGGGTACGTTCGTATTGGCTGGTTGTAGGCGCCGCGGCCCCGCGCCCAGGTAGCCATACCTGCGGCGTCATCCCCTGCTCGCCGTCTCCGCTCATGCTGGACACCCGTTGTCGCGAACTCGATGACCCCGGTGACGGTGCTGACTTACATGCACGAGGGCCCCGAACCGCTCCACGGCTCAGCCTGACTACGAAGAGGGGAGCCATCTCATTTTTCTCCTGTCAATTCGTCAGTCTGTATGGTAATCTGTATATTCCTATAGTCTAATAAACCTGTATTACCTACAATGTCTTCGCCAGCGGGGCCACAACATAAATAGTTAAGGACTCACCACCTTCTTTCTCCAGGACTGCACAGAGTAGCACCACCCTTGTTTATATACGCGTGCACTAGACGACTATATGAGAGTACCATAGGCGAATTCGAGATACCATGAAGAAACATATAATAGGAAGGCATAACTGGGCCGCTTATCGAACTGCAACAGCTACCCGAGCCTCAGGCGAGTCCCATCGGAGCTCGCCATCCTCCTGTGACAGACCTGTGTTGCAGACGAGAGAGTGGTAAGGCTCCGCTTGAGAACTGTAGGTAAATTTTAAACGAGAGCGCAAAAGCTCGGCACCCCGAGCCGCGCCCGCGCAGCCGCTCGGCAAGGCGACGAAAGTATAGAATGAGTCCGTAGGAGGCGGCGCACAGCGGCCCCGCGCCGATCAATAGCGTGCGCGGGCAGGCCAGACCTCAGCAGCGCCTCATCGGGGTGCCGCTAGGATACGGCAGCCCGCGGGAGTTCGAAGTTAGGGACAGATTCATCGCATTAGCGACAGAAGGCATTGCTTTTTGCGACAGTATGGCACTATAGTAAGCTATCGAAGCCCCTAACTCGGTAGGTTCAAGGGCTTTGCAAAAATGGAACACACTTTACTATATGAAGGAAGCAGATTCTTGCTTAGTGTTTATGTTATTGTGTTTATTTCGCTGTTCACACACAAGCCTGACACCCACTCCTCGGACGCTTTTCTCTTTACAGAATCCGGAATTCTGAAGAAGTTCGCGTAGTTGTCTACTCATAAGTCGCGACAAAAAGTCTCTTCCCACACTGTAGATGTTACTTGGAGCTTACTGTTTGAAAAAATGTGAGTATTATGACGGTCGTTGGATAAATCTGATGCGAATGCCCAGTCATCAGTTAGTTCGTGCGCTTGACTGTTGGTTTTTATAATCTTAAGGAACACACCTGCACCAACGGTTGCACGTAGTTGATGTCAACGACGTCGGTCTCGTGTCGAGATTGTATCAGCTGCTGGATGGAAATGCACAGCTCCGACGCTTCATCCACTTCAAGTGCCATATTAACCTGAGCAAAACAATTACAATACAGCTTACTTTGGTTGGGTGGGACAAATCTGTATTATCTACAGTGCAAGCTCGAGGTTCGAGATTCGAAAAGGTAGTCATGCGCGGCTTGGTATTAGGGAAGGACTGTCTACTAAGTTCTTTAGCTTCTTCGATGATGATTGAATCTCTTTAGACCTTTGTACACTTCTGCGGCAAAGCGGCGGCCCTATCGGTCATAAGTCTTGAAAGAAGCTCGAAATGCTTGGTTCTGCAGAGTTCATTGCCCCAGCAAGTCGTATCTACCTTTGTCGAAGCACGTACTCCTGTAGTGGTAGACGCGACGTTTCTAACCCAATGAACTCTGCAGAACCAAGCATTTCGAGCTTCTTTTCAACATCGAGAAAGGCGAGTTAGTGCAATCCCAGTCGGAGGGGCACTCCATAATGACATGCAAATGCCACCAGTTTGCGCATAAATACATGCAACATAACACATGAACGACCTTATCTGATCCCCTCCTTTGGAAATCGTCGACCTTGACTTGAAATATAAAAAAATCGTTACAAAACTACGAAGAGGCTGCAGCGGCGCTGCACGTAATCCCCGTTTTCAAATTCCCGCGCAACGAATGAGTGCGCGTCGACTCACTTATCATGTGCAACACATAGAGGGACGCCAGTGGGCAGTACGCATCACCCCACGGCCTATTTATTTATTTTTTGCTTGTGGTCCGCGTCGGTCGTTCTTCGTCGTTGGGTTCCGGTTAGGATCGACAATTTCCAAGGGAGAGGATCAGATAAGGTCGTTCATGTGTTATGCTGCATGTATTTATGCGTAAACTGCCATTTACATGTCATTATTGAGTGCCCTTCCCACGACTGGGATTGAACCGGCGAGGTTGTCGAAACATTGCTCGCAATAAAGAAATTTATACCAAACCTGGCAGGTAAAGAAGATCAAAGCATAGCTACAAAATGCCCAGGTTTCAGGAACGCCGAACTTGGACATTAGATTGTTAATTTTTAGTTGTGTGACCCCTAGGATAGATCCGAAAGGTAGAGGTCGTATGCGGGTTCGACACAACCAACTTCTACCCCACTTTGGAACGAACACATCTGTAAATCGAAGAAAAATCTGTAAGGACACCTTTTCCGGACATCATGAACCTCACCGACGATAAATAATTTATTCTGACCCGATACGAGGAATGCTGTACAAACTTGATTTTAAAAAAGTTTCAATACACGCACAGACAGACCGACAGACAGTTTGACCGGGTACGTATGGGGAAGGAGTGAAGACGGGTGAGTGGGTGCAGTACATAGCAACATATACGGCAGATGAACTCTACCAATCAACACTGCGTATCGACAGCGGAAGAGCTTCTACGAAAATAATACACACCTACGGGAAACTACAGACATATACAGTGCATAAGAGAAGGAGATAATGATAAACGGAATACATGGTCAAATTCAGTACAGAGAATCATTCAACAGCTTCTTCGTCAGCAGTTTCGAGAGTAACGTGCTCTTCGAGGGAATAGGAATGTGTGTTCGCTTCGCACTACGTTGCTCAAATGGCCTACAGTTCGTTAGATCGCCGCGAATTAGTGCACTGGACACTAGCGTGGCGCGTTCCGATTAGCAGATGGATATGTGTAGCGCATAGTCCGAATCAGAGTATACCGGTGTGGAAAACTGGGAACGGAACGGTCTCCCATGACGACGATGATGATGACTTTCGGTAAAAAGACGAGGTTTACCCATCGCAAACAAAGAGTATCACAGAATCACACACAAATAGGATCAAAGACACTAGAAAGAACCCAAATGCTCGCCAGCACATCGAGGCAGCTGACAACGCCAGCATGGTCTGGACCACTCTCCACACCTGAAAATAGTTGTCAATTTTCCGATTTATGGTATCGTTTCAATGAATTACACAAGAATGAATATCGCAGTTCTTTAGACTTCTTTCGTTAGATTGCGCCTATACTCGCCTTCTACAGGGTGCGGCAGAAGTTTTTGAACACAAGCCATTTATACCGTCGGTCAGCCTCCGTTTCACCCTTGTTCTGTTCGTCCATGGCGGCAGAGACCGTTTATTAGGTAGCATGGAATACAGCAGAGACGATGCGATCCGGCGGAGAAGCGAAGAGGAGAGAAGAATGAGTCTGGAGGCGCGGACCCGGATATTTATACTCCGTTTCCCGCCAACCGATCAATAGCGGAAATTCAAATGGAATTCAAATGAACACGTGAGAAGTGACTGCGCTCTATTCTACCTGTGCGCCGCGGGCTATTCCCGTATAAATTGCCCACCTAAACGCTTGTTTTAAAGCAAATAGGATAAAATTCATAACATTTACTTCTGTTGACAAGGCACAAATAGCAAATCAGTGAGATTTCAAAATGGCTTTCACTTTCTTGGGGAACGCGTCCACGCGGCATGAAGGACCTCTTCATTAACCTCCTCTCAGACTTTCTTCAGGGCTGGATGAAACGAAGCAGCGTCCTTGTGCCATGTTGCGCAAGCCTTACTCTTTAACATAGACCAGATTGGGTAGTCCATCGGATTGAGGTCCTTGCCGTGCCGGGGCCGCTCTTCGGCTAAGAAGAAAACCTGAGAACTGTCGGCGTACCACATCTACACCGCTTTAGCCTTGTTATCGAGCGCAGAATCCTGTTGATAAGTCCAGTCTTCATCTTTAAAGTGCAAAGATGCTCAGGGAAGAAGTTCTTTTTTCAGTGCCCGGATTCATGAACGCTGCCGGTGGTAAGTCCTACCCCGATTTACCACGACGGCCACTTACCGGCCACTTACAAGAACTTGCTTCTAGGCGACGCTGTCGAGTGTTGATTTGGCGGGTGAGTTGGCAACGGTTCAGGGTCGTGGCTTTGGCCCAACGTCAGAAGTTAGCAGGGTGGCAAAACTCTTGCTTTGGCGGTAAATGTTCAGAGACGCGCTAGCGCTCGCTAGCGGTAGCATTTACCTCGAAACTTACCGCTGATTTTCCTCACCGCGCGTTCATGAATCGCGCGTAAGTGGGGAGTGGCGGTAGATTTTACACTTAAGCCGCATGCACACTCGGCAGCGGAGCAGCGGCAGCCGTGATTAAGCATAGAAGGATCCATTTAGCGGAGATGTGCATGCGGCGTAAGTTGTTCATGAATCCGGGACCAGGATGTCCTCTATGTAGTCCTTCAGGCTCTTGGGGAACGCATCCACGGCGGCAAGAAGGGCTGTTCACTGACGCTTCCGACTTCATTATTAACCAACTATAGCGGGTAGAACACAGCACCGAACCGCGGTTCTTCGGGGAGACTACTCCCTCTCCTCACTCACTGAGCTCGGCAGCACCCCGCAGCCATTCACAGAGGCTACCGTACTCTCGTAGCCCTGCTTTTTAGTTGCGCCGCTGCGCGGCGCGGCACCATGATCGGAATAGATATCGACCAGGCCGCGCGAGAAAACGATATCTATGGCGACCGTCACGCCGGATAGTCCCTGTAAAACGAGAGGTCCGAGCAACTACTAGCGCGGCCCCTCCCCCGACATCCGAGCTGCCTCCTTGGCCGAGCTGGCTTCTCTCCACACCGTAGGCATTAAGGCCCCTCGTCTATTCTTCTATTGTCTGTATAACACGTACAATTTTGTATAATGCTGTAATCTATAAATGTATGTAAGATAAACCCTCCTACTTCAATTTTATGTGTTTTTACCCGCTACGGGCCCAGCTCTTTAAGAGCTTGTTTTACAATTGACAAACCGGACCGCTGGGTTTGTTACACAATTTTCAACCATCAAAACGACAGAATTCTTTTCAAGGACATGAAATGAGCCAATCGGAATAGAATAGTAGCAACAATATCAGGATGTCCGAAGTTTGTCGTGGTTTTGCAGGAATAATAGCTTATGGGAAAGCAACGCTAATTTTTGTGCAAAGTGGAATCAAACCCAACAGTCAGTTCTGACTGTTGGGTTTGATTCCACTTTGCAACTACCTGGAAGATATTCTGGAAAAAACGAAATTCTTCCCGTGCAATTTTGCACTTCAAAAATGGCGACTAGACTTATCAGCAGGATTATGCTCCCGTTTACAAGACTAACGTGGTACAGAAGTGTCGCGTCGACAATTTTCCGGATATCGTCACAGTCGAAGAGTGCCTTCGCACAGTTCGGATCTGGACGTTATCTAGGAAAATTGCAGGAGCACCACTTCTGCACCACCTTAGCCGTGTGAGCAGGAGCAGAATCTTTCTGATAAGTCCAGTCGCCATTTTTAAAGTGCAAATATGTCCTGGAAAGTATTTCTTTTTTCAATACGTCCCCTTGGTAGTTCTGACTGTTGGTTCTGATTCCACTTTCCGCAAATATCAGCGGTGTTTTCCCATCAACCGTTAATCCTGCAAAAACCATAGCAGACTTCGGATATCCTGATGTGTTGGTGCTCCTCTTCCATTCCAATTGGCTTCTCCTATGTCCTTGGTAAGAATTCTGTCGTTTTGATGGTTGAAAACTTCGCAGTAGTGAAGACGGGCTCGTCAGTGAACAGTTCTGCGTTTCCCAGGAAACTGATACTCGGGCGGAAGCGCAACATTTTGAGATCTGACTGCTCTTTTTATACGTGCCTGGTCGATATTATTCTGAATTTCATCCCATTTGCATTGAAACAGCCGTTTGGGCGACCAATTACGTGTGTCCAAGAACTTTTGCCGCACCTGTGTACTGACAAGGCGCATATCATGCATATCGAAGCAGCTTACCACGTGATAATCTACAGATAACCCCAAAGATGATGGATTGTGCGGGGCCCATTCGCGTTGTAGTTGCCCAGTGATTCCGGCGTTTCGACAACTCCTCGATAGAGACTCGGAGCAGACGTCGATCGCGTCAGTTTCGGGAGCGAAACTCCTCGCAGTTTATCGAGAACCTAACAAAATGAGGATTTGTGCAGTGAAGATTCGGATAAATGTTGAAGGACCCACCTCGCTGAACTCTGGTCTCTCGTTTCTGTTGAATTTGATACAACGCTCATACAGGGATAGCAGCGGTTTCGGAGTATCCGAGCGTATCTTCGAAACATCCGGCCTCAGATAGCCTCGACCAACCTGGAAACTTAGAAATATACTGACGAAAGAGCGACAGGACTGAATTTTCTTTATCAGGAATAGTCGAAGACCACAAAATCCATTAAAATTTCGTTCTTTCCAAACAAATCTAAGTTTGAAAATCCATACTGGTGCATAAGGAGTGAGGTGCCCGTAACTCAGAAATAAAAAAATGCAGATATCTCGACCTATAGCGCCATACAGAGCAAAGCTACGACCGGATAAAGCTGCGATACAGTATGCTTCGGCGGCTAATTCATTTTCCTCGCGGTTCAGGCGGTGATCGGCTGGCCGAATCGGTAAGATTGTGGACCGTCAAGAAGAAGGAGGTCGATGGTTCGACTCCGCTCCTTGTTTCTGTTTTGCATGGCTATATAAAGGCTCATATATGGTGCAGCTGATGATATTATTGCGTACTATCACCTTGTTTCCACATTTGCAAGAGCAGGACGTGTTATTCCAACAGAATTTTTACAGTTCACTCCACCCTCTACACATCACTCAAAAATGGTCACCATTGGTCACTTTCGGGGTTAAGCAGTCATTAGTCATTGCGACAGGCGCCGCTCTCTGCTGACAAAACTCTGCTTATCCTCGAACCTGCGTAGTTGACTATGCTTAAACAACGTATATTTAATATTAATACGATTTTTTAAATAAGTAATGACAATAACAGTACAGAGATTGTAGTGAAGAACTGTAATAGCACTGATGGAACATCACTTCCTGTTTTTGCAAAGTTAGATGGTTATCAGCTCACCATATATGAGCCTTTATATAGCCACGCAAAACAAAAACACAAAGATCGGAGTCAAACCATCGAACTATTCCTTTCTTACAGTCCACGATCTTACCCATTCGGAAAACCGATCACCGGTTGAACTGTGAGGCAAATGAGTTAGTCGCCGAAGCCTGTTGTGTCGCAGCTTTCGCCGGATGCAGCCCTTCTCTGTGCAAGACTCGGGTCTAAATGTCTGCATCTCATTATTTTCCAGATAGAGGCACTTAACTCCACATGCATCATATTTCGGTTATTCAGACCTACCGCACAGATAACACGGTGAAGTAGAACCGACTGACTCTTGACTAGTCGGTTCTACTTCACCGAATTATTCGCAGAATTCCTATGTCTAAACCATGGTTTGGAGCTGGAGTTTCAAAACGACTTTTAATGGGGTAACTTGAATGCGCCGCAGCTGTAGTTCGCCCTGTTTTACTGAACATTTTGTTGCAATAAAAACTTGCGCCAGACGAGACTCGAACCCACACCGTATAATTTCCGGGCAGGATGCTAGCTAGTTCAAATAACGAACAAACTGCTCTACACATTTATTTGAAGCCTAGGACGGCTGCTATAGAGCGACTTTACTGTTACAGAATATTTTCATGCGTTCAAAACTTGCGCCAAACGAGGCTCGAACCCAGAACCTATACTTTCCGGGCAGGATGCTAACCAATTACACCACCAATTCAACATAGCATCTGCGATATCCTCGTTGCAGTGGATCCTTAATATGGGGAGGAGCCATCACAATGAGGATATCGCGGATACTGCGCACGACCAAACAGTGTTGGTGGTGTAATGGGCTAGCATCCTGCCCGGAAAGCAAAAGCAGTTGATTCCGATCACAACAAAACATTCTGTGAAAGCATAGTCGCTCTATAGCAGCCGACCTGAGTTCAAAACAAATGTGTAAAAGCAGTTCGTTCGGTTCGGTTCGTTATTTGAAACCAAAACCTCTATGGAAAGTGGATGAAGGCTAAAATGTTCACAATTCCATCAGAAACCAAAGGATCTACTTCTCATCTGGGCTCAAGAACGAAAACACTAATCAGTTGGGTTTTTCAGCACAACTGAGAAGTAGATCCGCTAGATTTCTGATCGAATTGTGAGCATTTTAGCCCTCATCCACTTTCCTTAAATGTTTTGGTTTCAAATAATGAACGAACTGCTTTTACACATTTGTTTTAAGCTTAGAGCGGCTGCCATAGAGCGCAATGCTGTTATAGAATACACAAGAAGTATTGGAGATTGCTGAAAATCCTAATTTTTATCCCTCTTCTAGCCCTGCCAGGTTTCACAGACAGCTGCATAACTCCAAACCTGCTGATATGTGAGGAAAACATTCTGCTCAACCGTCAAAGACTAGGAATTTTGAGTTCAGAAGCCGTCCGAGCCTCAACCACCTCAATCACAAATTCCAACTCACCATGAAGAGAATCTGATCCCTGTTGTTGATGTTAGAATATGGTAGGGAACTTGACAGCACTTCATACATGACTATACCAAATGAGTACACATCGGACAGCGTAGTGTACGGATTGGAGTCTTGCATTCGAATCACTTCAGGAGCCTAAATTCTCGCAATTCTTCGAATGAGGCCATTTTTATTCTGATATAAATGGAAGTCTTCTACTCACCATCCAAAGAATACTACCCGTAGGTTGCTGACTCTGTTGCCCTCCGCTCCATCGGGTTTTTACCGTCGCTAGGCCAAAGTCGCCAATCTTTACAGTACTCATATCGTCCATCAGAAAAATGTTATTCGTCTTCAGATCTCTGCAAAATAATGCACTCTCAACACTCTGCGATCTCGAAGCCGTTGCCTGCTCCCCTCGCAATAGACATCTCACAAAAAGTGCAGAATAAATGAACAGCAAATCTTCAGTGCCCTGGAGGGAGGATCTGCGGTGGTAGTCGTTAATTTGGCCTACATGAGGATGCATACCAGCCACGCAGACTGCCTCGGATACACATGCCATCCGGTGAGCTGCGCGTCTGGCCGGCGCCTTGATTTGGTATGGCGTAATCGGTTGCTGATGATGAGTCGCGATTGCCTGGATCGTATCCGCATTCCCATGTAGGCCACATTAGCGACTAGTACCAAAACTGCTAGTTACAACCACACATTTCTTACAGGAAATGATGAATCAGCTCTTCTTCCTAGCCTCAATTTCAAAATGTTGCCGTTCATTTAAAGATAAAGATAGAGTGTGTGACGCAATCCGAGCAGAAACTATTTACGAGATGTTTTTCTACTTCAAAAGACTTACCGACAGGTATTTTCATTATTTTCATACTTATTCCTGCCCTCAGTAGGTTCTCTTATTGGTTTGTTTTCGTTGTTGCATGGATTTCGATGTATTAAATAAATAAATAAATTTAGATCTTTATTCGTTCCGAATTTTCGCCAATTCGGTGAACTGAAAGGTATACCTTTAGTCCAACACTATGAAGACGATACTCATGAGAAGCGGACGAGTTTTTCATGCCCGTTCCACTCAACGGAACGAATACCACCGAACCTTCCAGCTACATCCAAATACAGGGTGTCTCAAAAAATGTATATACTGTTTGAAAGTGCATAACTCTGTTCACAGTGAAGTTACAGAGGAAGCTAAAGGTTCATATGAATGCATGGGAAAATAGAAATTTTCTGACATATGAGCGGTAGGGAATGCGCCATGCTCGTCCGAAATTTTGCATTTTACACTCAATTGATTATTTTGCTTGAATACTTTTTATAATTTCTTCACAAGGTGATCGTTTTAATTGATTTGCGCGTCTCTCAAGGTTTAGAACTTAAAAACGCGCTATGGATTGCGAATAATGCAGGGTGTCCTAAAAAATGCAGGTACTATTTGAAAGGTTCTAACATTGCTGCTATTAATGCTTTTGAACATGTTTGGAAGTAGTATGAAAGCACAGAGTAACAAGATTTTTGTGACGTGTGAAAAGTCAAGATTGCGCCATGCGCTCGCCTGAAACCTTGCATTCCAGACTCAATTGATTGTGCATGGAGTGAATGCTTGTTACTACTTGACCAGATTAACCTGCGATGTACTTCTTTTAATGTTTAGAACTTGGCAATAATGTGAAAGACGCGTAACATTCGATTTTATTGATTGCACCACGAGTCCCATTTTCCAAGCTGGATTCTGTGGACTGGTGAAGCAACATAAAGCTTAATGGAGAGGTTAATCGGCATTATTTCACGCAGTGGGCGACGGAAAACGTTGAAAGAAGCGCAGCACAGGTTAACGTGGCCAATTAATAGCAAGACTGTAGCAATCCTTCACCCTATGCACATTCAATTGAGTCTGAAACGCAAGGGTTCAGGAGAGGGCACGGCGCAATCTTGACTGTTCACACGCCGCATAAATCTTGTTACTTTGTACATTCATACTACTCTGAAACACCTTCAAAAGCATTACTAACAACAATATTAGAACCTTGCAAATAGTGCCCGCATTTTTTGCAAGCCATAGTGTGTTTTTAGGTTTTTGTTGAGGAAAGAATGATCACATGTTACAGTGCCAAGATAGTTGATATGGAATGCCATTGTTGTTGATCTGTGACTATCAAACTAATCAATCAGGCGGCCCTGTGGGCCCTATATAAGGCTGTCGTTCTCACATCGGTAGTTCAGTGTTCTCCTGTCTAATAAACCTGTCTTCACGCCGTCGGATCTTCTACCGTTTTATACCTTTAAAATGCACGAATCAATCGAAGCGACTACTTCGTGAAAAAAATTACAAGTATTCAAGCGAAACACAATCAACCGAGTGTAAAACGCAAAAGTTTAGACGAGTGCATGACGCATTCCATACCGCTCATAAGTCAGAAAATTTCTATTTTCTCATGCATTCATATGAGCTCATAACTTTCTCGGTAGCTTCACCGTGAGCACAGCTGTGACCTCTGAAACAGTGTATACATTTTTTGAGACCCTGTAGATTGCGCAGCTAACGACCCAATACGAATGGAGGGACAGCTACCTATTTAAACGTTACCCAAACTAATTGCTAAAATTCACCCCAATTTTGATTCGTGTCGACGGATAGTTTACCTGCGGGCGTCCACCTCAGCAAGGTGAGCTGTTAGCCCTAGTTTATACTTGCGCCGCTGCGCTGCGCCGCACGGTGGTCGGGATAGATATCGACCGGGGGGCGCGAAAAATCGATATCTAAAGCGATCGTGGTGTCACGCCGCGTGGCACCGCAAGTATAATAAACTAGGGCTTAGATGTAGTAGTGTAAATGGATTTCAAAAATATGAGACGACCCAAAATTCCCATACGTTGTGGTTAAAAAATGCTCTGTCTCACTTATATCTACAAATACTTGAAACAAAATATGCCAATAAAGTTCTTTCAGGATCTAGCTTTTCTCTTCCGAAGACAATAGACATTTTCAACGAAATTCGATCTCCCTGCAACGACTACAGAAGCGGAACGTACTTTGTGGAAGAAAACGACGTAAGCGACACCTTATAACGAAAAAAAAAAGAAGAGACGAGCGGTCGACTCACCTATGAATAATGTTCTTTGAATGTAAGTAATTCATTCCTAGTGTTATCTGCTTGAAAATATCCAAAATTGTGCTCATCTCAAATTCCACGCGAGGCTCTGAAACATGACTTTTACAACTAAACGCCAAAACAACTCGAAAATTTCATAAAAACGAAAAGAAGAGCTATTTCCCTTTGGGCCTGTTCACGGCCCGCGCCAAGAAGTTATACAAAACCGCTTTAACACCGCTTTAACACAAAAAAACTACAGCTAAGGTTGGCTTT
Organism: Heligmosomoides polygyrus polygyrus; assembly: GCA_947396885.1. Lineage (NCBI taxonomy): Eukaryota > Metazoa > Nematoda > Chromadorea > Rhabditida > Heligmosomidae > Heligmosomoides > Heligmosomoides polygyrus. The sequence goes on from OX377201.1 coordinate 106,719,766, forward strand.
ATAAAGATTAGCAAAAGCGACTTCTTCCTGGCTTTTTAGTGGAAACTGTTTGCTTTCTCAAAACGATTTTTGTAATAGGAGCTAAAGGAGCTACTGCTCGCCCCGGTAAAAATACGATTTTTGACATGCGATCGCTCAGAATTATTCGATTCGTAGGCTTGGTAAAGGCGACTCTGTCGTGCTTGCAGAGCTCCTATCACAGACTATGAATAGACGCTTCATCTTCACACGTCAAAACAGCTAAGGGCCTGTTCATACTTACCGACAGCAGCGACAGAGCGACTGAGGCGACGGACGTAGTGTGGTGTACGTGATTGCATCATAACGCCTATTTCTTACAAGTCAGTAAATCAGAAACACTAGCAAACAGTCATATTACCAAGATCATTAATCTGGCACTCAAAAGAAGTATAATAGTATGCTTTAGGCCTATGTTATACGTGGCGACGCTGTTGTCGGCGAAGTATAACATAGGCCTTACCGTGATCTGAAGAACGGCAGATTAATAATTATTTCCTTCGAACACTAGCGCGCCATGGTGTAATTACGTACTCCACGCTCCGCCCGTCGCTTCCATCGCCGGTGCGAAGCATGGCGACAAGAGCGACAGCGCCAGGGCTCGAGTATGAACAGATTTCGAGCGATCGCTCGGTTTTCATCGATTTGCGTGATTTGCATGGGCGACGAGTGGCTCTCTTCGCGAAGTATGAACAGGAACTAAGGCCCGTTATTACTTCCGACGCCGAGCGACGCGACGGCATGCATAAGGCCCTGTTTATACCTCGACGCCGAGCGACGCGACGCCATGTATAGTGGCCATATTGATTGAGCGACGGGATCGATCAATTTGGCCACTTTGCATGCTGTCGCGTCGCTCGGTGTCGGAAGTATAAACGGGCCTTAAGGGGTCGTTTAGTGTGCGCGCGACGCGATGCCATGTGTAGTGGCCGAATTGATCAATCGCCTCGCTCAATCGATTTAGCCACTACACATGCATAACGTTGCGCGTCGCGCACACACTAAACGAACCCTAATGGCCAAATTTATCGATCGCGTCGCCTGATCAATGTGGCCACAATACGTGGCGTCGGGTCCCTTGGCGTCGAAGTATAAATGGGCCCTAACAGTCGACGTTTTGACAGAACCCTAGTTTTTCCTTTTTGACATTTTTTATTAAAATTTTGAACTGAAAGCATCAACACAAGCTGACAGAATGGGACTGACCGACGACATGGATGTGTTTGTAAAGGCTGCTGCCCTCACACCATTGCGTAACAATGGCGAGAGACGGTTCACGCACCCAACCCATAAATAGGAGCACGTTCAGGTGACGAGTCTTCTTCAGTACGGCCACCTGCAAACGGATGACCTAAGAAATAATGCTTCTTAACTACCCACCGGGCTATTGAGCGACTAGAAATACCTCATTCTTGAACGCCTGAAGCTGCTGCAGTGTCGGCTCACCAACGTTGAGCTTCTTCACGGCGACCAGACCGAAATACTCGCCACGGTACACTGTGCCGAAAGAACCGGAGCCGACTTTACATTGAAGTGTGATCTGCTTCTCGTCGATCTTAAGCATAAAATTCGGTCAAAACTTCAGCAAAAAACGTAAATGAAGAAACATACCTCCCAGTCTTCATGTGCGAGCTTGTTGGCAAGCGCTCGGGTGCGTTGCGGCTCCAGTCGCTCACACGGCGAACGACTTCTACCGCGGAAAAAGCCCGGGGAGAACTAGAAATCAGAGGAATCAGCATGCAATTAGCAGGAATAGGACAGTGTTGCCTGACCTTCTGTGGAGGCGCGCTCTGCGGTGGCGTGAGCGGAAGTGTAGGGGGTAGAAGCTGGCCGGCGTGCAGCTGATTGGCTGGAGGTGACGAGCAAGTACCTGCAGAGATCTCGATTCAGCTGCATGATTCTATTGCCTTCTACGAAACGATGGGGGAATATAAGCAAAGTCTACATCTCTTAGATCATGAACACATCGTTGGCAAATTCTCACGGCTATACAGGGTGTCTAAAAAATGTATACAGTGTTTGAAATGTGATGACCCTCCTCAAGTAAAGGTACTGAAGTAGTTAAGAGCTCATACGAAAGCTTAAAAAAATAGAAGTTATTGACACATAAGTGGAACGGATCGCGCCATGTACTAGTCTGAACACTCGCATTTCACACACGATTGATTGTTTTTCACTTGAGTTCTTGCTATAATTTCTCCACAAAGTGGTCGTATCGATTGATTTGTGCTTCTTTTAAGGTTTAGAACTCAAAACACACTACAGCTTGCGAAAAATGTAGGGTATCCTAATGCACGTACTATTCGAAAGGTTCTAACATTGCTGCTAGTGAAGGTTTTGAAGATGTTTCAGACTCATATGAAAGCACAGGGTAACAAGATTCCTATGGCATGCAAATGGTCAAGACTGCGCCGTGCCCCGCCTGAAACCTTGCACTTCAGATCCAATTGATTGTGTATGAGCTGAGGGCTTGTTACAATCTTGTTACTACTTGACCTGATTAACCTGTGCTATGCTTCTTTCAACGTTTTCCGTCGTCCAGTTGCTGTAGTTATGCCGATTAACCTCTCCAATTCGGCTTGAACGTTGCTTCATCAGTCCACCTAAATCCCCTTGGAAAATGGGGCTTCTGCTCACATTCAAATTGCGCAATCAATAAACTCACATGTCACGTGTCTTTTACGTGATTGTCAAGTTCTAAACGTTAGGGCCTATTCATACCTCGAGCGACAAGAGCGACTAGGGCGACGGAGTGTGGAGTACGTAATTATCTTGTCGCTCATATCACTGTTGTTGCTCTTGTCGCTCGAAGTATGAATAAGCCCTAACGTTTAGAACTTGACAATCACGAGAAAGACATGTGACATGCAAGGTCATTGATTGCACAATTTAAATGTGAGCAGGAGCCTCATTTTCCATGTCGGATTCTGTGAACTGATGAAGCAACATTCAAGCCGAATGGAGAGGTTAATCGGCATAATTACAGCAACTGGACGACTGAAAAGTTGAAAGGAGCATAGTTTACAGATTAATCTGGCCAAGTGGTAACAAGATTGTAACAAGCATTCAGCCCATGCACAATCAATCGAGTCAAAAGTGCAAGGTTTCAGGCGGGGCACGGCGCAATCCTGAATATTCATACGCCTCAGAAATCTCGTTACCATGTGCTTTCATATGAGTCTCAAACATCTTCAAAAGCATCACCAACAACAATGTTAGAACCTTTCAAATAGTACCTGCATTTTAAGGATACCCTAAATTCTTCGCAAGCTGTAGTATGTTTTTGAGTTTTAAACCGTGACAGGAGCACAAATAACTCGGCACGACCACTTTGAGAAGAAATTATAACAAGTATTCAAGCGAAACCCAATCAATCGAGTGTGACACGCAAAATTTCAGACAAGTGCATGGCGTGTTCCATACCGCTCACATGTCAGAAAACTTCTAGGATCTATCCTAGTCGGGCGGGGGGACGGCACATAACTAAAAAGCATGTACAAAAATGAATTGAGACTGAACAAGATAGGCTAAAAGAAACGAAAAACGCGAAAGAACAAACAAAAAAATTAAATCGCCGCGGTTTCAACCGTATCGACAGGCAAAGAACAACGCAATGAGTCATGTCGCGTGTTGACCACCACCTGACATGTTATAACCAGGATCTAGCATGGTAAGTAGGGCGCATAAAGCCGCATGCCGCGGGTATCCTGGTTATAACATGTCAGGCGGACGCATTGCGCATGCTGACCACCGCCTGACATGTCATAACAAGAATCTAACATGGTGAGGAAGGCGCATAAATTTGCCATTCGTTTTTCTTCGTGAATTTTTCTAGTTTGGGTCCTATCTTGTTCTGTAAGAGCCGCTCGGTAAGTCTCATGTGGATTTGTTACCTAATTCTTAGTTATGCCCCCCCGCGACTAGGATAGGTCCAATTTCTATTTTCTTAAGCTCTCATATGAGCCTTAACTTCTTCAGTACCTTTATTGTGAGCAAAGTTATCACCTTTCAAACAGTGTATACATTTTTGAGACACTCTGTATACAAGGAAAAATACATAAAAACAAATAAATAGCCCGCGAACTGTGAAATTTTACAGACCAATGAATTTTGTCAATTTTTTCGCAATTAATGGTTCAGCAATAACATCCGCAGATTAAAAAAGCATAAAAGTGTCAAAACCCACTCGATGGTGAATTCGAGCCGAACGGCGAGGTATCGGCTCGCGGATGTAGTCGGTTAGGAGGTGGTCTTCTCACCGCTAGACCGCCTCCTGCCAATGTCGTGTTGACGGCCACCAACTGACCACTTTGGAACTGCGGTCGGGGTTTGTTTGACCTCAGTAGTGTTCTCGACGCTTCAGATTCCGCTAAAATACTTTTGTTCCGAATAAATCTGCCCATAGAAAAGGTGTTGCACAGCAACAACAACAAAACGAACCATTCTGCAGCTCCAGAGCATCCAATATGCGTTGCTGTAAAAAAAATGCTCGTAAAAATTGGTAGTAAGATGGGAAACCTCCTCCTCGAGCCTATCCTTCAACTCGAAAAATGGGTTAGACTCTCCGAAATGTCTCAATTAATGCAGTAAAGCAAGAGAACCGAACGAAAGTGAGGAAAACTACATGAAATCTCGACTAATGATAAATTTATACTTCAGTCGCCTGCGACGCGCTGTTATGAAAGGTGACGATGTAGAGTTTGTGCATGCGATCGAGATAGAAAGCTTCAATAACAACGCTCTACAGGACGACTGAAGTACATGCCATTTTCAGGTCGAATTGGACACTTTTCACGCCAAAATGGTCACTCTTCTAGGCTCGCCCAAGACTCTTGAAATAAAAGAGAACTCCTCCGATTTAAAGCAACCTTCATACAGGTTGAACTACAGATTCAATAAGACGGTTAGAAAAAATTTTTATTCCAGGAAAATTTAGAATAACTTTTTTGAAATTTTTTACTTTAGCTTCCAGAATGAGTGCAATAACTTTATAAAATTTTTACTTTTGGAGAAGAAACAACACAATAAATTTTGTTTTAAAGCCAAGCAAAGCAGCAACCACATAGTGCCCAAGAAAACCAGATTGCGCCATGCACTCGAAAAGCTCGTCGTGATTACCATATGATTGATAGTGCAAATGCTGCTTACGTGAAACAACAAGGTGGGGATAGGCGCGTTCTTCACTATTGTAGCTGTTGCAAGTTATTTTGTATTGACCGTCAGGATCCATCCTAGTCTGGGGGGGGCACATAAGTAAAATGTGTTATATGTAACAAATCCACTTAAGACTTACCGAGCGGCCTCTACAGAACAACATAGGACCTAAACAAGAAAAACCACAAAGAAAAAACGAAGAGATAACATTTGTTGCGGTTGGTAGCAGGCAAAGTTGTGTGCCCTCCTCACCATGTTAGATCCTGGTTATAACATGTCAGCCGGCGGTCAGCATGCGGCATGCCTCCATTCCGTCGCTCTTTGCCCGCCGAGACGGTTGTAAACCGCGGCGATTTTTTGTTTTTTGTTTGTTTGTTCGTTTTTGGTTTATTTTAGGTTCCAACTCGTTCTCTAGGAGCCGCTCGGTAAGTCTCAATTCATTTTATTCTACATTTTAGTTATGTAGCCCCCCGGACTAGGATAGATCCGACCGTCATTGTTGAAGTACTCTCTTTAATGTGATCACCAGCTTTAATTGAGTAACGTCTTTATCTAGCTGAAACATGAAATGGAAACGGGGAATACTGCTTGCGTAGATCTGTGTTATGTATATGTTGTTTATATTTATATGTGGATTTAAACATGCCTTTAGACAATGCAACAACTACAATTGTGAAGTACGCGCATATCCCCACCTTATTGTTTCATGTAAACAACATCTACACAATCCATCAAATGAAAATCGCGACGAGCTTTTCGAGTGCATGGCGCAATCTGGTTTTTAATGCTTTATGGATGCTGCTCTGCTGCGCTTTAAAACAAAATTTAATGTGCTATTTTTTCTCCAAAAGTAAAAATTTTATAAAATTATTACATTCATTCGGGCAGCTAAAGTAAAAAAAAATCAAAAAAAGTTGTTCTACATTTTCCTGAAGAAAAATTTTGGCACTAGCGTTCACAACTCCACGGGTCGAGGAGAGGTCGAAAAAATGTTTTCGCCCAAACTTCGGCTAGGGGGGGGGGGTTATTTGGGGTGCTGGTCACGAATCTGAGATCTGTTTTCAAAATGACGGCCGATTACGGTAGGTTACGGTAGCTGCGGGTGACTAAGGCTGCCACGGTCATGATCACCGATTTCGCCCAAACTTCGGCTAGGGGGGGGGGGTTATTTGGGGTGCTGATCACGAATACGACATTCGTTTTTCGTTTTACGCTGGAGTACGGTAGGTTACGGTAGGTGCGGGTGACTATGGCTGTCAGCGATTACCCACACCTACCGTAACCTACCGTACTCCAGCGTAAAACGAAAAACGGATGTCAGATTCGTGATCAGCACCCCAAATAATCCCCCCCCTAGCCGAAGTTTGGGCGAAATCGGTGATCATGACCTTGGCAGCCTTAGTCACTCGCACCTACCGTAATCGGCCGTAATTTCGAAAACGGATCCCAGATTCGTGACCAGCACCCCAAATAACCCTCCTAGCCGAAGTTTGGGCGAAAATTTTTTTTCGACCTCTCCTCGACCCGTGGAAATGTGAAAGAACAATAGTGCCAAAAAATTTTCTAACCATCTTACTGAGTCTGTAGTTCAACCTGTATGAAGGTTGTTTTAATTCGGAAGAGTTCTCTTTGACTTCAAAAGTCTTAGGCGAGCTTAGAAGACTGTCCAGTTTGACGAGAAAAGTGTCCAAATTGGTTTGAAAAGTGTTCAATTTGACCTGAAAATGGTATAAATCCCGCCTAACACACCCTACTCTACTGTCATCTCCACGGATTATAAGAGAATTGACGGTACTTGTCGACGATATGGCCTGAATGCGACCCGGGACCCGGAAACAATCAGTCGAAGTAGCGGCCGCGCACGTCTCCTCTGGGTGTCATCTCTGTTTGGAACCCAGCGTTTGGCGCACTGCCAACTCCCAGTGAAGGCCACATTGCCGACAAGTACCGAATTAGAGGTCAAAAACGTCACTTACATTATGCTCCAGCATGAGTTCATCGTTGATAGTGTTTATATTTGGAGCCGAGGATGATCTAAAAGCGAGAGAATCGACTGCACACTCCAAGGTCGCGCTTCAGAACAACTCACCGATCGCGTGGATACGGCGCTAGAGGGCCGGGTGCATCTCTCGGTGTGTTATTCACCGGCGCTTGGTGTCGTTTGACGCCTCCTCCCCTGAAACAGAAGATGAACTTTCCAGCCAAATCACTAAGCACCCGTCTACCCGCCCATACCTCTTCAGCGTCAGATCAGCATGGCTGCCTTCTGGCGTATGAGCCGGGCTGGGATTCGGTTGCAGCTGATTGAGCACACCTTCAGCTATTTCCGCGTCCTGACCCTCCATTGTGGACGCCAGTTGGAGAAGGCGTTGTGCCAGCTGCAACAGGAACGGCTGCGACTAATTCCGAGAAGCGGGACAATCGGAAGGAACGAACCGCTTCGTCACGAGGAACGTTCTGGATCAGATCACAGTAGAGGGGACCTCGCGACGAGCACCGTTGATGAAACTTGAACTGGCAGAATTCACAGCGATATCCCTGAAAAGACACACGGTCTGATCCGATCTTTCATTCTAGCCGCCCGCATGGTGAACAGTACATAACTGTCTTCGCATTCATTATGGGCACTGAAAAGCAATGCATTACGTACGAGGACACTTACCAGGGAATGCCGTCAGCTTCCCATGGAACTTCGGATTGAGACCTATATCGCGTGAAAGAGCTCGAGACGCTGATCACAGATATGTGGACCAAATTTGCTAAGTGGATCCCCTGCTCGAGTTCTGGTCAGCGGAAGCCGCGATGTCTTCCGTATGTTAGGCGCGTTCAATCAGCGTTGGGCGCGGCATTGCGTAATCACCGGTTCGGCCGTCAGTGCTGACAGCAGCAGTGGTAGAGTGCTCGCTCCACAGGGTTGGGTTCTTTGGTTCGGTTCCCGTGCCTGACGGCTTAGTTGCATTTTGTGACCTATGTTCGACGAGGACCTATAATCTCCTTTTTAGCGCATTTTTGGGTAGTTGGGGAGGATCACCATAGCATTACTCCACCCCCTCCCCTACTGGTTCCCACATGCTGGTCTCGCCTCCACTGGTTCCCTCCCCTCTTTACTCTATCCCTTCTCCGGCCTTCCTTTGCTGGAGTCCCCCCCCCCCCTTAACCGGTACGCCATTACTGCTCCCACCTTTACGGCCTTCTCTTCACAGGTATTGATCCCCCTTCACTGACAACCCCCCCCCCTTCACCTTCTTTACTGGCCGGCCCCTCATCACTGGTCTTTTACCGTTCTCCCCCTTTACCACCACATTACTGGTCCGCTCTTCACTGATTACCCATCGGTGATACCGCTTCTGAACCCAGACACCCATTGTGTGACATCGGTGACACTTCTTCTGAATCCGGACACCCATTGCGCAACATCGGTGGCACGTCTTCTGAACCCGAACGCCCGTTACTCGACGTCTATGAAACGCCAGATGGACCGACGAAATAGCGGACGGACACACGGACGGACAGACAGACACAACCACTTACTCTTTTATATATAGTAGGATATCCGCATTTTGTCTGCTTCCGAATTGGGCAAGGGAGGGAACTTCACGATGTAGGCAATTTTAGCACGGGTACGTCACTTGAGTCACACCCTGGAGTCGCTTCCCCCGCCTAAATCTGTGCTCTCCTCCGAGTAAGCGCAGGAGAACACGGATTTAGACTGGGAAAAGGACTCCAGGTTGTGGTTCACCTCCCGCCGCGGCGTGCTATGGTGACTCTCCCTCCCCCCAACTACCATAGCGCCCAAAAATGTGCTAAAAATGAGATTATAAGTCCTCGTCGAACATAATAAAGGATAAAGGATAAAGGGCGGCGTTACTCAATCCCCTCTGGGATGCGCCAGCGCATTCTACTTCTACGGGATGTCGTGGAGGCGACATGAATGCGTATTTGGCCATACAATGACTTGCGGTGGCCAGCCGATAAACAAGTCAGCGCTTTATCCTTCCCAGACACGTCTGGTACCAATTCACCGACCCCGGAGGGATGGAAGGCTTGGTTGGCCTGGGCGGGAAATGCGAACCAGGAACTTGGTATCGGGTGCACGCGACAGTCGCGCCTGTCCGACTGCGCTACACGCGCCCATCTCGTCGAACATAGGTCACAAAATGCAAAAGACCCGTCAGAGGCGGGAACTGAACCAATGGACCCAATCCTGTGGAGCGAGCACTCTACCACTGCGCCGCTGTCAACACTGACAACTGAACCGCTGATTACGCAATACGGCCCCCAACGCTGATTGAACGCGCCTAAGGCCCCGTTTATACTTCGTCGCGGCGCGACGCGATGGCCACGCAATGAGGCCAAATTGATCGATCGCGACGCACAATCAATATGGAACTATATGTGGCGTCGCGTCGCGCCGCGACGAAGTATAAACGGGGCCTAACATACGGAAGACATCGCGGCTTCCGCCGGCCATAACTCGCTCAGGAGATCCATTTAGCAGATTTGGTCTACATATCTGTGATCAGCGTCTCGAGCTCTTTCACGTGATGTAGTTCTCAATCTGAAGTTCCATGGGAAACTGACGGCATTCCCTGGTTAGTGCTGCTTTCTGGATCGCTTTTTCGAGCCATCTGACTACCACGAATGAACATTATTAGGTTGTCCCATAAGTCCCTGCCGTTTTTTTTTAACGATTCATTGCGGATTTCGGCGGCGGTCTCTTGCAGGCGATATACAGCTTTCGAAAGAGAATGATTTGCTCTATCAGAACATGTATTGCATTTCTTTTTTGATCATGAATTTTGTCAATTTTTAGGTCGTTGAAGTGAATAGTGAAAAAGTGAAAAAGTAGCCATTTGCGCACTTGTTCTCTCCGCTTAGGTATGTAATTTTTTGAGCAGTTTTTACAGCACTTGGAAGAAAATGTTCTGTACTACAAGAATATGTGTTGGTCCTATTTTCTCACTTGCCCTTTATTGATTTTTAGGCCATCAAATTGGGAATTCCGACTTTTCCGTCCGAATTTTTACCAAAACTCCGGTTCTGTGATTGGACTTTTTTGCTTGGTGTTATATGTCGTTTGGAAGGAGATGTCTTGCTCAGTAAGAATTTGTGTCGCGTTTATTGGCTCACGCTGATTTCTGTCGAATATCAACAACTGAAGAAGGAGAAGGAGTTGTTGGCGAAGACGATTTTTCTCTTTTTGGCATTTTGCTGCTATTCAATAGAAATCAATAAACGCGACACATATTCTTATAGAGCAAGACATTCTCTTTCGAATGACATATAACACCAACCCAAAAAGTCCAACCACAGAGCAGGAGCTGTTGGCAAAAATAACCATCCTCCTTCGGACGTCCCAATTTGACGACCTAAAAATCAATAAAAGACAAATGATCAAATAGCACTAACACATATTCTTGTAGTACAGAACATTGTCTTCCAAATGCTATAAAAACTGCGCAAAAAATTACAAACCTAAGCGGAGAGAACAAGTACGCAAATGGCTACTTTTTCACTTTTTCACCTTTCACTTCAAGGACCTAAAAATTGACAAAGTTCAGGATGAAAAAAGAAACGCAATACATGTTCTAATAGAGCAAATCATTCTCTTTCGAAAGCTATGCAGCGCTATGCAAGAGACCGCCGGCGAAATCTGCAGCGAATCGTTGAAAAAAAAAAACGGAGAAGACTTATGGGACAACCTAATACAAAGACAGTCGTGCTAAAATTTCTTGAAAAAACATTCCAGCCGTATCGGAGTCTCGAATTCAATCTGGAGGACGCTCGTTTTCATTTGGAAGATGTTCACTTTGACTTCAAAAGCGTCAAGCGTCTTGCTTAGAAGAGTGTTCAATTTGATAAACAAAACGCCCTGAATTCGTCAACAAGACCCTTCTCAAACAACGAAAACCGACGAACTCACCACAAGCCAGATAGGGTTCTTGCAGACATCACAGTTGACGGGAGGAATGAACGTCTTTCGTACGAGCGTGTGTTCGATGGAGCTGATCGTGTCCAGATACTCACTGTGCACCCACAACTCGTTCTTCTCCAAACGAGATGCTATCGATTCCAGATCCTCCTGCAAACAGTGTGATTAATAGCGGCAAACAAATACCATGAAGTCTACTCTCAACGCGGACGAAGGATTTTTTACAGTTTTGATACGATTTCTATAAAAAGTACTGCTGTACCATCCAGGCAAAGGTTTCAGTCGTACATCTGATGGGAGAAAATATACAATTTTGTGATATTTTGATAGGATGTAGGGCCGTGTGAGCGGACTCCAAAATTACGGCTGGTTTTTGCTGAACGCTTTTTTTAAAGACTGGAAAAAGAGAGGAAAAACGTGTGCGTAACAATCATCAACCCCTATGACAGCCCACGATATGTGCCTCGGTGGCGCAGCCGGCAGGAGTGCCGCCTCTTGAGCTCGAGTCCACGTACTGCTAGTGTTTTTGCACATATTAGTTTGTTGTTAATACGCTTTCTCATGATCACAGTAGTCAACTTTAGGCCATCAATGTTTGCAACAAACCAAGGCTGTCTATTTGCGCCTTCATATGTGCTAGTCTTTCGTCGATGCGTATCTGCACTATACCGTAAGGTACGCATAATTGTATGCAGTTACGGTATCATTTGTGATACAGAACGACATTGTGGAGGAGCAGAAACGCATCATTGAAAAACTAGCTCATATGAAGGCGCAAATAGACAGCCTTGGTTTGTTGTAAGCATGGATGGTCTAAAACTGACTCCTGTGATCATGAGAAAGCGTATTACCAACAAACTAACGTGTGCAAAAATATTGGCAGTGCGCGGACTCGAACTCAAAACCACGCCGGTGTGCTTCTATGAGACGGTACTCCTGCCAACTGCGCCACCGAGGCACATTTTGTGGGGTGTCATGGGGGTTGACGACCTCCTTCCCATTTCTTTAAAAAGGCAAAAACTGACTGCGGTTCTGAACTCCGCTCACAGGGCCCTACATCCTGTCAAAACAGCATCGCAGAAGATCATCATGACTTAGGAATCTATTCTTGTAAGGAGTTTGCAAACTTTTCAGCATACTTCTCTACTATTTGGAAGATGTAGATCCTCGCAGTGGTACTCCTTTTCACCTTTCAAATACACACCTGACAAGGAAAGGCTCCCAACTCAAGGTGAGCTTTTGCGATGCTATTTTGGCAGGATGTTGGGCCCTGTGGGCGGAGTCCAGAACGACAGCCAGTTTTTGCTGAACGCTTTTTTGAAGACTGAAAATGAGGTCTGAAAGCGTGTGCGCAACTATCATCAACCGCTATGACACCCCACGAGGTATGCCTCGGCGGCGCAGTTGGTAGCAAGGACGCCTCATAGGAGCACACAGGAGGGGTTTTAAGTTCGATTCCGCATACTGCCGAAATTTTCGCAAATACTAGTTTGTTGTTATTACGCTTTCTCATGCTCGCAGGAGTCAATTTTAGACCATCAATGCTTACAACAGACCAAGGCTGTCGATTTGCGCCTTCATAAGTACTAGTTCTTCAACAATGCCTATCTGCACCATATTTTAGTCAAGAGCTATGGTACAAATCTATGAAGCAAGTAAAACGCATGCGCTTGTCAGACCAACAGCAACTTACAAGGCCAGTGAGGAACAATCTTCTCCCTGACAAGGAACGACCACTTCTTCTTCGTTCAACGCGAAATCTCTGGGTGTAGAGAAAGGTCCTTGGTGAACATCGACGTACCCAGCTTCCACCTACGAGTATGACAGAATAGAAAGGTCCCATTTTCATTATACTACCTTTAACTTGAACCGTCTCTTCATCCTGATAGTCGATATCTCAATATATGACGTCCAGGAGGAGTCCTTCGTTTTATAGCATCCGCAACCGCAATCTCTCTTCTTCTTGGAGAAGTGAAATCCAGTGCGAAGGTGGAAAGAAGTCGGCCGACAAGACGCTTAGGTAAGAACAATATTTTTAGCACACTTATGAAACGATATGGCCCGGGTCCATAGTACTCAACCATAAGGTACGCGTCTTTGTGTGCAGTTACGGTATTATTGGTGATACGGTATGATATGGTGGTGGTGCAGATAGGCATCGTTGAAAAACTGCACATATGACGGCGCAAATAGACAGCCTTGGTTTGCAGTGAGCATTGATCGCCCATAATTGACTCCTGTGATCATGAGAAAGAGTAATAACAACAAACTAATATGTGCAAACTTTTCAGTAGTACGCTGACTCGAACTTAAAACCCCGTCGGTGTGCTCCTATGAAGCGTCCCTCCTACTAATTGCGCCGTCGAGGCATGCCTCGCGCGGTGTCGTAGGAGTTTATGATAGTTGCGCGCACGCTTTCAGTCCTCCTTTTCAGATCTTTAAGAAAGCGTTCAGCAAAAACTGACTGTCGTTCTGGACTACGCCCACAGGGCCCTACATCCTGCCAAAATAGCATCGCAAAAGCTCACCTTGAGTTGGGCACCTTTCCTTGTGAGACCCTTTTCATAAGCTGTCTTGATGTTTACAGCCCACCTTTAAAGAATAAACGAAGGAAATCTAAAATAAACCGGACAAAGCTCTCCAGACGACGTACCATGAGATCGATTTGCTCGCTACGAGGATCCTTCGAGACGTTGACATGACACAGTTGAGGCGTGATGTTCCGTTTCTTCAGCAGCTTCGATATGGCGTCGCGAGCTGTCTGACCGGCCCGAATCTCCAGTCGTGAGTGCTGATCGAACGGTAGATGCACGTAGATCAATTTGCACGGCAGGCTAAACATAGCGGCTTCCGTTAGACGAACACTCACAGCAATCCCCCGCCCGCGATCCTTTCCTAAGCAGATCAGCGCAAATACCCCGTGCAAATCTCTGCCATCTCGCCCTAAGGTGCCCACATGGAGCTCAAAAATAGCAATACCTTCCTGATACAGTACGGTCTCTTATATCACATTTGGAAGGATCGTAGAAAACCCTCATTAAAGTGAGAGCTACTCCCAAACCGGAGCTAGGCGTTCTTAAACCTCATGCATAGATTTGGGCGCAAATAGGCTCCGAAGGGCACCATGCAAGAAAGACCAATACAACGTTTTCTGTTGTACAAAATTAAGAATTTTAAACCGCACTGGTATGTTCTAGCCTCATGGTGAACTGAGCTAGGTCATTACCGACGTAATTGGACATACATGTGCCTGGACATACATGTGCCTTCGTATCAAGGCGGGTGTCCATTGAATACAAAGTGAAGCCCTCCGAGCCTCTTTGCGCCCAGATTTGCCTAAAATCGCACACAACGGCTAAACAGCTATGAAATATGTAACCACAAAGGCAACTCGTTGGCATAGAATAACCCCAGAAAATTAATGGCACTCCTGTCTCAAGGAACAAATGATAAATGACAACACCCTTGTGGGATGTGCTACGCATTTCACATGCCGTGAAGGCAATTTGAATGCGAACTTGGTCCATAAAATGACTTGTGGTATCCAGAGACCGGATTCTTAAGCAGTTTAACAGAGAAATTACAACCGAAATTCCTGATAACGCCAAGATTTCACCACATCGCTTGTTGATAAGTCGCGTTTTTTCAGGAATTTCAGCTGTAATTTCTTTGTTGAACTGCTGTAAATCGTTTATGAATACGGCGCCAGGCGATGAAGAAGTCAGTGTCTTGTCTTCTCCCTCCAAGATATAGGTCTGGTACCAATTCACCAATCCCGAAGGGATGAAAAGCTTGGTTGGCCTGGGCGGAGAATCCGAACCAAGACCCTGACATCGGGTGCACGCGACATTGGGCACCTCTCCCGACTGCGCTACCACGCGCCTATACAATCATATAAGAATACCCATAGAATGGATCCCAATCCTCGATTAGGATAATTCAGATCTGCAATTTTTTACAAACTCTGGATAAATGGACCATGTGAACGATGGTATTTTTTGGAAAACCCGAATCTTAGAATGACTGAGGCAAAGGTGATTTTCTCAAGACCGGATTTTATAATTCAGACAACTGATTTTGATCAGAAATGGGATATTCTATTCGGATCAGGGGTGCACATTTAACGGTTAACGATTTAACGGATTTAACGAATTAACTGTATTTGTCGTTAAAATCTGGCTTATCGACTTTATGGAAATTTTTAGAAATTTAACGGAATTTTTTCTCAGTGAGTTTATCACTTTATTCTTAGTCTTCACTAATGTTGCATTTCTCATCCTTCCCATAAGGACTGTTCCTAAAAAAGCTATTGAAATCAGCAAGAATATTTCAATGCTTTCATGAATGTTTTGAACTAAAAAATTTAAATGCATTTCGGAGGCGCGTGCAGCGCAGTTGGTGGAGATGCCGGCTGTCGCGTGCACCGATACCAGGTTCCTGGTTCGGATTTCCCGCCCAGGCCAACCAAGCCTTCAATCCTTCCGGGGTGAATTGATACCAGACTTGTCTCTTTTTCATCGCCTGGCCACCGCAAGTCATTGTATGCCTAAACACGCATTCAACCCGCTTCCTCATTCCGTAGAGGTAGAATGCGTGGCGGGGATAGTGATCGAGTAATGCCATCCTTTATCCTTCTATCCTTTGATGCATTTTGGACCTAGAAGTTTCTTCGCCGAGCCTACAAGCACGCCAACGAATCCACAAGGATACTGGTCTAACCTCCTCGTAAGGTATGCCTATCCTCACCTGGCGTTGCTTTTCACAGAACACTTTCGTTCGCCACCTGGAAGACGGAGGGAATGTTTTCGGCCGCTGGGCGTATTTTAAACGATTTAAGACAACGTTAATAACAAAAATTAGGAAAACTACCTTTTCTGAACGCTAACACGTTGACGACGTGTCACACCTTTTCGGCAGTATAGGACCGTGTGACATGATGTCGTGTCACCGTCTCGACGTTGCAAAAAATGGATCGGTCCCACACACCAGGCACTCGAAAATCGTGCGTTCGACAACGTGTTAACATTTCACCGATAGGCTTTTAATTGTATCTTTATCTTTCTGTAATTAATGGGGTGATGTCCGCATCGAGATTGTATATGCTCGTAGAACAGTCACTCGAAACGGTTTCGCAAAAAACTAAGAAAGGGGAACTTCGGGTTTTGCGTGATCGCACACATCAAGATGCCTTGTCGGTGAGCATCTTGCATGCTAATTCCATACCTCTCTTATTCCACACCCTGTAGATAATTTATTACTGAAGGCTTATTTATTTTTCTGTGCTTGATGATGATGAACTGTTATTTTACATTGCAAAGTTACACTAAATTGGTTGAACTTTAGCTGATAACCTTTTGAAGTTGAAACGTATAAGGTTTTCCTCGATTTTTCACTTAAAAGAGTGGTTTGCAGCTAATTGTACTTTTTAACGAAATTAAACGAAAATTTTTCGTTAAAAAAATTTAACGCACAGAATTTTGTGTGCACCCCTGATTCGGATCGAGTATCTGATGTCCGCCAATCCGAAAAAAAAACACGGTTATCTACGTCAACACTGCCGTGCTGTGGTGACCACTGGGCCGCTACGACAGCAGTAACGACGTCGCTCCGCGTCACCGGTGGATCAGCGGGCCTCTGAAGACGACGGACAGGGCGAAACGTTAGGCCGCTCGATAAACTGATCCACCTTATAACCTTGTTTGGCACGGCAGTATTGACACACTAAGAAAATGCCGAGGTTTTACGAAGAGAGAACTTGGAGATCAGTTATCTCAGTTACTCGCAGATCCGCTCTAGTGAGGATCACTTTTAAAGTGTTTGATAAACTCACAACCGAAAAAACAAACCCGTCTGAGTTGCCCACCGTAGTTCCGGAGTGAAATTCAGGGAAATCGTTAAGGGACCGAGTTGCCTATCCCTCTGCTAATCAGTCTCTGCAGCTAGTGATATTTGGTTGAATCCTGCTTCTCCCGCGCAAATAGGGTCGAGAGGGGAGCGGGGGGGGGGGGGGGGAGGCTTCTGATGGGCAGAAGATCCCATAGAGCGTCGTAGCTTCGTTAATGTCCTTCGTCCCTGGCTCCACCGTATAAAGCCTGTAGTAAAGACGTTCCATGGCTAATAAAAACCAGGTTTGAATTGCGCGGCAGTGGGCGTTGCACCCCGGACAACTCGGATGGCTTTTTTTCCGGTTAGTTGTAAGTGTATCGGCGAGTCACTTTTATCTGTATGACTCATTCTAGTATCCGGGCATTCCTTTCCAAATTACCTACATGATCCATTTATCCGGGCTTTGAAAAGAATGACGGATCTGAATTATCGAATCGGTGCCATATCCAAAATATAGTGGACAACCCGTCGCCACCTTCACTCGCGACAAAATCGCCGACGGTAGCGACGAGTTGCCTGTCAAAAATTTGACGAGTTGCCTCACACTACCCGGACGGTCGTTGCGGGTCTACTTGTTCCGTCAGCTCGTTAATCGATAGGTGCACTCGGTAGTGAGACCGTCAGAGAAAATCTCAGTTTTTCTTTAATTTTTCTTCAGTTTAAGCCGTTTTATCGTGTCCATTTTCTTTCGTAGTTTCTCGTGCTAGGTGTACACTCGCGTCTACAGCGACACGAGTAGTGACGAGTTTTCCGGGGCAGGGTTGGACGAGTTTCCTCATCGTATGTAGGCGGTCGTCGCGGGACCCAACAAGTACCCCAATAAGTGGCCGAGAATCATGATAATGGCATGAATCCGGCATGTTTGAAAGAAAAGAGAAAAGTGAGACGAGTGAAAGGTTAGGCTCTAATTGAGTATCTCAAGTGACTGGTGTTGGACGTTTTGCCAACCCGATTTCCTATGCGATACCAATATTCCCAAATGTAGTAGATTTCTAGCACATGGGTTGCAGTTCTACTCAGTGACTGTCTACGGATTGCTCGCAGCGTTGCTGTTCTCGCTGTTCATATGCGATCAGGTTTGCGAAATGAAGGCTGGGAGGCTTTCACCCATTGAGTGATGCACTTGTTGGGTCCCGCAACGACCGCCTGCATATGGTGAAAAACTCGCTCAGTCTCACCTCGGACAACACGTCGGTACTTGTGTGGCTTTAGGCGCGAGTTTAGGCCTTTGTCATACCATCGCTCACACCGAGCGACGCCTAATGATATGCTCCCATATCGATCGGGCGGCGATGGAATCGATATGGGTGCATATCATTAGGCGTCGCTCGGGGTGAGCGATGGTATGACAAAGGCCTTAGGTGTACACATCTTTTCTGTATCGCCGCCGTTTTTCGCATTTCTTATGCCGTTTCGCAATTTTTTTCCACAGCTTCTCGTTTCTTGCCGAGCTTTTTTCTTACATCTTTTGTTCGCTATGTTCGTCTTTTCTTATTGTTTTTCGATTATTTTTGCACCGCATATCCTTCTTTATAGTTGAGAAGCGCGGAAAAGACTCGCCGATACACTTACAACCGGAAAAAACCCGTCCGAGTTGTCCGGTGCGCAACGCCCACAGACGCGCGGTTCAAACCTGGTTTTATTAGCCATGGAGCGCCCTTACTACAGGCTCTATACGCGAGAGCCAGGGATGAGGAACATTAATGACGCAAATAGGGTGAGGGGAGGGGCTCTTGGATTTTCTGCCCATTAGAAGCCCCCCCCCCCCCCCCCGAGGCTGCAGCTAGTGATATTTGCGCCGGACAAGCACGCAAATATCACTAGCTGCAGCGACTGATTAGTAGAGGGATAGGCAACTGCATGGTCCCGCAACGATTTTCCTGTATTTCACTCCGAAACTACGGTGGACAACTCAGCCGGTTTTTTCGGTTGTAAGTTTGTCAAACACTCGGAAAAGCGATGGAGAAACAAAAAGGATAAGTGCGACTACCATGAGAAACGCGTATACACGAAAGAAACACAAAATGAACGTGATAAACCGGCTCAAAATGGGGAAGAGCATAGAGAAAAACTAGCTCTGCCGACGATACTACCACTCACGGCGTCGATCGACGAGTTGACGGAGCAAGTGGTCCCGCAACGCTCGCCTTGGTACTGTGAAAGAACTGGTCCAGTTCTTAGCGAATAACACGTCGTTACCCTCGGCAGTTTAGTCATGAGTCTCGTGCAATTCTTGGCGTTCAACTCGCCGCAAGCCTTCACTGCTTAGTAACGAGTGAGGTGTACACCGGGGATCTATCCTAGGGGGGGGGGGGGGGCACATAACTAAAAAATAGGCAACAAAATGAATTAATACTTAACGAGCGGCTCTTAGGGAACGAAACCTAACCTAAAAGAAACCAAAAACGGACGAAAAAACAAAGAACAAAAAATCGCCGCGGTTTACAACCGTCTCGGCGGGCAAAGAGCGAAGGAATAGAGTCATGCCGCGTGCTCACCGCCGCTTGACATGTTATAACCAGGATCTAGCATGGTGGGGAGGGTGCATGAAGCCGCGTGCCGCGTGCTAACCGTCACTTGACATGTTATAACCTGGATCTAACATGGTGAGGAGGGCACACAACTTTGCCTTCTTACAACCGTAACAAATGCAGTTTTTTCGTTTTTTCTTTGTGACTTTTTCTTGTTTAGGTCCTGTGCTGTTCTGTAGGAGCCACTCTGTAAGTCTTGAGTGAATTTGTCACATATAATACTTTTTAGTTATGTGCCCCCCCCCGGACTAGGATAGATCCGTACATCAACTCCATCGAGTAAAATTCAGCCCGACAGATTTAGCAAACGGAAAGGAATTCTTAGCGAAAAATGAATACATGAACACACCTGTCTCTGGTTGGCGAAGTCATCGGCGAAAGATTCAGATTGCTCGACGACGCCGACGGCAGCGGCGAAGACGGACTCAGAGCCGGGTCGTGCTCCTTTCCACGGGCGCCCCGCATCCGATTCATGATGAGGTGAAGACGGTCAGCGAACACAGACGGGAAATACACCACGGCGCCGATGAGATGAAGACGTCCCTGAATCAGCAGCTGTTCTTCCTGAACTGTCGCCGTTACTTCTATCGATGATGACGAATGGAACTGATCAGCACGAAGAGGACGCGATGAGTCACAGACTGAGCGGTCCACGGGGGACGATGAGCTCGGTCGTCGATGATAATTCGCTTCCGAAACGATGGACACCCCCAATGGGCGGCGGAACACACAACGCGGCGCTCGGAACGGTGTCGCGTGCGACACGCTCGCGGCGGCCGTGGAGCGCGCCAGTCGCCGCTCGACCTACCGGAGTAGCGACGAGTTTTCCGCGGGAGTGGACGAGTTGTTCGGGCACTGCTGTGCTTTCACGACTCCAGAGGTCGAGGAGAGGTCGAAGAAAGAAAATTTCGCCCGAAATTCGCCAAAGGGGTGATTTGGGGCGCTCATCACGAAACCGACATCCGTTTTTGAAATTTCGATCGATTAGGTGGGTTACGGTAAGTGCGGGTGACTAAGCCTGCCGAGGTCATAACCTACCGTAATCGGCCCAGATTTCAAATAACGGATGTCACATTCATGATCAGCACCAAAATAACCCTCTTGGGCACAGTTTGGGTGAAATTGGGGGCTATGACCTTTGCAGGATTAGTCACCCGTACATTCCGTCGATTACGGTAGGTGTGGGTGACTAGGCCTGCCGAGGTCATAACCTATTTGCGGTGCTGGTCATGAGCCTGATTTCCGTTTTTGAAATTTCGATGAATTAAAGTGGATTACGGTAGGTGCGGGTGATTAATCCTGCAAAGGTAATGCCCTACCGTAATCGGCCGAGATTTCAAAAACGGATGCCACATTCATGATCAGCACCAAAATAATCCCTTGGGCGCAGTTTGGGTGAAATTGGGGGCTATGACTTTTGCAGGATTAGTCACCCGTACATTCCGTCGATTACGGTAGGTGTGGATGACTAGGCTTGCCGAGGTCATTACCTATTTGCGGTGCTGGTCACGAGCCTGACATCCGTTTTTGAAATTTCGATCGATTACGGTGGGTTACGGTAGGTGCGGGTGATTAACCCTGCCGACGTCATAACCTACCGTAATCGGCCGAGATTTCAAAAACGGATGTCACATTTATGATCAGCATCAAAATAAGTCCCTTGGGCACAGTTTGGGTGAAATTGGGGGTTATGACAGTTGCAGAATTAGCCACCCGTACTTTCCGTCGATTACGGTGGGTTGTGGTAGGTATGGGTGACTAATCCTGCAAAGGTAATGCCCTACCGTAATCGGCCGAGATTTCAAAAACGGATGTCACATTCATTATCAGCACCTAAATAAGCCCCTTGGGCACAGTTTGGGTGAAATCGGGGGTTATGACCTTTGCAGCATTAGTCACCCGCACATTCCGTCGATTACGGTAGGTGTGGGTGACTAGGCCTGCCGAGATCATAACCTATTTGCGGTGCTGGTCACGAGCCTGACATCCGTTTTTGAAATTTCGATGGATTGCGATGGATTACGGTAGGTGCGGCTGACTAAGCCTGCCGAGGTCATAACCTACCGTAATCGGCCCAGATTTCAAAAACGGATGTCACATTCATGATCAGCATCAAAATAAGCCCCTTGGGCACAGTTTGGGTGAAATTGGGGGTTATGACAGTTGCAGAATTAGCCACCCGTACATTCCGTCGATTACGGTGGGTTACGGTAGGTATGGGTGACTAATCCTGCAAAGGTAATGCCCTACCGTAATCGGCCCAGATTTCAAACAACGGATGTCACATTCATGATCAGCACCAAAATAAGCCCCTTGGGCACAGTTTGAGTGAAATTAGGGGCTATGACCTTTGCAGGATTAGTCACCCGTACGTTCCGTCGATTACGGTAGATGTGGATGACTAGGCCTGCCGAGATCATAACCTATTTGCGGTGCTGCTCACGAGCCTGACATCCGTTTTTGAAATTTCGATGAATTACGTTGGATTACGGTAGGTATGGGTGACTAATCCTGCAAAGGTAATGCCCTACCGTAATCGACCGAGATTTCAAAAACGGATGTCACATTTATGATCAGCATCAAAATAGACTCTTGAACACAGTTTGGGTGAAATCGGGGTTATGACCTTTGCAGGATTAATCACCCGTACTTTTCATCGATTACGGTGGGTTACGGTAGGTATGGGTGACTAATCCTGCAAAGATAATAACCTACCGTAATCGGCCGAGATTTCAAAAACGGATGTCACATTTATGATCAGCATCAAAATAGACTCTTGAACACAGTTTGGGTGAAATCGGGGGTTGTGACATTGCAGGATTAATCACCCGTACTGTCCGTCGATTACGGTGGGTTACGGTAGGTGTGGGTGACTAGGCCTGCCGAGGTCATAATCACCGATTTCTTCCAAACCTTGCCCAAGGGGCTTATTTTCGGTGCTGGTCACGAGTCCGACATCCGTTTTTGAAATCTTGGCCGATTACAGTAGGTTACTGTGGGTAAAGGGAAGAACGATTCAGAATAATTGTCAGTATGTTGTGCCACTCAAGATTTTTAGGCAGAGCTTTACTACTGCGGCCTGACGTTTCGACTTCCCCCGTCGTCGTCAGAGGCCTAAAAGTAGAGCACAAGCTTAATTTTGCGCTATATTTCTCCAAGCACCTTAGTCACCCTGGCATTCTCGACTCCGACCCCGGGACCGCTTGCACACTGTGTCACCATCCCATCTACTCATACTGTAAGATGTCAGACTCGTGATCATCAGTCCAGGTAAGCCCCTAGACGACGTTTGGGCGAGATTCGTGATTGTGACCTTAGTCACCCGTACCTACTGTAACTTACCGTAATCGGCCGAAATTTCAAAGATCGAGGTCAAATTCGTGATCAGCACCCTCACCCGTACCTGCTGTAACTTACCGTAATCGACCGAAATTTCAAAGATCGAGGTCAAATTCGTGATCAGCACCCCTCTGGCAAGGTTTGGGTGATTTTTTGTTCAACCTCTGCAATGTCGAGACATAGATAAAGACTGTGCGTTGATAATGAGCGTGAATCTACCCCTCCGAGGTGAAAGTAAATGGCAAGACAGCCCCCTAGGTGAAGGCAGACGAAGGACTGACGAGTGAGCCCGCGCGCGTTTATAGTCGCTCGCGGAGTATCGACGACGCGCGTCGGCTTGTGCGCGGCGGGACCCATATCGGCGCAAGGATTTACTGGCCTTTAGGGCCCGTTTACATTTCAACGCCGAGAGACGATCAATATGGCCACTGTGCACGCCATCGCGTCGCTTGGCATCGGAAGTATAAACAGGGCCTTAGGGTCTGTTCATACTTCGCGACGAGAGCGTACTCGTCGCGCGTGCAAAACATGCAAATCGATTAAAACCAAGCGATCGCCGCCGAAACCTGTTCATTCTCGGGCGCCACCGCTGTCGCTCCTGTCGCTTGTTCATACTTCGCGACGGCGACGAGAGCAAGTACGTACATCAGACTACGTCCGTCGCCCCAGTTGCACTTGTCGCTCTCGTCGCTGCTGTCGCGAAGTATGAACAGGTCTTTAGAAGACGTGGCGAAAGTCACGACACAGTCCTCGTCGCCGGTTTGGTGAATGACGCACTTCAGGATTAGCTGCTACGTTAATATTCACCTACTCAACGTCACGGTGCTTCCTAGGCGTGCCCTACAGTGGGTTGGTATCCTGATTGGCAGGCGTGTGTTCAGTCGGTGCTCGGCTTGGGTATGATTGGCTGGCGCTAGCACCTCCCAATGCTGCCCACATTCCAGACATGAAGCGTTGATGTTCAAAGACACAGCGGAAACGAACAGACACCAAAAACGCAGCTATATGGGCTCCGAAACAAGTTTTATTCGAAGTTCAACAGTTACGATACCTATTCAAACATCTGACAAGGCTCTCAGAGATAACCGGTAGTTCGTGCAACGAAGCAACAACTGGAAGTAAACAAAACAACGGAGGATCAACACATCGTTACTGTTACTGAACAGTCTAGATGAATTCAAATCAACCAAATACCAACCCATTTCGAATCAAACCCATAAATGAAAGAACCATGCGAATGAAGGCGTCTTAGTGAGCTAACATACACACACTTACTAACAGGGGACTCAATTAGCCACTGACTCTGGGACATTAATAGCAGACAACTTCGATTTATGGCAATAATATTTCCAACGAAATCGAGGAATAGGGGAAAAGAGCGGCATCGTACAGACACCTAGGGACAACACTGTCCCATCTTGTGGGAAAGAGCAGTCTAAAAGGCGCATAGGAATCAGATTACTGCATAGTGAGAAGAACTTCAGCTCAGAGCTACCACAGCTCCCATGGCGGCTTATTGGGAACGTCTCGGAGCATGGCGAGGGTGTGATTCAACGGAATCGTCATGCGTATGGGCACATCAGAGTACAGCAGATAGTCGCGGAAGCGACGGCTGAAACAGTGTTGGATCAGAAGTCTTTTATTTACCATTTTAACTTCACATTACACACTTCTAAACAAACTCTATGCTTCTGAAATCAAAGTGCCTCTTCTATTAGGTTGGTGCATAAGTTCTCGGACATTTGATCCCTCCTGAATTGAAAGCGCATTTTCCCGCCAAATTTCTCACATGTATCAACGCGTAAATGATCGATCGATAGAGAAAGGAAAGGGCTACAAAACTGTTCCAAACATTCACTTCTGCGTTGTTAACGTCAGCTATTATGGCTAAGCAATTCATCCCAACTGAGACGCATATTCGGCACGTCATGTTATTCCTGCATCAATCTGGCCTCAATGCCAACGGATCGTATCGTCGCCTGAAGGATGTTTACAACGAGAGTGCTCCTGCTCGAAGTACTGTGTACCAGTGGTTCTCGAAGTTTGCAGTTGGTGAATTCTCCGTTGAAGATAATGAACGAGAAGGGCGCCCGATGACACTGGATTTGGATGGCCTCCGAAGTAGAGTGGGAGCGGACCCATACCAAACCACTCGCGAACTATCAAGCACTCTTGGTGTTGGTCACTCAACAGTCGTTCGAGGATTGAAGTCGATTGGCAAGGTGCAGGAATTGGGTCGCTGGGTACCTCACGATTGACACAACATGACATGGATCGCAGAGCCGATGTCGCTCCGTCTCTCCCTACCCTCAGACGTACCCACGGATGGCTAGACAACCTTGTCACGGGGGTGAGAAGTGGATACTCTACTCTAATTAACACCGGCGTTCACAGTGGGTTGACGCAACTGGAGAGGCAGAGGACGTTCCGAAACCCGACCGAGAAAAAGGTGATGCTATGCATTTGGTAGAGCGTTCTTGGCGTAGAATACTGGGAGCTGCTGGGCGAAGGAATAGTAGTGACGGCAGAGGTTTGCGTCAACCAACTGAGGAAGTTGAGGGCCCACCTTCAAACCACACGAGGAGAGCAAGTGAGGGTGTATTTTCAACACGACAACGCTAGACCGCATATTGCTAGAGCGACAGCGGCTGAGTTGGCGGACCACGGATGGACCGTTCTTCCACATCCGCCTTACTCACCAGGTCTCGCTCCTTCTGATTCTCATTTGTTTTCAAGCCTTCAACGCTATTTGGACGGCCAGCAATTCAGGAACCGAGAGGATGTCAAGGAGGCACTGCTCACATTTTTCGAATCGCAACCGGCCACGTTTTGGAGAAAAGGCATCCGTGACTTACCAGCACGTTCGCGAAAGACAATTGACGTAAAGGGTGGTTACTTCAAATGATTTGATATTGTTGTTCGTATGTTGTGATAATAAAAATTATCATGCCCCAAATGTCCGAGAACTTATGCACCAACCTAATAATTCCAAGCGATCGTCTTACTGGACAAACTACTTCCTCCATATGGTTCGAATAGTCTTTTGTTCACGGAAAGTTTGGTATAAGTGGAAAATTTTTAAGTTCAATTGCCTGAGAGTGTAACAATTTTATAAAAATTTCATTTCCAGAAAAAAATACTAAACAGAATTTGGTTTTGAGGCACAAGGCAACAAGTTGCGATCAAAGCTCTTGCGCCAGGCGGGACTCGAACACGCACCTCCTGCTCACCGGGCGGGAATGCTCTACGCCACTTCGCCTCTGGCGTCGTTGATCGAACGCAACATGCGGAAGAGTGCTGATGGGTTCCACAGAGTGGGGATGGTGCGTTCGATCAAACAGCGCCGGTGGCACAAAGGCGTAATTTCGCCTGGTTAGCAGGAGGCGCGGGATGGATCGAGTCCCGCCTGGCGTTCGAATTTTGCTCGCAACAAAACATCCTTGTTACACCTTGCACACTCGATACCTGCCACATGAGGCTTTAAGAAAATGAACTGAGTCCTTTAAAGCATTAAAAGACGAGAGCGCGCCATGTTCTTGAAAAGCTTGCGATTTTTATTTATTTATTTATTTCAAGGATAGAAAATAGTCAGGCGTAAGCGGAGAAAGCAATACAAAAAGAATAAGGATAAGATAAATAAAGGGATAAACGAAGGCGTTACTCAATCCCTTCTGGAATGCGCCAGCGCATTCTACTTCTACGGTATGTCGTGGAGGCGACATGAATGCGTATTTGGCCATACGATGACTTGCGGTGGCCAGCCGATGAACAAGTCAGCGCTTTATCATTCCCAGACAAGTCTGGTACCAATTCACCGACCCCGGAGGGATGGAAGGCTTGGTTGGCCTGGGCGGGAAATCCGAACCAGGAACCTGGTATCGGGTGCAGGCGACAGCCGGCGCCTCCTCCGTCTGCGCTCCACACGCCCTCAATACAAAAAGAATAAACAAGCAAACTTCTAACTACAATTAGTAAATAATATGTAGTAACGACAATTAAGCATCATCAACTTTCAGGACTCCAGAGGTCAAGAAGACGTAAAACAACTTCGCCCGAACTTCGCCGAAGGGCCTTATTTGCGGTGCTGATCACGAATCTGAAATCCGTTTTTCGTTTTACGCTGGAGTACAGTAGGTAGGTAGAGGTGACTAAGGCTGCCAAGGTCATAATTTCCGATTTCGTCCAGACTTCGACGATACGATAGGTTACGGTAGATACGGGTGACTAGGGTCATGCCACTAATTTCGCCCAAACCCAAGGTAATATGAAAAATGAATGTCAGATTCGTGATCAGCATCCTAAATAACCCCTATAGACGAAGTGTCGATGAAATATGAGATTATGACCTCGGCCTTAGTCACTGTCTATCGTAACTTACCGTAGTCGGCCGAAATTTTAAAAACGAATGTCGGACTCTTGATTAGCACCCTAAATAACCCTCGTGGGCGAAGTTTGAGCGAAAATTTTTTTCCGACTTCTGGAATCCTGTCAATACAATAGTGCCGAATTTTCTAAAATTTCAAACAATATTTTCACTTATCGGCTAGATGATTCAAAACTTCAAAAGGTCGTAATAAAATTTTCTTTGAGCAAGAAATATTTAATATTTTTTGGAAAGTCTCTAGTATAACGTGGAAAGAGCTGATCTTGATTTGGAAGATGTTCAGTTTGATTTCAAAACTTCAAACTTGCTTAGAAGAGAGTCCAACTGGACCCGAAAAGTGTCCCGTTTGAAGAATAGTGTCCGACTTCATTTGATAAGTGTCTAATTTGGGTTAAAAAGTGTCAAATTTGACGTGAAAATGGTTTATACTTCAGTTGCTGCACGGCGTAGTGTTGTGAAAACCACAGATATCGATTAGGCGGCGCGAGCGATCGATATTGGTAGCTTCCATAAGAACCCATTCATACTTCTGACGCCGAGCGACGCGATGTCATGTACAATGGGCAGATTAGTCAGTTGCGCCGTTCGCGCAAACTGATCATTAACGGATGTTTAGAGCTGCGCAGCGACGCGACGTGATCGCAATGGTAACCTCCCACATCGATTCATTGCGTCGCGCGAGCGATATGGGAGCTTGCCAATACATCGCGTCGCATTGCGATAGAACTCTAAACGCCCCCTTAAACACAGCATCACGTCGGAGTATAACGCCGCTACGATCTGCGACTGAAGTATGGGACCCGCCATGTAATTTGTAATTGCCTTCAGCTTGACGACATACTATCGCTGGAGGCATGGTCAATCATGTTACTGTAGGTCCGACTTCCTACACAGTCACTCTACTGGCTTGTAGCATGCCTAAATGGGCAACGGAAGCGAGGCTGGGAGCACAGCCGCTGGCAGCCTTAGGCCCAGTTTATACTTCCGACGCAGAGCGACGCGACGGAATGTAAAGTAGCCAAATTGATCGATCGCGGCGCTCAATCAATTTGAACCCTATGCGTTGCATCGCGTCGCTCGGCGATGAAGTATAAACGGGGACTTACCCCAAGTTTACTATACTTGCGACGCCATAGCCAAAATAGATATCGATTGGACAGCGCGAAAAATCAATATATGGTGATCGTGGTGACGCGTGTCACGTGGCGGCGCAAGTATAAACTAGCGTCGCAAATATAGTAAGTAAGGGCTTACAGATGTGAACAAATAAAGCAAAAAACCTACCCGCTTGCACCGGTGACATAGCCTGCGGGTATTCCTGCTTGTCGTTCTGAACCATCCGTTACCATATCCACATACTCGTCACCTCCTGGGTAGAAAAACCCTGACCATCATGGTTCACTCGAGAGGACGGCGACAAATCTACCTGCATGGGAATCCGTCACCAGGGCAATCAGTGCTCCAGCGTTTTCGGCGTTAATGATCTTCTCCACAAATGAGCATTCTCTGGAAAACCAACGATGAGAAACAGTGCGTATAATGGCGCAGTTGAAGGAGTAGGCATTGGTTGTCGCGTGCAGTCGAGTTCGAGACTCTAGGTTCGTGTTTCGTAGTTGGTTGAGCCACGAGAGATTGATAGCTCCTTTATTGGCCGACGTGTCGGGAGAATCGCCTTCCTCGAGGCCTCAATGAGGAGAAACCTTTTGCTGAGTTGTACGACTAGACACACCAGCGAAATTCTACAGGAAAGCATCAGAACGCTGTTAGGAAACGCACTAAATGATTACAACAGCCAAACCAACCTTAGGAGGGATCCACAAACGTGGAACACGGAGAGCGGACACTAACTAGGCAGTTCTTTAGGCAGCCAAATCAACAGACGTGGATCTCTCTCAATGTTGGTTTGGCTCCCTAACAAAACCGCCCAGTTAGCGGTCGTTCACCGTATCCCACGTTTGTGGATCCCTCCTAAGGTTGGTTTGGCTGTTCTATTCATTTAGTGGCGTTCCCTAACAGCGTTCTGATGCATTTCTGTAGAATTTCGCCGGTGTCTAGTCGTACGACATCGCAAAAGGCTCTTACTCATTTAGGCCCTCGAAGAAGGTAATTTTGCCGAAACGTAGGTCAATAAAGAAGCTACCAATCCGCATGGCTCAAGCAACTACGAAACACACTCAGAAGCCGAGATTCAACGATACCTGGAGATTCTTGGTTCGGATTTTCCGACCAGGCCAACAAAGCTTACCATCGATCTGGCGTAGGGGAATTCATACCAGAGTCGTTTGGGAAGGGTAGAACACTGACTTCTCCATTGACTGGCCACCGCAAGCCATTGTATAAGCCGAATACGCATTCAGATGGCCTTCACAACATCCAGTAGAAGTAGAATGCGTGACGCATCCCGAAAGAGACTGATATGCACCGTGCCTCATCCTTTATTGGGTACCAAACTCAGGAGTTTAGGTAAGAAATGGATGAAGGACGGCGTTACTCAATCCCTGTTTTTGGATGCGCCACGCATTCTACTTGTACGGGATGTCGTGGAGACGATTTGAATGCATATGTGGCCTAAACAACGTCTTACAGTGGTCAGCCGACAGACAGCACAGTGCTATATCCTTTCCAGACAAGTCTGGGAGCAATCCACCGACCCCGAAGGGGTGGGAGGCTTGGCTGGCCTGGGCGGGGTATCTGCAATTAGGTGCACGCGACGACGCCCAATGATTAATAGCGTAGCCAAATCAGAAAAGTGAAGACGACACAAACCCTCTCTCCAGTAGCACAACCTCGTTAGGACCGAGATTGTTCTTCAACGGCTGACAGCCATGAGCTGGATAGGCGTAGACGAGTGTCGCCTTCTGGAATAATGAGAAAGGAAACGGGAAAAACATGAACACATAATGGAATTTAACAGCACTTTAAGGACATGGTGAGGCTAATACACAGTAAAATACTAGCGGCCACAAGAACATCGAATCGAATGAATCGAAGAGCGTTTTTAAAGGGAGCTGGGATCTATCGTACTCCGGGGGGGGGGGACACATAGCTAAAAAGTATGTAAAAAATCGGCTTGGGACTTACCGAGCGACTCCTACAGGGCCCGATAGAACCTAAAACAAAGAAAAAACGAACGGATTAATAAAAAAAAACGCCGAGGTTTGACAACCGTATCGGCGGGCAAAGAGCGACGCAATGGAGTCGTGCCACGTGCTGACCACCGCTTCACATGTTAGAACCAGGATATAACATGGTGAGGAGGGCGCATAAAGCCACCTAGTGCGTGCTGACCGCCGCCTGACATGTTATAACCAGGATCTAACATGGTGACTAGGGCACATAACTTCACCCGCTTACAACCGCGGCGAAAACATTTATTTTTTTCGTTTTTTTTTTTGCTCGTGAATTTTTCTGGTTTAGGTTCTATCGTGCTCTGTAAGAGTCGCTCGGTAAGTCCAAAGTCGATTTTTTACATACGCTTTAGTTATGTAGCCCTCCGGACTAGGATAGATCCGGGAGCTGAATAATCAGCAGTTAGTGAACCGCTTGAATTTTGAGCGATGGGTGGACTCCTTCTGGTAAACTCTCAGAAATCACTGCTCAAAAACAAGAACTGCATTTTTAAGAGTGGAAAGCTATCCTGGATAGCCAACGCATAACAAGAAAGGTATGAATGGGAATCTTTTTGAGCATTCCGTTGAAAAATCCGAAAAGTTTGAAGAAAACAAACACGTTTGCTGGTTTTAAGCGTCATTGGACTCTTCGCAGAAGCTCTAAGCCCTACATTCCTTGCCTATGACCTCGATCAAAGCGTAGGGCTGGCACACAGTCGGCGGCCGGTGCGACTGTTCGGCCGAAGAATGCATATCGATTTTAGCAGGAGATCGCTCCGCATTAATCGATAAATACACTTTGCACGAAAGACCCAGTCGCCCCAGCCGCTCCCAGGGGACTATAAAGATGTCATTACAGGACATGGTTTGTAAAGAAGAAATCAATAGAGAATGTCATACCTTGTAGGAGTATCTGGGGAATGGAACTCCAACACTGTGCGATGGCTGCATCTGGTAGGTGTAGGCGAGCTGTTTCGGCTGATCAATGTAGAAAAAGAGAACATCTTGCACTGGAATATGGTGCGGATAAGGTTCCTTGCAGCAAAGATATTCTGAAGGCCAAATTTAGAATAATATCCCCTCTCTAGAATGATGCAAACCAGGGGTGTGCGTAATTACGATTTGCGACTTTACGATACGGCTATTCTTGTCTAATACTCTTTAATGTGATCTTTGATCAACAACCAACTGGCGACCAAATTTATTTTGTGGAATAGGCTATAAAAATGTGCCCATTCTAACGGTCCCTCTTACAGCTCATTCCCACTTCCCTATTTTGATTTTTGATGATCTGATACGCTACTGTGTTGTACAATACGTTCTGTTCACAGGCTTCTCGAGTCCGATTTTTCTCTTCGCTAACTAACTTTTCCATTTCTCCAACATTGTAGGGGCTCCCGTTTGGACCGGACAGGTTCAAGAGTAGAAACAAGTGCAATGCAATATTTAAAAAATAAGCTCCTGCCTAGGAGGCTGGGAAGGCTGGGCTCCTCCGTTTCCGGTCCAGAGCTAGCAAGGCACATCCCACTCCTACAGCCGACGTTGTTCCATTTCATCTCATAGTCTGTGTTTTGTTTGTATTTATTCTTCTCATGACTGCCTTATGCAGCGTATTGAATAAATAAATAACTAAATAATAGAATGACACTGGATAAGTTTCTTAGAGAAAGAGAGACGAGTATTCTAGCTCACGTCCTGTTTGGTAATAACCTCGAGCCACTCTGTTTGCAACAGATACATGCTAACCGCCTACCGAATAGAATTGACGCAAATCCACGATCGAACATCATTCGTGATTGGAAGCGGGGTCTAGAAAGTTGCTACACTCGTGTGGAAAGGAGAACAACTAATGTCACGGTATATGTCGCGAAGATGGGCAGCATTGTGAGATGGGAACGCCCCATCCAATTAGACCGCATTGAATGGGCATGTCATTCAGAAAGGGCATGTACAGTCGGTATCCTGATCTGCTGACATATGTTCGGTCTGTGCTCTCTTTATTATTGGCTGGCTCTTTCCCACCTACCAATGCTGCTCACCTTCGCGACATGTACCAATGCTTCTATCGGTTAGCATTGTGCTTTATATGGTTGAGCAAATTGGTATAAAAAGTGCGGCAAAATCGAGCCCTATCTAATCCGCTTACGATGCTGCAGGTTCTCGGAGAGAAAACGGAGCTGGCGAAGGGTAGTCCGAGCGAGCGCAGGGAGTTATTAAATTGTAGAGCAATATTATGAAGTTTTCAAAATCTGACAGATGCAGGCTTTAGCAGGGAACCCCAGCATTGGTCAGTGGTGAAACGATTTTTTAATTTTTAGTTTTGACAGTGAATATTTCGCAGTTGTTTCTGCTAATTCCAAGAATAATACGCAAGCTAAAAAATAGTAGAAAGTTAGGAATTTAATGAATATCCAAACGATGCAAGCTTTCTGTTGGAATGCCAGGCATAGGCTCAAGTATAGTTTTTGAATTCTTTGACTTTCCTGAAACGTGTTCAGTTTCTTTTGATAGATGCTTTACTAGCCAGAACACGTAAAAAAGAAATAGTTTGGTAAGAAAACTATTCAGCTTAAGCTGGAAATGACACAGCAGTTAAATAAATATTGAATCACATTTGATTAATATTAGCAGAAAAAGCTTCAGGAAATTTAGTTGTACTGCACTACAAAACACTACAGTTCAGGTGACTCTTACAATTTACGGTTTACGATTTACGACGGTTCTTTCGTAATTACGATTTATGAAATTTCGATTTTCATTTACGCACAGACGTAGCAAATGTCTGCGTCTCCACTATCTTCCAAGGCAGACACTGGACGGGCACGTTACGTTAGGTGTCTTCCACTACTGTAGAAAGCGGAGCGACGCGCCCGACTGCCGTAGGCTGACCCGCCTCGCTCGACACTCCTTGGCTGAGTTCTCCTCCAGTAACGTCATCTCATTCTCTAGCTCACTTCGAGAAGCAGCTTTTTGCTGCGTTGGAAGCATGGCAAAAACGACTGAAGTCCTCAATCACCGCCCTACGATGGAAAGTCTGTTCCGTTGCGCACAGTCTGCTCTGTTCATCCGCCATAGCTCGTCCAAGGTGGGCTCAACGATACGCCACGCTACCGTAATCGGGGGCGGTAGCGGGCGGCGACTGAACGTTACCGTAACTCAGGGAGACAACTAACGTACGAACCCTCACTGGACTCTCGAGCACACGCGTCTAAATTGCCGCAGGTAGCGACGAGTTTTCCGGAACGGAGTTGGACGAGCTTTCGCACCGTATACAGGCAATCGTCGCGGGACCGGTTGCCGGCTATTACGCTGCTGCAGTTCACCAGGGTCTCTGGCGATGTAACTCCAAGTGGACCTATGATCCTTAGGTTCCAGCAAGATAGGGGAAGATAGGGATTTTGAGTACTGATTAAACGCGGGACGGTACTTTTGCTCTCCCCGACGTTTGCTCCTTAAGTAGATCCGTAATTTATGCTCCTCTAATGACCCTCATCCCTGGTCCCAGCGTATAGAGCCTATAGTTAGGGCGCTCCATGGCTAATAAAAACCAGGTTTGAACCGCGCAGCTGTGGGCGTTGCGCACCGTACAACTCGGACGGTCTTTTTCCGGTTGTAAGTGTATAGGCGAGACCAAATGTGTATTGAACACCCTATTGAAGCTGAATGCGTGGGGAAATCCCGGCGACCTCAAGAAACACCGACAACTACGACGTTCTGCCTTATGCTTACAGCTGTTGGATGAACGATACTCTATTCTTGTGTCAGATTTATCAACCGCTTACGGCCCTATAACACTGAAAATACCGCCAAAACCTGATGCTGAGGAAGGTTATATCAGGGGTTTGGCGGTACTTTTCAATGTTACCGGACGGTAAGCGGTTGATGAATCTCGCCCCTGGTTGCTTACACTGAAGGCTACTCTTAAGTCAAACGATCTTATACCCTTAATATTAAGGAATAAGCCGGGCATAAGTTGCTCAAGACCAGGGGAGTTGAAATAGCAGCCCGCCAATCGATCATCGCATACCAGAAACCACCTTTTCAACGAAACCAAAAGACGCACTGTGCGTTTCAACGGGCCAATAAGGAGCATCACTTCTGCTTGTTCTCATGAATATACGCCGATTATGGCGGTAAATAACAACAAACGGTCAAAATAAAAGAAGAAAAGTTGACTGGAAAAGGAAGATGAAACATGTAGCACATACCTGCAAAGATGGGCGCGGCGAAGATCACAATGAGAAGAAGGCGCATTCCATTGAAAACGGATTCCAGCCAAAACAAAATGAGGTGGAAGGTAATTTACTAGAGTAGAACTGCAGCGGAGTGCGAATGGAGCGCAGAATTAGCAGCGGAGCGCCGAAACTGTAAAGAGCGGATAATTAACGAAGAAACCGATCGCAATGGTACAAGGAAGAGGAGCAGAAGAAGTCGCAAAACAGCTGTCCACGAAAGAACTGAATCTGCCGACTGCCCTTCCACTCCTACAGCCCTCTCACCTCACGTGCCGCAAAACGATTAGCAGCGAGTGGTTTCGATCCACCGACCTCTGGGTTATGGGCCCAGCACGCTTCCACTGCGCCACGCTGCTGATGGACGTCCGCTGTCCACGCCCAGATGACGAGCACCACGAGAATCTGCCGACTGCCCTTCCACTCCTACAGCCCTCTCACCTCACGTGCCGCAAAACGATTAGCAGCGAGTGGTTTCGATCCACCGACCTCTGGGTTATGGGCCCAGCACGCTTCCACTGCGCCACGCTGCTCATGGACGTCCGCTGTCCACGCCCAGATGACGAGCACCACGAGAATCTGCCGACTGCCCTTCCACTCCTACAGCCCTCTCACCTCACGTGCCGCAAAACGATTAGCAGCGAGTGGTTTCGATCCACCGACCTCTGGGTTATGGGCCCAGCACGCTTCCACTGCGCCACGCTGCTCATGGACGTCCGCTGTCCACGCCGAGATGACGAGCACCACGAGAATCTGCCGAATGCCCTTCCACTCCTACAGCCCTCTCACCTCACGTGCCGCAAAACGATTAGCAGCGAGTGGTTTCGATCCACCGACCTCTGGGTTATGGGCCCAGCACGCTTCCACTGCGCCACGCTGCTGATGGACGTCCGCTGTCCACGCCCAGATGACGAGCACCACGAGAATCTGCCGACTGCCCTTCCACTCCTACAGCCCTCTCACCTCACGTGCCGCAAAACGATTAGCAGCGAGTGGTTTCGATCCACCGACCTCTGGGTTATGGGCCCAGCACGCTTCCACTGCGCCACGCTGCTCATGGACGTCCGCTGTCCACGCCGAGATGACGAGCACCACGAGAATCTGCCGAATGCCCTTCCACTCCTACAGCCCTCTCACCTCACGTGCCGCAAAACGATTAGCAGCGAGTGGTTTCGATCCACCGACCTCTGGGTTATGGGCCCAGCACGCTTCCACTGCGCCACGCTGCTGATGGACGTCCGCTGTCCACGCCCAGATGACGAGCACCACGAGAATCTGCCGACTGCCCTTCCACTCCTACAGCCCTCTCACCTCACGTGCCGCAAAACGATTAGCAGCGAGTGGTTTCGATCCACCGACCTCTGGGTTATGGGCCCAGCACGCTTCCACTGCGCCACGCTGCTCATGGACGTCCGCTGTCCACGCCCAGATGACGAGCACTATACTTGTGCTCGAATAATCGAATTCGAATAATTATTCGAATAATTTATTCGAATTCGATTTTCGATTATTTGATTATTCGAGTTTCGTAAACTCGAATAATTATTCGAATTCGATCATTCGAGTTTAGAAAATTCGAATAATTATTCGAATTCGATTATTCGAGTTTTGCAAATTCGAATAATTATTCGAATTCGATTATTCGAAGTTTGTAATTTCGAATAATTATTCGAATTCGATTATTCGAGGTTTGAAAATTCGAATAATTATTCGAATTCGATTATTCGACGTGCGAAAATTCGAATAATATTCGAATTTCAAATACGTGGTTGTTTCGAATGTGGCATAATGATGATTTTTGTGAGCGGCGTTGATTTCGGTGACGATTGTTTTCGATAGCATCTGTCGAGGAGCTCACCGTAACGAAAACGCATTCAATATCCTACTACTATACATAGAAGGGTAGTGTGTGTGCGTGCGTGTTTCCATCAGTCCGTCACAACTGGCGTGGGGAAATGGCGTATTGGCGATACTCACCGCAGTTAATGGCGATCGACTGCGGTCCGATGCTTCAGCCGTTGGGTCTCGTCGATCTCGCTGAACACAAATTTGAAGTTCGTTTTTGAAATTATCGGTTGAAGTTGATTGAGATATTGATTTTCTATGGGGAATTCGTTGAGGCGAATCAATTGTATGACCGGTCTTCGTCGATATTTTCAAAATCTAACTTCTCATTTGCGTTCTCTGCGACCACGACTGTCATTGATGTCGTACACTTGAATACTCTATGGAATTTGCACAATAAACACGAATTTCGACGGAAAATTAAGCAATGAATTCAGATCCGTGTTCAGTGACCTCGATTACCTCAGGCCTGAAGTTTCGATCTTGTTGAGTGATATTTACGAAAAATCGATAATTTTATTAATATCTCTTGATGGCAACCGTTACTGCAAAAACTAACTTAAGATTCGTGTTCAGCGATCTCGATTACTACGGGACTGAAGCTCACAGTTTGCATATATGTCACGACTATATACCATTTTCAGTTAAAATTCAAAGTTTTTCAAATCAAATTCAACGTTGTTACACGGGGAAGAATCCAGAAGAACGTTGAAATTTATTCCAAAAACGTTGAATTTCGACTGAAAATCCCACCATCCCACCATATATAATAGAGGAGGGTTTTTTGTCTCAACGTGGCAGTGGGAAACTTCGTAAACTCCGCGGGCTCGATGGTTTAATCATCCAAGTTTGAGGCAGGTTCTCGACTTCTCTCTCCGAAGGGAAGCGCCGGGAGGTGAGGAATCGCCGCTGCCGAGGGGAAGGCACATGTATGCCCATTCACAGCAGAGGTGAACTAACTTGGTTCAACATAGGGCTAGAACTACCAGTGCTGCTGATAATTTTGAATTTCTTACAACACAAAACGACGGATTGGGCGTTCCTACATGGTGGCCCTCCCGCCCAGCCTATTTGAGCCCCACTGCTAGTTGCGGCACTTATATCCACACTCGTGTGCTTCTTAAATAGGCTGACGACCACTTAACACGAAAAGCCCTGTCCACCCGAGCCGTTTTGCGCCTGATTCTGTAGGCTGTAAGTAAGATTTTCTCATTCTAAGTTGGTTGGATTGAGACCATCAGTTTCTCCCGCCCACATAAACTTCCTAGTTTCTACACCCTTCCAAGCTGTTGGATTTTTATTCGTGTGATAGCCGAAGTTGAACAACAAACACAACGATGAGGAACATGCATATCTCACCTTTGTGATTAAGTGGCTTTTACACTAATTGCGCTATATGCTTGCTCATAGGCTGTAAGTAAGATTCTCCCATTCGAAGTTCGTTGTGTCGAGCGCATGCAACAGTTTCTCTCCCCCCCCCCCCCCCTCCCCACTCATGATTCCTATTTATCGCTTGGGCCTCCTTCTAAGAGGTTACGATATTTATTGATAGCGTAAGTTTAACAACAAATACAACAGTGAGGAACACACATATCCCCACTTTTGGGGGATCAATTAGGTGGCATTTTTGGAGTGCATGGCGCGATCTCATCTTTTAATCCCACCATATATGCGCTATATGTTTGCTTCTTAGCTGCGGGCTGTAAGATTCTCCCATTCGAAGTTATTTCGGCTGAGCGATTTTTATTCGATTGATAGCAGAAGTTGAACAACAAATACAACAGTGAGGAACACACATATCCTCACTTTGGTGGTTCAAGTAAGAGGCATTTACACTATCAATCAAATAACCAGGAGTGCTATCGGTTTTCCCTCAGACCTAACCGATCGGGATTGGAGTTACCTGATTATGTTGGCCGACGGGAGCGTTCCACAGTAGATTGTGCGTTTTGATCAGGCAGACGATATCGATCGATATTATCGATCATTTGAGTGGTGCTATCGGTTTTCTCTCAAACCGAACCGACCACGATTTCTATCTGACACATTGGAGGTAGGGAAATCAGAGACAGAAAATCTCACCATACATATAAAGGTGGGAGGCATAAGTCACTGTCTGTAGTGGATCGTCTACAGCGGAAACCAAGTTCACGTCCAACCCCCAGTTTTCGACTACACTAGGCTCTCGGAATAATTCTTCCCGTACGTTCCCTCAAAATTAGTGGCTAATGATTCTTCCCGTATGTTCCCTCAAAATTAGTGGCTAATGAAGTCACCTCCGGAATTCGCCACACCTAGCGGCTCGAAGCACGACGACTGGACAGAAGTGTCAGACATTTCTTTAGGCTTGACAAGCTGCAATAGGCTGTAAGCTCAACGCTAGATGAAGAAGGAGTGCTGAGGACATTTTTCTGCGTGCTATACTGAGTGAGTGGTACCAAGCTAGGAATCAGCTGGAGTAGGCGCAAGTTTCAACGTGCTCGACGCTACGGATGCTTTCTTACCCAGCGCCGGCAACCAACGCTGGGTGAGGAAGCATCCGTAGCTAGGTTTGGGTTACGTCCCTAGCGTGGCCCGCAGATGCGATGCCGGCGAAGCCGAATGGCCTGGCGTGGCCCGCACACTCCAGCGTCGGCGCCGGCGGAGCCGGCGACCGACGCTGGTGCCGCATAACTCTACAGCTCGATTGGCGGACGATTCCTGTGAGAAATGAAATGAACAAATGGAGTGAACGGTTTTTTTTTCGCAGAGGTTTGCACTTGTGCGTAGATGTTTTGCACACGTATTTCTGTAGAAATTTTTTGTAGGATTTGGTTGCAGGAAAAAAGTTCTCATGTCTTGCCATTTAACGAGTATTGTCAATGGTTCTGAGAAGATATTGAATATCTTCATTATTTGCTTTTTTTAAAGAATTCAAATCTTCTATTTTGTCTCTGGCGAATGTTTTCGTTGAAATTATTTTACTAGACTTACTTCAGCCTACACAATGCGCTTTTGGAGTGAGAAAACAGTATCAAACGAAATTGGCTAACACAAAAATTGCATAGTCCTTATTAATACACCCCGGTGCAAAATTATAGATACCCCCGATTTGTCCATTAGTACCCGAAGGATCCGCTGCCTATGCTCAGCGTTTACCGTCGTATTTCTCACTATCGAAAGCCTCTATAGAAGAATTTTAAGCAGGTTATCTCATCAGTGCAGGATACCACGAACTTTTATTGAAAATTTAACGAATGGAGACCGGTGCAAAATATAAGTCCCCTTCATAAAGAAACCTGATTAATCACAAAAGTCCCTACAGACAAAGTAAGATTAGTACTTCGTCACATCACCTCTCTTGCAACCATACCGAAAATTCTGTTTTGCATACTACTGATTAGGTTATCAATAACAGTTCGCTCAACATTGGCTCATGCATGAAGTATGGCGTTCTTCAGATCAGAAACCCAAGTGTAAGTGGTTCCATTTTTGCACACTTTGTGTACAAGAATGCCTCGCAAGTTCTCTATCAGCGGTGAGATCTGGAGGAAAACTAGACCATTGCAAAAGTTGAATTGTATTGGAGTTGAGCCAACCTCTTATAAACTTTGTGGAAAAGGTACAGAATAACTAACTACAAAGTTCTTATTCGCATTGGCGGGTTCCTTTACTCTATGGTACCTAAAGCATCGATAAGGAACAAATACCTGGGTCTTCACTCATTGGCTTCTCGCAGGAAATTCTTTGATATTTGTCGGGTTTATAAGTTAATCCACTTTTAGCGCTTTGTAGGCTCCAAATTCTTTGATCTGCGTGCGTCTCAAACAAAAGGGGAGCCTGAGAAGCTTCCTATCAGTCGATCTAGGAGTAAGCTGAAGGTGGCCTTTTCTCCTCATGGGACATTAGTTTGACTCGCTCTAGGTGTGTCTTCATGTTGTTGTGTTGTTGTAATACTTTTTTTCTGCCGCTTGCGCTTATCGCGAACGTATTAAATAAATAAATAAATAAATAAATAAATAAATAAATAAATCTGCAGTTGACTTCACTGTTCATCCTACACGAGACGAACTTCCGAAACGAACGGAACAAGTCCGCATCCAGAAACCGCAGCCCAACCATGAGACTTTCACCGTCAAAGTTGTGCCTAGAGGATACTCGACCTCTTTTCTCAGATCTCTCCAGTAGTGTAAAAGAAGTGGAATCTTGATGGGCCCGACGGGTACAGACACTATTCGAGAGATTTGAGGAGAGAGAGAAGCGAGTATTCTACAGGTGCTACTTTGTCGGTGGAAGTCTCATGGTTTCGGCTGCGTTTTCTGGATACGAACTTGTTGCCTTGGAGTTCGTCTCGCATAGGATGAACAGTGAAGACTACCAGAAATCGCTCGGAGATTACCTTCTGCCATATTTTAGAAGATTTCGTAGGCACAACCTTATTTTCCAACAAGATAATGCATCCATACACGTATCGCAGTCAACTACAGGTTGGCTCAACTCCAACAGAACTCAACATTTGAAGTGGCCTAGCCGTTCTTCAGATCTCAACCCGAAAACTAGAAAGCTAGTGGGACATTGTTGGAGTGCTATCGGAGAGTGGGAGCTTGTGGGAGATTCTTGTACACAATGTACAAAAATGGAACCGCTGAGACATCGGTTTCTGATCTGAAGAACGCCATACTTCATGCATGGGCCAATTTTGAGCGAACTGTTATTGATAACCTAATGAGTAGCATGCAAAATAGAATTTTCGATATGGTTGCAACAAAGGTGGTGTGACGAAGTACTAATCTTACCTTGTTTGGTGGCACTTTTGTGATTAATCAGATTTTCTATGAAGCGAACTTATATTTTCCACCGGTCTCCATTTCTTAAATTTTCTGTTGAAGTTCGTGGTATCCTGCACTGATAAGACAATCTGCTTAGAATTCTCTTATAGAAGTTTTCCATAGTGAGGAATACGATGGTAACATTACTGAACCTCGGCAGCGGGTTCTTCGGGTACCAATGGACAAAAACCAGGGGTGAACCTATTTTGCACCGGGTGTATTAATTTATAAAAAAGTTTATTCGATTATTCGATTTTTTCGAATATTCGATTATTCGGAAATTCGAATAATCAAAAAATGGGGTTATTCGATTATTCGGAAATTCGAATAATCAAAAAATGGGGTTATTCGATTATTCGGAAATTCGAATAACCAAAAAATGGGGTTATTCGATTATTCGGAAATTCGAATAAACGAAAAATGGGATTATTCGATTATTCGGAAATTCGAATAAACGAAAAATGGGGTTATTCGATTATTCGGAAATTCGAATAACCGAAAAAATGGAGTTATTCGATTATTCGTTCATTCGAATTTTCGAAAAATGGGGTTATTCGATTATTCGGAAATTCGAATAACCGAAAAAATGGGGTTATTCGATTATTCGTTCATTCGAAAAATTTTAAAAAAGCACAAGTATAACGAGCACCACGAGAATCTGCCGACTGCCCTTCCACTCCTACAGCCCTCTCACCTCACGTGCCGCAAAACGATTAGCAGCGAGTGGTTTCGATCCACCGACCTCTGGGTTATGGGCCCAGCACGCTTCCACTGCGCCACGCTGCTGATGGACGTCCGCTGTCCACGCCCAGATGACGAGCACCACGAGAATCTGCCGACTGCCCTTCCACTCCTACAGCCCTCTCATCTCACGTGCCGCAAAACGATTAGCAGCGAGTGGTTTCGATCCACCGACCTCTGGGTTATGGGCCCAGCACGCTTCCACTGCGCCACGCTGCTGATGGAAGTCCGCTGTCCACGCCCAGATGACGAGCACCACGAGAATCTGCCGACTGCCCTTCCACTCCTACAGCCCTCTCACCTCACGTGCCGCAAAACGATTAGCAGCGAGTGGTTTCGATCCACCGACCTCTGGGTTATGGGCCCAGCACGCTTCCACTGCGCCACGCTGCTGATGGAAGTCCGCTGTCCACGCCCAGATGACGAGCACCACGAGAATCTGCCGACTGCCCTTCCACTCCTACAGCCCTCTCACCTCACGTGCCGCAAAACGATTAGCAGCGAGTGGTTTCGATCCACCGACCTCTGGGTTATGGGCCCAGCACGCTTCCACTGCGCCACGCTGCTGATGGACGTCCGTTGTCCACGCCGAGATGACGAGCACCACGAGAATCTGCCGACTGCCCTTCCATTCCTACAGCCCTCTCATCTCACGTGCCGCAAAACGATTAGCAGCGAGTGGTTTCGATCCACCGACCTCTGGGTTATGGGCCCAGCACGCTTCCACTGCGCCACGCTGCTGATGGACGTCCGCTGTCCACGCCCAGATGACGAGCACCACGAGAATCTGCCGACTGCCCTTCCACTCCTACAGCCCTCTCATCTCACGTGCCGCAAAACGATTAGCAGCGAGTGGTTTCGATCCACCGACCTCTGGGTTATGGGCCCAGCACGCTTCCACTGCGCCACGCTGCTGATGGAAGTCCGCTGTCCACGCCCAGATGACGAGCACCACGAGAATCTGCCGACTGCCCTTCCACTCCTACAGCCCTCTCACCTCACGTGCCGCAAAACGATTAGCAGCGAGTGGTTTCGATCCACCGACCTCTGGGTTATGGGCCCAGCACGCTTCCACTGCGCCACGCTGCTGATGGACGTCCGCTGTCCACGCCGAGATGACGAGCACCACGAGAATCTGCCGACTGCCCTTCCATTCCTACAGCCCTCTCATCTCACGTGCCGCAAAACGATTAGCAGCGAGTGGTTTCGATCCACCGACCTCTGGGTTATGGGCCCAGCACGCTTCCACTGCGCCACGCTGCTGATGGACGTCCGCTGTCCACGCCGAGATGACGAGCACCACGAGAATCTGCCGACTGCCCTTCCATTCCTACAGCCCTCTCATCTCACGTGCCGCAAAACGATTAGCAGCGAGTGGTTTCGATCCACCGACCTCTGGGTTATGGGCCCAGCACGCTTCCACTGCGCCACGCTGCTGATGGACGTCCGCTGTCCACGCCGAGATGACGAGCACCACGAGAATCTGCCGACTGCCCTTCCACTCCTACAGCCCTCTCATCTCACGTGCCGCAAAACGATTAGCAGCGAGTGGTTTCGATCCACCGACTTCTGGGTTATGGGCCCAGCACGCTTCCACTGCGCCACGCTGCTGATGGACGTCCGCTGTCCACGCCGAGATGACGAGCACCACGAGAATCTGCCGACTGCCCTTCCATTCCTACAGCCCTCTCATCTCACGTGCCGCAAAACGATTAGCAGCGAGTGGTTTCGATCCACCGACCTCTGGGTTATGGGCCCAGCACGCTTCCACTGCGCCACGCTGCTGATGGACGTCCGCTGTCCACGCCGAGATGACGAGCACCACGAGAATCTGCCGACTGCCCTTCCACTCCTACAGCCCTCTCATCTCACGTGCCGCAAAACGATTAGCAGCGAGTGGTTTCGATCCACCGACCTCTGGGTTATGGGCCCAGCACGCTTCCACTGCGCCACGCTGCTGATGGAAGTCCGCTGTCCACGCCCAGATGACGAGCACCACGAGAATCTGCCGACTGCCCTTCCACTCCTACAGCCCTCTCACCTCACGTGCCGCAAAACGATTAGCAGCGAGTGGTTTCGATCCACCGACCTCTGGGT
Source organism: Heligmosomoides polygyrus polygyrus (assembly GCA_947396885.1). Classification (NCBI taxonomy): domain Eukaryota; kingdom Metazoa; phylum Nematoda; class Chromadorea; order Rhabditida; family Heligmosomidae; genus Heligmosomoides; species Heligmosomoides polygyrus. The sequence continues at coordinate 106,763,843 of OX377201.1, forward strand.
TATGGGCCCAGCACGCTTCCACTGCGCCACGCTGCTGATGGAAGTCCGCTGTCCACGCCCAGATGACGAGCACCACGAGAATCTGCCGACTGCCCTTCCACTCCTACAGCCCTCTCACCTCACGTGCCGCAAAACGATTAGCAGCGAGTGGTTTCGATCCACCGACCTCTGGGTTATGGGCCCAGCACGCTTCCACTGCGCCACGCTGCTGATGGACGTCCGCTGTCCACGCCGAGATGACGAGCACCACGAGAATCTGCCGACTGCCCTTCCATTCCTACAGCCCTCTCATCTCACGTGCCGCAAAACGATTAGCAGCGAGTGGTTTCGATCCACCGACCTCTGGGTTATGGGCCCAGCACGCTTCCACTGCGCCACGCTGCTGATGGACGTCCGCTGTCCACGCCGAGATGACGAGCACCACGAGAATCTGCCGACTGCCCTTCCACTCCTACAGCCCTCTCATCTCACGTGCCGCAAAACGATTAGCAGCGAGTGGTTTCGATCCACCGACCTCTGGGTTATGGGCCCAGCACGCTTCCACTGCGCCACGCTGCTGATGGAAGTCCGCTGTCCACGCCCAGATGACGAGCACCACGAGAATCTGCCGACTGCCCTTCCACTCCTACAGCCCTCTCACCTCACGTGCCGCAAAACGATTAGCAGCGAGTGGTTTCGATCCACCGACCTCTGGGTTATGGGCCCAGCACGCTTCCACTGCGCCACGCTGCTGATGGAAGTCCGCTGTCCACGCCCAGATGACGAGCACCACGAGAATCTGCCGACTGCCCTTCCACTCCTACAGCCCTCTCATCTCACGTGCCGCAAAACGATTAGCAGCGAGTGGTTTCGATCCACCGACCTCTGGGTTATGGGCCCAGCACGCTTCCACTGCGCCACGCTGCTGATGGAAGTCCCCTGTCCACGCCCAGATGACGAGCACCACGAGAATCTGCCGACTGCCCTTCCACTCCTACAGCCCTCTCACCTCACGTGCCGCAAAACGATTAGCAGCGAGTGGTTTCGATCCACCGACCTCTGGGTTATGGGCCCAGCACGCTTCCACTGCGCCACGCTGCTGATGGAAGTCCGCTGTCCACGCCGAGATGACGAGCACCACGAGAATCTGCCGACTGCCCTTCCACTCCTACAGCCCTCTCACCTCACGTGCCGCAAAACGATTAGCAGCGAGTGGTTTCGATCCACCGACCTCTGGGTTATGGGCCCAGCACGCTTCCACTGCGCCACGCTGCTGATGATAGTCCGCTGTCCACGCCCAGATGACGAGCACCACGAGAATCTGCCGACTGCCCTTCCACTCCTACAGCCCTCTCACCTCACGTGCCGCAAAACGATTAGCAGCGAGTGGTTTCGATCCACCGACCTCTGGGTTATGGGCCCAGCACGCTTCCACTGCGCCACGCTGCTGATGGAAGTCCGCTGTCCACGCCGAGATGACGAGCACCACGAGAATCTGCCGACTGCCCTTCCACTCCTACAGCCCTCTCACCTCACGTGCCGCAAAACGATTAGCAGCGAGTGGTTTCGATCCACCGACCTCTGGGTTATGGGCCCAGCACGCTTCCACTGCGCCACGCTGCTGATGGACGTCCGCTGTCCACGCCGAGATGACGAGCACCACGAGAATCTGCCGACTGCCCTTCCATTCCTACAGCCCTCTCATCTCACGTGCCGCAAAACGATTAGCAGCGAGTGGTTTCGATCCACCGACCTCTGGGTTATGGGCCCAGCACGCTTCCACTGCGCCACGCTGCTGATGGACGTCCGCTGTCCACGCCCAGATGACGAGCACCACGAGAATCTGCCGACTGCCCTTCCACTCCTACAGCCCTCTCATCTCACGTGCCGCAAAACGATTAGCAGCGAGTGGTTTCGATCCACCGACCTCTGGGTTATGGGCCCAGCACGCTTCCACTGCGCCACGCTGCTGATGGAAGTCCGCTGTCCACGCCCAGATGACGAGCACCACGAGAATCTGCCGACTGCCCTTCCACTCCTACAGCCCTCTCACCTCACGTGCCGCAAAACGATTAGCAGCGAGTGGTTTCGATCCACCGACCTCTGGGTTATGGGCCCAGCACGCTTCCACTGCGCCACGCTGCTGATGGAAGTCCGCTGTCCACGCCCAGATGACGAGCACCACGAGAATTTGCCGACTGCCCTTCCACTCCTACAGCCCTCTCACCTCACGTGCCGCAAAACGATTAGCAGCGAGTGGTTTCGATCCACCGACCTCTGGGTTATGGGCCCAGCACGCTTCCACTGCGCCACGCTGCTGATGGACGTCCGCTGTCCACGCCGAGATGACGAGCACCACGAGAATCTGCCGACTGCCCTTCCATTCCTACAGCCCTCTCATCTCACGTGCCGCAAAACGATTAGCAGCGAGTGGTTTCGATCCACCGACCTCTGGGTTATGGGCCCAGCACGCTTCCACTGCGCCACGCTGCTGATGGACGTCCGCTGTCCACGCCGAGATGACGAGCACCACGAGAATCTGCCGACTGCCCTTCCACTCCTACAGCCCTCTCATCTCACGTGCCGCAAAACGATTAGCAGCGAGTGGTTTCGATCCACCGACTTCTGGGTTATGGGCCCAGCACGCTTCCACTGCGCCACGCTGCTGATGGACGTCCGCTGTCCACGCCGAGATGACGAGCACCACGAGAATCTGCCGACTGCCCTTCCATTCCTACAGCCCTCTCATCTCACGTGCCGCAAAACGATTAGCAGCGAGTGGTTTCGATCCACCGACCTCTGGGTTATGGGCCCAGCACGCTTCCACTGCGCCACGCTGCTGATGGAAGTCCGCTGTCCACGCCCAGATGACGAGCACCACGAGAATCTGCCGACTGCCCTTCCACTCCTACAGCCCTCTCATCTCACGTGCCGCAAAACGATTAGCAGCGAGTGGTTTCGATCCACCGACCTCTGGGTTATGGGCCCAGCACGCTTCCACTGCGCCACGCTGCTGATGGACGTCCGCTGTCCACGCCGAGATGACGAGCACCACGAGAATCTGCCGACTGCCCTTCCACTCCTACAGCCCTCTCATCTCACGTGCCGCAAAACGATTAGCAGCGAGTGGTTTCGATCCACCGACCTCTGGGTTATGGGCCCAGCACGCTTCCACTGCGCCACGCTGCTGATGGACGTCCGCTGTCCACGCCGAGATGACGAGCACCACGAGAATCTGCCGACTGCCCTTCCACTCCTACAGCCCTCTCATCTCACGTGCCGCAAAACGATTAGCAGCGAGTGGTTTCGATCCACCGACCTCTGGGTTATGGGCCCAGCACGCTTCCACTGCGCCACGCTGCTGATGGAAGTCCGCTGTCCACGCCCAGATGACGAGCACCACGAGAATCTGCCGACTGCCCTTCCACTCCTACAGCCCTCTCACCTCACGTGCCGCAAAACGATTAGCAGCGAGTGGTTTCGATCCACCGACCTCTGGGTTATGGGCCCAGCACGCTTCCACTGCGCCACGCTGCTGATGGACGTCCGCTGTCCACGCCGAGATGACGAGCACCACGAGAATCTGCCGACTGCCCTTCCATTCCTACAGCCCTCTCATCTCACGTGCCGCAAAACGATTAGCAGCGAGTGGTTTCGATCCACCGACCTCTGGGTTATGGGCCCAGCACGCTTCCACTGCGCCACGCTGCTGATGGACGTCCGCTGTCCACGCCGAGATGACGAGCACCACGAGAATCTGCCGACTGCCCTTCCACTCCTACAGCCCTCTCATCTCACGTGCCGCAAAACGATTAGCAGCGAGTGGTTTCGATCCACCGACCTCTGGGTTATGGGCCCAGCACGCTTCCACTGCGCCACGCTGCTGATGGAAGTCCGCTGTCCACGCCCAGATGACGAGCACCACGAGAATCTGCCGACTGCCCTTCCACTCCTACAGCCCTCTCACCTCACGTGCCGCAAAACGATTAGCAGCGAGTGGTTTCGATCCACCGACCTCTGGGTTATGGGCCCAGCACGCTTCCACTGCGCCACGCTGCTGATGGAAGTCCGCTGTCCACGCCCAGATGACGAGCACCACGAGAATCTGCCGACTGCCCTTCCACTCCTACAGCCCTCTCATCTCACGTGCCGCAAAACGATTAGCAGCGAGTGGTTTCGATCCACCGACCTCTGGGTTATGGGCCCAGCACGCTTCCACTGCGCCACGCTGCTGATGGACGTCCGCTGTCCACGCCCAGATGACGAGCACCACGAGAATCTGCCGACTGCCCTTCCATTCCTACAGCCCTCTCATCTCACGTGCCGCAAAACGATTAGCAGCGAGTGGTTTCGATCCACCGACCTCTGGGTTATGGGCCCAGCACGCTTCCACTGCGCCACGCTGCTGATGGAAGTCCGCTGTCCACGCCCAGATGACGAGCACCACGAGAATCTGCCGACTGCCCTTCCACTCCTACAGCCCTCTCACCTCACGTGCCGCAAAACGATTAGCAGCGAGTGGTTTCGATCCACCGACCTCTGGGTTATGGGCCCAGCACGCTTCCACTGCGCCACGCTGCTGATGGACGTCCGCTGTCCACGCCGAGATGACGAGCACCACGAGAATCTGCCGACTGCCCTTCCATTCCTGCAGCCCTCTCATCTCACGTGCCGCAAAACGATTAGCAGCGAGTGGTTTCGATCCACCGACCTCTGGGTTATGGGCCCAGCACGCTTCCACTGCGCCACGCTGCTGATGGACGTCCGCTGTCCACGCCCAGATGACGAGCACCACGAGAATCTGCCGACTGCCCTTCCACTCCTACAGCCCTCTCACCTCACGTGCCGCAAAACGATTAGCAGCGAGTGGTTTCGATCCACCGACCTCTGGGTTATGGGCCCAGCACGCTTCCACTGCGCCACGCTGCTGATGGACGTCCGCTCTCCACGCCGAGATGACGAGCACCACGAGAATCTGCCGACTGCCCTTCCATTCCTACAGCCCTCTCATCTCACGTGCCGCAAAACGATTAGCAGCGAGTGGTTTCGATCCACCGACCTCTGGGTTATGGGCCCAGCACGCTTCCACTGCGCCACGCTGCTGATGGACGTCCGCTGTCCACGCCCAGATGACGAGCACCACGAGAATCTGCCGACTGCCCTTCCATTCCTACAGCCCTCTCATCTCACGTGCCGCAAAACGATTAGCAGCGAGTGGTTTCGATCCACCGACCTCTGGGTTATGGGCCCAGCACGCTTCCACTGCGCCACGCTGCTGATGGACGTCCGCTGTCCACGCCGAGATGACGAGCACCACGAGAATCTGCCGACTGCCCTTCCATTCCTACAGCCCTCTCATCTCACGTGCCGCAAAACGATTAGCAGCGAGTGGTTTCGATCCACCGACCTCTGGGTTATGGGCCCAGCACGCTTCCACTGCGCCACGCTGCTGATGGACGTCCGCTGTCCACGCCGAGATGACGAGCACCACGAGAATCTGCCGACTGCCCTTCCACTCCTACAGCCCTCTCATCTCACGTGCCGCAAAACGATTAGCAGCGAGTGGTTTCGATCCACCGACCTCTGGGTTATGGGCCCAGCACGCTTCCACTGCGCCACGCTGCTGATGGACGTCCGCTGTCCACGCCGAGATGACGAGCACCACGAGAATCTGCCGACTGCCCTTCCACTCCTACAGCCCTCTCACCTCACGTGCCGCAAAACGATTAGCAGCGAGTGGTTTCGATCCACCGACCTCTGGGTTATGGGCCCAGCACGCTTCCACTGCGCCACGCTGCTGATGGACGTCCGCTGTCCACGCCGAGATGACGAGCACCACGAGAATCTGCCGACTGCCCTTCCATTCCTACAGCCCTCTCATCTCACGTGCCGCAAAACGATTAGCAGCGAGTGGTTTCGATCCACCGACCTCTGGGTTATGGGCCCAGCACGCTTCCACTGCGCCACGCTGCTGATGGACGTCCGCTGTCCACGCCGAGATGACGAGCACCACGAGAATCTGCCGACTGCCCTTCCACTCCTACAGCCCTCTCACCTCACGTGCCGCAAAACGATTAGCAGCGAGTGGTTTCGATCCACCGACCTCTGGGTTATGGGCCCAGCACGCTTCCACTGCGCCACGCTGCTGATGGACGTCCGCTGTCCACGCCGAGATGACGAGCACCACGAGAATCTGCCGACTGCCCTTCCACTCCTACAGCCCTCTCATCTCACGTGCCGCAAAACGATTAGCAGCGAGTGGTTTCGATCCACCGACCTCTGGGTTATGGGCCCAGCACGCTTCCACTGCGCCACGCTGCTGATGGACGTCCGCTGTCCACGCCCAGATGACGAGCACCACGAGAATCTGCCGACTGCCCTTCCATTCCTACAGCCCTCTCATCTCACGTGCCGCAAAACGATTAGCAGCGAGTGGTTTCGATCCACCGACCTCTGGGTTATGGGCCCAGCACGCTTCCACTGCGCCACGCTGCTGATGGACGTCCGCTGTCCACGCCGAGATGACGAGCACCACGAGAATCTGCCGACTGCCCTTCCACTCCTACAGCCCTCTCATCTCACGTGCCGCAAAACGATTAGCAGCGAGTGGTTTCGATCCACCGACCTCTGGGTTATGGGCCCAGCACGCTTCCACTGCGCCACGCTGCTGATGGACGTCCGCTGTCCACGCCCAGATGACGAGCACCACGAGAATCTGCCGACTGCCCTTCCATTCCTACAGCCCTCTCACCTCACGTGCCGCAAAACGATTAGCAGCGAGTGGTTTCGATCCACCGACCTCTGGGTTATGGGCCCAGCACGCTTCCACTGCGCCACGCTGCTGATGGACGTCCGCTGTCCACGCCGAGATGACGAGCACCACGAGAATCTGCCGACTGCCCTTCCACTCCTACAGCCCTCTCATCTCACGTGCCGCAAAACGATTAGCAGCGAGTGGTTTCGATCCACCGACCTCTGGGTTATGGGCCCAGCACGCTTCCACTGCGCCACGCTGCTGATGGACGTCCGCTGTCCACGCCCAGATGACGAGCACCACGAGAATCTGCCGACTGCCCTTCCACTCCTACAGCCCTCTCACCTCACGTGCCGCAAAACGATTAGCAGCGAGTGGTTTCGATCCACCGACCTCTGGGTTATGGGCCCAGCACGCTTCCACTGCGCCACGCTGCTGATGGACGTCCGCTGTCCACGCCGAGATGACGAGCACCACGAGAATCTGCCGACTGCCCTTCCACTCCTACAGCCCTCTCACCTCACGTGCCGCAAAACGATTAGCAGCGAGTGGTTTCGATCCACCGACCTCTGGGTTATGGGCCCAGCACGCTTCCACTGCGCCACGCTGCTGATGGACGTCCGCTGTCCACGCCCAGATGACGAGCACCACGAGAATCTGCCGACTGCCCTTCCACTCCTACAGCCCTCTCCCCACATGTGGCGAATACCTGTTTCGTTCAGATTTGTCGACAAATATCTGGACGTCGCGCTTTGTAAAAAGCGGACGCAGAACCCGTTGTTCGAGTCACATCCCTGCTTAAAACCTTTATTTACTTTTGATCATCATTAGTGATCCATGCTCTAAAACTCTTTAGAATTCTACGGTCCTATAGGATAGACACATTGCGCGCGATACTCTCGTTAGTCATTGTGTTCTATTTGCAATCATTTCGACTCCAGCAGCATTAAGGCGACCTGCTGCATGGCTTTGGGGAAGAGCCGATGTTCCTCTTGTCTAATCTTCTCGTGTAATGACTCCTCGTTATCGGTCTCCTCTATCGGAACGGCTGCTTGGGCAACGATTTCTCCGTGGTCCACCTGCTCCTGAAATTTTTCTTAGCAGTGCGCATTTATACATATAACACAACTTCTTTGAAGTTGACGTGCTCTAAATATGCATTTCCCATATTATTTGGTGATAATTCGAGAGCAACAATGCAACCAATTCACTCACATCAACGAAGTGGACCGTACACCCAGTGACCTTTGCTCCAAAGCTTAAAGCCTCCTGAACCGCACGAGCTCCTGAAATCAGAAACGAACTCATTTGAACTCATCACTCCACATCATGTAGCGAGAAATCCTTGAAAAACTGGAAATACTGCCTCTGAATGATGGCAGCAGTGAAGGGTGAATGTTGATTATTCGCTTCTTCCACTCGTCAACAAAGCTCGGCGAGAGTATTCTCATGTAGCCGGCCAAGCAGATCAGCTCCACAGCTCGCTCGTGAAGTGCCTAAAAGGATTCAAAAGATTAGCGTAGAAATCTGTATGTGAGAAGTGTTCCCAGGGGAGAGGTGCTGGATCGGGGGAAGAACAGGACACCGGCGCGGCGCGTATTAGGGCCTTTTCATACTTCACAACAGGAGCGACAAAGCAAAGCATACCTATCGATTTTCCCCAGGCAACGGCTCAGCACTCGATATATCCTTCGTCCAAAGCCGAGGACTCTCACCCCACGCCCTACACGTCAAAGGGGGGCTCAGTGACCCCGCTCAGCGTTGTTCCAAGTTCCACCCATCTTCTGTCGCCTACGTCACATTAGGGGTTGTAATGTTATTGACAAATAATGATTAATATTAGGTTGTAACGAAATAAATGGCACTGAACCACTGTAAATTTAAACAGTTAATATCTCGGCTTGTAGGCAAGTTTGTTAATCGAAATAAAAACCTTCTGATTCTACACATCTTTGCCAACGTGAGACAAGCTTTCTTATCCCAGTAGCGTAAAAATCAGAAGTTCCGGAATTGACGAAATCTTCGAAGGCACTTTCGGCATCCTGTTGGTATTTGAGTATTTTCCCTACGAAGGAGTCGCCAAGATGCTTGAAGAAATGGTAGTCTGTTGGGGAGAGGTCGGGAGAGAACGGAGGATGTGGTAGAGTTTCAGTGCTCAGCTCATTCAATTTCTGCAACGTCATTCGTGCTACATGGGGGCGAGCATTGTCGTGCAGAAGGAGAACTCGCCTTCGGTTTACCAAGGCCGGCCGGATATCCTTCAACTTTTTCATCATTTCTTCAATTTCAATGCAGTACTTCTCTGCCGTGATGGATTCACGGGGAGGGAGGAAGCTGTGGTGAATAATTCCCAGCGAACACCGCCATACTGTCACCATTACTTTCTTTTGGTGCAATTCCAGCTTCGCAAAAACCTTGGGGCTCTCATCGCTGTCCACCCACTGTGCCGATCGTCGCCTGTTGTCGTACATTATCCATTTCTCGTCACAGGTTACGATGCGATCAAGGAATGGGTCCGTTTCGTTCCGTAGAAGCAGCGCGGACGAGATCTCATATCGTCGGCTTCTTTGCTCCTCAGACAGCTCGTGAGGCACCCATCTTTCCAGCTTTTTGGTCTTTCCAATTTCCTTCAGATGGCGGGCAGCTGTGCTGTGACTGACGCCAAGAACCTTCGCTATCTCCCTGGTACCTTTGTGTGGATCCTCCTCCACCACATCTCTCAGCTTGTCCTCATCAACATCACTATGCCTCCCACGACCTTCATGTTCTTCCAAGCTCTCATCTCCATTCCGGAACTTCTGATACCAACGATACGCCGTCCGAATTGTGAAACATCCTTGACCGAATGCGGCGTTGATCTTCCCGTCCGCCTTCTTAGCTGTAGTGCCCAGCTTGAATTCATACAAGTAAATGCCTCGGACTACCCTTTTGTCCATCTGCAAAAAAGTCAATAAAACTCGAAAGTTTTCCCACTTTTACATAGAAAATTTGGTACTCGCCGGTAGAGCAAAGTTCGCGCTTCTAAATGATATGCCACATGTTACGGTTTGTTCTTGATCAAACGCGTAAAGACGCGCCAAATAATGGCGCGAGCCAGTGCCATTTAATTCGTTACAACCTAATATTAAAAATATTAAAATTAAAAATACCTAAAAAAGTTCGTTTCGCCACATCATTCTTCATACGAACCTTTTTTATGTTGTAGCACCTACCGCTCATCAGTGAAAAGGGGGAGCTGCTGCAAACTAAATAGCTTTTGATTTAAAATCACATCTGTTCGCTTCTTCTTACAGTACCGCTCACAGTGAGTGCCAAAATAGAAACTACACTGTAGTGTATATCATAACCAAATTGAATTATTGTTGCGATTAATGTGCATTCAATGTTGATTGTTGGTGAGCTATATGTATTAGAGCAGTTTAAACATGACATACTTAATATTAGAGCGTGGATATAGACTTAAAAAGTAGTAAAGTATATTTTGAATTAGTTTATTCAATATTTTTAATAAAATCAATAATTTTAATATTTACGTTATTATCTCTTATGGTATATTTATAAAAAATTTGTTGGTTTTTGTAAATACATTTTAATATGATTCAAATCAGTTTCTTTAAGCCCAATTTGCTGGTACCAGGGATCAAACAGCGCCGGTGGTGATGGCGTAGAGCATTCCCGCCCGGTCAGGGGAGGTGCGGGCTCGAGTCTCGCCTGGCGCTAGAAGTTTTGATCGCAACAAAACATCGTTGTAACAGCTTACATCTTTGGTACCAGCCAATTGAGGCTTAAAGAAACGGATTTGAAACACTTTAATATGTTTTAACTATAAAATTTTTATTAAAACCATTTTGTACAGATATATCATAAAGTTCTTTTATTTTATCATTAAAATATTCTAGTTGGGAAAATACTTTTGCAATTCTTAAAATTCCTGTATAAATAGTATTACTTTTGATATTAATTGAAATTTCTGAATCCATGTGTGGGAATCTATTAACTTTAAAATTAAAAGAATTTGTTTTGTTATATAAGTTAGTCATTATTTTGTTGTCAATAATTTTTATAGTCACGTCTAAATAATTACATTTACTCATTTTTAAGTGTCTTTTTCAAAGCAATTACATTTTTATAAATTAGATTTAAAGTATTGTCAATAAAGTCTTCACTATGATTATGAATTATAAGTAGTTCGTCTATATATCTGAACGGTTTAAATAATTGATTGCCATTTATAATAGTGTTCTTAGAGTATTCATATTCAAACATCGACATTGTAAGATCTGCTAATAGTGGACTGAAATTTCCGCCTTGTGAAACGCCTATGTTTTGTTTGTATACCTTATTAATAAATATACAGTAACTGTTTATTAGTAAATAGTCAACCAAATATAGAATATCTGTAATATTATAATATCTACATTTATAGTTATCTCTAACATTATCTGTATAGAAGGTTTTATAACCATTGCTAGCTATATAATGTTTTCCTGCATTTTTAAAACATATATTAAGAAGATTTTTATATTTTCTATTATGACATTATGTGGTATATTTGTGAACATATCTGTAAAATCCGCTGAGAATAATTTAATTTTATCATTTTCAATATTATATAGTTTATGTGTTATATTACAATTATTAATAGCTTAATATGTTTTAATTGTTCTACATTTATTATTTATAATATTAGAGTAATTGATAAAGTTTAATTGATTCACGGTGTACCAACTGACGAGTTGTCACGGTGTTGCCGTCGACCTACTGAATCCAATAGCTCTAATCGGCCTTTATAGCCGGCCCGCCCATTGGTCAACCGGCATTCTTGCAGTCGTGCGTTCTCCTGAGCGGTTTGTATGCGACCTTATATCAACTAGCAATCCCTGGACGGGCAGGGTTCCCACTTCTGGCTAAGCCTAAGGACCGGAGCGGAATCCGGGAATACGGAGAGGCAACCTCCTCTATCAACCTTGTAAAGGGAAAGCTGACGCATCTAGAGTAGAGAGTGAACGGCTCAGAGTTGCGCATCCTCCTCGTCCGACACCGCAGAGTATACTCCTTTTCAGGAAGCAGCCAATGTGTGTGAGTGAAGTACTCTGTAGTGTTGCCTTTTAGTTATTTCATAAATCTTATTTACACAGCGGTGTGCATGTCATACGTGAACTGGTTCAGGGCAGGATACCGTAGAGTTATCATACACTGGTGAATTATGATATCGATGCCTTTTCATTTCAAATATAACTGATTGTCCCTCCGGAGCGCGAGCGATTAATAAGTTGTTGGACGGAGAGCCCAGTAAAACAGTTTATCCCATCTGAGTCGGTAGACAACAACCGGGTGGGGTTGTGCGCAGATAATTCTGCCAGTAACACCGACATGTGGGCCACGCTAGGGTCCCTTGTCAGACCTCGCTAATATCCCACAACCCACTAGACACAAAGAAGCAGCGCTGACAAATCGGAATTCTCTGAGATAATTCCGGCATACCTTACTAATCCTGCAATCTCCTTCTTCGCGGTTTTGTGTATGGGGAATGTGAAGCGTTTCAATTCCCATCTTCTTAGCCACTTCCAATCCATTGACACCTGCTTTGTTTGAGATCACAACCACAACCTTAAAGACTATATTTTATTTTATTTTATATGGTCATAATTATAACTACACAGTACCTCACAGTTGCTGGATGGCGTTTGAGCGCTTTCGATGAGCTTCTTCATATTGCTTCCGTTCCCTGAGATTAAAATAGCCACCTTAATTAACAAGATTAAGAAGAGAAAGAAGGTGTCGGAGCAGCCCAGACTGTTCCTCTCGACATTTTCAAATTTTTAAGTTTGCGAAATTTTAATTTAAATGCCTATAGCAAGAAAGACTACAGCCACTTTAGCACCCGGCGCTATCCAAGAGGCGTTCGTTGCTTTTACTTGACATTGTTCATCGCACAAAACCAACCTTGATTTTTGGCTTTGAAGGAGCAACGTACTTCTTTTCAAATGCGTTCTCCATATTTGTGAAGTGGATAAGAGAGCCTAAAACGACTATTAATCAGAGTGACTTTACAAAACGTTGAGCACCTTTATGGCCTAAACTCTATTAAGATTTTCAAATCGCAAGAAGGGAAGAAATTCGAAATTCCGAACAACAGTTTGCTGAAAATCTCGTTTTAGGTAATCAGTGGCAAAGCACCGACAGGTAGGCAGACTCATTCACCTACAAGGAATACGATCTGTCTCACCACGCGCATATGACAGAAAATCGAGCAAAATGGCAATCTTGTGGCTTCCTCTAGGACAACAGCTGCAGATGGACGATCAAAGTAAGTATTTCCATACTAAGAAAACTGTACACTTTCACGTCGTAGCTGTATTGACTTTCGCCACGACTCTTAGGGGTCGTTTAGAGATCGTTTAGTGTGCACGAGAAGCGCGACGCAATGTAATGATAAGCTCCCATATCGATCACATGGCGCGGTGAATCAATATGGACGCTTATCATTAAATCGCGTGCCGCGTCGCGTGCACACAATAAACGACCCCTTAGTGTGCGCGCGACGCCCGACGCGATGCATGTTAGTGGCTAAATTGATCGAACGACGCGATTGATCAATTCGGCCACTACGCACGGCATCGCGTCGCTCGCCGCGCGCACACTAAACGACCCTATAAAGACCACCAGTATTAGAGACCTTTGCGAATCCTATCGGTCTCTTCTTCTATTTTAGATGTCGTTCGGTACTTTACCGGCCACCTTTTCGCTGATGTAACTGGTCAACGATACAGTACTTCCTCATGTACTACAGCTGGCCCCTTGAAATTGACATCTTCTTCAAGTTGGATCTTCGTATCTGCCTATGCCCTTGCTGGCCCAGGTTTGTGTTCTGGAGACAACTTTCCAGAGCAAAGCGCCGAGCCGATTGCATTGCTTTACTCTCGATGCTTTAAATCGCTATTCGTTAGTCGCGTGCGTTTATTTTGTGTATATTGAAGACAAGGTTTAATTACTCAAGTTTGAGGTGATCTTCAACGCGTGTGGTCACAGTACCCATCTAAATTCCGCATAGCCCCCTCAATGGGTACAAGACGCTTGAGTAACAAGTTTGAATAAACTAAGCAGCTTCTATAAGACGGGAGTGACGAAACCGTTTGAGGGTATGAGAACCTTGAAAGGCCCATCACAGAGAACCATCATTCTAGTCTAAAAATTTTGTTAACTCGCAAGCATACGCTATCAAATGAAACTTCTCGTAAAGCAAAAGGGCAAAGGCTCGCTTGATCTTGACTTTCAGTACAAGTACAGACCCCGAAAGCGTGGCCTATCGATCATTTTAATCAATGGAAAAACTAAATGTAATTTTAGCTATTCTTCCAGCATCTTAGCTTCCATACGGTGAAGTTAAAGCTTCCAACTATATTAAGGCAGTGTATGCGTTAACATCTTAACAAAACACTACCACTTCAAAAATAAGAAATTCCGCTCACTTCCTTGCCTCCTCACGATGTTTCCGATACAGATCGGGAATTCGCCGCTGTCTAGTAGACGTTGCATGACACAGTCAACATGTGAAGCTGCCACAACCAACACCATACCGATACCACTGCAAAGCACGATTCCTAAAGCAGGAGGAGAAGCTCTTTTTATTCACGCCTTTAGGGAACAGTATGTTGTTTCAAAATCCAACATTTCGCTCTTCTCCTACCAATTGCGTTTGAGAAAATGTTCTGAAGGAAATGTGAAAAGATACCAGTTAAACGTTCGGAACATCATTTCTGCTTCAACAGGTCCCATTGCGGCAAGCCAGTTGAACATTTTCGGTTTTTTCCAGGAAGCAGCGTCCACCTGTAAAAAACGGAATCAGGATGGCAGTATGCACAACCACTTCACGATAATCAACCTCCATGGCTAGTGGCCCATCGCGGTTGAGTACGCGAATTGCATTTTCGGTAATTCCTCCACCGGTAATGTGAGCGCAGCCCTTCACAAGTCCTTCCCTCAATAGCGGCAGAACCGGCCGCACATACAGACGGGTACCAGTCAGTAAGACTTGGCCTGAAACAAGTCACGAGGCATTAGAGCCGAGGCATGTTTGAAAAAATCCGCTTTACAACAGCGTTGCGCAGCGTATAGAGATTCCATTACTAATTCCTCATTTATCCTCTATCAGTTTGTGCAAGTAATGTCTACTTCACTCTCTTTCTGCACTCGCTACTTGATTGTTTTCCTTTAATGTAGAAAAGCCTCTGTTCTATGACTCATTTCTGGAGCCGCTGTTAATGGAACCCACTGGCTGATCTGTGGCTTGAACTTTCAGCGTGTTCCTATCGGTAGCTTCAAAAAATGCTAACTCTGTCTGCCCATTTCGTTACCGAATAAGTAGGGCCAGTTGTGCGCATGTGTAGATAAAGTTTAATTTCCCAAGTTTGAGGTGTTTGGCTCTGAGAGGCTTGCGACAGTGGTTCAAACTCGTTTCTGTGCAAATTAGAAGACCAACGTGGTGACATTGATAGACGACAATATTACTGAATCCATAACCCGAGGTTAGTGAAGCACATGATGCTAATCGCTTTACACCGTTTGGCACTATTTGAGAGTAATGACCGTAGAATTCTAACCCAAGTACAGTATTAACTGCACTGGGTGTGTTTCAGCAGTGACTGTCTTCGTCTCATAGCACTGGCTTAAGGACACAAGAGAGCCTTTAAGCATTTCTCGAACTCATTTCAGTGAGCGGAATTTCTCCTCGGCTGCCGCTCAGGAACTACTACCCACCTTTAGCACAGCGGCTGATCTCCCAGCAGGACTTCCCTCCGGCGCCCCACCCTCTCCCTCTCTATTGCTGCTGGAATGTTGATGTACGTCTGACAAAAACTTGTTTCCGTTTCTCGGTGTTTTGTCGTGCAACAGTCCGATAGACAACTTTTTTCCCAAACTTAATAACGTTTTTACATTTCTGTACTCAATACACCAAAATTTCGATATTTACCCATCACCAGTACTAAGTTAATGAACCAGTGGTCTACACGCCAACACGCCAGGTTGACGTAAACTTATAGTATTTCCGAATTCTTTCTGTTAATATCCCAGTTGAGAGGAAACTAGTCTCAGTCACCAGTGGTTAAACACAGACCAGTGGTCACTGCGTCAAGTTGACGCTATTAAAGTAATGAGAAAAATAAATCTGACTATTCATATTTCAAACTTGCCATGTTTGTTAGCAAACGGTATTACCCTTACTGTTTATTCCAAATATGGTTTTATCAATTATTATGTAAAAAGTAAAATACACATACTTTCACAATAACATACGACTTACAACATGAGACCCTGTAAACGGTTATTGGTTTGCTCCATAGTTAATGTACACTATTCTCCCCCCGCGTTGTTCTTTGTTCTTTGTTTTTACTGTTGTTTTATAGTTAACCTTGATATCTTGCGCTGCTCTCCTTAACTGCAATAAAGAGGGCCTACCCTCTTACTAAAGTAGGGGTTAGCACTGATGAGGCTTATAAATATCAAAATAGTGTGCTAATGCTTCTGTGCCGAACGAGGTTGAGGTGGACCAATTTATTGAGCGGCCTAACGTTTCGACCTTTTCGTCGTCTTCAGAGGCCCGCTGATCCACCGTTCGGCAACTAACAACCGCGGTAGCGACGTCGCTCCGCGTGAACGGTGGATCAGCGGGCCTCTGAAGACGACGAAAAGGTCGAAACGTAAGGCCGCTCAATAAATTGGTCCACCTCAACCTCGTTCGGCACAGAAGCATTAGCACGTTATAAATCATGCCGAGGTTTTACGAAGAGAGAACATGGAGAATATCAAAATAGTCGTGAGCAGTTTATTTTGGCGCCTCAAGTACTAGCCGTACCCACTGGGTACAAAGCGGGTTTGACAACCCCCCTAACCCACTTATGGGAAACTGCTCACTGTACTTGGGTTGAACTTTTCAGGTGCTTTGATATATGACATAAACAAAAACAAAAGAACAACAAACAGTATTAATAAATAAAATGAATAAATAAGTACAAATGTAAATAAAATAAAATAAAATTTATAAAAATAAAAATTACTTTCAAACATTAAAAAGAAAAAAAGAAAATATAACACCTCCTTCTCCACTGATAAGCCACCGAGGGGGTGTTATAATAAAACGGTTTGACTGAAGAGAGGTAGCGAAACGAACCATTGAGCTGTAGTTTCTCCATAATAGTTAAATATATTAAATTGTGAACAAACTTGCCTTAGCTTTGCTAAATGAGCCTACTCGTAGAAATCTCTTACCGTCAAAGCTTTCAAAATTTCACTTTATCATTGCACATCATTTTGAGATATCACGGTGTCTTACTTTTTCTTCGAATCACACTTTACGCTTCCCTTCTAAGCAATTGCCTAGGGTGCGCATCAATTTAAAGGGGTCTTTGAAAGACAGGGCCCGTCATGGAATAGCTTTGTCAGTTGCGTGATCAGTTTGTCATAGAACGCATCCGCATCCTCAAAATCTTAAGCATGTGACTTGCACCTTACCGTTCAGCACCGCTATATTTAAAATCTTGGGTTGCCCTTGAGCTGAGCTAATTGGATCTCCAGCAATATCGCTTTAGTCGAAATATTGCAATTGCAAGGTCAATTTTAAACATGGATCTTTTCCTAACTTTGTTTCTGTTGTAGTTATTGAATAAAATAAATAAATAAATAAACGTTGACGAAAATGGAGAACATATTTTAGGGGATAGCACTAACCGAAGGTTAGCTGTGAATCCCATGGTGTTTTTTCCTTGTAGGAAACTTCGTTGAGCTCGAAAATTTTTCGTACGAGAGAAAATCCATTTGAGTGCAGTCCTGACGATGCGAGGCCGATCAACACATCGCCTTCTCGAATACTGAAATTAGTACTGAAAGTGTCCGGTGAGGGAGTAGTTAGCGTGAAATGTAACCGGAAACCAAGCTCTAAGAACATCCTGATTCATGCAAGGTCAGCACACTCTACTGCTATGAATCGTGCTGTTGTCAGCAACATGTTCCGAACGGCAATTGGTATGTGTACGGGCTCCAGGGAATGTCAAGAGCCTTTACGATTAGCTTCAAATATAGCCATTTCGAACGGCTATATGGTTTGAAGTCGTCATAGGAGATCCCACGCTAACTATCATGATAGATCTCGCGCAGGCAAGATACCTCTCGTCTTACCATTCATCTCCGATAGAGTCGCTGCTGAAATTCAAAAAGCTATTGTAGGGCACAACTGCAGGACGACGTTATCATAGTGAACATTCCTAACGAGAACATCAGGCGGTAGTGAGTTCGAAATAAGCTCTACGATCAGCAGTGTATTTTGAAAAACTGTGTTATTTGCCCAAGTGGTAGTTTAGGCGATTGTTCAAAGCCTGAAGAAATTTATCAGATCAAGTGCTTGGCACGTAACGCCAAATACATCGGAGGGGCAGGAAGGGCTTTTGCAGTGCGCGCGAGGGAACACTATTCAGTGAACGACGTGGGTCGCTAACCAGTCCACTTGGAAAGCATAGGATTGATGCGCATAACGGAAACGGCTTTGAGGTGAAATGTACCATTTTGGCCATTGTAGGAGATATTTTGGCAAGGAAAGCGTTAGAGGCATTCTGGATTTTTACAAGAAATCCAGTAAAGAACAATCGAAATAAGTGTCTGTCTGTTACTCTGTTTCTGCCGCTCGTGTCTCATTGTGAACTGCAGAAGAACCGGTCGTCGACAGTGGTGCGCGGTATGCCCCATTTGTCCCTACTGGCTAACTAACGTAGGCGAATATCAGCCCTTGCGGTGGATCCAATTGGTGAGTTCGTTTCTCCCACTTGACCCCTCCTTTTGTGGTCGTAGAGTAGGTCCAAAATGCTGGGGGTGGTTAAGGTGCTTGATGAAGTAGAGCGCAAGTAACTGCATCACGCTCAGGCTTCTGAGGACTGAAATTAAAAGAGCCAAGGCCACTTAAAGCTTCAGAGAAGCGCACAACCGGGAGTGAAACTTAAGAAATTAGAGATTACCTGTTAGAGTGTGGCAGCTTCGGCCAGTGAGACTCTCTTACCGCCACTACACATCCGGCCAGATCCCATTGTGTAGGGCGATAGACACCTGGCATCTCAGCTGTTTCTCCACCTGGAACAGGCGTACTTTGGTAGAACGCCACGGGCATTCTGGAGAATGGGGCAGTGCTGATGATTCACCTTCAGATTTGTCTTACCAGGGAAGGGTCTCAGGCGTAGGTCTGAATGGGGGAAATGGATAGTACTGTGAGAATCTCCACCCTTCATATAGTAGAAAAACATGTTTCGTTTTTGCTGAGTCCTTGAACCCAAAGAGCTACGGGTCCTCGAAATTGGGGGTACAGTATTGCATCGTCACCCGTACCCACCGTAACCTACCGAAGGTCTCTGTGAGCTGTGCTTCACTCGCTTTTCTCAGCTTCTGATTTATACAATGTTTTGTGTTTTTCAGAAAATGTTAAACAATGACCTTACAACAGGCACGGGTTACAGCAGGGACGGGTGACTGGAGATGTCGAGGTCATAATCACCGATTTCGCCCAAACCTTGCCCAGGCGGTTATTTGGGCTGCTGATCACGAATCTGACATTCGTTTTTCAATTTTCGGCCGATCACGGTAGGCTACGGTTGGTACGGGTGACTAGGGCCGTCGAAGTCATAATCACCGATTTCGCCCAAAGTTTTCCCAGGGGGGTTATTTGGGATGGTGATCACGAATCTGACATTCGTTTTCCGTATTACCCGGAGTATGTTAAATTACAGTAGGTAAAGATGATTAATGGTAAGGTCATGGTCACCTTTTTTGCCAAAACCTCGCGTTGAGTACGAATCTGATCCTTATTTGGCAATTTAGAGTGAAATAAATATGTAGGAGATGTGTAGGAAGCAAACTGGTAAAGAAGGCGGCAATCATGAAAAAATGCAAAAATACTGGCTAGCACGGGAGTTGAACATCTGACCTAGTACCTGCATGTAGCCCCACACCCGGCTGGCCACCGACTCGCTTGCCGCCGTACCCTTCGCCGCGTCCCGTACAACAGCGCGTGCACAAATGCACGTGGGCACGTGCTGACGGTGCGCTACTGTACCTCCTCAGCCTTCGAGGGCCCGTAGCTCTTTTGGTTCAAGGACTCAGCAAAAACGAAGCATGTTTTTCTACTATATGAAAGGTGGAGATTCTCACAGTACTATCCATTTCCCCCGTTCAGACGTACACCTGAGACCCTTCCCTGGTTAGTACGCACTCACCCACTAGACTGCAGTCCGACTCTACGCATGCCTTAGCAATGGAGGCGACCACACTTCTGGCTCGTTTTCTGTCTAGTCGACCGCTCACGTAATAGTCGACAAAGGCGATAGGAGCGGCACAATGGCACAGAACGTCATTGACGCACATTCCAACGACGTCATAACCAATACTCGAATAGTCTCCCATTATATCGGCTATCTAAAGGGAAAAGAAGTGGTACAAAGGTTCATTAGCATGTCACTTACAAAATGCCCTTGCAGCGATTTTCATGCAAACTGTTACAACGATGTTTTGTTGCGATCAAAACTCTAGCGCCAGACGGGATCCGAACCCGCACCTCCTGCTGACCAGACGGAAACGCTCTATATCGTTGCCCCACTGGCGCTCTTTCATCGAAAGCAACATCCACACCTCATTGGAGCAATCAGCACTCACTCGTATATCGGGGTGAGCCAGCCGCTGATATTAGCATAGAAGCAGTTAAGCTGGTGGTCTCAATAGAAATGCCTCAACTCATTTTGTTATCCATAAGTGGTGGCATTGAGGTTATAAGTTGTTACAACAATGTTTTCTTGCGATTGCTGCAAAGCTTCATTAACGTTTTTTAATCTTCATTAGTTACTTCACTAAGGAGTAGTGCTTTAGAGTGCTCGACGATTCTTTGCGCCTGGGCGCGTCGTTTCCACAGTTATTTGTCGTTAGTAAGACCTCTGAGAAGTTCGAAAAACTGCTGAATGGGCACGATCCGCCTCTTTCCTCACTTGCAGGTCGCATTGATCGTCCCCGCCTCAACGACAAGGTTCGTCTGTCGGGAGAAGGTCGGCCTCCGCTAAAACGTAGGCTGCATTGAGAGTAAGATGTGTAGAGGAGACGCGCGGGAGGTGTTGCGTTGAGGAAGAATGCGCAAGCGGTACGCTGAGGAGAAAATGTGCTCTAGTAGTAATTCTAGGGCAGCTCCCGCCACGTTTTTCGCGCCAAATCAAGGACTTCCGTTCGTAGGCCGCCATTCTAGAAGCTGTTCTGGACTTGGTGTACACCGTTCGTCTCGTCGCTTATTGTCTCATTGTGCTTGCTCGTCATTCCATAAAGTTTTCTTAGCAGATCTGTGATTGATTCTTTCTGGTGTATTAATCGCTAGAATCCTTCCTGCTTTAATAGCCGTATTCGGTCCACACGTCGCGCTTTTGTCTGTAATCCTATTCATTTCGGATAGTCAACGTGAGGTCTCAGTCGAGCAGCATTTCGACATCTGCTGAATATCTGCTACTCTAAAATGTGTAAATACGGACGACTGTCCTATGTACTGTCCCTGTGCTTCCTGTTGTATTGTTCGTCTAATGCTCAGTTAGAAGTACCGGGGCAGGAAGTGGAGAGTACATCAGCGCCTCTATCGATCGATTGAAGGGACTCCGGTGCCGTGGTGACACTCTCGTGAGGAAGTGGTGTTTCTCCCACTCTGCTTCTATTACCCTAGGGAGCTGGATAGAGGCCACCTCTACTATCTATCCTCGTCATGAGCGGCGATACACACTTCTGCTTGCTTGGCGCGTTCGGAGCGGCTGCGACCGATTCTTCCCGTCAGTCTCCGTTCTGAGAGGCTGCGCCTACGCTTTTGTGATCAGGTTCTTTTCTACCACAGCGGCCGGTCCGCCATATTTAGACTCCTCCATGACAATTACTTGGCATCATCGTCTGGAGCCAATCTCCACCAAACCAAGCCTCCCTGGTTCAGTTCAGCCACTTTGTCTAGCGAAAGACGCACGGGCGCACATCTGACGATCGACGACCCGCCTTCTCATCTAAACCCGGGGAGTTGATCCAGGCGGTAAAGAGGTGAGTCAGGGCATCGGGGTCCTAGACCTGTGGGCCAAGGACGCCCAACAGAAGTTACGCTATAAAACCTGCAGATGGCCGGTGCGTTTTTGTGCCTCGTTAGCAATCTATTCGAAATCGGCTATAATCGAGGTTGGATGACGTCAGACCTTGCCTCCGATATTCTGCTGTGTTTCTACGTTCTGCATCAGAGTTCAATTTATGAATTCAATAAGTCTGATGGACTGTTTTGTTTTCTTTCATAAAGAGATGGATCAATACTTTACAATGCAGATATTATCAGATGTTGTCTGTTGAGTAGGCATACGAGAATGACATCAACTCTATTCGGTCCTGCTTACGTTTCGGCAACTTCACATTCTCCGGAGCCTGGAGAAGCTGTGTGTATAAAGTGTCCGCCAAAACAATAAAACAGAATGCAATTCCTATAAATGGTGGAAGCTACGTCGAGCAGACCCATAGAACATAGATTAGAACGTGGATGAATGCGCTCGAGCCCCAATACTATCCGATTACAGAATACCAAGCTCCAAATTTTTTTGGGCTGGGGGCTGGCGGTAAGGGAACTATGCCTACACTTTTTTAAAATCTATTGTACACATTTTTGATTATCGCGGTGTATTAACGATTTGACTCTAGCAATCTAGCCCTTCAGAGGGGTCGCAGTTGACCAGCTGACCATCGCTAAAGCTGTCTGAAGTAGATTTTAGGTGATCGAAACCCCTTATATGGTGGCCACCCATGGCCGTTTTTCAGTTAATCTGCAGGTTCACGTCAACATATAGCACTGTTCCTAACATTTATGACTAATAGGCAGGTTTAATTACCCAAGTTTGTGATAGCCAACTATATTGTTCGACTGCTGACTCTTTGCCTCACAAAGTCTAGTCTACCTACAGCTATGTTACGCTAAATCATCCCACTCTCATTTTTATATTATGTCCTAATGCCTTGCAATAAAACTCATAATATTTGGTGGACACAGGCTTATTGACCAATGTAAATATTTCACAGTGATATCATGCTGTCACGGTTTATTGCAGTTATTGAAGATACGCTGACGGATTACTGTATGGTATTTTGCATCTTGGATGCGATTTTGGTGCATTCAAAAACAGATAAATAAATAAATATGCAAATAACCTCAATCTTAGTCCCAACGCCATCAACTCCAATGACGAGCTCCACACCCTTAGAATAGCCAGCTTGAAGAAGATTAACAACAGCACCGAATCCGCCTATCTAAATACGAGGATACGGTTCAGTAAAGCCATACGTGAAGCGTCTCAACAGTTCACCCTACCTGCTCAGTGCCACTCCGTAATGTTGACATTACAAGATCCTTGATATCACCGACAAAGGCATTCCCTTCACTGATGTCGACCCCAGAGTCGCCATAGGTCAGTGACCTAATGGTTCTTGAAGGACGAAAAGATGAGAGAAAAGGTTTATCAAGACGATTTTACAATGACGGCCACTTACTCCTGCTTCAACAGTCCGATATCCCTACGGAAGTACTTTCCCTCAAACTGAACCGCTTCGCTGGCTCGTATTGCCGCCTCACGAGCTTCGGACGCCGACGGTGCTAGGGTCGTGACACATAGTATCCTACCACCATTCGTCACCACTTAAAAGAATTATGTTAACCTTGAAGCAGTCAGAATACAAGGAATTAGTGGCATTCGCCCACCTCTTCCGCTATTGTCCTTCATTGTTCCTGCATGGAATACGACAGTGTCTTTAAAGAAGTCTGGGAAATCTGCAAACGTGTATTTCTACGTTTACTCAGCTTCGGAAGCTAAAACCGCAATGGTGAAACAGTTCCTTCAAGAATTCCAGACTTTTAGTAATTCGTGAGCATATAAGAGAATTGTTGGTACTCTTACGTGTGCTGTTGTCTTAAAGCAGGCGTTAGGGCCTGTTTATACTTCGACGCCGAACGAGACGATGGCAAGTGTAATGGCTATAAGCCGCGTTCACACTTTGCAGCTGGTAGCGGGCAGTGGAATGTGGGCGGAGCTGGTCTCCGCCCACGCTCCACTGCGGCACCGTAGAACTGGGCCGCGGCCGCGCGCAGCGGCAGTGAAAAATGCCCGAGTCATTCGTCGCTGCCACCGCAGCTGCGTGCAAGTGTGCACACCTCCTCAATGCGGCCTCTGTTGACACAGTGTGACTCCACGCCTCCGTGCTATGCTTCAGCGTGACTGCCGCGCTGCCGCTGCGAAGTGTGCATGCGGCTATATGGCTCGACCGGCGCGATCGATCAATATAGCTACCAGGGGTCGTTTAGTGTGCGCGCGACGCGCGACGCGACGCATGTGTAGTGGCCAAATTGATTGAGCGACGCGATTGATCAATTCCCCTACACATACTATCGCGTCGCTCGGCGTCGAAAGTATAAACAGAGCCCTAGCTAGCTCTCAAAGGAATTTAGGAAAATTATTATAAAGGCGTAAAGCCATTTAAGAGTAATATGAACTTCATTCAGTTTCTTTTCGCACGGGCCCTCAGACGGAAACCAAACAGACAAAGCATCCTCATTCCGCTTTAGCTAGCGGCTGGATGACCTCAATGGCGATCAACCAGTAGGCTCCCGTTTGGCTTCCCGCCCAAATATATTTTAGTTTGGAATTGGCGGGAATTGAAGCATATAAAGCAGCAAGGATAGGACCGGTCCGCTTAGCACGTTTAGATGTATGTGGTTGACTTTAAGTAGGAATTTAATGAATATCTAACTTGTGCTGGAGTTGCTACTGTTGCTAAACGCGAATAAGTCATTAATATGTCCAGAAGAATACCGAAGATACTAAGAGGATGGGTGGTTTAGTGTCTACGATGTCTGCCAACGGCGTTTTGATAATGAAAACAGGAGATGACAGACTCGAACGAAGCCACTCCTGCTTTTGTTGTCCCTTCTCACTGTCGTTTCAATCTAAAATCTAATATCAATCCAATTTTCAATCTTAATATTTTTGTGAATAATAATGCAGATTTGTTGCCCGTTGGCTCTGCTCTTGCTTATCGAACCATCAGGTAATCTGTCGGATTAGTTTCGGGCAATTCTTGAGATAATTTCTCAAACCTATCGGTGTGCCCTGATCTCCAGAATATGGATAGTCTTCGCTTGCCAGCACGACACCGCACGCATGGTGATCGTCCCATTCTATCTTCAAGTCGGACAGTGTACCGTCGACACATGACATGCAAATCGAGTACAGATCCGTCTTCAGCAGCCTCATGATTACCTAAAAGAGAGGATTAAATGATAAACAAGCATACTTTGACTTAAAAAATGCAACTGGTACAGAAATCCTAGCCAAATAAGTGGTTTTTTTGCTATTTGAGGCCACTTTGTCTTTCGTGCTATACCAGCATTGGTTTTTTCTTTCAGCCTTACAGTAGACGGATTAGTAAGTTAGATCTAATAGTCTCATAGGCAGCTCTGAATTGTTTTTTTTTTCATATGGTCTGCTTTTTCTTTTGTCACCAATGTTGGGGTCACTATGTCTGCGACGTTCACCTATTAGCTTTGGCAGTATTCAGAACCTTTGAGCAAAGGATTTATCCCTTTATTCATAAAGAAAAGAAACAGATAGTTGGAGACACATAGAACCTTGATGATTATATATTATGCCGACTAGTTCCCTATGCACCTACCTCGTGAGCGTTTTTCTAAAATGTTTTTGTTAATTAATGTATGTACTTCCCCTCTATTTTCTTTTCGAGATATGTTACTTCAAGTGCGGTTGGTCCTCTTCAATTCCTATAGAAGCATCGCCGTGAGGTAACTCAATGCGGCAATTGCTCATCTTGGTACGGCCGGATATAGCACCGGACTCCTGGGTGTTTCCTCTTTGTCAAGGATGCTCGAAAATGACTTCTACGCTCTCTGGAAGTCACATCATAGTTATTCTGAATGCCAACGCCTGCACTTTTGATGTTGATATAAATTTTTCATTAATTTTAATCAATCTCATTTAAAACAACTTGCTATAATATTATGCTCCGCTATGCTTTCGTTTTGCTTGGAACCATTTTTAAGCCCTTTGTACTGAGTGTTCTGAATAATCTGCAAAGACATTTCTCCCATTCCTTTGCAGTTCATAGTGTTATCCAAGATGGCTCACGATCTCGTTGGTGTTGCTTCAGCACTTTATTTGATCATCACTATGTTTTTCTTTTGTATGTTTAATTTCTAGCGGTTTCTGGCGCATTTTAAGTGCAGTAAATAAATAAATGAATAAATGAATAAATAAATAATAGAGCTTTCGCGCCACGTCATTGGCTAAACTCTTGATTTTTCTCAGGGTCTTGTAAATGTAGAAATTTCGACTAACCAGGTTCTGTTTGACCTAGACACAGCCACTTTTCGTAGCGTGAAAAGAGTAAATACTGCCCTAAAGTTGCCATAGAAGAACTTCACCTCCGTTTCAGGGTCACCAAATCGGCAGTTATACTCAAGAAGTTGCGGACCATCAACCGTTACCATAAGGCCAGCATACAGCACACCTGAAATAGTGCTTTAATCAACAAAAAACACGAAATCTAGCTCCATTCTGGGGAAAATATGAACAAAACCGTGCTGAGCGTTCGTGGTGCAGCCGGTGAGACACACCAACTGTAGAATGTACTTCGAATCGAGGCTTTTGTTTAAGGTTCTGCCCAGGTCAAGCAAGGCTCCCATCGGTACGGAGTTGATGAATTGGTACCAGACTTGCCTGGCATGGACAAAGCACTGAACAAGGTCTAGTCGGCGTTCTTTACACCGCCCTCAGAAAGGAGGGAGCAAGCGGCGCGCCTAGTGTTCATCGTGGAGGAGATTTTGGGGTACTCAAGAATGTGGCTCTATGACGCCTTCGGAGTATTTCACTTCGCGTTAATTACTCTATCCCGAACTGGCTAGCACTCATCGATTATTGTATCTTAATTTGGCAACGCATGGCAAAGTGGTTTGCACAATCTGAAGATAGCAATGTGTTTATGGCCACATAGATACCTCTTGATCTGCAGTCGGTGCCACATCTCGTTTTCTCTTTCCTCAGCGTTTCCTTCAAGCATTTTCTTTGTATGCAGCACCTTGTAGAGTTTGATACTTTATCTAACAGCTATCTTTATTTTTTACTTTATCTAACAGCTGGATTTTTAGTTTGTGATGTGTGTAAAGTAGTTTTGATGAATAGAAGAATATTGTCATTGTCTATGGTGCACAATCACATTTTTCAGTCAATGTCGAGCGGAAACGCGACTGTTGTTTTCCAAGAGGGCTCAGTAGTTATTATGCCATGCGATCCACACCGTATTCTCAGGCTGTCAGATGGAGCCTTATGTGAGTAAAAAAAAAGAAACAGGGTGCGAACACAAGAAAGGATTGTAAAGAGATATAGCCTAGGCATTTCGTAATTGTCTGTGTGTGTTGTTGCCTCGTATGACTCATCCCCTTCCTCGGACGTGTACTATCTATTTCGATCAATATTGCTCATGGTCTCGCAAAGTCTATCCTCATATGGTCTCTTTATTCACGTTGTACTATCTCCTAGTGCCGGAGTGAATTTTAGCTCCGCCCCTTCTCGAAAAGCCATAAATACCCCCCCCCCCAGTCTCGGTGTTATGATTCTTCATCCTTCCGTTCGTCTTCCGACTGCCGGACCGTCTTTACGGCACTTGACTTCGGTTGCTGTACTACCGAAGCTGATAAATCTGTGAGTAAACCGATCTTCACAGAAGAAATTGGGGACCGCGCCCAACACTCTTAGCCGATCCGCCAGCGGGGAGCCACCACATGGGGGAGCGAACCCGTACAGGAGACTTGGGCGCCGCAAACCCATACGATACAGGATTACTTTGTGCCACCCAGTGCAACTGTCTATTGTAATAATCTATCCTCTCTTCCGAATTTGTTCCAATTCTGTAATATAGCTTCCAAGATTGACGCCACAATGCAGCATGTCTAGAAATTCCTAGAGAATTTATCATGTTCGAGCATGAAAAACCTGGAGACTGACGGAAAAGTGACCGATTTTGAACTTTAATGCAGCGAAGTATCAATAAGCTGTCCCAAAGCCAGCTTTAGAGAATGTCTTGAAGGTGTTGCTCTAGCACACAAGTGCTCGTGCGTTTTTGGTGTTCGTCTTTCTGCCAGCCTTTTTTGAGTTGAAGATGGTTTCCTATTGTAGGAAAAGCTTTTGAATACGAGCACAAAGTGAACGAGGACGCAATTTAGATCAGATGTTGGTCAAATTTTTGGGTGACGTCACGACAATTAACGAATCAGCAAACCGCGGCGCGATTTTCGCGCGCCACCACCTCGTCCTAATCGGGCGGTTCGGGCAGAGCAGAGAGTGGGCAGTGAGCGGCAGGATCATGTATCATCGCGTCTCAGTCGCGGAAACGCCACTCGCCGCTATGTTTAAAGATAGGCAGGGAAGACGCCGGCGGCGAGCTCTGCGTCGCTGCCCTATGGTTAAGGATAAGGCCGCGGCGTTGCCGCAGAAGCGTGTGGGGGCTTTGAAGTGCCTTTTATACTCTCGCCGCTGAGCGGCTCGACCGGCCGCGCCGCGCTCCGGATTTAAGGCGCCATTGGGCGATTGCAGTTAGAAAGGGGAGCGTCAGCGACACACCTACTAGGGACCGTGTGCCGAGGACGACGGCGGAAAGGATTCAGGAGCCACCCTCTTGAGTCATTCCAAACTCTAGTGGGCGTGGAGCATATCGATCGGCCAGCTACTACCGATCAATTTTATCGATTTTTATGATTTATTCTATAAATTTGATTTCATCGGCTCGGAGGAAGAATATATTAGGTAGCCTCGAATTAACCTGAAGTTTTTTCTCATACTCATGTGTTTAAGAAATATGATGGATCGGAGAAAAGGTCGAAAAATAAGACTCCTCGGCGAAGTATCGAATTGTTGGGAGACTAAAATCCAGGCTGTTTGGCCGGTCATTGGATCCAAAGGGTGGTAAGAACTGAAGAGAGGCGAAGGGATGGGGGGGGGGGAGTGAAACCCACGACGTGGAGAAAATGAAGGCAATCGTGCCAGGACCAACCCCACGCGCACACGCGGCGGCAGGAGCGGCCTGTTGCGTCATTATCGATCGAGGCGGCGGAGTGTGAACGGCGCCTTGGTGAGTATTTCTCCAATTTTTGTTGTTTTCATTCGATTTTTTGTGTGTTACGTTCGATTCGTTGTGTCTATGTCACGTTCTCGTTGTTTATGTGCAGAGTGTGCTCCTTCTGCACGCTGTGGTACAGAACTAACGACTAGAAACCTTAGCTCACCTTTGTAGACAATTCCTTCTTCACGCAAAGAATCGACAGTTTGTTTGAGTATTTGGTCAATTTGACGATCTACTGATGCTGGGACGGTCACTGGAGCCACGACGCCCATTCCTCCTGAAGATAAGGACTACAAAAGTTGGAGTACACCACTTGTTCTGTTTCCTACCGGTGTTTGGCCCCTTGTCGTTCTCCAGCAGTCGCTTATGATCGCGGACGAGCGGCATACGAGCAACTGACGTCCCGTCGGTGAAGCACAGCGCCTTAAAAAGAGGAAGAACTCGCACCGAAAAGATGAAACGCCCAGAAAAACTGAATCTCTTGCTCTTCTCACCGAAACCTCGTAGCCGTGTAGACGTTCCTCGAGCAGTATACGAGCGCTGCTTGTTCTGTATTGACCCTGCAAGCTCACAATCTTCCGCGCAAGTCGCTAATGTGGCCTACATAAGCGGCCGATCGGGACATCGAGCTACGCTCCCGTTTCTTGCTGCTTAATTGCTCTGGCGCGTCCTGGCTGCCTGTGTAGGCCACATTAGCGACTAGTACAAAGCCCTCTAGCGCTAAAGCTGATTTCCATGTCATAACTCTTAGGATACGTCGCTTTCTGAAGGTGGAGCTGCTTGGATGAGTAGATTGTCTAGAACTCTATGAAAAAGATGCAAATGAGGAACGGAAGCACATCTGGCTGCTCTCTTTGTGCTCCTCAAGCGAGAAGCGCTCACTGGGCTAGTTTGGCACGCGATGGGGACGAATCAAGACATTTCCGGCGTCCGCTCCAAGAATTCAATGATCAACAGGAGAAATGACGGCCGACAGTTGATAGAGGTGACTGGGCTAGTTTGGCACGCGATAGGGATGAGGAATCCGGCACGCAATCGAAGAATTCAATGAGCAACGGTAGTTGTGGGAGCCGACAGTTGATAGAGTTGACTGGGCTAGACAGTTCCGGTTTGACCGAAGAATTTAATGATAAACAGGAAAAGCAGAGAATTAAGAGAGGTGACTGGGCTAGTTTGGCATGCGATAGGGACGAACGGAGACAGTTTCAATTTGTATAAAGAATTAAATGATAAAAGGAAAATGGTGGATGAAAGTTGATAGAGGCAACTGGGCTAGTTTGGCACACGATAGGGACGATTGGAGACATTTTCGGCGTCCGCTCCAAGAATTCAATGATCAACAGGGGAAACGGTAGCAGACAGCTGATAGAGGTGACTGGGCTAGTTTGGCACACGATAGGGACGATTGGAGACATTTTCGGCGTCTGCTCCAGGAATTCAATGATCAACAGGAGAAATGACGGCCGACAGTTGATAGAGGTGACTGGACTAGTTTGGCACAGGATAAGGAGGAATGGAGATATCTCCGGCACTCGCTCACAGATTTCAATGATTGGCAGGAAAATTGTAGCCGACAGTTGAAAGAGGTGACTGGGCTAGTTTGGCACGTGATAGGGACGAACGGAGACAGTTCCGGTTTGATCGAAGGATTCAGTGATAAATAGGAAAATGATAGAAGAAAGTTGATAGAGGCGACTGGGCTAGTTTGGCACACGATTGGGACGACTGGAGACATTTCCGGCGCCCGCTTCAAGAATTCAATGACTGATTTTTTAACAGCTTACCATTCTATAGTTTAGTAATAAAAATACATTAGAATTTTCTAAAATAGATAACGTGGGGTGCTGGTCGTTAATGTGGCCTACATGGGGTGAGAGGACGCGCTAGACCAATGAGGTCGCAGTGAATAAACGTATCATCCAGAGGGCGTGGTCGGTGACCCGATTGGCTAGCGTGTGCTCGATTGGTGCACTGACCGGTTGTCATTGGCTGGTGCGTTTTCCCGCCACCTCGTGTAGGCCACACTATCGACAAGTACCAGTTGGATTTACCGCGAGAAACTGCTCAGCTGCTGCCTTGGCGGCCACCTTGTCGTCGGCCACTACCACGCCTTTACCTCCAGCCAAGCCATCGGCCTTCACCACAATCCCCTCCCAGTCGCATCTGAACATCAGGTTTCGAGATGTACTAGTCGGCAATGTGGCCTGCATGGCGAGGCGGCAGTTCTGAACACAGAACCCAATCGGTGCTCTGATTGGCTGGTGCGCTCTCGCCTACCCATGTAGGCCATATTACCGACTAGAGCTTACTACGGCTAGCAGGTGCCTTACCTCTCGATGAAGTTCACAGCGCTGACACTGTCGGAGAACTCGGCGAATTTCGCCGTCGGCAGGCCGTATTTCCTCATGAAGGTCTTCGAGAAGATTTTGGAAGCCTGAAGCCGGCAGCGTTAAGCAGATTCTCTTAGAAGGAACGCAGTTAAGCTCACCCTCACCTCAAGCATCGCTCCAGCTCGAGTTGGTCCAAAAACGGGCACTCGGTCGCCGATTTCGTCCACGAATCCTTCGGCCAGCGGAACTTCAGGGCCAACCACGATCAGCGACACGTTCTCTCGCTTACAGAACGAAACCAACTCATCGGTATTTCTCACGTCGACGTCTGAACTGTACTGGCTTCAAGATTCTGATTCAGCGTGGAATTGATCGCCGTCGGCTAACTTCAGCCTCTAATTCTCGACCTTACACACCCTCTTTAGGTGCAAACGCGTCCATGTGGCCGACGCCCACCGTATTGTTTTTTGCATTCCCGCCTCCCTACGTAGGCCATATTGTCGACCAGTTCAAAATCAATAAATCTGTGCAAAATCGCCAACATTGATGAAAGTCTTAAACTCTTAAAGGAAACGAATATTCAGGAACGAAGAACTGGTAAACCATTTCGTTTTTAAACTTAAAATAAATATAAATGAGTGAAGAAAATCTGTACAGTCACCAATCTAATAATTATGTGAAAAAACGCTAATATCGATTCTCTGTGAGGAATCGATACTTGTCGACAATGTGGCCTGCATGGGGAGGGGAAAAGGGCGGGGCGCGTCAGACCAATCAGGCTGTGTCAAACCAGTCTGCCATATGGCACATAAGCGCGTATGCCGATGATCCACAGTTGTGTCGCCAATAATTCTGAATCCCCTAGCGGTCAACTGTTGGTGAATTTCCAGTGAAGTGGAAGGAAATTCAGCGATAGGTGACCGGAACTTCACCCACTGGTGACCGATGTTCCTCCTGTAGTTCAGCAGGTTTTCAAGCAAGTGGGATCTAAGTTTTCGTTGCAGTAGAGTTCACAGTGTGACAGAACGGCAATTGCGGACCACCTTACGTCATTAATTTGAACCGTCATCACCGCCAGTTCACCCGTAGTAGACCGCCGGGAGTTTCAGGGTCATCATATCCGCTGTTGTGCTACATCACCCTACATAAATGTGGTGGTAAAAGATTTGAAGTAGAACGTACAGGAACAATCAGTCGATTCATAATGTGTGGGAAATATTTACGGCGAAATTCGAGTTTTATTACAGAAAAATCGATTTTTGCTCAATTTTCTATTGTTCGATACAAACAAACAAACAAGTGAAGGCATTGAAACGGGACCAAACAAGGTGTAATTTTTTTATTCAATTTATTCACTAAAAGTTAATATAAAATAGCTAGAGCACATGTTATTATGCAATAAACCATGAATAAAACTGAATTTGCGAAAATAATATTCTCAAACAATGCCTGATTGCGAGTGTTCTCTAATTAGAAAAAAATTGATTTATTTCGGTCTACTTGCTAGTTCGCTTGTTGACAAATTCAAAAATCGATTTATTCATTCAATCGATTGCTTAGAGTTCATTAAATTAAATTCCCTTAATCGTTTCAAAAAATTAAAAAATACAAAAGCAACTTGTTCGTTCGTAGGATTTATTCGCTTGCTGCGAATTCAGAACTCAATTCGCTTGTTTGTTCGATTGTCCGATATTTCAGACAATCGATTTATTGATTTGTTCGATTTTTCGCTCGATCGAAAATCTAAAAATCAATTTTCCCATTCGATCGATTATCCTAAAACTCCAAGATTGATTCGTTGATTTGTAGACTTCTTCAATATTCAAAAACGTGGTTTGATCTTTCGTAGGGTTGTCTAAAAATTCGAAAATCGATTTCTCGATTTTTGATTACCCTAGCGATTGGAAATCGATTTATTTGTTCGCATGATTTCTCTAAGGTTTAAATTTTTAAATTATTAAAACAAAAACAAATAAAACCATCAATTAAAGCAATTTTTCGTAATCTCTTGTAACGTTGTGCAAAAACTCAAAAGTCAATTTACTTGTCCATTTAATTAAATCACTTTTACAAAAATTCAGAAAATCGATTTAATCTTCTACAGGACCGTTCAGGAACTTAATGAACCGATTTCGATCAATAACTTAGACAGTCAAAAATCGATTTACTCATTCGCAAGGTGGTTTAAAAACTCGAAAATTGACTTTTTGTTTGATTGTTTAAAGTGTCAAAAATTTCTTTCGCTCGACTACTTGAAAACTCAAGGAATCAATTTTTTAAAATTTCGTTCAGTTTAATCGCTTATGCGAAAATTCAGAAAACGATTTGTTCTTTTGCAAGATTGCGTAGAAATTTGAAGAATCAATTCAGCTTGATGACCAAAGTACTAAAAAATCGATTTTTTTATTTCTTCAACTGGTGTTTAAAATATCAAAAATTGATTTCGCCCCATTATTTGAAAACTGAAGAAATCGATTTACTCGTTCGCTGAAGTAAATCCTTGAACGAATATTTAGGATATCGATTCATTCTTTCGCAGGATTGTTTAACATTTTGAAAAATCGATTCAGCTTTAATAATTAAACACTCAAAGATCGATATGCTTATTGGTAGAGAGTTTAACAACTCCAAAATCGATTCGGTTCGTTCGTTCGGCTATTTAAAATATCAAAAACTGCCCCATTTCGCCCATTACTTGAAAAATCGATAAATCGATTTATTCGTTCGCTTTCTTGTTTTAAATTTTGTAATAATGCCAAACGGTTTGTCCGCTCAATTTTTTATTAGAAAAACCTCAAAAAGCCCAGCCGTACGCTACGAGTGTAAAGACGGTGCATTCAGGAAGAGATTGGTTAAAAGCATGGCGCAACCTGGAGCAGTTGAACCACGTGATCCGCTAGCTTTCATGTCAACGGTGAGGTTTCGCCCTTGAAGTGGGTATTCTGGATGGATATTGACCTCTTCTCCGTCCGCTGGCTACCGTATTCGCGTTATTTCCACCGAGACGATTATGATAGTCTGGCGCGCGCCCTCACCTCCCAACGCTGCTCACATTCGCGACATGGACCCCAATTCTAACACGAGGCTGCTGAGGAACTAGAGAGGTGCCAGAAATGGTGGTGGGTATTCCAGAATAGAAATTCTGCTTCAGGAAACGAAGGCTATGCGTGCGAGTGTCGTGAGCAGTGCCGCAAAGAGCGTTTACCTGGTTTGTCAAAGTCGGCTCCGTTACCAGGTCCGATCCAGACCTTCTTCACCAGCTCGGACCGTTGCATGGCCCACGCCAGGGCATGTTCGCGGCCGCCACCGCCGATTATGAGCACCGACGTCATCTGCGGCATGTACTCTCAGAGAAGAGGTAGAATTGATCCGAAGGGACGAAGAAGTGGCGGAGGAAATGGACCTTTAAACGATTGCGACGAAGGAATTCAACTTCAGAAGGCAAGAAGACGTTGAGGAAGGAAGAAACTGCCGGAGTCTGCAGAGCGGGGCGATATCGATGTTCGGCGAAAGGGGTCAAAGAGCAGAAAGGGAATGATCGCATCCGAAGGAAAGGGAGCAGCGAAATTTGCGAGTTGAGGTATCAACGAGGGGAACTTGTCCACTTTTCGGTCAGCATCGACCATCCTCAGTTCGTCCTAGTGTTTCCTGATTACCGCTGCGAAGCCATCAAGTGCACGCCACCTCCAGCGTCATCTGCTGTAACGGTTGATCGTCGATTTCCTCTCGAGCGGGCGCCAACGACATGTTCATTCACCCCAGTTGTGTGCCAGAGTGACCCAGTGTCCCTTTGGGCCTCTCTGGAGCAGCCTCTTAGCTCGACGGATCATATATTCGCTGTCTACTAGAAGGGTCTAGGTGCAATCCTAGTTGGTGGTGGGCGCTCTTAAAGGACTATCGACATAAAGAAAACAGGCAACAAAACTAAAAAATAAATAGGTAACATCAAATAGAAATAATAAACCACATCAACATTCTAAGAGCCCGATTGATGAGTGACTTAACCCGGGGGTTATGTGGGTAGAGAGTGGAAATTGAAGCGGGATTCATGAAGAATTAAATCGGCGAGTATGCGGGGTAAAAGAGGTGTTGCTCAGATAAACCCAGAGCTTCTGAGCTCCTAGTCGGGAGGAAAACCTAAAATTCGTTATTTATACAAGCAAACAAGCACAGAATCATTGTCGATCAATGTGACAAGGCGCATGTAGCGCAGTCGGAGGAGGTGTCGGCTGTCGCGTGCACCCGACATCAGGTTCCAGGTTCGAGCTCAGGCCAACCAAACCTTCCACCCTTACACAGTCGGTAAATCGTTTCCGGACTTGCATGGATAGGATAAAGCGCTGACTTGTACATTGGCTGCTTACATCAACTTATTGGATGAACAAATAGGCATTCAAGTCATCTCCACGACATCCTGTAGAATTCGTGGCGCATACCAAAAAGGGGTGCAATCCTTGTTGGTGGTGGCCGTTCATAAGCGATTTCCCGACATAAGCACAAAAACTGGGAAACAACATGTAGAAATAGGGATACTACACCAACCTGGTTGCCCAGACTCACGAGGGAGGGGAAGCGTATGTCTGGACGGGAAGAGCGAGTCATATTGGAAGAATCTCCACCCCTCAATTAGTATAAAAATGTGTTTCTTTTTTGCGAAGTCGTTAAATCCAAGGAGTAGTCCTTAAATTTACATTGCGCGCCTCACGAGTTCGGGGGTCTTGGACGCCCGCAGTGCCGCTGCTGAGAAGCTGTCCGAAGCGCAGTGGATAGTGACGTTGCTTCATGGGAAGGAGGTCGAGAGTTCGATTCTTAGGCGCCGCTGCATTGTTGCATTTCAACTGACTGGTTGAGATTTAAGGGATTCTGACGACTATACAAATTTCAGACGTTTTCTGCGCATATTTCCATTTCCGCTATTTTGGAGGAAAGGGTTTGGAGGGCAATTGGATTTCGTCTATGGAAACGATGTTATTGGTCCATGTTTCGAAGCAGACTGTGAGGAGCCTGTAGCCTTTATACGCTGTCCGTATTGTGACCAGTGATTCTGTTTCATGCGCTATGTGCCTGTGTATCGTTGTTGTTGAATGTTATTCATTACCAGGGGCCGGATTCATGAACGCGGCCGGAGGTAAATTCTACCCCCACTTACCTCGACGGCCATTTACCCGCCACTTTCCCCGAACTTACCTCCGTTTTCTGATTCATGACGGCCAAGGCGAGGGTTTTGCTCCGCGGCCAATTTCTGTCCCAATGTGCATGCTTCCGCTGGCCCGCTGACATCAGCTAACAGCGAGGCCAAGCAGTCGCACTTGTTGCTGGGACGTCGCTGGCACCGACACTAGCAGCATCGTATTTAGGGGAAATGAAATGTGAAATGTGGGGTTGAGCGAGGGGGGGGGGGGGGGTGAGGGAGAGGGGTGGAAGCTAATAGCATAGCAGGAAGTAGACAAACAATGGTAAATGTGGGCCTACATGACTAATAATGTGTGCCATCCACCACAATAGACATAGACACCATAGACAATATATGCCAAGGAAGGCTAAGGTGGCGGACGGGCATAATCCACCCACGCAAATCGTAAATTAATATTTGCGTGGTGGACTAGGTTCACGGTGGCCCAAGCCGACCCACAATGCCACTAAAGGAAGCAATTCACTTAAAAATAAGTGGCATTTTGGGCCTCCATGGTCCACAGAGCCCAAAAAATCATGGAATGCAAGCCTAATAGAGAAAAACAAAAGGTGAAACAACTCACCGAAGTGCGGCGAAAGACGTGCGCACGGCGATGGCAACTAGGTGCCCCTGCCAGGCATTGAATTTGCGGCTGGCGGCCAGCTCAGAGCTGGCTAACGGCCAGCGGAGGCATGCACTGGGTGAGAAATTGGCCGCGGAGCAAAACCCTCGCCTTGGAGGTAAATGTTACCCGACGCGCTGACGGGGTAGCATTTACCTCGACACTTTCCTCGGATTTTTCCCGTCGCGCGTTCATGAATCGCGCGTAAGTGGGAAGTGGTGGTAAATTTTGCACTTACCCGCCGGTAAATCGTTCATGAATCCGGGCCCAGACGTTCAGCGGCCTAGCGGCCGCCAAACGTCTGGCATTTGGGAGGGTAGTTTCTCAGATGACTTCGACTTTTCCAGGCTCTGAAGAAGGCGACGAAGACGCAGTAAAGAGTTATACCAATCTTGGTTACGCTGAAGAAAACACTCGTCGTTGTGAAATTGCTTTCCGTTGCGGAAACCCGTTTTGCGTTATCTCCTATTTAGATATCGTGATACGGTCATCTGTAAAGCTTTAATCGTTCGACTGTAGGTCGAGAACCTATTTTTCATCTGTAGTTGACCTCTTTTTGTGTCCGACAACGTCCCGACGTAGCTTACAAAATGTTTTACATTCTCGTGTTTTCTATGTTATTTATTTTGATGTCGCTTATGCAATTGTTTTTCATGGAATGAGTGGGTTCAATATAAGGCATCAATGAACACATTCGGTTCTTAGGAAATCGTTTAAGAGCAATCGCCGTCAGGTGGGATTGGATCAAGATCTATTCTATCACGTTGCAGAAATGGTGATAGCGTTCCGATGGTACACATGTTCGTGCGTCTGATTAGATATCGCTATCACTACAACGTACTTCAGTTTGGCTATACATCATTCTGTCGCTTGTGCCCGCAGAAGGTAGCCGGTGAGT
The DNA here is from genome assembly GCA_947396885.1 of Heligmosomoides polygyrus polygyrus. NCBI lineage: Eukaryota > Metazoa > Nematoda > Chromadorea > Rhabditida > Heligmosomidae > Heligmosomoides > Heligmosomoides polygyrus. Next base: position 106,801,802 of record OX377201.1, read on the forward strand.
TCAAGTGGTTCCATTTCAGAAGGCTGAGGACAGCTAGGGCTGAAGAAGGGCAGGGGTCAGTCAAATGTTACCTAATCCATAGGGAAGCGCGTATTGGCTCCGCTCATAGTGTATTGCCACCCGTCGTATTGGTGAAGCTCCAGCTGCGCGGATAGCCCTCTCCGCGTTCTCAGGGGGCCACCTTATTAAAAGTGTCGGCACTATTGTATTGTGCCTTAGTCACCGGTACCTACCGTAACCTACCGTAATCAGCCGAAATTTCAAAAACGGATGTTAGATTCGTGATCAGCATCCCAAATAACCCCCTGGGCGAAGTTTGGGCAAAAAATTTTTGTCGACCTCTCCTCGTCCTCTGGAGTCCGTAAAGTACAATAGTGCCAAAGCGTCATAACACAAAAAAAAAAGAAACGATGACGCACTGATAGTAAAGAAACGGAACGAACAGAGTATGGCTATTAGACCTAACCACGGCTGACATGGCAAAGTGACAGCGCCTGCTCACGCCATCCGAGAAGCTGTCATTGGAGCACGTTTTCGTCGACCAGTGGGAGTCGGCAGCTAAAAGGGAAGGGACTCCAGAATGTGGTGTGAAAATTCCGCACCAAAAGAGAGCCGAACCCCGGCCTCCCTCGCATGCAGCACGCCACTATCCACCGCCCCATGATCCGCTTGCCGTGAGTGCCAACGCGGCATATAAGACATCAATCGAACGCCCACGTGGAGGACGAGAGGATCCGCGACGAAACGGCAGCAGCACACTACAGTATCGCGGATTGATGAGCAAACCTAAATATCACCCCACTCCTTTATGGAGCGCATCAGCATTTGGTTAGGTCTAAGTGAGACCCGAGCAGAGCTATAGTATTGTTCGTTTGGGATTTGGGCAGGGGAAGGGACTCCAGGGGGTGGGTCAAGCGGCGTATCCGTGTTAAAATCGCCTACATCTTGGAGTTTCGTCCTTTGCCCAATTCGGAAGTAGATAAAGCAGGGATCTGTAATCGAAACGAAAAGAGTTTATTAACATTCGTATGCAGAGATGCACAATGAGTGCGCGTCACGGGGCGGTACGGTGACCCTACCCCTCCCCCCCCCCCCCCCGACACGCTCTGCGCCCACCCACATAATACACAAGGGTCCTCCGTGATCCAACCCTTGAGGCGGTCAGCTTGTCGTCTGCGCAGTGACCTGAAATACATCAAAGGGAGTCGCCTAGTTCGTCCGGTAGGACACACAGGAAATGCACGAGATTTATTGCAGTTCGCATTGAGCAGCGAGTACCATACGTCAGGCAGAATCGAGAATAGAGTCAGGAGTCCTCCTTGGTCGTAATGACGGAATATCCATGAGACCGTAACGGTAAGCGTAGAGCTCACTAGACCCCACGGCCCTCTGCAGGTGCTGTCACCTCGTAGTGAGCAGTGAATACGCAGTGCAGATCGGGGGTCCCACGATGGTCATCCGGCAGGACGGAGTACAGGCGAAAGAGCGGCTGACTTCGCCGCCGCAGCGCAGGAACGATGTCGACTGACAGAGTCGAGAGGACGTAGCTTGTGTCAATCGAAGTCAGCCTCTTTGCCATGCCTCGGGCCGGTCGAGGTGCCTCATCGGCAAGCCATCGTGGGAACCAGAGCGCCAAATCACAGGACAGAGGAGCGATAGCGGGATCGCAACAGACCGTTCAAACTCACAGAGGGGACAATCCACGGATCTATCCTAGTCGCACAGAGCTAGCTAGGGTCTATCCTAGACGGAGAAGGTCACAGCATTCCTTTGGTCTGACACCCGTTAAAATTGAATATAGACTAAGAAGGACAACGCACTAAGGTTCACAAGTGGGCGGCGTTTTCAATCTCGTAAGCAGGATGCGCCTTCGTAGACATGTTTTACTCATTTTTTTGACAATGCCTCTCCCCACTAGAATAGATCCAGCAACCATAAAGTGTCGACTGCGTACGTCGTCCCGTACCACATAACTACACCATCTGAGTACAGTTGGAAGCAATCGTATAATGGAACAGCAGCTAAAGCTGTTGTAGAAACTCAAGGGAGAAAATGGAGGCGCAAATCATTATTCCCTTACCTCCGATCCGATTGGGATATCGCAATTCAAAATTAGGGAAACCACGGCAGTTGCTTTGACAAACAGAGCGCGGCTAATAATGTTCACATTGGGCCTTACTCGTTGATGTGGCAACCCTTGGAAGCAAACGAAACACAAGCCGGGCTTCCGGACGTCGCATGCTAAAGCATACCAAAAACATCAGCCCAAGCTAACGTAAACAGGATTGGCCATTCGTTTGCAGGTTATTTACTTACTTGCGTTAGTTGACACCCGTTCCTCAGCAACGAGTTGTCTTGCGCGGATCCCAGCTTGTTCGCCTCCTTCTTCGATCTTGAGCCAGTATTGAACAGTGGACGAGCACTTTAATCGAGTTGATGTCAGAGGAACGGATGTTGTTCCGATTAGCGAACGAATCTTGCCATCGTAGAGGAGGACGACCGAGTGATCGTTTCTTGCTGGGTGGTTCCCAATGCACTGTGGCGGTACTCCAACGTCCGTCCTTTCGTCTCATCAAATGTCCAGTGAAATAGTGGTGGCGCTTCATCGATATGAAGGATGACTTCCCGGACCCTGGACATTGCTCGTATCTGTTCATTGTGCAATCCGGCGAGTCGCTGCTGATGTAGAGAGATGCCTACCATCTTCCTTTCAAAGGCCGTTTAGACTCTTCGTAATTGACCTTCTGCTGCCTTTGTTACGGCCAATGTTTTGCACGCGTAGCACAGCGCTGGAAGAGCTGTGGAGTTGAAAATATTCGCTCTCAGCACATAGTCACTGCAGCTCTCATGCTCTCATCTAGGTCACATTAGCGACAGGTGCTAGTCGCTAATGTGGCCTACATGAAGCGAACGCATTAGACAAATACCATACTGCACTGCGATTCGGAAAGTTTAGTCTACTGATAACAGAGGCCAATGATGTCGTTTTGTACAAAATCCCTCTTGTGCAGTGGTATTGCCTGTATGGATTTTGCTACACTATATAACACTTTCTATTTGATTATTTTACTTCGTCTAACATAATGCTAACTACATGTCGAGGGGCCTTCGAGGGAGAGCCGCAGCTCTCTTGTAGCCTCACCGGCTCCGGTCGCACTCGGTCTAGCTGGACAAGGAAGAGGAGGCGAGCAAGTTGGCCAGACCGCTCACGATGCCAAACTGTCTCCAGACTGCCCTGCTAGCCCCGCCTTCTAGTTTGGTGGCCCAGTCGAGTTTCAGGCGCCTGCTCGATAGGATACGGTATCGTGACTCATAGGAGTCACGACACGTTTGGAAGCGGCCAGTGCAGTTCACATTAGGTGGGCCACCATGTTTAGCCTGATTTGACATAAGCTGGACGTGGTATGAGAGTGCAGAACATGTTGATTGTGCGAAGAAGTCGTATACTAGAAGAGGACCAAGGGCCGGATTCATCAACGACTTACGAAATTTTAACGGAGAATTGTAAGCTTATCAAGCGATATGGTAAGCGATAAGCCGCGTTAAAAGCTCAGATAACGCGGCTTATCACCTACCATACCGCTCGATAAGCTTACAATTCTCCGTTAAAGTTACGTAAGTCGTTGATGAATCCGGCCCCAGATCGGCACATCCAGGGGTATCAAGCGATATGGTGAGCGATAAGCCGCCAATCGAAAGCGAATCTGAGCTTTTCGCTTACAATTCTCCGTTAAAATTACTGCAGTAACTTTGATGAATCCGGCCCCAGCATGAACGCAAATCTATTAATTAAGAGGTATCGGTAACGTTCTCACAAATTCTTTGAGTTCCATTGAAAAGAGCTTTATGCGTTTCTAGTCGAAGGAAATGTAGTGTTTCCCTTCTTTTTTTACACATGAAACTTCTCGAGATTTTCAACTGTTTGCCTATCAAACTACCATTTCGAATATTTGACTTCCTTAGCTGACAATTAAAATGTTATGTTGGGAACATGGCCCGAAAGGCGGTCACACAAGGATGCTAGTCGATAGAGCACGCCGAGACGAAGCTTCTTCCCCCACCCAAAAAATCCGTTCTCGAGAGGTCTGGAATCCGTCGCCGAACGAGCGTTCCAGGTGTGTCTCAGCCGAACCTGAGAATCATCCAACCAGTCAATCCGTTCTCGCCTCATAACTTCGCCCTCGACCCACCGACCACCTTATACTATCGCCAACCTTTGCTGGTGTCTCAAACACTAGGAGAGGTCACTTGCAGGTGAAAAATGGGTGGACTATACGAGCAACTGCAGATGACCTAATTTTCATCTGTAAGTGAACGGTCAAAGACCTACAGATGACCGGATTATGACATCTAGGCGCGAATTTAAAAGGGGCTTTGTGTAAAGGACGTGAAAGTCACCACAATTTCTATACGTACTGCTTAATAAGGTTTAGTATACTTAGGTTTGTTCTATCTCGATATCCAAAGTGGTGCGTAGTTTACACGTAGCTATTAAATTCTAAGAACTCACAGATGATTCATAGATTTTTGCTATCGAACAGCAGCGACAACAAACACATTTTAGAAATTGTGCATTCAAAAGTAAAGATAATTGTGTCGGAACTGTAGTCCAACTACTTTTTTTAGAGACGCAGTAGCTAAAACCATTAATGCCCCATTAAAACTTGTACTTAGGGCTTTCGTCACACCTAAAGAATAAAATCCAATCTGTTTTAATGCACTTTGTAGAAGCACAACTGCAACGTCAGAAATAAACTTACAATGCTCAAGTGAATTGTGCCACGTAAACGTTTCGTAGGGCAGTTTTTTGAAACATTTGTCAAGTCTGGTAGTGAACGTCTTTTTTGCATATTTCGAAGATTATTTCACAGTAATATTCTCTAAACCAAATGCGTTTTTCTAAATTACTGGATCGGTGTATATGAATAATAATGCTTCTTGCCGCAAATAAAATCTATTTACATATTTTTGTTGGGTTTCGTATTTTTGAACATATTCACTTAACCTGCATCAATTAGGCTTTGCAAAGCAATAATTCGACATTTGTCTGCTTTTCCTGTAACCATAGGTAGTCTAAAATTAATGATATGTTTTTGAAAAATTGATTACTCAAATGCAGCAAGCTGACAAAACTTTTAAAAGTAAAAATTCATTAACCTGATAAAGCGTACTCACCGTTTGTTGAGAGGAGACCCCGGTGGGCTCACCTAATAAGATATATAGGATGTCGTGGTTTTAAACATTTCATCAAAATCTTTTACTATTTATCGGCAACTTCACCCTTTGCGATAATCATTGACAACCATCTCTATAGTCTAGCGTTTTTTGGTCCTTACTTTTACCCAAATGGGCTGAACAAACGATTCAAGCGGACCCACGACGTCGTTCCCATGAAGCAAGCACACTTCTGTTGTGTGCAGTAAGCGGCTGTCACACTGCCGCTGCTGCTGTTGCGCAACCGGTGCCGTAATGATGAAGCATACCGCAGAGACGCAGAGGAGCAACATCAGCAACGAGGGGGGCTTTCACACTGCTGCTGCCGCAACCCCGCATCAGCAACATCGGTATCGCTTGCGCAACGGTTGCGCGGGCTCAGCAACAAGGAACGATCGCCATCATTTTTTGTTGCTGATGCTCGCCAACGGAGGCATACCACAGGTCTTATCTCATTATCCTATCTCACGCGTTGGGACTGCAGCATACATCGAACTCCACCCCTTTTTCGATGCTTGTTGCTGCAACAGCAGCAACGGCAGTGTGAAACCGCTTTAGTTGAGCTGATTACGCAACGCTTTCCAGCTCTTTCTCAGGATATTAATACAGCTTTTGTGGAACTGATAGTATTCCATGGTAGGTAATCACCCATGATTAATCGTTCCACAGAAGCGCACCACCATTTCAGTATTCGGTGGACGATTAGAATTTTTTCCTGCTTTAGGATTCTGCTGTGTTAAATTCAAAATGAGTCAACATATGTAATTCAGGGAATGATCAAATCAATCATCTTCTGTGTAGTTATTGGAAGTGCGCTTGCCGGCTACAAGTGTTTCCACGACGGGAAGGAATATGAGAATGGAGAAACATGGGTTAGTCTTAGCATAGGGTGTGCATTCAGGAGCACAGGCTATTATAGAACAGCATCATGAATAATTGAATTTTTTCTTTTAGATTAGTAAGAGAAATTTCAAGATGAAGTGTTTCATTAATAAAAACCAAGGTTCATGGATTGTTTTGGCCATTGCCTGCGTCACAAAGAAAGGAAAAGAGGTACTACGACCCTTTCATCTTTGAAAATAACAAAACGGTTCTTTGCTCAAAACAGAAGATCATATTCTTTTTCTTTAGCGTTGCGCTACATCACTTGATCAGGTTAGACGTTAGCTACCCTGAAATCTTTGTGAGTGCCAGTGATGCTTCGGGCACTCCTAACCAGGAGACTATCTCAACTGTAGGTTGGAACTGCCCAAATGTTGTATATGGGCAGAATTGCCTCTCTCTGGGAAACAACAAAATGCAATTATCTCGACCCCAATGCAACTCTGAGCAGAGTTAGGGACGACAGAATTTGGGCCGTTGGCGGCGTTAGTCCTCTGCTTGCGCGCGAAGGGCGGGATTAAGTTGGCTGGAAACAGCGGTTATAGTGATTACGCCGCCCCTCTACCCAATGCGACTCTCTGCTCGCTCGTCTCGCTGTTCCAGTCAATTCGAGTCCGCCTTCGGCGTGCAGGCAGAGGACTAACACCGCCAACGGCTCAACTTCTATCGTCCCTGTCTCTGCGCAGAGTTGTGTTGGGCTCAAGATATTTGCTTTTTGTTGTTTCCCAAAGAGAAGCGATTTTGCCCATATACAATACTTTAGCAGTTCCAACCTACAGATGAGATAGTTTCTTGGTAAGTCACTTTCTGACACCACATCGACGTTGTGTCGTTGGTTGAGGCTCATCTCGCAGACACAGTCGTCTCTTCCGTGATCAACATTGCCGTACCATCTTATCCGAACTCGGTGCAATTATCAGCTAAGAGCGCGTGACTGCGTATGACATCGTGAGACGCCAATCACCTAGCGCAGTGTTTTGAGTCCATCGCGTTAAAATGTGTTGCAACACAGCTTGTTGCAGGTCAACACACAGCAATGTTTAGCGAGCCATAATCGCGTATCCGTAAGGCCTATGGCCCGCGGCGAGTCGGGCGACGAGAGGAACAGTGATTCCAGCGACTAGAAGAGCGGCGTCGTTGGACGGGACGAGAATTGGCAGATAGCGCGGTTAACAGATGCTATTCTGGTAAAAATCAAACCAAACCAATAACCGTTCCCTGCTTAGCACAGGAAACGGTTATTAGTTTGTTTGGTTTCCATCTAAGGGCACGTGCGAAACGGAAACCAAACTATTGCTTTGGTTTTTGTTGGATTTGGTCCTTTTGGGTTTCATTCGTTCATCACCTTTTGTTTTCCTCCTCTTATGTGCGTGCATACGGCGCGCGAAGGGTCGTGCGTCACCTGGTCACTGTGCACTATGCATTGGATGCGAACCAAAATCTTCGGACAGTTGAATGATTCCGAAAACGCTAACTTCATAGACCCCGGATTTTTGGATGATTCAGATAGGGCAATTTCGAGGGCCTCGGATTTTTGAATGATTCGGATCAGTATTCAGTATTCGGTATCCAAATCAGACATCAGAAAATGATTTATTCGGATCCAATGTATACTGTGCACAGTGCAGCGACGACTCGCCGATGGCGGTATGGCCTATGTTATACTTCGGCGACACTGTTTTCGGCGACGTCGGCGACAGTGTTATGCGGGCTGCCACGCAGTGCATAGCCCTGCCTCCAACGACAGGTCGTGTCGGTGTGGCAACGACAACCGGCAAGCGCGCGCTCTTTCCCATTGTGTCTGATAAGTATCCCGACACAAATATTCGAATACTTGTCTGTTGGCAGTGGCATCGCTGGACATGTCGGCGGTGGTATGCCATAGGCCTAAGGCTTCGCTATACTCCCGCGAATCGTGCGAGATCGAAGTTTCCATGCGGGACCTTAATTTTGCGAACTCGCTCTCAGGACGTGTTCCTTGCAGCCGGGTTCGTCGCTCGTAGCAGTGGTGGTCCGGGCGACCGTCGTGGAGGAGGAGCATTCGCGAAGCCTCCACGCTGTCCTTGTTCCTGTGGTACTACTTCTAGAGCAACTGCTGAGGTTTCTGCACTCTTTTCACTGGAGCGTTTAATATTTCAGTATTGTTCGCGATCATATCACTTTACGTGGAATGCTATTAACGCCTTTCTTAGGGTTAAGCTAAAAGCGTACGAGTTTTGTTTCCTGTGGTACTTCTTCAGCGGTATGGTATTGAAATCACAATTGGTTGATAGCTGAATATTTCAAAATCCTCCTTCGAGACTTCGACTGAGAATTTCCATGCTGTGTGGAACAAGGCGAATCACGTGGTACATTCTGTATTCCTTAGGACTGTCATTTTTCGAAACCGAATCAAGCTTTGCTGCCAACATCTGGGCACCTTCCTCTCCGGCGAATTTGCTCGATACGCTTCATCCGTCACTCAGCAGACTGCCAGAACCTCTAATATTGGTCGGTTGGCCATTTCGTCAGAGCTAGTCTCTTTAGCTGGTTTCATCTTCTATGGAGCCGTTTCCTCATTGGCGGCGTGTGCTTGGCTTTTCCTGTGTAACACTTATGTCACCATCTTGTCGCTATCCCTAGAAACTCTTTTATTTACTTGAAATCTAGCTACCAGCTCACCATCTCTTCAAACAGTTGTTTTATTGATTAGTAGCTGAGCAAGGTTCAACATTTATTGATTCTGTGTCAGGTGTATCCTGGTAGCCAAGCTAAAGAAGACGGGAAGTTATATCTATGCGCCAAGACAGGCCGCAACAGACTCAATGTCCGCATCTATCCACTTTAGATTTCTGTTTATTGTTGAATAAACGTTTTACATTGACTTTTCCGTCCGTGTTGAATAAACGTCTCATACTGTTTCCTTGTTTTCTTGAAACCGAAATTCAATTGGCCCTTCAGTGGTCTTTGTATAGGCTGGGGGGTGAACAGTGAGCACACTATTTCTGCCTCTGTCCGACCAGTGGTCGTATTGATGATCCTACGGGAGTCGACCTCGCCGGGAGCCGGAAATGGGTATTCATGAAAATGAAAAATTTTGACACGACTACTGGCTGAATTAGGTCATTTGGTCTAAGGGTTTTCGTACCACAATATTCCCCGCACCGCATTGCAAAGCATGGCGCTAGGCTTGCTTTCCCTATCAAATACCAGGAAAAAGTTTGATCTAATCACAGTCTGAAAGATGCTTTAAATGGACTGAATTCTAACATTTCCTTCACACTGAGCGCTTCCTTTACTAATGCCAAATGAGACCCGGTAAAACTAGCCTTCCGAGGGCTAAAAGGAATGTGAGGTTTATAGTACTGCTGTGCCACGAGGTAGTTAGTTGGAACTTTATTGGCCTGACGTTTCGACCAGGCATCTTCAGAGGCCTAAAAACGGTTCAAAGCTTTATCTCTGCAACCTACTCGACTCATCCACGCTAGCGGTTCCAACCTAATGCCGGAAACACAATGCAAAAACCCGAAAGGTGAAGGCGAACTCACACAATGCTCCACCGCCTGGGTGTAGCGAATGCGCTACCACTCTTCGTCAGTAGCGAATGAGTGGCACTGCCCGGTCGTCATACATTAGTAGTGTTGAGGGCACCGCATCGCTCCAGGTCATTCTCCAGAGCTCGTAGTACGGTGCAAACTTGGCGAGAACACTTGTTATGGGTGAACACTCATTCCGCTTGTTCATTTTTAGATTTTTGGAAGAAATCCAGAACGCTTCGTGCGTTGATATAGAGGAAATCTCTGTCTCACGCGCCAAGATCGTGCATCCAACATAAAATCACCGCCGTAGTGCTGTTCGACCCTATGGGAGTTGATACGTTGCAACGTCTTTTACCAGCTAGATGTTCTTTAATGCGAATGTATAGAGGTCTCACAGTTTCTCCTGTATATGTGCTATTACAGGTCCGATCTGTTGAATCACTCCGCTTTTTGCGCAATCTACAATTTCAGAGTGGGGCAAATAGCACAATCATCTGAAGGCACTGCGGATCTATCCTAGTCGGGGGGGGGGGGGGGGACATAACTAAAAGGTAGGTAACAATTCGAATTGAGACTTACCGAGCGGCTCCTAGAGTATGACATGGAGCCTAAAAGAATCAAAAAACAGACAAAATAAAAAATAAGAAAATCGCCCGCCGCGGTTTTCAACCGTCTCGGTCAACCGTCACTTTGCCGGCTTCAACCGCAACAAATGCAATTTTTCGTTTTTTTTGATCGTGGCTTTCTCTTGTTTAGGGTCCTATGTTGTTCTGTAGAAGCCGCTCGGTAAGTCTCAAGTGAATTTGTTACTTATAACACTTTTTAGATATGTGCCCTTCCCCGGGACTAGGATAGATCCGGCGCTGCTTATCGTGGAGTCTTTTCCGTACCAACTGTTTTTATAGTAGATCGGTGTGTCGCTTGTAGTGCAACGTGGTACTTCACAGATTTATTGGCAGCATAATAGAGGAACAGTGGAGTCCGAATGCAGAGGAGACGGTGGCTGTACTAACTCAGCCAGCTGTTTATACGGTTTTTGGATGTGGTGCTCGTGAGAAAGTTGAGATGGATAATGGTAAAGTAGGAGAGGCTTAAGAAACGAGAGATGCAATTCGGATGAGAATTCCCACGCTTCTCATGGGAAAGAGGCAAGATAGAAGATACGAAAAAAAGAGGAGTGGGAAACCAAAATTCAAATACATTCCAAATATATAGCGACTTCAAAATACAGCTCAAGCAAGATTCATATTTAGGCGATAGAATTTTTCTACATGTGGAGCCGTGGATGCAGGATATATCTGTAAGCAAGTTTCCTTTCTGGGGCCGAATTCATTAATCAGTCACGTAACTTTAACGGAGAATTCTAGGCTTATCAAGCCATATGGTGAGCGATGAGCCACGTTGTCTGAGCGTTCAAGCCCTAGTTTATACATGCGCCGCTGCGTGGCGATGGTTGAGATACATATCGATCGGGCGGAGTGAAAAATCGATATGTATAAACAGCTGGCTGAGTCATTGACATGTCTTCCGAAGCCACTTCCCCCTCACTCGTTTCTTCTTATTTGTGCTTCCGGATATGGTCGACACGTCTTCCAAATTCGGAAGGCATATTCATCTCACCCCTCTCTTCTTACTGGATTCCTAATTGCTGGTCCACCTTTACTGGTCTTCTCCCCCTCTTCCCTTCCCCAACTTCCTGGTCCCAAATCCTGTCCCACTTCTTTGTTTCCACTATTGACCCCTTTACTGGTCTCTTCTTGCTGGGCTCCCCGTTTCCACCAAGTTGCTCCTTTCGTTCCTGGTAACTCTCGTGGTCTACCCTATGGATCCCCTTAGTTCCTACTCCAGCACCCCCTTAGGCGCCTTTTATACTCCCGCCGCGGCGCGGCGCGTCAATTTGGGGAGCGGCGCATCCAGTCGCGCCGCGCCCCGAATTTGACGCGCCGCTGCGCGATTGCAGTTAGAAAGGGGAGCGTCAGCGACGCGCGGCCACGAGCTTCTGCGCACTACAGCCCGTGCTCCGGAAACGGTCCATGAGTCATTGAGGGAGCAAAACAGAAAGGATTCGTCTGGCTGATCAGCGCAATGCATCTTGTCAATGTTTGTCGTGGGATTCCTATGGGGAGCGTCGAATCCTCTCTTAAGCCTGGAGTCGAAGTCGTTCGCTCAACCTACGAATGAAACTGGTGAGTGTGGCATTGATTTGAATCCCCTGCAATGCAAACGGCTTTAAACCACTCTTTATTTTGCGATATGTGCGGGTCCAAAAGTAAAACTACTGGAAGGTACTCATCGTCAAGAATCACTCAAAATTCTTTCTCGTACGGCCATTCTGGATTCACTGTGCACTAAGCATACCTTTAGCGTGGTATATGAAGCTTGCTGAATGTCTACAGATCTCCGTTCTCTTCCTAGGTTACAGAAGGTACGGGCTAAGGTCATGGTCACCGATTTCGCCCAAACTCCCTAATTATGCAAACCTAGTAATCGTCTGTAACTTCAAAAAACGATGATCAGACTCTGATCAGCACCCTAAATACCCCCTTCTCCTTAACAATAGGAGAAGTTTGGTCGAAACGGTGAAATCCCCCACACTACACCGAGTCTGCCGCGGCTGATCGCGCCGCACCGCGCCCTTCCCCTAAGCGGCGCGATTCGCCGAATACCGTAACCCAAAATTCCGTCAAGTGTGGTGTTTTGCGGCGGCGGAGTATAAAAGCGATGCGGCGCCACCTCGCGGCGCGAAAAATCGATAGCCATGCCGACCATCACGCCGCGCCGCGGGGCGGCGCAAGTATAAAAGGCGCCTTAGTGGTCTCCCATGCCCATGGAGACGCCGGTGAATCAGGACGCTCAGAAGCGTGCGCAATTGCTCCTGTGTCTTTCGATAACGAGAGAAAATGCCCAAAACTAGGGAGAAAATGTCCGCGATCAGGGAATAAATGCCCGCTGCCGGGAGAGAAAATATCCGCGTATGCTCGACTGTTGCCGTTCCGATCGATCCAGTCCGTTCAACATAACACGTGGTAATCGTGAACAAGGATACGTGTTTTCTCATTTCGTCATGGATAGGACAAAAGAAAGAAGTCGCATCTGGACGCTCAAAAGAGCAACGTGGTCATTTTTAGACACTTAAAGTTTACGAAATATCGTAGGAACCCACACCAGCAAATTTTAGTCTTTCCCAAAAAGAGTGAACATCTATTGCCATAATTGCACCTCATCGCATGGTTGAGAGCAGTGCTACGAATACAGTTTGAAGAGGAAAAACGAGAATGATGCTTCCGTCTATGAATGCAATGGCTTCCGATGCATGAAAATATCTAACCCAGCAAGATGTGGAGCCCCTGCTACTGTAAAGGTAAAAGGCTTTTCGCGTATTTCTGCAATCTAACGGACTAAGCATGCATTTTAGATAAGAAATGCTTACTTCGAAACTGATCCCTTTCTTGATCACTACTGTCCGCTCAAGAGCTAAGGCTTCTATGGAACTCAAGATAGTTAAAAAGTGCTCCAAATGCGCGATACACCTAGGGATACACCCTTCTCTGATTCCGTGTTTTTCGCACATTTTGATAATGTTGAAGCAAAAATGGCCTTGGTTAGTGAGTTTTCCATGGTACGACACGAAGAGCATAACAATATCCGAAGACGAATCTTTGGAACAGAACCCGTTCGGAGAAGTCCTTTCTGAGCATAAATTTTTTTAGTCAACTTCTTATTGGAGCTTTGATTTGAATGAAACGTTGCGGATTTTAGCCATTATATTAATGACACATCTGACTAACCAGGATACTATCTCAACGGCAGGTCGGAACGGCGCAAGTGTTGTATATGAGCTGAACCGCCTCTCCCTGGGAAGTAACAAACTGCAGGTATCTCGACCAACTCTGCGCAGAGTTAGGTGCGACGGAAGTCACGTGTTGACGCCCTGTTGATTCACGTGCTCCACAGTGGACGGGCGCGCGCGGGATGAGGGCTCGTATCACGAATCAACGCAGCGCACAGGCGGCGTAGTAGGGAAGCGCTCGGGCTCGTGAGCGAGGATCGAGTGTTTGGATCCCCCGCGCTGCGTTTGTTTTGCACTTTTGCAAAATCCATGTTCATCATATAGTAATCCACAGAGGGGTACTATAGTGTGTTATGGAGTGTTATATTTTCATATAACATATGCTTCAAACTAAAGATTAGCTAGAATATTCACTTCTGTGTAGCATTTGTTTGAAGCCTATTTTGTGTGACCGTAGTTATGTAACGATAGATATTTTGCGGCACTAGTTAAAGTTCTGACTCCACCGACAAGACTTCAGTCAAAGAAAATTTCCACTGAAGCTTTGTCTAGGAGGTTATTTGGGGTGCTGATCACGAATCTGACATCCGTTTTTCACGATTCGGTCGGAGACCACCCATATCGTTAACAAGGGTGATCCGATTTCGCTGAAACTTCGTCTAGGGGGGTTATTTGGAATCACGAATCTGACATCCGTTTTCACTCACGATTCTGTATCTACGTGCCGTCACCGGCAGACGCTTTAAGAATGTAATCCTAGTGCCTTCCTGTATCTATATTATCCAGCCGAACCGTGATGAACAGATATCAGATTCGTGATCAGCACCCCAAATAACCCCCTAGACAAAGTTTCAGGGAAATCGGTGACGCTTCCTAGGCCACCCTTGTTAACGGTATGGGTGGTATGTTATACGTAAACATGCTCTATAACACACTATAGTACCCCTAGATGGATTACTATATGATAAACATGGATTTTGTAAAAGTGCGAAACGGGCGCAGTCTGCGAGATCCAAACCCCCGACCCCTCGTTCACGAGCCCGAGCCCTTCCCTACTACGCCACCTGTGCACTGCGCCGACTCGCGATACGAGCCCTCATCCCGCGCGCGCCCGTCAGCTGTGGAGCACGTGAATCAACAAGGCGCCAACACGCGGCTTCCGTCGCCCCTAACTCTGCGCAGAATTGTATTGGGGTCGAGATACCTGCAGTTTGCTACTTCCCAGGGAGAGGCGGTTCTGCCCATATACAACTCTTGCGCCGTTCCGACCTACCGTTGAGATAGTATCCTGGTAAGACTCTCCTAATAACCCTCCATACAATTTCGAACTTGCCGTTCTGAAAACGACCGTGTTTGCCGTTGTTAAAACGCATAAGAACAATTTTCGGCAGAGTGGCGTTCTACCACCCGCCTTTTAAAGAGAGGTGTGGCAAATTTTTGCGTCTCCCCTATATTATAAGGCAGCCACTCTACTCTTGAGCAAGCCCAGGGGCTCGGGGGTGGGCGGGCCAGGAAGACGAGGGGTAGAACGCTCGACCCCCATAATTTTCGGCCTAGTAATTGCGTTGAAAATTCTGACGGGGAGGGTTAAAATTGATGCTTCTGAATTCTTTTCTGTAGACCCTTCAGATGTCTTTCAGTAGTTTCAAAAAGATTGTCGATCAGCGGATTAAGGAGCTCTAAATGTGTGGTGTATTTCTTTTGGCTATTGTTGCTTTCTGCATCTCCTTTTTATTTGACGTGGTACTAATCTCATTTCAATTGGCGTTTCATTGTTTGGCTCTTTTATTTAGTTTTACGGTATGGATATAAATTGTTGCACCGCGCGATAACTAGCGTCTTAAAATAAATAATTAATAATAGATAACTTTATTCCTACTTTTTTAATGTTATTTACCGCCAAAAGTTGTTTTCTTTACTGCGCTGCTTTATTTCACTTCTGCAATTACCACATGTTAGTATGTTCTGATTTCCTATACGTTAACCTCGTCGACTCGGGCATCTCCTCTAACGCTTTAGGATATTTTCTTTCCTGGTTGTGGGCATTTTCTCCCCGGGTGGCGGGCGTTTTCTCTCCACTTGCGGGCATTTTCTCCGCACGCAACGCACGCCGTGAGATTCAGGCATTTTTTCCTTGATCCGTGTCAAGCAGGGTTAGGCTGCGCTTCCTCTGCTGCAGTAATATCCTATGTTGAATTCTAAATGCTCGTCGTACGATGACGGTGTAACACCTTTTGACCTCAGACGCCTGTTGCGCGACGTAGGGATCCCATCTTCTGGATCCGGATGCTTAGAAACGCGCACAGATGCCGCTGTATCAAACAGGAGGAGGCTACGCTTCTTGTGCTGCACTAACGTCCCATGTTGAACGGCACATTATGTCTTATGTCGAGTGAAGCTTGGCCGGCTAACTCGATTATAACTCAACTGTACAGCGCGGCCAACTAACTCAATTATATAATGGTAGGTAGATATTTTCTGCGCTATTTATTTTGATTTCGCCAATGTAATTGTTTGATATGGAATAAGTGAGTTCAATATATGACAATACTGCCCACATTCAGTTTTTACGAAATCGTTTAAAAGCCGTCACCATCAACTAGGATTGTGCCAGAATCTGCTCTACGAGGGGCCAGATTCATCAACGACTTAGGCAATTTAACGGAGAAAATACAGCCGAAATCCCTGATAGTGCGGCTTATCAAGCGATATGTTGCAACATTTATCAGCGACTTACAGCATTTAGCAACTGAAACATTTCACTATATCGCTTGTTAATAAGCCGCGCTATTGGGAATTTCGGCAGTATTTTCTCCGCTAGATTGCCTAAGTCGTTGACGAATCCCGCCATAGGTTGCAGAAATGGTGATACCGTCCTTAATGCCTCCGCACACTTTTGCGAGAACGCGGCAGCCCTATCTATATCTATCAGTGTCCATAAGTATGGGGCAGAGACGCAGAGGTAGCAGCTGATGTACCTCCAACGCGGCTGTGACAATAATTACTCAAGACATTATTGCCGCTGCAGCTGCTTTGCCATGGAAGCTGATAATGATGTGATGATGACAACCGCATTGACAATGTTAGTAGCTGAGGTTGAGTGCCTACAACGCGCTTTAGGCCTATGGCATACCACCAGCGACGAGTCCGGCGACGGCACTGCCAACGGACAAGTAATCGACTATTCGTGTTGGGACCTGTCAGAAACAATGGGGAGAGAGCACGCGCTTGCCGGTTGTCGCTACCACGTCGGCACTGCGTGTCGTTGGAGAGGAGGCATACCGCCAGCGACCGGTCGTCGCTGCGCTTTGCACGGCGGCCGGCTGTCGCCCGACCCTTTGCACCACGTCTGCACGCACGCAAGCGTCACTAACCGCGCTCTAACGCCAACTCTCGCCCCCGCCCAACACCGTCGCTGCTCTCGTCGCTGAACTCCAGCGCTCTCTCGTCGCTCCGCTCCTCTCGTCGCCGGACTCGTCGCTAGTGGTATGCCATAGGCCTTACCGCCCACGAGGCCTTAAGCCCTCCGCACACTTTTGCGGCAGCCGCGTACGCGACAGAGGCCAGAACAGCCGCGTACGCGGCTTCCACTGCCGCGTGCTAGAGTTCACGCGGCACTCCTCCCTCTCGCTGAGTCATCAACGCGGCAATGCGGCAACAATGCCTTGAAGGATTACTGCCGCGGCCACCGCGTCTGCCGCATCTGCCGCGTAGGCGGCACCGCGTCTGCCGCGTCTGCCGCGTAGGCGGCACATCAGCGGCAGGCCGCGCGAGGCTAGTTTTGCCTCGCGCGGCGACTCTGCGTCTCTGCCCCATGCTTAAGGATAGGGCTGCCGCGTTGCCGCAAAAGTGTGCGGAGGCCTCAAAGGTACACATGCTCACGCGTCTGATTAGATATCGCTATCACTGCAACGCATTTCAGTTTGGCTAAAGGGTTGGGCACACTCGGCAGCGGCTTCAGTGCATCAAAAACGGGGCGGGGCGTCGCTCTCAGGCTCTGGACATGTTTGCGGTGAGAAGCGGTCGTTCTTTCTTTCTCTGGTGTCGGCATTGGACCACTGCCAACCATCGCTCAGCTGACCGGTTGGCTGGTTTGGTTGAAGAAATGGCTTTCCTATCTCACGTATCTTATCTCTTGCTCAGGAGCGATAGCGTCAGCTTCACGGAATGACCGACCTCATTCCGTGAAGCTGACGCTTGCAGCGCTGACGCAGGGCGTCAACGCTGAAGCGAAGTGTGCCATAAGCGTGCCGCCGCCCCTGACGCAGAGACACGCACTCTGTTTCTCTGCCCTATTCTTCATCGTTGGAGCTGCGTCAAGCAGCAGAAGTGTGCCCAGCCCTTAATACTCATTATGTCGCTGTTGTTCGCAGAAGGTAGGCGGTGAGTTGCAGTGGTTCCATTTTAGAATGTGGGGAGAGCTAGGACTGAAGAAGAGCAATGGCATGTGGGTAGGTAAAGTTCAGGCCCACAGAGGGGACAAACCACGAATCTATCCTATTCGGGAGGCTTCAATGGGATCTATCCTAGTAGGATAAAGTGGTTAGCATTCCGTTGATTCGACGTTGTTGTCAAAATTGAATGTATATTATTGTACAAGGAAAACGCACTAAATCGGCTTATGAATTGCATTTCAATCTCATAAGGCGTTCTCTTTGCTGACGGTGCTCCTCCCCCGCTAGGATAGATCCGTCAATCATTAAGTGCCGACTGCGTACGTCATCTCGTGCCACATAACTACACCACCTGAATGTGGTTGGAAGCACCCGTACCATGGGACAGCAGCTGAAACTGTTGTAGTAAGTCAAGGAAGAGAAAAGAGGCGCAAATCATTATTTTGCCCCCCCCCCTCCCTCCGATTAGGATACATCTCAATCTAGTACTAGGTTCGTGGCTACCCGTGCAACACTATCGCCGCGACCAGTCGCTGGAGCGAGTCGGGGGTATGCCAGATGCCTTAGGGAATTCAGCGTAGTTGCTTTAACCAGCAGACCACGACTAATGCAGTTCACATTGGGCATTACTCGTCAATGTGGCCCACATACGAAGCGAACACGCGCTAGCCAATGAGGGCACCGTCCGCTTACGACCTAAGGCCCCGTTTATGATTCAGACGACGAGCGACGCGACGGCATGTATAGTGGCCAAATTGATCGATCGCGTCGCTCGATCAATGTGGGCACAATACGTGGCGTCGCGTCGCGTCGCGCTGCGATGAAGTATAAACGGGGCCTAAGGGTTGGGCACACTCGGCAGCAGCGGCAGCAGAAAGATCTACGCGAAGGGCGGCTGTTGGCACCATGCCCAGCGACACACGCCACGTAACCACTTGCACTCCACTTTGGCGATTTAGCGCGGAAGCCGTGCGCTCTGTGCCTGTTGTACACCCGCGATGGTGCCGTCATCAAGCAGCTCATGTGATGAGATCACAAGGGTTTTGATGTCTACACAATTTTCAGGTGTTTCTGCCTATTTTTCCAGCTGTATGCGGTTTTGCGCTCGAAGAGCGCAGAACCCAGCTGCAGGCTCCGCCCCTGAGCGAGTAAAGCAGTTCCCACACGAGCAGCTTAGATGACATTCATCCTGGAGTCCTTTTCCTAGCCTGGTTCTGCGCAAATTGACAGCAGCCGTCCTTCGCCGAATTAAGCCCCTTTCATACTCGTGGCGGCGGCGGCGGCGGCGGCGGCCCAATGGTTTAGCATAGGAGGGCGGCGGCGATGACGTGCCCGAGCGGCGGCCACGGCGGTGGAGGGGTTTTCATACTGGCAGCGGCGACGTCGCCGCGGCCACGCCCCGCCACGCCCCTGGCGGCGCCGCCGCCGGGGCCGCTGCCCGAGATGGCTGGGGCCATTTCGGGCGGCGGCCACGAGGGGCAGCGAGAGCGGCGGCACAGACGAGACCGCTGCGCGTACGCTCGCGCCAAACGCAATTAGCGCTGGCGGCGGCCGCCGCCACCCCTAGGCAGCGAGAACGGACACCGCCCCTCCACCTGCCGCTGAAGCGGCGGCCGCCGCCGCCGCCGCCCCTCGGACGAGTATGAAAGGGGCTTTAATGCGACCGGCAGCAGCAGCGACGGCGGCCGTTTGGCGGCATCGATTTGGCGGCAATCGATGCCTATATGCTTAAGCGTTGGCCGCCGTCTCTGCCACTGCCGCTGCTGCCGAGTGTGTTCAGCCCATTGCTCGTACTGGTTGCACCGCTGTCAACGCCTGGTCCTGGCACGCTTCAGAAAGAGGCGTGACCCCATGCGGGACGTGACCCATGTCGGCCATCTGGGGTCGGATTCATCAATGACTTACATAACCTTAATAGAGAATTCACAGAAAGCGCATATAACGCGACTTATTGCTCACCATATCGCTTGATAAGCCGCGTTATCTGAAGAGGCTTTTGAACAACGAAAAACGCTAGAGCACATTTCGCTGCCTTCGCTGCGGCGGGAATGATAAAGGATATCAGCTGCTGTCGATGATATCCTTTATCATTGCTGCCGCAGCAAAGGCAGAGAAGTGTGCCCGAGCCTAAAAAGGGGTGGAGTTCGATGCTTGCTGCAGTCGCAACGCGTGAGATAAAATAATGAGATAAGGCTGAGGCCGCGCAACCGTTGCGCAACCGATGCCGGTGTTGCTGATGCGGGGTTGCGGCAACAGTGGTGTGAAAGCCTCCCTCGTTGCTGTTGTTCGTCCTCTGCGTTTCTGCTGCATACCTCATCATTACGGCATCGTCTACGCAACAGCAGCAACGGCAGTGTGAAAACCGCTTGGGTTTTCCGCTGTGAATTCTCTGTCAAAGTTATGTAAGTCGTTGATAATCCGACCCCTGGGCGTCGTTTACTAAAGCATGCTACGTTCGCCCCAGCCAATTGAAACAGCATTGGCCATTCATTTACAGCGGTACTAGTGGCCACTCGACGCTACACTTATAACGACCAACTTTTCACAGACGAGTTGTCGGGGCGGGGTTACAACAATTACAATGATTTGAAACGGCACCGCATCGATTTCTATTTTCCTATGTATTCTTTGCCACGATAACGATTCTCAGACAACATGCGCCGCATACACCACAGCGTGCAAAGCAATGGAGCGGTGTTTCGCAATGCCCGGGCGGACGACAAGGTAGATGAATTGCAGAAGCAGAGCGTTCCTTCACCCTGAGAGTGCGCTCCACGGGGACTCCCGCGTATCAAGCCCATCGCTCGACCCCGACAATTGTCCGCGAAAAATTCATCGTTGTGAGTGCAGCGTCGAGTCTAGTCGTTAACATGGCCTACATGAAGAGGATGCAATAGACTGACCAGGAAACTATCTCAACGGTAGGTCGGAACGGCCAATGTGTTGTATATGGGCAGAATCGCCTCTCTTTGGGAAACAAGAAAATGCAAATATCTCGACCCCAATACAACCCTGCACAGAGCTAGGGAAGGCAGAAGTTGGGCCGTTGGCGGCGTTAGGCCAATGCCTGCACGCGGAGGGCGAGCTCAAGTTGGTTGGCAACAGCGATAATGGGGATTACGCTGCGCCGCTACGCACTGCGCCACCATTGCTCGCTCGTCATCGCTGCTTCCAGCCAACTTGAGCCCGCCCTCCCCCTCCAGGCATAGGGCCAACGCCGTCAACGGCCCAACTTCCGTCGTCCCTAGCTCTGTGCAGAGTTGTATTGGGGTCGAGATATTTGCATTTTGTTGCTTCCCAGAGAGAGTCGATTCTGCTCATATACAACAGTTGGGCCGTTCCGACCTACTGTTGAGATAGTTTCCTGGTGAGACCACCTCACGTTGCAATTCAGAAGGGTTAGTCTACCGTTAACAGAAACCGACTATGTCATTTGGAGGCGTACAGTGCAGTTTTCTTTGGGTGGGTCACCATGTCCAAAGTAATAATTTTGATCCCTCAGCCTTTGATCATAACCCAAATTCACTTTATTACGCATATTTATTTGCCATATTTCCCAAAGCACGGAACGACCAGCCGGAACATAACATGGCACAACACGAAGCATGTAGACAACGCATAACGGGTGTTCACTTAGCACATGAGTGGGGACGAATGCCGGCGTGGTTGGTGGAAGGAGCGGAAGCACGACGATGAAGAGACTGCCCGGGTCCCTGGGTGCAGCCGCGCGTCCCCCGACCCTCCGGGTGGCAGTCGTCGAGAGTCCCTTGTCCTCGCTTGTATAGGTCCGTCTTCCGCAAGTCCGTGCCTGAAACGGAGAAGGGCAAGGAACAGCGAAATTTTGAAAGAGACGGCCAGCAAGGAGAAAGGCAACACAAAGTAAAATATCAAAACGGGACTCACCACACTGATTCCTCCTTCGTCCGCTACACTAACCTGATTTGACACAAGGTAACAGAGTCGTATGAGAGCGTAGAATATATTGAATGTGCCAGAGTTTCAGCCGCACGCTAAAACCTGCCACTCTGTTTTTCACTTCTTTGGTTGTACATTAAATTGGAACTGCTAGTTTGGGACAATGGCTAAAAAGGCGGTCATACTAGCATGCAATTCGATAAGAGACGTCCGAGTGGAGCCTTTCACCACAATGCCGCAAAAAGGCGCCACTGCCAGCCACCTTTACGTGTTGGACTATTGTCTGCTTTTGCTGCTGTTCTTCTCGCCGTGGATGTGTCGTAATACGTCGTGACTGACGTGTTATTGTTGGCATCTTATTGGAGTAAATTTTGGAAACATTCGGGGCCTAAGGTCGCCGCGCACTTTTGCAGCAACGCCGCAGCTTAATCTTTAAGCAAAAGGCAGAAGCATAAAGACGGCATCCGGCGGCAAAACAACGCGGCTATAACAATTCAAGCCATAATTGCCGGTGCAGCAGCTTTGCCGTTGACAGTTCTATCTGAGATGGGAGGGGAGCGTCGATTGGGGAAAAAATGAAGCAGGCCATGAGGTGGCGCCAAGAAGGGTTTAGGCAACAGGAAGAAGTAGGGAGTTACCAATCAGGGAGGGGCAGTAAAAAGAATCAACAAGGGATCCATAACCAGTAAGGAGACCTGATTCAGAATATGTGGCACAGATGGCGTCCGCTCGCCGTCGCTGTGAGTGAGCGTGGGAGTGTTACTTAGTTGGGTTAGAGAAGTAAGGAGGATCCTAGGGGGGTGAGGAATCTACCTGGAAGAGGGGACCAGGATGGAAAACCAATAAGAAGGGAGCCGTAAGAGAATTTATACGGAGAACAAGGAGTGTGCCGTATGTATAGTATCTTCTGCTTGACACGGCAGCGACAGTGCACGCTTCTGAGCTTCTGGATCCGGAAGACGAGCCGCATACGTCTCGCAACAAGCGTCCTGATTTTGAATACGTGTCACGAAGGTCTGCCGTGAGCGTAGGAGGTGCACTAAGTAGATGGTGGAGAAGGGCAGTAAGGAGGACCTCCAGGGTGGACCAGGAGAGCGACCAGGAAGGAAAGGAACAACCTGGAGGAAAGCCAGGACGGGAATCAGCATGAAGAGACCAGTAGGGATCAATAGTGGAAACAAAGAAGTGGGCTAGGAGTTGTGATTGGGAAGGTGGGGACTAAAGAGGGGTGGAGGGAAGACCAGTAAATGTGGACCAGCAACTAGATCCATTAAGAAGAAACGAGTGAGGGGGGAACCTGGCTACTGAAGACATGTCAACGATATCGGGAAATGCTAGCTGTTGAGCATGAGAACGGTTGCGGAGGAGCAATCTTGGGGACAAAAGTACTGCGCAGCACAAACCAATGGCGTTAATGGTCGGTCCGGAGAGAATGCATATGATGAAGGCACTGAAGTGGTGAACGGCTTGATGCCGATAAATGTAGATGTTAGCGAATTTTATGTTTTACAAAAACTACCTTCCTTAGGTCAGTGATGGTGCAAAGTCACGCGAAGCGCGCAAGTGCGAGACATGCCGTTAGCCCTAGTTTATACTTGCGCCGCCACGGCGCGGCACCACGATCGCGATAGATATCGATTTCTCTCAGCGCCCGGTCGATATCTATCCCGATCATTGTGCCGCGCCGCTCAGCGGCGCTAGTGTAAACTAGGGCTTAGGCGTGTCGGAGCACTTGTGAGCCAATATTTGTACTTCAGGAAATGATCAAATTAGTTATATTTTGCGCACTTATTGGAAACGCACTTTCCGGCATGAAGTGTCACTACGATGGGAAGGAATATGAAAATGGAGAAACATGGGTTAGTCTCAGCACAGGATGTGCATTCAGGACTCAGGCCAATGCGGATCAGTCTTGTGAATAACAAAGTTATCCTTTTAGGTTGGTGAGAGCAATTTTAAGATGAGGTGCGACATTTCTGAGGAAGGATCATGGGAGGCTTCGCCCATTGCCTGCATTACGAAGAAGGGAAAAGAGGTATTTCCACCAATTCGGCTTTGAAAGTATCAAAACGCTCCTTTACTCAGAAATAGTCGTTCACATTCTTTTCCTTTTCTGACTCACTTTTCTGATGCTTTGACGTCACCGTTACAGCTTTTAATCAGGATAGGAGACAACAGCTGCTTTCAGATATGTGAAACGTGTCATTTCAGTGCTGTTTTGGGATCATCTAAGCCATTTTCTGACACGTCAACGACGTTGTTCTGTTGGTTGAGGCCCTTATCACAGACATAGTCGTGTCCCTCAAAATTAGTATTGCCGTACCATCTTATTCGAACTCAATACAAAAAATATGAGCGAACAAGGAGAGTGCCGGTGAGCTTTTGCTATGCAATTTTTACGGGATGTAGGGTTCCGTGTGGCGAGTCCAAAACCATAGATGCTTTGTTCGGAATGCTCTTCTGTGGTAAAAAAAACGTGTTGACGCGCGAGCGCGAAGTTCATGGCGCCCTGCTGCCACCCAGCCGGATGTGGTCGGTTGGCGCAGTGGTAGCGGGATGGCATCTGGGGCGCATCCAGCCGGTCTGATGGTTCGGTACTCGGTGTCGACGATCCTTTTGCACACATCGGATCGTTATTATTGTGTCCGCGCGTGATCACAGGAGTCAATTTGTACACGATTAATGTTTTGAGTAATTAAACATAGCTCTTATAGGCTTTCATTTGAGCTACCTCGTATTTGCACTGTATCATTCCACTAGATCTCTAGCATAAAAAACTTTCTTGCTCACATGAAGTAACTGTGTTTATTGCTGACAATGATAATCAACAGCTATGATATAGAACTATGAAACATTCAAAACGTAATCGCTTATTACACCAGCAGCGTTATTATTATGGCCGTTATTATTATTATCGTTAACGCTAGGGACGAACAATCTTCCTCTCCCTGACAAGGCATCCCTACTTCTTCTTCGTTGAAGGCATAATCGGTAGGCGTAGAACAGGGCCCCGGGTGATCATCGACATATCCAGCCGCAACCCGACATTTTATTGTTAATGTTAAGTTTTTATCGGTATCAAACCAAATTTATACTTATCTCGTGAAGTTTATGTGTTTGTGTGCATATACGGTATCGTTGCTGATACGATACAGTGCAAATTCGATCCGTTTAGAGAGAACTCAAACAAAAACCCAAAAAGGCTAGGTTTAAGTACCAAAAGCATTAATTGTGTACAAATTGACTCCTGTGATCACGCAAGCACATAGTAATAATAATGCAATGTGTGCAAAAACATCGCCGATACCAAGAACCGAACCATCAAATCCGCTTGATGCGCCTGAGAGACTACCTTGCTACCACTGCGCCAACCAATCACATCGGGCTGCGTGGCAGCAGGACGCCATGAACTTCGCGATCACGCCTCAACACGATTTTTTTCAACCACAGAAGAGCATTCCGAAAAAAAGTAACTATGGTTTTGGACTCCCCACACGGGACCCACATCCTGAATTACATCGCAAAAGCCCACCGCCACTCTGGAGGCCCTCTTTGTAAGAGCGCGTCGCGCATGCATGAGACGCCAAGCATGGCAGCGTTTTGAGTCCATCACGGCAATGCAACACTGTTTGTTGCGGGTCAGCATACAAAAATGCTTGGCGGCCATTACCGTGTAACCACCGTAAGGCCCCGTTTATACTTCGTCGCGGCGCGATGCGACGCCATGTATAGTGACCATATTGATTGTGCGACGCGATCGATCAATTTGGCCTCACTGCATGGCCATCGCGTCGCGCCGCGATGAAGTATAAACGGGGCCTAAGGCCTTTGGTATTCTGCCGCTAAGTACTCAGCGAGACCCAACCAACTGTTACACATTGTCCCGGGAGATAGATTCCAGTTCCCACTCTCTTCAAACAGTTGCTTAATAGATTATTAGCCGATCATGGTTCAACACTTACACATTCTGCGTCAGGTGGACCCAGGCAGCCAAGCTGAAGAAGACGGGACCTTATATAGATGCTCCAAGAGAGCCCACAACGAACTCGAGTTACAGTTCTATCCTGTTTAGATTCCTGTTTGTATTGAATAAACATCTTAAACTGCCTCTTTGTTCGTCTTGAAACCAAAAGACAATCGGCCCATCAGCCATCTTTGTACGGGCTTCCGTTGCAAGTTACACCAGTTTATTTAATAATGTGTTTATTCACAATTCTACAACCACAAGCAATTTACGAGAGCTGAACAAGACTAACGCCTCAAGGACGGTTCTGCTACATAGCGAATATCGTGTACTTTCTATGCTACTACATATAAAGAAGTTAGCAGTTGTCCGTCCATCCGTCTGTCTCCGTTTGCTCATCCGTCTGGCCTTTCCTAGAAGTCGAGTAGCAGTCTTCCGTGTTCAGATGAGGTGTCACCCACGCCGTGTTGAGATCGTCAGAAGAAGTGTCATCGATGTCGCGCAAAGAGCGCTCGAGTTCAAAAGACATGCTAGCGACGTTGCTCAACAGGCGCACGGGTTTAGAAGAGGTGTCACCGACGTCGTACGACAGGCGCTCGGATTCAGAAGTCATGCCACCGATGGCGCGCATTGGGTGTTGGGTTCAGAAGAAGTGTCAACGACGATGTCGCTTAATGGGTATCTGGGGTCAGAAGAATTACTACGGATTTCATGCAAGGGTGTCTCGGTTCCGAAGAGGTGTCATCTATGTCGCGAAAGGGGTTTCCCGATTCCGATCACGTGCAATGGGAGACCACTAAAGGGTAGACCACGAAGCGGGGTTCAATGAAGAGAGACCAGTAAAGAAAACACCTAAGGTGAAAGTTGGGTGAGGAAGAAGTGAGCGGAAACCAGTGAAGCGAGAGTTTCCTGTGAAGGGGGAACCATTAAAAGAGGACCAGTGAAAGGGGACCAGTGAAGGTAGGACCAGTAATGGCGGCCACTGAAGGAGGAGGGGACCAGTAAATGGGATCAGTGAAGGTGAGACCAGTAATGGGGAGCTGCGAAGGAGGTTTGGCTGTAGAGGAGGGACCGGTAAAGGAGACCATTAATGGGGGCTGCGAGCAACGATACTCATTCGCAGCCATGTTGCTCGACGCAACTGGCGTGCTGCAGCACAAATGCGCATCCTACCCGATATCAACTGAACCACTTCGGCTACCGCAGAAAGGGGAAAAGCCGTTAAAAGGGATCTAAACATGGTGGGGCGAGATTCATAATGTCTTTTTATCTTTACCCACACTCCATACAATGAAGTTGGAGAGTTCTGAAACTGGAGTGCTCAGAAATGGTGTTGGACTTAAACCAGGTCCACTGAATGGGAGAAAACTGGTGAAATTAGGCTATGGGTTTGGAGAGAACATAGTCAAGAGGCGATTTTATCGTGTTAAATGATGGCGAAACACTGTGTCAGGAGAGGATAGAGTCTCTTTTCAGGAAAGCAAATGGTATTTTATTCACATTTAGTCTTAGAAGTGAGAGAAGCAGTCTTACAGTGTTTTACCACATCGTCTACTGATATTGGAGGTCTTCTGTGCTCTAACGCCACCAGATTTATTTCATTTTCCTACTTTACGAAGGGTCTTTCATTGCACTTTCGTAAAGTTCTAAAATTCCACATACACACTACTTCGTATTTAAACGAGCAATCAAGCCAGCTGGTCATCAGGAGACGTTAAATCATGGAATTCTTCATTTGTTCGCTAGTGGCCAAACATAGGAATAACAATCATGATCATGAATTCACAAGTACCATGAAACTCTTATAAGGTAGGTTTCAAATGCCATTTCTATTGGATCAATAATATTTTACGCATTTAGCCTCTGAATATGCGGCACTCTGTGCTAAGTGTGTTAATATAGAGATGCTGACTACTCTTCAAACAAACAGTCTAATTGAATAACAACTGAGCATTTTCTCAATTTTTAACATCTAACTCTGAACTTAAAAACAATAAGAATTAAGCACAATAAGCAATAAGAATTTCAAACGTTATACTGCTCTCCAACTTTTGCACAAGTAAATGCATCCGCTGACTCTCGATGCTGCTCACCCAGCCTCTGCATGTTCGCGCAAGACTCGTCCTCTCCACAAGCGAGGCAGCGAGGCTCCAGGACGTAACTCCAACGCGACGTCGCGGCGCTGAAATGCGGACGTGCGCATGGTTAGCTGCGGAGCACAAAATCTTACCAGTTTTAAAGCTCGCCTAGTTTTTGACGTTTCTTGCTATTTTCATCATCTCATTGCGCTTGAGATATTCAATATTTTTTGAAACATACGATTTCTTAAGTATAGTTTAGTGTTTAGCTTTCAATGCTTCAGTTTAGCAAGTACGAAGATTTGAAATGCAGAGTTGTCAATTTCGTCATCACTGTCTTGTAGTGGTAGTTCCATTTCTGTAAAGGTAAAAAAGGCGGCATTTTCCTATTTCGATGGGGAATTCATATATTTTCTATCTACGTCGGATCAGAAAGAGGGAGCTATGCTGTTTACTTGGGGAGTATTAGCTCTGTGCCTCCGTTCCTGTGTCCGACTTTCAAGAAATCAGATTTAACGAAACGAGTTTGTGCTAAATTATTATTGGTTTATCTAATAAGTTTTTAAAGCACTTTTCAAACAGCTAATGATGAATTATGATAATGGATTATTGGTTTAGTTTTTATGTACTGTATTTTAACGCATTGTTAACCCTTTGCAGCAGTTCTTGTAGCTTCTCTGCGCTGCTACGTGGCTACAAAACTAGTTAAGCTATACGGAGGTCTTTACTTTGCCGAAGTCGACGTCACCGGCACAGACTTTCGAGTCACTAGCCGTCCCTGTCGGAAGCAGTCGGATCGCGAGAACTTGTCAAATTTCGTCGCGCACCGTGCCCGACGCCAGGAGGTTCGCGCAGCGTTGGAGTTATGTCTGCCCTCCATACAGCGAGGGCTCCGCGAGGAATGGCGCGCGACCGCATGCACCAAAATGAGCACCGCTGCCGCCTCTTTTAATGGGGCCAGTGAAGGGGAACCAATAAAGGGTACTGCTTAGGTGGGGGTAGGACATTAGGGGGGGGGGAAGGTGGGACAGTGAACGGGAACCAGTGAAGTGAGAGAGTCCTGTAAAGAGAGGGGTAAAGGAGATCAGTGAAGGTGAGACCAATAATGAGGGCCAGTGAAAAGGCTGCCAAAAAGGGGACCAATGAAGAGGGGACCAGTACTTCTTCTCTCTATCGTCCATGTGTATGTGACAGGAACGATCAAGATGACGTGCCACAGATCAAACATTTCGAAGCACGCGTTGGATTTTCAGATGACATTTGAAAGGTAGCGAGCGTGTGCGTGAACATGCTTCTCACTCTCACTACTGACAGATGCTTATTACGTTTTTCTGCCTGTCTCTGCCTGCACATAGGTAAGGGGGTATGGTGTATTGTGGGAAGGGGTGGGCATAATGACTTCGGGAATTGGAGGTTTATTATTGCCGCCGGATATTTACTGGTATAGAGATCTCACAAGATCATCACGATATGCTCCTCGCCCCGTAGAGAATGTGTACTTCGGAGAATAAATTGGCGTAAGTGCGATAGAGAGTGAATAGGCTTCATAGGAGCAGTTTTGAAGAATGTGACCTAATATCCCGCTTTTCTGTAAAACCAGTTTCGAACCGATTCGGTGCCTGCAGAGACTGCCTGCATTCGAGCCTTTAGCGACAGGGAGCGGCCAGAGTGCGGACAAGCGGGAAAGCGAATAGCAACAAGAGTCCCGAATACAGTGCCTCGTTGCTACGTGCCTCTGCCCCTTGCCGCCGGTAGCAGCGTAAGGTGTATGATATATGTACTCCCGCGTCGCTCCAGCGACGGGACTCGGAGGTGCACTGCGACGAACGATGGTCGCGGAGGGGGGAGGACATGTTGTCCCCTATTCTATGAACTTCCCTTCACTTATTTCGACACTTCCTCCGTTCGAGACCGTTTCACGCTGATTTCAGCGCACGTCTGGTGGTGTTTTCGTGGTCATGTGATGCCATTCTTGTTCTTCTCGTAGGGTTTTTCTGGCTAGGTGCATTTCGGTTTTTTTTCTCATGTGAACATTCTCGCCGGCACCGAAACCCACAATTCTGAGCCGGACAATTCACAGGGAGGCTCATTTGACGTGTAAGTGAGAACATGGAAAATCCCTATCGCTAAACATCACTAAAATTGGGCCTCAACTGGGATGAATCCATGCTGGACACGTCACGAGAACCCTCTCGTGTCGTGTCGAGCGCAGAAACGTGGATTTCAGTGGCTGCGGGTGGAATGAGAAACAAAATAAATGTAAGAGTAAGCACAGGCATGGCGGACCCTCCCCCTAGCAAAGCAAGACATCGAGGAAATACCCTTGAAAACAACAATCCTACAACAGTATACGGATCAGAAGGCGATAAAACGAAAAAAAACGCAAAATCATGAACGAAACGGTCGACGAAACAAGGAAGCCAATGAAAAATGAAGTGAATCAGCTGATTTGCCAAAATTCTGCAAAAGTCACCGTCTGCAGTATTGCGTGAACTATGTCAGCCTCAGGGACGGCGATGGCTCGCAACGCGCGGCGCGAGCCATCGCGTCGCTGTGCAGTCCCGCGTCGCGACGCACTCGATTCCGGTAAGCTGCCCGGGTTCAGTGCCCGCCTAGGACGAGATTTCACTACGAGGTGGGGCGAGTTGAGCAGAGCTCGCATTGCTGCCGCGTAGCACAATTTCCTTTCTAAATTTTTGCATTGTATTCTTTTTTCCTACAAGTTTTGAAGAAAAAAGAGAACAATGGCGATCACGTGAGAATGGCGACCCTCCGAAATTACAAAGGCGAAATGGAAAAAAGAGCCGTTCCAACGTTCCTTATGTGCTTTGCTTTGCTTGTTTTATAGTTGTTTCGTTGATTGTGGTTTTTTACTATCATTGTGGACGTGGCTAATTCGATCTTTATTTCCTTCGTTAAACTGTATTATAAGGCGAACCCGACAAAGGGTCATCCATCATCCCAAAGCATATAAAACGACGGACACAAGCAAGGGGAAAGAAGGGCGAGAAACTAATAAAGTTCTCAATCACCACCCTACGACTGAAGGTTTCCTCCGCGGGGCATAGTCTGATCTGCTCAATCTGAGGCGGGCCCGCCATGCTATCGTGCTCGGTGCTGTGGCGGACGGTGGCGGCACGCTACCGTAACCGAGGAAGACACGAACCCTGTTCTTTCAACAATTTGTTACAGAAAGTCCACGGTAACCACAATGAATGTAGAAACAGTGGAATATGCTAGCTAACGTAATGAAATGAAAACTAGATGTCTGTGCAAAGTAGAAAATTAGTGGAATGTGGGACAGCATTGTGAGTAACGTTGTTTGACAGCACGAACGTCGGACAGCATTGTTTGGCCATGTTGTGAAGAGTTTAATTAAATTCATACACAAATTCCTATTGATGTTGAGATAAACGATATCCTTAGTAAATCTCTCATAAAATTTTTTCAACGCTTAGACGTTGCAGAACGATCATGGGAATTAGCATTATTGGTGCACATAATAAATGTTTGTACAGTTCGCTGTCATGAGTCATTTTCGCAATAGCCACATCTCATTATGTCATTGCTAATTAATAATTCGACGTTATCAGCTATGCTGTTTCATATTCCATTTGATAGTGACGATCCGTTCCTCCACGTGGTGCCACTGGAAGCTGTTCGCTCTGCAAGCCTAGCCGAGCACGGACACTCCATTGCAGACGACAGGCCGTTGTGACAGGCCGGGCGAATACCCATTGTCACATCACATGCTTAATGACGCGTAAGAGTTCTCGAGATAGTGCTACGGCGTCAGCAGGAGCCGACGCGCACTGGCAAAGCCCGGCGAGTGTGAGAAGTTTGCGAGGGTCCCTGGTGCGAGGACGGCATCGGGGGGGGGGGGGGGGGGGCAACTGAGCTAGTCCGAAATACGTAGGCAAGACCGGCGTAGCAACGTTGAATGTGGGTACGTCGACGGGCCGCTCGTGCGAGTTGGTAGAAGCACTGGAGCAAAGAAAGATAGATATCTCTGCGGTGCAGGCGACGAGGTGGTCCTGCTGCAAGTCAAGGGACATAGGACGACGCTTTGAGGCCGCTCTATGTGGAAGTCCCAGGACCACCAGTGGTGTCGGTATGATCGTCTCCGAACGCTTACGTGACGCCATAGCAAGCGTAGAACGTTTCGATAAACGCTTGATGAAGATTGTTGTCGCCGTAGAGCAGCGATGATTCCATTTATTTCTGCTATGCTCCGCAGACTGTCTGTTCCGAGCAAACCAAGGACGAGTTCTGGTCCCTGCTTGATGAGAAGACAGCGGAAGTACCGTCACAAAATGTGGTTGTTGTGGCAGGTGACCTTAATGATCACGTCGGATCAACAAAAGACGGCTACAGCTGTCATGGTGGTTTTGGATGTGAGTCGCGCAACGCCGATGGTGAGCGAATACTTAAGTCTGCAGACTCGCACGATCTCACAATCGTGAACACCAAATTTCGAAAGCGTGACTCCCACCCCATGTCGTTTTATAGCGGGAACGCCAAAACGCAGATCGACTATATCCTCGCGACCAAGGCCTTGTCACATATGCAAAGACCGTGCTGCATGAGACGGCTGCCACACAACACTGTCCACTGATCTTCTCGCTGAAGATCATACCTCCGAGGTGTAAACATGTCGAACGATGCGGGTCGGCTAGAATCAAATGGTGGCGACTGACAGAGAAGGAAGCGGCAGTTATTCCTCGCATTCGGTTGCCGACGGTGACAACTGTTGACGAAACCTGGAAGAAAGCTACCGATGGATAACTCGGACTGCACGCTTCAAAGTTGGCACAACTAAGCCTGGACGACGCTGGGTCGAGAAGCAGGCATGGCTGTGCACTGATGATAATAGAGAGAACGTCCGAAAAAAGAAATCGCTCTACCATGTATTTATCGGTGATAAAACAATTCGAAATTGGCGGAATTATCCAGGAACGAAGAATGCGGCAAATAAGGCAGTGGCTGCTGCTAAAACCGATTTTTGGGCAAAAAACTGGAGACGCACGATGGAGAGCGCTATCTTTACCTACTCGATAGAGCTCGCTGTCGCCAAGCAGAAAGCATTGGAAAGCTCTTTGGCACTAACGACGAGAACGGTCATCTTCTGATGGATCGTAAGAAGGCTATGAAGCGATGGCACGGCTATTCGAAGAAATCTCGGTTTTTGAATTTGAACACCCTGCTATTCCTTTTGTATCTCCTGTTTACATTCCCGTTCAGAAGATCACAGTGAGCGAAAACGAAGCAGCCCTAGGGAAGATAAAGTCAGGCAAAGCCATTGTTCTCGATGATCTGCCAGCCAACCTTTGAAAGTCGAAGGGCTGGTGCCCTGCTGACTGGCTGACAGAGGTTTTCAATCAGGTTGTTGCTGAGAAGGGAGTGCCTGAGAGCTAGCGGCAAAGCACGTCCATCCCGATTTAGAAGAAGAAGGGCAGTTCTGCGAACTGTGCGGGTTACCGTTCAATTTGCCTTCTTTCACACAACATAAAAATCTTTGAGTGAATTGTGGATCGACGTATCCGGGATGTAGTCCAGCTTTCCACGAATCACTGTGGTTTCGTCTCTGGCCGTGGCACCGTTGATGCCATTCACGCCGTTCGTCTTCTGCTAAAGAAGCACCGCAAGAAACAGAAACCGGTGCATTTTGTCTTTCTAGAGTTGGAGAAGGCCTTCGACCGCGTTCCGCGAGGTGTTATACGGTTCGCGTTCCGACAATATGGCATCCTAAAGAGCTTATTGAGTGGGTGCGCAATCTGTACTATTACCCAAGAGTCGAGTGTGAGCGCCAGCGGGCACTTCGATGGAATTTTCCAGCTCTGTTGGTTACACCAGGGATCTGCGCTATTCCCGCTCCTTTCCGTGGTCGTGATGGATGCAATTACACGCGATCTCCAAAGGGCAGCTCCTTGGACGCTGCTGTATGCCGATGACGTCATGCTTGCATGCGAAGACAAAGCAGAGCTCGGGCGACAGGCACAGGCGTGGTGCGATCGCTTGGCATTGTTCGGTCTCAAGTTAAACGCTGGAATGGCGGAGTACTTGACGACGGATGTGGTTGAGCACGGATCTATTAAGATCAATGGTACTGAGCTCCCACGAATTACATCCTTCAAGGATCTCGGACGCACGATCACGCAGTCTAAAGTTGGAGGTGAACATAAAAAAACGAAACGTAAAAAACGTAACGTAAGTGAAGCCTGGTCCAAATGGCGCTCGCTGACTTGGGTGCTTTTCGACACGACAATACCAAAGCACCTTAAATAGAGAGCCGAGTTAGCCTAGTGGTTAGTAGTGTAGTTTCATGCACAAACGGTCACAGGTTCGACTCCCGGCTCGGGCACGCCATGCCCTGCAAAAATTGCAAAAATGGCAACGGTTCCAGCGTCAGGCCCAGGTTGACAGGCCGGCTGATGGAGAAACCTCGTCACAAAACCATGATCACAAGTCGCAATAGAATCAGTATAAAGGCTAGGACGTCATCCGGAAGTGGCGCACAGAACCCCCGCCCGAGTTCTGTGGTCAGTATGCGAGGGCTACCGAGGGCCGAACGACCTCGGCTAAAGAAGCTAGTTCGACTGGGGACTCTGAATGTGGGAACGCTGACCGGGAGATCTAGGGAAGTGGCTGACCTGATGAAGCGCAGAAGGATACAAGTCCTGTGTCTGCAGGAAACGCGATGGAAAGGGGCGAAAGCCAAAGAGATCGGAGAAGGGGTCAGGCTGTACTACAACGGAGAGGACACCAAGAGGAACGGGGTAGGGATAGCTGTCGCGGAGTCCCTCAAGGATTCAGTAGCGGCTGTCCAAAGAATAAACGACCGTATCATGTCACTGCGGCTGGACACGAAGGAGGGTTACTGGACCATCATGTCTGTCTACGCTTCGCAGACCGGATGCTCCGAGCACGACAAGGATTACTTCTACCTCTCGCTCGAGGAAGCCATAAGGTCCGTACCAGAAGGCGACCACCTCTCCATAGCAGGGGACATGAACGGGCATGTGGGGAGTGGCAGAAGAGGAGTGGAAAGGGTTCATGGAGGAAAAGGGATCGGCCTGGTAAACCCGGATGGAGAAAGAATTCTGGATCTGGCTATCGCCCACGACCTGGCTGTCTGTAGCACCTTCTTCGCGAAGAGAGAGAGCCAGAAGGTGACCTATGCTAGCGGAGGAAGAAGAACGGAGGTCGACCACATCCTGGTTCGAAGGGCTGCCCTGAAAACAGTCCGGAATGTGAAGGTCATTCCGGGAGAAGACGTGGCATCACAGCATAGACCCTTGGTAGCCGACCTTAGCATACCTCTACCCACCAGGCCCAAAGTGAGGACGGAACCCAGGATCCGATGGTGGAGACTGCGGGGTTCAGAGCGGAACGAGCTACGAAGGGCAGTGCTCGAAGCAGGCCTTCCAGATCCAGCTGGTCCCGTGAATGAGACCTGGAGGAGGGTAGCCGAAACAATCCTGAGATGTGCCAAGGAAACCCTGGGAGAAACAAAGGGAGAAACCAGAGGGAATAAATCGGCATGGTTCTGGAACGAAGAGGTGCAGGCTGCGGTAAAGAGGAAGAAGGAGGCCTACAAGCTGTGGCAAAAGACGAGGGCACCCGAGCATCTCACAGCCTACAGGAAGCTGAAGAGGCTGGCAAAAACAGCTGTAGCGAAGGCAAAGAGCGCGGAAATGGATGCCCTGTACGAGAAACTAGACGGGCCAGAGGGAGAGAAGTTCGCCATCCGCCTGGCCAAGGCGCGTCATAGAGCTAGCCTCGACATTCGAGTAGTGAAGACTGTGAAGAGTGCTGACGGTAGAGTGTTACGGAAGCCGGTCGAGGTCAGAGAGAGATGGGAGGAGTACTTCAAGGAACTCCTGAACGAGGAGTTCCCTCGTCGGGAGGCCGAGGAAGAACAGCCAACGGAAGGACCCATCCCACCCTGGACGCAAGAAGAGGTTCGCAAGGCCATACGGAAGATGAAACTCGGAAAGGCAGCAGGGCCTGACGGTGTGCCAGTAGAGGCTTGGAAGGTGCTCGGGAACCTCGGAATCAACTGGCTGACGCAGTTCCTCAACAGAATCACGAAAGAAGGTAAGATGCCGGATGACTGGAGGAACAGCACCATAGTCCCAATCTTCAAGCAGAAGGGAGACGCTTCCGAATGCTCCAACTACCGAGGGATCAAACTGATGTCACACACGATGAAGATCTACGAACGACTGGTCGATTCAAGGCTGAGGGAGATGGTACCCATCTCCCAGGTGCAGTGGGGCTTCATGCCTGAGAGGTCCACCACAGACGCCATCTTCATCGCTCGTCAGGTGATGGAGAAATATCGGGAGAAACGAAAACCCTGCTACCTGGCATTCCTGGATCTGGAGAAGGCCTACGACAGGCTAGCTCGGGCCGTAATCTGGAATGCCCTTCGAGGGAGGGGTGTCCCGGAACGTCTGATCACGGTCATAAGGGACATGTACGAGGGCTCGAAAGCGGCGATACGAACTCCACACGGGGTGACAAGGAAAGTGGACATCACAGTGGGGGTACACCAAGGGTCGGCTCTGAGCCCGTTCCTCTTCCTGCTGACGCTTGACTCTATAGTGAACCACCTTGAGAAAGGCCCTCTCAGAACGATCCTCTACGCGGCCGACATCGCCCTAGTAGCCGACAACCAGGAGGAGCTGGAGGAGAAGGTGCAGCTGTGGCAGAGAGCCCTTGCGGACAACGGCCTACGGCTGAACGTGAAGAAGACGAAGTTCATCAGCTCTGAGCAGTGCGCTGGATCGATCCTAGACTGCCAAGGGGAAACGATCGAGAAGGTGGAAGAATTCCGCTACCTCGGAAGTGACCTATCCGAGGAAGGAAGTGTGGACCAGGCGGTCAGGGGACGGATAAACGCAGCCTGGCTCAAGTGGAGGGAGTCCACAGGGATCCTCTGCGACCGTAGATGCTCCAGGACGCTCAAAGGCAAGCTCTATAGAACAGTTGTAAGACCTGCCCTCCTCTACGGCAGTGAGTGCTGGGCCCTGGGTAAGGCGCAGGAGCGGCAACTGCACGCGGCAGAGATGAGGATGCTGAGGTGGGCATGTGGATGGACCCTTCGGGACAGGGTTCAAAACGAGGATGTTAGGGCAGTGATGAAGACTGCCCCGATCCAGCTGAAGATGAGAGAGCAGCGCCTGAGGTGGTATGGACACGTCCTCAGAAGACCAGAGGATCACCCCACAAGGTTGGCCCTAGATTACGAGGCACCCGGAAAGCGTCCGAGAGGAGCCCTTAGGAAAAGATGGAAGGACGTCATCAAGAGAGATCTCGCCGAAGTCGGCGCCACGGCAGATGACGCCCTTGATAGGATGAGGTGGCGACAGATCACAAGAACAGCGGACCCTGCGACTGCGCGGGACTAAACGCTCAGGAGAAGAAGAAGAATACCAAAGCACCTTAAATCGAAGGTTTATAGCAGTTGTACGCCCAGTAGCGACGTCCGGCGCTGAGTGCTGGCCCGTGAGGAAGGTAATTGGAAGCCGCCTCAGTGCAATGGAGAGGAAAATGCTACTGTGGACGCCTGGAGTTGCGCGTTTGGACCGCGTTCGCAACGACACCTTACAAGAGATTCAGTGTTGCTCCGATAGCCAAGAAGCTGCGCGAAGCTCGTCTTCGATGATACGACCACTTCCTTCGTGCTAACACGATATCGTCCGTAAGATTAGCCTAAACCTTGAGTTCCCTGGAAAGCGGCCCAAAGGACGCCCGAAGCAACCTTGGCTAGATACGTTGCACTTGGACTTTAAGATGGCTGGTGTGCACCCTGATCAAGCATTTGATCGGGAGAATTGGCGTCACCACACAGAAGAGCGGACCCCGCCACCAAGCGGGACAGACGCTAATGAAGATGATGATATTCCATTTGATGTGCTCGAGAAATGCTGGTGTTGTGACAAAGCGCCAGGCTCCGCAATTCCGATTCCCTATAAAAGTCGCTTCTAGCAGCCTATGGAGGTCGTCTTCCACTTTTATCTCACTTCTCTCTTATGATTGCACGATTTGAAAGAGCCGAATAGGCTAAACCATCGACATCAGAAGCTCCCGAATCTCTATTTGCTGCTCTTTCTATTGTATTTGTTCTGTTTGGAAGTCGCGGAGCTTGTAGAAGGCAGCTTAAGGACTCCAGCCTCCTGGTCGCTGAAGTAGGCTGCCTATGCGGCAGCTGCCTGTGTTCCTCACCTGCGGACCAATATGGTCCAAAGGACCAGAAAACATTTTTTTCCTGAAAGGCAGCCACCAGCGCCACGCATCTACTCTTCGGAATATTGTGTAGGCGTTTATGCATATTCAGCTGATAGAGTCTTGTCATGCCTTCTGCATGACAACCGACCACTTCTTGAGAAGTCAAAAATGACATAAAACAAGACAATACTAGCAACATGCTAGAAACAAAAAGTTCGCCCACCCACAGCTCAAATTCTATGTGAAATCTCACTGTGGCTTCCTGAGGTGGAGTCACTGTTGTGCGCCAACTTTAACTCTCAGCGCCACATGCTTTATTGTCTGACGTTTCGGCGTGATCACCCTCTATTCATGAACGTTCCCGGGAACGCCCTTGGCTTCGTACGGGAGGCGACCTCCTCGGAAGCTGGAAATGCCTATTCATAAAACGAATATGAACATGAAAACCAACCGCGTACCTGGAGGTGTGGAAGGGGTGCACTGAACACCACACCTCACGCAATTATCAGCATTGCTGGGCGATGGTAATATCGCTGTCCGTTGCTGAGCGATTTGCTCGTCGTTCGGTGATTCGCTACTACGCATTCGTTTCGAACACCTGGGACCGTATGCTATTCTCTCCCCAATCGTCCCCGGCCGGGTATGAGGCGGTCTCCTCCCAAATATGCACATCATGCGCCATCGATTTTTCGCGCCGTCCCCGTCCCCGAGTCGGGCGAGAATAGCATACGTCCCCTGGGGCCGTATGCTCTTGTACCCCGAGTCTCCCCAATGGGGGATTGGGGCGTGATATGATACGCTGATATTGATTGATTTTCCCCCAACGGGGGAACACGAGCAAACGGCCCCTGTAGCCGTGTTCATGAACGTTCCCAGGATCTTCCCGGAACTGCAAGATACGTAACACATTCTTCGTATGTGTTACATATCTTGCAGTTATACCACTCACGAAATCTTGAAGCATCACTAGATGACAGGAGAGGTATGCTAGATCACCTTGTCATTCTGGGACGAGCCGTATATCATACGATGCGGCTTCGAACGTTTATTCTAAATTTGTGTTCATCGTTTGCTAAACGCATCTGTGAACAGAATTATGGATCGTCTTCAGGTTGGCCCCTTTGCCCTCTAGCTGCGGGCAGGGAGAGCCAATCACAAGAAAGCTATCTGAACTAGTCT
This sequence comes from Heligmosomoides polygyrus polygyrus, assembly GCA_947396885.1. Classification (NCBI taxonomy): domain Eukaryota; kingdom Metazoa; phylum Nematoda; class Chromadorea; order Rhabditida; family Heligmosomidae; genus Heligmosomoides; species Heligmosomoides polygyrus. Next base: position 106,840,969 of record OX377201.1, read on the forward strand.
GGAAACTGCACTGGCAGCAGATCAGTGACAGCACATGGGGTAGAAGAGCGGCGTGATGAGACGGCGTGGCTAGTGGTTCAAATCCTGTTTGATACGGAATTTTCGCGCTTCTTAACACATTTCCGATGATGTCCACTCATTTATGCGGGCAGCAGAGAGGGCGCGACGGACGATGTCCACTCATTTGAGTGGACGAGAGAGTTTTGAGAAGAACTGTCGTGTTTGAAGTTTTTATTCGATTTTCATTTTAAATTCGCAAAATACAGTTACAAATCAATGTTGAGTTTGTGTAGGCAGAAAAATGATTGGCTTTATCGGAACTAACAAGAAAAGAGCTGTTCCCATTACAAAAACACGATAAACACACCTAACTCTAGACGAAAGTTGATGAACAAACTTCAGATGAAACATGAATTGAACAGCAACCTAGGTCCTGAATGTTTATGAAAATAAACGAACATTCAAAAAAACATTTCCCATCGTTGAAACACCTTAAACAAACGTATTTGCGCAAGCGAAGCAGCGCGTATGGACTCCCGTAACTTTCTTCTTGACAAACATCCTCTTTTTGCGGCTTACTGTTCAGCCTTTCATAGCAACTTGTACAGTCCTTCCAGATTCTTCCTGGATTAGAAGTAGCCTCTTCTAGACTCTTATTTTATTTTTTAAAGTACTTACAAGGGACGATGAGTGGACACCCGCACGCGATCCAGAAAAGCATCCGGCCGTCGCGCGCATTGGGTGCGAAAACGCTCTCGTCGTAAAGGGGCTAAAGCAGGTATGCCTCGATCAAACAAAGCATTCTACGGTAAATCGCCGCAAAAGAGATCACCAGAAAGAAGACTAGTTTTTTGGTGCCACTCTAGTATCACGCCTCCAGAGCTGGACAAGTTTCTTCACCGAAACATGGTCTAGAAGGTTTATTGAACCCCTCATCACCTATAAGAAAGATAGAGTGAGCACATAATGACTGAACAGGTAATGTTGGATTGTTAAAAGGTATTAACAGAAACTGGACAGCGAAGGTTGTTTTCGGTCGACAGCTGGAAGTCATTCGAAGATCCAAGAGGGAAAGTGATGGACGTTTCCGCAGAAACACCATCACAAATACAACTATTAGTCGTACATTTCTTCTTGCCATCCAAGGGCATGTACAAACATCTTAGCTCCTTACCTGTATTAACACACGTGTAAAGTTCCCAATCCATTCCCGTGACTCAATTCTTCAAATTGTGGCGTTCATTCTTGTCAATTTTCTTCCTATACATTCAGAGCTTTTCTCACGTACTCATGGTGCGGCGAGAGATGCCTGCGCTTTCACCATGGGTATCGCGGCTTGCTGTTAAAACCCCGGTGGTTCTCGAGATCTTCTCGAATCCTCCACTCGCCTCTTTTTAAAGTGCTACGCGACGTTGTAGACCTTGTGCGAGTACAGTGTGTGTTGATCCTTAAACTCAAACTTGGGTAACTAAACCTTTATCTCACTGTTTGTTACAGGATGTTTTGTTGCGATCAAAACTCCTGCGCCAGACGGGACTCGAACCCGCATCTTCTGCTTTCCGGGGAGCGATGTTCGCCTTACACCACCGGCGCTGTTTGACCGCACGTAACATCCGCGATATCCTCGAGGCCTTTCAGCACCCAACCGTGATACGGGATGAGCCGGTCGTTGATATCAACATGGAGCCGGTTAAGCTGAAGACCTTACTAGTAACAATGTTCTCACTTTATCTCACTGATTTACATCTATATGCGCATGATTAATAAGAGGCTACCGTACAGGAGAATGATTTACTTAGTTTACGCTACAGTTAGGGCGGACGAGAGGAGCTACGTGATCAACATAGAAAAAGCCTGGGAGTTTTGGCTACAGTGAGGGGATGACGAGATGAGCTAAGTGATCAAGATATAAAAGGCATGGGAGCGGCGCCAAGAGTCTCAGTATAGCCTATTGATTGAACAATTGGACACATGCAATTTATGAACAGTTAGCTAGGAGCCAGATGACTAGTAATAGCGACCCAGGTCTCGCTATAGCGAGACGTTTCAAGACAACAAATCAATATTGTTACCCTACTGGCATCATAGAGCACTCATCTTACAGCGGCTACACTATTCTGCGTTTTATCGCCTGCAGTGATTGCCAACAGCTGTTAGAATTTGAAAATTTCCTTGAACTATCTGACGGTTGCTAGTATAAATCATTGTTTGTCTTCTGGCCATGTCTATAGCAACTGTTCATAATGAATAGGATTTCTGTACCAGTAGAAATTGCGTTATTTATTTATTTATTATTAATACATCCATAGGGATGTGCCACCAATGATCGAGAACAGGCCGCTAAGAAATTGCCCGGAAAGAACACGAATAGGAAAAAAACTCAGAACTCAACTTACAATCAGCGAAAACGCTAAAAACGCTATCGAGAACCTTGAGGAAAGGCCCACCATCTATGAACCTGCGCATCTATGAAGTAGAAAACAACCAGAGAAGGGTAGGACAGCCAACCCACAAGTAACATGATCACTAGAGAAAACCAGACGAGCTTGAGTATGAAGACTAGTCCTTCTTGGTAACGTTTTCAGTTGCGATTTCACAGAAAGCTTTGGTTGATTGTGGCACATCTTTTAATAAGTGCGATCACCACAGGATAGTCGAGCCACAAAGCACCCCATCTTACTACGCCGCTCCTCCACCGCTTGCGCCAGCACAGCGCCTGTGCAATTTCCGTCCTACTCGGGCTCGCTCTCTTGTGAATGGCCCGCTCTGACGGTCCACAACACCGGTTCTGGGTGCGTTTAGAAGAATTCGAACACATATTTAAAATCAGCGTTCGAAACCACATCTCCTGATACACATCCTATCTCGAAGTGCATGCTCACCTAGTGTCCTTTTTCTGTGGAATAAAATGAAAGTATATGCTCTTCCTCTTCTGTCGCTTTTCTTTCAGGACATGATCAAAGCACTTATCTTTTGCGCTCTTATTGCAAGCACACTCGCCAGCACGAAGTGTAAGGTCAACGGGAAGGAATATGCAAATGGAGAAACATGGGTCAGTCTTGCAATACATTTTGTATGCGAATGGCTAGCTCCTACATTTTAGATCGACAATAAGAAAGAATTCAAATGGAAGTGTTACGCTAGTCCCAATATTTGGAAGGCAGTACCCATTGCGTGCATTACGGATAAAGGATTTGAGGTATGAACACTCATTCCGCCTAAGAAATATTAGAACGTTTCTTCTTTAAAAAAGAAGGAACACAGGATGCATAAAATTATCACAGTGGAACTTCTCAAACTCAAATGCGGATTTCACAACGAAACTTAGAACCTTGCAACTTTATTCTCTTACTAAGAGAAACAAGTCAGAGTCATTCGAAATGGCCGCCTTTCACACGAACACAATTCCTCACACGAGTGATGAAACGCCTCACAGGTGTTGCAAAGGTAGTCGTCGCTCATTTCATTTCACGCTTTCGTCAGAGAAGCTTTCAGAGACGTCAAACTTGCATGTCGGGTAAAGCAGATTTCGCTCTCAGTTAATGACCAGGCTGAGAAGCCAAGAGGGCTTAAATTCGGTGAGTTCGAAGGCCAGCCCTCGTGCGCAAATAAAGTTCGGGAGTTCACTTCTGCACCACTATTGTGTTGTCCTCCCCTTATGTGCAGGCGTGGAGCTTTGCTAGAAGCACCAACTGTCATTTTCAAAGAATGCGTCGGCCCAGGGATTCAATACGTCCTCCAAAATCGTTTTCTAGCTTTCGTCCTTCTGAATTTTGACACAGGTTTTGACAAAAATTAATGCAGACTTGCAGGTTGAAGTGATTGCACCCAAACTATAATTGAGGCTGTACGTGCCGTTCTAGCTATCCTTCACGGTTAGCAGCATCAACATTCCGCGAAAGAAGGCTGGTAGTACGAACATACAAGTTTTCGCCGCGCGCGCGGCGGCCTTTGCCGCACATGCGATGAATCGCACTGACGCGTCGCTCCTGAGTGGGGTGTTATGAGGAAACGGAGCTCCAACAAACTCCCGAGTTACGCTGCACTGTATCTAGATATGTGGCTTTTAGATATAAAGCTTCGTGCCACGAAAGAACCCAAAATCATCTCACAATAGCAGCAGTTGTCTATTGCTTGGATTAGGTCATCCAATTCCCACCCAAAATAACCATTTCCTCTAATTAAGTGCACCGAAGAACCCTCAAGTAGCTGAGCAGAGGTGTTCAAAGCAGGTTATGCAGTTAAAAGAGCGTTAGACTTCGTAACTGTATCAGCACACACTATGTAGATGTCGCGTTTGCCGCAGCAGTCGCCGCGGCTGCCGCGCGTTTTTGTATGTTAAGCTTGCTCTCCGCGAAAGAATGCGATCTTTTTGACGATTTGCCAGGTTCCAGCGTGAAAACTTTCTCATCGGTGCCTGCCATTCACAACCTGGTTCTGCAACTTCTTGCATCTTCGTAGTTGTAGAACTTTCATTCTCTCAGTCAGCATGTGAACCCGTTGGGTATGGTATGGATATATCTTGAGCCTTTTCCTGACTATGGTTCGAGCACCGTTATCATAAATATTGAGTTCTTGAGCGTTTTTCGCAAAAAACGTACAACAACTTTGCTTACGAACTTTTTTAGTGGTGCTTCATTTAACACGTCATTTTACACTCATTAATATGTATTCCTGCTTCAGGTATGGCCTCATGACATACGCGTCGAGGATGGAGTTTTATATTCCTGCCACGAGGCAGGCTATGAACTGCTCGAGTCCCGGCGGCGTGTAGTTTAAACCTATATTTGTATTGAGTAAACAGCTTCGTTTTGAATTGTTTCTCATTTTGTTTTAAATCCAGACGTGCGAGGCCTAGTGGCCAGCTTAAATACTGACTCGAATCTTGTATAAAACAAGGCTTGTCTAGGAGATCTAGGCGCTCTACTGCTTCGGTGGAAGAACATCACCTTAGGGAGTTTTTATACGCCCGCAGCTGTGCAATTGCAGTAAGAAAAAGAAAGGTGTACGTTAGCGACAAAACGTCCAACTCTAGAAGGAGTCCGCTCTCCTTACTTTCAAAAAAAAAACGATGTGGTGTCCTGCTCCTTCATTGGAGACTTTGCCCTAGATGGGCTAGACGGTGGTTTAGTGGTCTTTAATAATTATTTATTAAATGAGCTGCGGACGGCCCAAATAGATGATACTGCCCATGGACCAGCTCTCCGCCTAGCTGTTCCTAACATATGGGGCACAGATGGCGGGGCGTCGCGCTCTTTGTGCGAGACAAACGACGTTAAACACAGGTGTGTATGCATAAGGAGTGTAGCACCGTTCCTTATCCTTATCGTTTAATGCGTTTTATAGCTATAAATTTATTTGCCGATCTCCCATGCACGTCAGCGGATCCACAAAGACACTGACCCCCCCCCCCCCCCTTCCTCGTGAGATATGCATCGCGAACGCAGTTGTGATCGAATATTTTGGTTGTTAGGTTGAAGTAGTTTAGTTTGTTAACAGCTTCCTGTTATTGATTAGTTTGTCACTTAGACTTGTGCTGTTGCTGGCTTCGCCGAGCCATGTTGTGACAGGCTCTGTAAACATAGCTCTTCGAGGATTGGCTTATCCCTTTTTGCATTCTTTCCATATAAAAGCTGCAAGCGCATTCCTCGGAGCATTTTTTTGCCTCTTGAGTCGCTGCACTGCGCTCCCATTGCTTCTCTTGGTGGGGGCAGAGTTGTTCTCCTATATAATTAATTTGATTAATCCGTTTAAAATGGTTAAATTACCCAAGTTTGAGGTGGCTGCAAATAAACTCGTTGTATGAGCGTTCTGTCGACGTGGTTTGTGGCAAGAACTGTGCCAACCCAATGATCGCCGAATGCTATTTCGCTTGTTTATATGCCTATGCTCACCTGGCGCTGTTTATCCCAAAATACTTTTGCTTTCGCCACCTTAAAAAGTTGAGACAGAGAGAATGTTTTTGGCCGCTGAACGTATGTTAAACGATTTTAGAAAAACGCTAGAAACAAAAAATAGGAAAGCCACTTTTCCTGAACGATAAGACGTCGACGACGCGTCACACCTTTTTGGCAACGTGGCACCGTGTGACACGATGTCATGTCATGGGCCCGGCAAACAACAAAAACGTTTCAGGCTTTTCTTTCTCGTAGAGCAGTCACACAAAACGGTTTCGCAAAGAACTAGGAAAGGGGAAGAGGACTCTGGGTTTTGCCTGGCCACACAGATGCTTTGTCGGTGGTCATCTTGGATGATAATTCCATACCGGTTCTTATTCCACACCTCGTGTATATCTTGTTGCTGAAGGCTCGTTCATTTTTCTCCATCTGCTGATGCTGAATTGTTTATTTCATATAGCAGTGCCACACTCCATGTCTTGAACTTTAGCTGTTTACCTTCTGAGAACTTAAAACGTATAAGTAACGTAAAGTTTTTCTCCATTTGAAATAATGGTTTGCAGCTAATTGTATTTTTTACCGAAATTTAACGATTTACCGGAAGTTTAACGAGAATTTCCGTTGAAAATTTTAACGCACAAAATTTTGTGTGCACTCCAACTGTGAAATTCAATCTTTGCAGAGATCACATGTAATTCCAAAAAAGGAACGACTTCAATATCTATGTTTTCAGTGGTGGTAGCTGATACAGCTGAAAGGTAACTCACATGCGTCTGGATGTTACGTTATGAAACAAAACTTACGAAATGAGTTACGATACTGATACACTTTGATGAGCCAATGCAACAAGATCATTCAGGGAAAGTAACAGAATTATTCACCCATAATCATGGATGTGCGGAATTTCCGTTTCCGTGTTCCGAATTCCGGTTTCCGGCCATTTTGGGCTCTTCCGTTCCGTTCCGTGTTCCGCCAGTTTTTGGTCCGGAAGGCGGAAACGGAAATAGGCACTGTTCCACACTGTTTTCTATTGAACATGATCAGCTTGTCAATTGAAAAGAGTTCTCCTTCAATTGTGAGAGAAATACTGTTTGATAACTCCAGTATCAGTATTCTTGAAATTGGTTAGGCTACCAAAAAATCACTCAAAATGGCAACGGCTGGGCGCAGGGCAAAATTAGTGTGCCACAAAGGCTATGCATGCACTGTATGCAAATAAAATGCACTCAAAATTTTAATAATCATAAAATTCTTGATGCATTAGCTGCAAATAGCTCACAAAAACTTTGTATTCTTCATTTCTTTGTATTCTTTATCAGCATATCGCGCAGTATAATGAAATAAAGGGTTCAGTGAGGGTTGTGGCATGCGCTTGTCTGCTCCAAGATTACATCAGTGTTCCTGATCAAAGGTGCAATTCTTAGTTTTTAATTTCGTTAGGTGTGATACTCATCAATGGGGAGTTATGCGATTCATTGTTTAATGAAACATGACGAATATCTAGCATGAGCTGTTATTTCGATTGACTATGGTGACTATTGAGTCGGTTAGGAATACCGTTCAAAAAATATCAGCATTAAAAAAGTCAGCAGAAAGCCCGTTGTAGGAACTAGATATGGAAAGAGTGCATGCTGAAATAGTGAGAAATCACCACCTATATATAAAAGAGTTTGTCCGTCGAGTGATCTAATCTAAGTGAGATACGCCGCATTCGCCGCATCACCCACAGCGAGAGCGGTCGAATGTTCTAACCTAAGTGAGGTACGCCGCATCACCCACAGCGAAAGCGGTCGAATGATCTAACCTAAGTGAGGTACGCTGCATCACCCACAGCGGGAGCGGTCGAGTGATCTAACCTAAGTGAGGAAGGCCGCATCACCCACAGCGAGAGCGGTCGAATGATCTAATCTAATAAGTGAGGGATAGCCATTAGAACTAACCACTTGCTCCGCTGGCAATATGTCAGCTCCTGCTGGAGTACCACGCAAACTTGCACATCAATCCATGCCGAGACTGCTTTCGTCGCTGAGGGGAACATCGGAGATGGGTTGTGCGCAAGCGCACAACTCGGCTAGGGAAGGGACTCCGGGGTGTGGGCCATCCAGGCGGCTCGTGCCAAGAATGCTTTCGTCGCTGAGGGGGACATCGGAGATGGGTTGTGCGCAAGCGCACAACTCGGCTAGGGAAGGGACTCCGGGGTGTGGGCCATCCAGGCGGCTCGTGCCAAGAATGCTTTCGTCGCTGAGGGGGACATCGGAGATGGGTTGTGCGCTCTTCGAGCGCACAACTCGGCTAGGGAAGGGACTCCGGGGTGTGGGCCATCCAGGCGGCTCGTGCCAAGAATGCTTTCGTCGCTGAGGGGGACATCGGAGATGAGTTGTGCGCTCTTCGAGCGCACAACTCGGCTAGGGAAGGGACTCCAGGGTGTAGTGCGTCCAAGGTGCTCGTGCAGGAACTGCTCCCGTCTCCCAGTGCTCTCCTGTAGCGGCGGTGGAAGAGCCGCGATCCGCCACCGACCGCTCAACGACCCTCCTCCATATCGACTGACCATGGTGTCGGTGGATATCGAAAATGGCCACGTCGATATGACGCGACATCAAGAGAATCTGGTTAGATCTAAGTAAGACCTAAGTGAGGTACACTGTATCATCCACAGCGCGGTCGAAATTTCCCATTGAACGTGGGAATTGCTGCAGCATGGAAAGCGCATCCTTTTGCTGCTTGACAACAGCACTTGCGCGCGTTCCTGAGCGTCCAGATTCAGAAGCCGTGCCGTCGACTTCCTGACATTAGCATAAGAAGACCACTAAAGGGGGCAGAGTATAAGGGGAAACTTCGAGGGTGGAGAATCGACAGCGACCAGGAGGTAGCGACTTGGAGGAAGCATCGGGATGGGGGGGGTCGATAGGGGGATCAATGAAGCATTAAGGAGGGACCAGTAAGGAGTTAGCAATTGGGGGGGGGGGAGCAGTTGAGAAGATCAGTAAGGGGATCCATTACCAGTAAGACTGTACGGATTTAGATGTGACATCGATGACACGCAATGGGCGTTCGCTCGCCATCGTCGTGTGTGAGCGTGGGAGAGCTACTTAATTGGGGAGAATATTAACGAGGATTCCTAGGGATCGACGAGGAAGAAGGGACTTGGAGGCGGAACCTCGACGGGGAACCAGCAAGAAGGGAGCCGTAAGAAAATTTATACGCGAAACAAGGAATCTGCTATATGCGCATCCTCTTCATGCTCGATACAGCGGCAACTGTGCGCGCTTCTGGTCCTCTGCATACAGAACGTGGGTCTTCTGAGGTGCTGGTTTCAGAGGACAGGTCCTCTACGCCGCCCTAGAAGCATCTGAATTAAGGAATTGTGTCACCGGCGTGCTGCGGCGTACAGCCGCTTTCAGAATTCCACATGAGAATAATTTTTTTCCTTTCCTAGAATAATATTCTGTCCGCCTGCCTATGACACCTCACCGTGCAGATTTAAGAGGAGACAATTTCCTGTGCGTTTGGCCTACGCAATGACAATAAACAAGAGACAGGGACAAAAATTCGACAGGGTCGATGTATACCTCCCCACCCCAGTTTTTTCTCATGATCAACTGTATGTGGCGTGCTCACGTGTTCGACAGAGATCCCATCTGAAAATTTGGCTACCACCAGGACGGAAGACTATATCAAACGTAGTATTCACCGAGATGTTTTGAGTAAAAATTGAACCATTTTCGTCGCGCTATCAATAATTTTTTTTTCAAGCGCACATCTTTCTTTGTACAAAAGTAGTTCCTGAGAAAAAGCCTAACTGTATCACCCCGCGAAGCGGGCAAGTGCGAGACAGGCCGTTAGGCGTGTCGCAGCACTTGTAGTGAAATAAGCCCCTGAATTTGTTTTCGTTTATTGCTCTAGCCATAGCTAAAAAGTTATCAAAACAACATTATGAATTCATGCTTCGTTATGTTATGTTATGATGAGGATGCGCATTAATATGTAGAAGATTCTGCTGCTCGCCAAGTTCTGAGCAAGAAAAAGTGCCCTAGAGGCCGCTTCTGACGCTGTTTCAGATGCACTTTCGAAAAAATGGCGAACATGTGTCATTTCCGTTTCCGCGTTTCGTATTCCGGTTTCCGGCCATTTTTGAGCGTTTCCGTTCCGTGTTTCGTCTTCCGCTTTCTCCAGAAAAATTTTCGCACATCCCTGCCCATAATGGAGAAGTGCCGGATTCGACATTGTCTGCAGCGGCGAAGCCGGCGACCGACGCTGGTCACTTAAAATGGCGACAGTACGGTATTTGCACACGGAACTCCACCTTCGCATCAGTGGTGGATGGCGTAGCCATGCAGTTTACAGTGACGGGCGACAGACGCGGGGCGGGTGCTCGTCGTACACTCCGTCCGTCTGCCGGTGCTAATTTCGACGTTTGTTGTGACTATGATGTTGCTCATCAACCCAGAAACATACATTTCCGTACTCAACAAGTCACATGAGGACTGTTGTGACGTTTCCAGCACAGAAGTGTGCTAGTTGGAGGAGTATTTCACGCAAATTTACTGTAGAACTCTTCATTTCAAGGAAACCGCGTGGGGCCAGATACGTACGTTATTTGACAATCATCGAAGAGACGAGAAGCTGAGTCTTGTTCACCGCATATATCGACTCTTAAAGTCCTCGACATCCTTTCCGACTACTTTAGTGCTCAACACCCTATGAGTCAGACTGTAGCTGTTCCTTAGATCAATCAATAGGGTTTCCTCTGTCTTCTGCTTATTCATTTGAGTGCGTGGTGCCTTTCCATAATAACTTCTTTGTGCATCGGCCCATTGGTAGCTGGGCACCGCCTCTCCGCACTTCGAGAGGACCTCTGGCGGGCTGTCCGCCGTCACACCATTTTCCTGTTCGTTTAAGGGCTCATCGCCCATATAATCTCATCAGCATTTATTTGTAATATCAATACATGTGTAACTGTATAGAAAAAAGTTTAGTTACACAAGTTTGAGGTTCTGATCTACACCCAAGACCCGCGTGGCAAACAATTGGCGAGCCTCTACACGGTACAAGTGCTAGTGACTGAACGGATAATCGCTTTGATAAAGGACTATCGTAAGATCGATTAGATCATAACACATTTTCCCCGATTTCCTTGGAAAGTAGAACTTTTGTAAAAACATCACCTGAAACTTTTCATTCACAGAAGGAAATTTATGGCCTAGCCCTGCGCTCCAGCTATGATTTCCAGTTTCATAGGCCGAGATACTGCTATTGCGTCTGAAAAACCTAATGGCAACTCGCTGAAGCGAAACGATTTGAAGGTTGTCTCATTAGCAAGGGCCTCCTATCGGTGCTCATATTAGCCGGTATAATTCGAGGTTTCGGTCCAAGAGCATCGGCGCTTCTTTCCATTCCGTCAGTTCCGTAGGCCAGGTGTTGAGTATATCCTACTCCGCTATCAATACAGTGTAGTGAAATTCACAGAATCAGCCGTCGCAGTGCAATCCCGTGCCGTTGGGTGAAGGGGCGGTAGTATACTATAGTGTTGACTAGTGATCGCGTATTTTATGCTTTAATGCTTGTATGTCTAGGTAATTGTTGTGTATATTGTCTATTTGCGGTATCTTGTAGTAGTATTCTCAGTGTGAATTGCTTCTAGGCAGCAATTTTCGTAGAATATGTGTTGCATTAACTATCTGTATGCGTCTAGCCGTGAATCCGGTGCGCTGCAGCCGAGCCCGCCGGCCTGCCAATAGGAGCGGGGAGGCGTGGCTTCTCCCGCCTGGCGTCATAAAAGGCGACTGCCCGGAGCAATTGGCATTCTTGAGTTTTGTGTGCGGTACTGAGCGGGCGCCCGGAGAAAATGGCATTCTTGATTCTTGTATGCGGTACTGAGCGGTAACTTCGACCGATATCCCAATAAAGGGTTAAGAATCACGGTGCCAGCATAGATCAATGAAATCGTTATAGGCCTCTCCTTGTACGGAGCGATTGGCCGAAATCATTATAGGCCTTTCCTTGCGCGGTGCGATAAAGCGTAAAACGAGAGAGAAGAGAATCTTATAATCTGGTAGTCTGTCTGGTAGTCTTAGCAGTCTAGCCATGCTATAGCTAGGTTATGTCCTCGTCCTCGGCGGAGGAGAGCACAAGCAGCAGCAAGCAAAGAGACTTGACTGGCGTGTCCGGACTAATACGTACGAATGACCACTTGCTTCTAAGGTGTGAATGGCTGGTCTCTTTACTTAGGATTTGCCATATTATCATGTTAAGCTTGGGCAATCAGCTTACGTCTTTCTCCCCGCACGTGTCTACTTTTATCTTCGCCATTTGTTTCCATCACTAACAAGGTTAACCATCTGTTCTCTTTTTACTTAATTCTCACGTACAGATAGTTTTTCTTCAGCCATTTAGTGTAATGCTGTTGCTCACATTCACGCTATCTGCAGATTACTACATGCTGACCACAACCAAACTCCTAAGGCGGGCATCGTCCTTCAGTCAGCGAGTGGCGCGGCGTTATGAAAGCTATCCATACTGATTAAGCGGCGCAGGATACCAGTAGTTTTCCTAGCGCCGTCCAGCTAGGCAAGCATAAATTCCACCGAGATCCCAAGTTACCCTACTTCGGATTTATACCAGCGGTGAGCCGGCCCAGCGGTCGGTCTGACTACTCTCTGAGACTTCGCCCTAGTAATTAGCAAAACCAAATAAATAAAAATGGCGTTGATCAATCCGTTCTGAGACGCGTTCCACTCTTACGGAATATCGTGAATGCGAAATGAATGCATGTCCCATCTGTGCCATAACTTGCGGAAAGCGTTCTATCCTTCGTATTCCATTTTGTCAACCAAAAAAGGTTTAGAACGAGCTCTTAATTAGTCCCTGTCCAGCGCCAGAGTAGCCCAGTGTATCTCATAGCTCCAAATGCAAATAGTATGATATTTTCATTCGCAATAAAATAGCTATTCAGTATCATTACCAAAATAGCGGTAGCGCACCAAGATAACACCTGTTCAATGTGGTAAGATATCACTACCACTACAACGTGTTTCACGTCGGCTACAGCTCATTCTGTACATTGTATCTGCATGAAGCAGACGGTGAGTTCCAGCGCATTCATTTCAGGGGACTGGAGACAGACGAAAAGACAAAATAACTTGTAGCCGGGGACAGTTCAGGCTTGCAGAGGGACAGTCCACTAATAGCAGAACTCAAAGCCATCGCTTTCGCCAACATATCGCGCGTGGCGCTGTTCGCGTTGGGTGGCGCATCGCCTTGAAAGTGACACTAGCCGGAATGCAACGATAAGCACATTGGATAGACTGCAACACCCGGGTAAACTTTCTGGTAGAGAACTACGTTCTTCTCAGTCACTTTGAACAGCACCAACTATTCACTAGCACCGGAAGGTGCTAGTCCACATAGGAAGGGGATGAACATTAGACCAGGACTAAACGCGTGTGATAGTCAGAGGTGTCAGCCGTATGCAGTTGGCTTCTTGGAGCCAGATTCATCAACGACTTACAGCAACGCAGCGGTGAAAATACATCCTTAGGGGTCGTTCAGAGCTCCATCGCGGCGCGACGCGACGTAATGATAATCTTAAGGCCCCGCAGACTTGTGCGGCCAGCGGCGGGCGGCGGACGGCGAAATCGATGAGTCACGCCGCTCAACGGCGGTTGCCGGCCGGCCAGACGCGCCGCTCAGCGGCGACGGCGAGGTACTGTAGTATTTCTAGTCGGGACCATCTGGCGACGCGCCCGTTGTCGCTCTGGATCCCTGCCGCGAAAGGGCAGAGCGCAGACAGACTTTCCCGGCCCGCTGGAGTGTCGCCGTCTCGTAAGATTTAAACCATTTTCGGCGGTGTCGCTCCAGCGATAAGCCGCGCTATCAAGGATCTGGCTGTAGTTTTCTCTGTAATAAATTGCTGTAAGTCGTTGATGAATCAGGCCCTTGGTTGGTTGTTTTCGCCTCGGTGATCGGTCGAGAAATTCCTTATCATTATCACTGCTTCGAACAACTCGTGCAGCATCGCATTCACTCTCTCACCTGCGCGTTCGGAGAGCGGTCTTCATAAGCTTTGCTATTTATTTGCGAGCTCTAATCTCGAAACATAATTATAAGGTGAGCACTGATTTCCGTATAGACTTGAGGTTCATACTTCTTTTTATTGGGCGCTGCGTATCGCATATCTCTCGTAAAAGGCTTGGAATTCCTATAGGATGCGTAGTCAGCGGGATGAAAGTCGTTGTAGTGCTATGCGATCGGGTTCAATCCCAATGGGGGGGCACTCCACAATCGCTCGCAAATGGCAGTTTAGCCATAAACACATGTAACACATACATCAGCGAACTACCTGATCCCCCTCCCCTGGAAATCATCGATCCAAACCTGAAATAAAAAAATCGTTACGAAATAGACGACGAAAAGCGAACAACGCGAACAACATACAACAAAATAAAAAGGCCATCGGGTGATGCGTACTGCCCGCAGACGTCACTCTATGGGGTCGTTTAGTGTGCACGTGACGCGCGACGCAATGCAGCGATAAACTCCCACATCGATTCATCGCGCCGCGCGATCGATATGGGTGCTCACCATAACATCGCGTCGCGCTTCGCGTGCACACTAAACGACCCCTATGTGTTTCCACCGGGAGGCAGACATAACTCCAACGCCGCGCGAACCCCCCTGGTGTCGCGCACGGTGCGCGACGAAATTGGACGATCTGTCGCGGTCCGATGCTTCCGACGGCTAGAAACGCTTCCTACAGGGACATGCCTTTGCCTTATTTCATTGGAGATGGTATATGAATGAGGTTTCAATAATGATCAGCGACAGTTTATACAGGAATCCTGGTCAGGTGGATGGTTTCTAGCGTCAGTATTTGCCATCTACAACTTCTTCCGTCAATTTTTACCCGTGATTATGGTTATACTACGAAAAAGGTCACTATCACCCATTCTCGGATCAATTGTCCTACTGCAGACTGTTGCCTACCACATTCTGTGGGATCTTAAGTTCCTTGCTAGAAATATGGTCTGGGAGCTTAAACACTTTCGCACCAAATGCGTGCGTATCGACCCAGTCAACGTGTGGAAACAGGCTCCAGGACCTAACTCCAACGCGACGTCGCGCGCTAGCGTCGCGTTGGAGTTAGGTCCTGGAGCCTGTTTCCACACGTTGACTGAGTCGATACGCACGCATTTGGTGCGCGGGAATTTGAAAACGTGGTTTACGTGCGGAGCCACTGGACCCTCTTCATGTTTTTGCAACCATCTTTTTTCAATATTCCAGCGATGGGACCCGCCATTTTTTGGGGAGGGGATCAGGTAAGCTCGTTTATATGTTATGCTGCGTGGGTTTTTCTTCAATAAGGTGTGCTTTACAAGCGATTATGGAGTGGCCCCCCATTGGGATTGAACCTGCGATCGGAAGCCCTGCCTGCAGATGCAAGCCCTGCTTACGAGACTTCTTCTCGCCCCCAAGGAATACCCGAGGGTCGAGAAGAAGGGCCAAAACTCAAGAGACCCTGGGTGCATTGGCCACGTATTCAAGCTTAGTGGTGCGTATTGATCTTACTTACCTGCTATGGAAGCTTCAGCACGGACGCTTGGCTCACTCCATAGGCTCATCCTCCCGCTTGTACACACCGGGGCCAGCGGGACGAACATATATAACACGGCAACAACTTTTGAGAAGACGCGAACCCATGGATGCAACCTCATCAAACGCGTTGACTGGGACTCACTCCTCACCTCTGCACGCGGCACACCGAGCAGCGAATCAGTTTCATCGCGAATACGTAGTGAACATAAACAGACAGAAGGAACAACGGATCAGGGAAGATGCATGCAGTGGTCTCCCAGGGTCGAATGGATTTAGTTACCTAGGTCGCAAGTGTGAGCATAGTGCTCCCTGGACCTCGCGGCCGTCTCGAGGTGTTGCTTCCGTGTTGTGCACTGCAGGACCGATGCCTCACGACGGCCATCCGGAATGGAAAACGGGAGCACGACGTTGTAAAACTCGGTCGCGGGAAAGCAGGACGATCAATGCAGCACGCGCGAGTCGAATGAGGCGGTGCGCGGCGACCAATGTGCTGACCTCAGTGATTTTCCCATGCTCTCCGGCCGATCGATGGCGCTTCGTTGGCAAACTGATATGAAAAACAACATTACCCGGTTCAATCACAGGAAAGAGGAGCGATCGCGGTTTCCACATTCGCGGTGCTATCGCTGTCAGGGATTTCGGCTGCATTTTCTCTATTAAGTTGATGTAGGTCGTTGATGATTCCGACCCCAAATCGAAACTGTTTGATCCAGTGGCAAATTTTGCGTTTCTTAGCAAGGTCCTACCCAAATGCAGCGTTGATGCTACGAGCGACACCGGCGTTGTGTCCATTTTTCCAATCTTATTAGTAGAGCCTCGAATATCACGTTGATTTGAACGACTTAAAAACTCCGAAGTAGGCAACTTTATCAGAAAGGCCATAAATGGTGAAAAAGCGGAGATGCCTTGCATTCAGGCTATGTACAGTGTCCAAGACGCTAACATTTGGAACCACAAAAAATCGACTAGAAATTGAGGTAGCGAAATCAGACATTTTATATGCAACGGGCTCATATGCAACGTACGACTAAATTGTTGTGGTGCACGGTCGTATTATAACAGTTCAGTAACAGTAGAATAATAGCATCAGTGAACACGAAGCCAGAAAAGGCCAATTACTCACGCTCCATAGAAACACGTCGAGTTTTATATATATTGGTTAGATCGCTATATTACCCTACAAAATATATAAATCAACAAAATGCACACAAAGGTTGGCAACGCTGTGTTGAATCGAATGGCTTTCATTTTTATGAATAAAGTTGTGTATGGGCCAAGTTATGACATTTTGAAGGACTTTAGTGTCGGTGACGTGACTCCTATGAGCCACGATACCGTGTCCTATCAGGCAGGCACCTGAGACTCGACTGGGTCACCAAACCAGAAGGCGGGGCTAGCAAGGCAGTCTGGTGACAGTTCGGCATAGTGAGCAGTCTGGCCAACTTGCTCACCTCCTCTTCCCTGTCCAGCTAGACCGAGTGCGACCAGAACCGGTCTGGCGACAAGGGAGCTGCGGCTCTCCCTCGATAGGTTACCTAAGTAGTTAGCATTGTGTTAGACGAAGTAAAGTGATCAAGATAGAGTTTGTCCTGTAATGTAGAGAAATCCATACAGACAATACCACTGATGCTCTACAGAATCCTAGAGGGATTTTGTACAATCGGCTATTATTTTTGCAACAATCTAAGCTAATCTTTTGTTTAGCTGTGGTTCTTCTTTCTTCTTTTCCAGCAAGGGATACCACATAGATGTGCCAAAAGTAAGATATAGCTACCACTGTCCTACGCGCGCTACGGGAAAATATTATGATAACTACAGGGACAAGATTCATCGACGATATCGCCGGTATCATGTCATCGCGGTTTCACCATACCGGCCTACGTAGTAACCGACACAGAGAGTTCAACCCCAAATTTACTACATGGCATGTTGACGAATCGCGGTATCAGTGGGTGTGGCGGTACTTTTCTCTGTGACCGGCCGGTAAGCCATTGATAAATTTGAGTGCAGATTCATGAACGCGGCCGGCGGTAAATTCTGCCCTGATTTACTTCGACGGGCACTTACGGGCCACTTGCCGGGAACTTACCTCTGTTTCTGATTCATGACCGCCAAAGCAAGGGTTTTGCTGCCCTGCGCCTCCTAGACGCCCCTATCGAGTATTGATTTGGCGGGTGAGTTCTAACGGGCCAGGGTCGTTGCGCTGGAAGGGAGCAAAGTAACCCCTTTCTTTGGCGGTAAATGTTTTCGGACGCGATAGCGAAGTACCTCGAAACTTAGCGCTGATTTTTCCCGTTGCGCGTTCATGAATCGCGGGTAAGTGGTGGATGTCGATAGATTTCAAACTTACCGGCCGGTAAGTCGTTCATGAATCCCGGCCCTGGCCTCAGTAAAGGCGGATCCTTGCGATCCTTGCATTGAAGCGCAAGAAAGGAGTTAGAGTGCACTTTCCCGCGTTCGATCTTTCATGTGTTAGGTATGCATCAACTCTTTCATGTAGTGATTCAGATATTAGCTCAAGATAAATGACACTGATGGCATAGTTAACTACAGAGAATTGAGGACCGATCCTCAATAAACTGATTCAAAGTTATAATTTAGGACATGATTAAAACACTTATCATCTGTGCTCTTGCTGCAAGCACACTCGCCACGAAGTGTAAGATCGACGGGCACGAATATAAAAATGGAGACACATGGGTTGGTCGTGCCATCTAATAAGTTTGTGAATAGCTACGAACTTCACTTTAGATTGATGCCAGGAGCCAGTTCAAAATGAAGTGCACGACTGGTCCTGGTTATTGGGATGCATTTCCCATTGCTTGCGTCACCCCCTCTGGACATGAGGTATGAGAAGTATTTTCAATCTAGAACTATCACAACGTTTCTTCGCAACAAAGAATCGTGCCTTACGTTCTTCTTCTTTCTCCTTAAACCCGGCAGAGACTTCAGAAACGGATGTCAAATTCAAGATCTGCACCTCCCTGGGGGAAGTTTGGGTGAAAAATTTTCTTCGACCAATCCTCAACCTCCGGAGTCGTGAAAGTACAGTAGCACCTCAATGGACGCTTAAGTTGGCTTACTGAACGTCACTGTTTAACATTCGTTGAAAAATTCAAAACATTGTATAATACAGAACGGAAAAAAGTGAGAAATGTGAGTGAAGCAGAGCTCACAGTAAACCCTTACTTGACAATTTAGAATGAAATAAATGTGTAGGAGATGTGCAAGAAGCAACCTGGTAGGTCACTCCAAAGACGAGAAGAGGTCGAAAACATTTTCGCCAAACTTCTCCCGGTGCAATCCTAGTTGGTGGTGGCCGCCCTTAAACGATTTCATGGGAAATGAATGTGTTAAGTATTGAAATATGTTAGGTTCACTCATTCCATAGGAAGTGACTACATTGAAGAATTCAAAATAAGTAACACAAGGGACATGAGAACATGAGCTTATATTCGTAAGCTAGGTCGGTACGTTCGCAAATGATTAGGACGTGAAGTACATTGTATTGTCTGTGTCCAGAAGTTTTAATTGATTATTGGTGTCTTCACCTATTTCACTTTTTAATACAATGATGTTCCCTGTTTTATCTGCTAGAATATGATCCGTTCTCGACGCAAATGTAATAGTAATGGGGTCCACTATTACTAGATTTGCACCGAGAACAGTACTTTAAGATTCCCCTCCCGACTAGGAACTCGGAAACTGAGCCTACCTGGGCAACTAGGTTGGTATAGATTACCTAGTTCTATATGTTGTTGGCTATTTATTAGGTTTCGCTATGTCGGAAAATCGTTTAATAGCGGCCACCACCAACTAGGATTGCACCCTTCTCCCAAGAGGATTGTTTGGTGTGCTAGGAGAAGAAGTAAACTTCCGTAACTTTTTAGATTTCTTAGTGCTCATGTAGAATAGTTTTTGTTCTAGAACAGATTTTCTCATACAAGAATTTGCTGTGTTTCCCATAGGCTTGAGATGTTGACGCCGATAAAGCAGGAATACGTGAGACGGCGGATGCGACCGCATATATACCACGCCTGCTCGGCAGTGCGCAGTGCATTGAGCATTGTTGGGCTCGATGCTGATCTCCTTCACTGAACTGGTTCTTTCTTTTCTCCGACTGGATCGTACTCTTTGTGAGTGCGTTCTCAAAAACTTTCGCAAGACGAGTCGTCGAGGCGCATAATAATGCGTCTGCTTCGTTTAGAGTTGTTTCATGAGGGATTTCAAGGGAATTATGTGTGAACTCCTCTAGGAAGTTTTTCTCATCTGGTTTTTTTAAGATCAGAGTATTCTGACTCGATGGCGTCCAGCACTGCAACAAGCTCATTTTTGTTTGAAGTTGAAAGTTTGAATGGGTGAAATGGCGTTTTCAAGCACGACTACAGTTCTAGCATAAAGAACCGCTTTTCCATCTGAACTCTGCGGAATTTGCGTTACTCGTGAAGTCTCTGGACGTGTCGAGCTGTGATTTTAGGTTCATTGTTGCTCGTCGGAGATTCAGCTTTCGGAAAGCTAGGAACATGAGTACACGCCTCACACTATTCCCTTGCGTTCATTGGTGCTCGAAGGTCGTTTTCGACTGAACGTTGGTGGTCTTCCTGACTGGCTACTTGGCCTGGTCTTCTATTTCGACATAAGGCAAGAAACAGAAGGCAGGCTGCAGTCTGATTCGTGCTAGTCGATGCACCAGATGTGCTAATAGCACAAAGGGACGCGTGTGTGGCTCAGTGGATCGCAGAAAGCTTATCTCCTAGTGGGGCTACAGCCGCTCACCGCGTTCTCAAAAAATCGAGTGCCCGACAAGGGGCGGGACAAGAGAGCCATGTGGCGTCGCTGACACAACAGCCTTAATTTTCCTCTATTTTCACCTTCGTTAATTTTCCTTCTCACATAGCATTAATGTATTTCAGGATAGGAAGGCGCATATGACTTGAGGGTGCACTTAGGTGCTTGAGCTTAATCACTTACTCATCATTGGTCGCTTTGTTTTCGGGGCGTATCCTTATTATTTCCTTTACAATAAACGTTTAATTACCCAAGTTTGAGTTGCAAATCGGTAAAGTAGGTAGTGGTCCTGAGAAAGATGCAAAGAAGTGCAGAGCGCGGGAGTCGAACATCTATCCTAGAAATTGTGGAGCACCGTCGCACCCTTCTGAGCCACCGATTCGATTCCTTCGCTACGTCAGATACAGCGCACGCACGTATGCACGTGGGCACACGCTGAGGGTGCAGTCCTGTACAAACTTCGAGGGAATGTAGCTCTATGGGTTCGAGGACTGAGCGAAAACGAAACATGTTTTTCTACTAAACGAAGGATGGAGATTCTCGCAGTACTATCCGTTTTCCCCACTCAGAAATACGCATGAGACCCTTACCTGGTTAGTACCAATTTCAATTCATCCAGGCAGACGCCTTGGCTGCTCTCGCCTTCTTTGGAGACGCTTCAGTTTCCTCCACCTGCACTTTGAACTCGACTCTTTGAGCAGTGGTGGAGAAATCTGCAGGTTTTTGCAAATTCCCAGAAACGATAGTGTGTCATCGCAAGGAATGTCTAGTATTTGCCATCCAATTGAGGTCTTGTTCTCTCACTACGCAGTCTTCAAGCAAATATTTGCCTGATATTCAGTTTAGCGCATTGTTTTGCACTCACACTTATACATTCCTGCTTCAGGTATGGCCTCATGACCTACGCGTTGAAGACGGAAAACTATTCAAATGTGAAGAAGCAGGATATGGAATGCTCGAGTCCACGTGGCGACTTCTTTAGATTTTAATTTGTGTTGAATAAACTTTGGGTTGCAGTGTTTTTCAGTTTGTTCCGAAGCGGTCTGAGTAGGATAGGTAGTCAGTCTGAGGTCGGATTCACCGACGACTTACATAACTTTAACAGAAAATTCACGGCGGAAAACTCAGAGCAAGTGGTTTATCGCTCACCATATCGCTTGAGAAGTCGCGCTATAAGGGATTTCGGCTGTAATTTTCTCTGTTAAATTACTGTAAGTCATTGATGAATGCTCGATCGCGCCTTGCCTAGGAAATCCAGTCGCTACAGTACTTCGATGAAAGGGTGTCGCCTCATATAAATCCGTAAACGAAACGAAGACGGAAAGCGAACAGAAGAGGTACACAGGTATTCTATAGCACCACACAGTGGCGTCATCGCTCACAAGCAGAGGTTTCTAACTCAGGGTGAGCTTTTGCGACGCTATCTCGAAAGGATGTAGGGTCGTGTGAGCGGAGTTCAGAATTACTGGTAGTTTTTGCTGAACGCTTTTTTGAAGACCTGAGAAAAAGGTGTGAAAACGTGTGCGCAACGCTCATCAACCCCTACGACACCCCACGCGATGTGCCTAGGTGGCGCAGTCGATGGGAGTGGCGCCTCATAGAAGCAGACCACTGGGCTTCTGAGTTCGAGTCCGCGTACTGCCAGTATTTTTGCACATGCTAGTTTGTTGTTAATACGCTTTCTCATGATCACAGGAATCAGTTTTAGACGATCCATGCTTACAACAAACAAAGGCTGTTTATTTGCGCCTCCATATGTGCTATTTTTGTGGTGGGTGGACTGGTGGTTCAAGGGGTTTTCTTATACGAGTTTACTGCCACAAAATCTACAACATACGCGACGATAATGGGAAATACTTGAATAATAGAAGCGATAACAGGTGAATCTTCTACAACAGCATGGCAATGTGAGTAAGTAGTATGCAATAGAATAAATGAGTAGGTGACACTACGAAAGGGGTAACAAGGAGGAGAAAACCAAGCGCCCATCCAAGCGGAGGATGCTCTGAAGCCCAGAAGACAACGGAGGCTCTTTGTAGCCCGCGACGTCGAGAAGCAGCAAGAACTCGCCCTGCCTTCCAAAAGAAGTCGCGTAGGACAAACAGACCGCAGCAGGTGGCAGTTGGTTACGTCGATGTTCACCAAGGACCCTTCTCTACACCCGCGGATTAAACGAAGAAGTGCTCATTCCTCTCCATGAAAAGGATTACTCTTCTAGTTTATAAGATGCTACTGGTGGGAGAAGCACCTGTATTTTTCTTGTTCCATAGATTCCTAAAATAGCTGTTGACTAAAATGGAAGAGCAAGAAAGGACTTTTCATTTCCAGAGAAATGATATAGTGTTGATACGCATCGTTGAAAAACTGGCACATATGAGCGCTGTTGGTCTAAAATTGACTCCTGTGATCATGGGAAGCGTTTCAACAACTAGATAATATGTGCAAAAATATTGGTAGTACGGAGACTCGAACTCAGAAGCCCAATGGTCTGCTTCTATGAGGCGCCACTCCCATCGACTGCGCCACGAAGGCACATCACGTGGGGTGTCGTATGGGTTGATTAGCGTTGCGCACACGTTTTCACACCTTTTTCTCAGGTCTTCAAAAAAGCGTTCAGCAAAAACTACCAGTAATTCTAAACTCCGCTCACACGGCCCCACATCCTATCAAGATAGCATTGCAAAAGCTCACCCTGAGTTGGGAACCTCTCCTTGGGAGCAATGACGCCACTATGTGGTTCTAGAGAATACCTGTGTACCTTTTCTATTCGCTTTCCGTCTTCGTTTCGTTTACGGATTTATATGAGGCGACGCCCTTTCACCGAAGTACAGCAACGACTAGATTTTCGTGTTTGAGAGGGGAGAAAGGACCTTGGGGTGGGACTTGGACGTGGAACAGGGAAGGTGGAACCAGCAAGAAAAAACCGATGGAGGAGGTGGGGTGGTCAATAGGGAGCACAAGGAGAGGTGGAACAAAGAAGGGGCAATAAGGAGAACAATGAGGTTGCCATCAAGTAGGACCAGAGAGCTGGTTCATCAACCGCTTACTGCCTCCTGATGGCAAAAACACCGTCAAATCCCTTGATATGACGATCATCAACTTCACGTTTGGCGGTATTTTTGCAGGTAGAGGAAGGTGGACGGTTGTTGAATCTGTCCCAGCAGGGGGATCTATTGACCAATGGACTCCTCCCCCACCCGTCGTGACACTTCATTATTGGTCTATTGACTCCCCCGTGCCCACGTCGGTGACACTTCTTTTGAATGCGGACGCTCAGAAACGCTCACAGTTTCCGTTTTGCCAAGTAGGAAAAGACTTCACGTTGCGCGGATAAGCACGGGATACAGTGAGGCGTTACACACATACATACATACATACATACATACATACATACATACATACATACATACATACATACATACATACATACATACATACATACATACATACATACATATATACATACATACATACATACATACATACATACATATATACATACATCAATTATGTAAATGTTATCAATTATGCCATTTCGTATTCCATCAGACGCGTTCGTGAAATACTGCCGCGGCGATGAGGCTCCAGATGAACTGGAATCAGAAAAATTCCTATAAAAAGTTGTCTCTGGGAGCTACTTCCGCATTCGTTCACTTCCGCATATCTCGTTCGAGGGACTGTGCAATACGCCCTATCCCAACAAGGCCACACCATCGACACCAACAACTTCCGGTTAGTTTAGAGGCTGCCAACGAAAACTTCACATAATTGACTCACCCATATAACTTTCGACGAGTTGGCCGACGCGTCTTCTTCACAATGAATTGGATACCGCTAGACCACCAAACTTTGCTTCCAAACCCCGAACGCCTTGGCCGTCTTCTTTTCTTCTTTCGGTCTTTTACCTAAAGAGTTCGGAAACGCTCGCAGTTGCCATTGTGCAAAGCAGCGGCCGTATTCACCAAAAACTTGCAGCAATTTAACAGAGAAAATTAACAAGCATGAAACATTTCACCATATCGCTCGATAAGCCGCGCTATCAGGGATTTCGGTTGTATTTTCTCTGTTAAATTGCTGTAAGTCGTTGACGAATCCGGCCTCAGGAGGAGTCCTCGCTTTCCTTGCCGAACCAGCAGCTCACGATGGGCGGATAGCGTTGCTAGCGCAGGGTTCGGTGAGGTGTATCCTGCGCGGGTAAAATCACTTAAATATTTAGATCACTCAATACATATTCTCTACAATGCATAGCTAAATCTTGTTTTGGATACGTTAAAATTACAGAGAAATTCGAGTGATAAAAGTTATCATGAGGTGATGGATAGGGAAAACACCTCAAAATTACATAGTAATACAATAGCTCAGCAAAACACATTTACTAGCAAACAACTGATCAATACTTGGTTAGATAGCCCTTGGTCTTAATCAAAGCCAGACGTCGGTTCCACATTAAGTGGACCAAATTCATGCAACCCTCCACTGGGATAGCACTCCACGATTCCCTGATGTCTGCTTCCAATTCATCCAGATTCTTCGGTCTTAAGACTTGGTCACTTTGTCCACGTAGTTCCGAAAGTGTTTAATAGGGTTTAAATCTGGCCATTGCGCATACCACTTCAAAACCTTGATCCTTTTCGCCTCAAACCACTGCTTCACCTTTCTGCTGGTATGCTTTGGACCATTGTCGCGCTGGAAAATAAACCCTCTTTAATCTTGAGAGCGGTCGGATTCATCACATTTTCCAGAACTTCCACATACAGTTGCTGATCCATAGTTCTGAGGATTGCATATTGGAACTGGCCTGCGTCTACTCATTGCCGCCCATACCATAAGCGAACCTCCTCCTCCTTTGACAGTGCGATGTGTGCAGCTGGGACTGAATTGTCACCGTCACGTCGACTAACATAACATATTCCATCAGATCCGAGCCCGCTGAACTTCGATTCGTCTGAAAATAACATTTTTTCCAAATCCTCGACCTCCCACGCTGGTCGTTCTCTTGCAAATCCGAAGCGCTGTCCGATTGGCGTGCTATCTTCTATCTTCCACGACGAGATCAACTTTCTCCACCCGTCCTCTCAATCCAAACTCAACTGAACGACTTCGAATACGTCGAAACGAAAGCCCAATGGTCCCGTTTGCTCCTGTTTTAATTGTGAACATCAGCAGCCGTTTCGAAACGATCTTTCTATGAAAGACGATGATTATCCTGCCTTGGTGTCGTCTTACACGTTCGTTGCCTTCTCTTCCTCCGATGTTCTCCTCCAATCACATCCTTGTACGCTTTAAAAAGAGTAGATCTCAACATTTTGAGCTTTCCTCCGGTGTCGGAGTGAGACCGTTTCAAGTCTTGAAGAAGCACAACGTGAGCCCGCTGAGCTGGGGTTAGCCACATGCCCGTCATCTTCAGGAGTGCTGCTTGAATTTGAAAAGGACAGTAATTGATTACTACCATGTGCAGTTGTTTGCCTCTCAAAATTATAAATTTTAGCGCTGATCGTTATGATCTACTGTAATACATTGTGATGTTGTTTTCAATGCATTACCTCATGAACATTTTCCTTCCACTCAAATTTCTCTTTAAATTTAGCCTTTCCAAGACATCATTTAGATGTGTTTTGTAGGGGATTTCGTGAAAATTCTAAAATCCTACAAAAGCTTCTTCTGGATGCCCTAGTTCCAAGGTTATGATAAAAAATTCCCGCAAAGATAGATGTCTGCAAATATTCTGCCGCCACATACATCCATACATCCATACATACATACTAGCCCTCGAACTAGTTAGCTTGAACAAAAACATTGCAAGATGCAGGCAAACAATAGACTTCGATCATCCCTACCGGCCGCCTTCGATCCCTTCATTAGTCTATGTCCCGTGCCAGAGAGGCCCGGTGGATCACCGGCGCAATTAGCATTTTTTCATTCACAAATAAAAGAGCTATTCAGTCTCATTACCTAAATTGCGGTAGCCTCCTAGAGTAGCACGTGTTCAACGTGATCAGATATCGCTATCACTACAACACACTTCATGTCGGTTACGATTCACTCTACGCCGTGTACCTGCAGGAGGTAGACGGTGAGTTCCAGCGCCATCGCCATTCTACATGGCCTTTCTTGTTCCTTTCTAGTGTACAGCTCTACGGATTTGTTCAGTTAGAATCGTAGTGGCACACAGCTCACTTCTATAAGTCAAAAAAAAAGAAGTGGCACAAATCCTAGCTACGTTCATCGTATGTGCGAAAGTTTAGATTGGGCGAGTTTGCTACCGTGCGCAAGAGGGTGCAGTAATCGCATTTGAGCGAGCTATTTGCCTCCCTTGTGTCTGTCCGGCGATGGGGCTGACCTGCCGTTTTGCCGTTCGATCCCACTCTCTTGACTTGGGTGACTGGTCGAAGGAAGCGTTCAGAGCAGCATCGCGGCGCAACGCGACGTAACGATAATCCCCCATATCGATCAAGCTACGTCGCGCCGCCCCTAGCGAGGTGTTCGTACCTGTTCTGCAGCGAACACCTTATCGCACGCAGTTATCAGCATCGGTTCAATCCCAATGGAGGGGTGGGGCACTCCATAATCGCTTGCAAATGGCAGTTGAGCCATAAACACATATAACACATACATCAGCGAACTTATCTGATCCCCTCCCTTGGAAACCATCGATCCTAACCTGAAATTAAAAGAAATCGCAACGAAACAGACGACGAAAAGCGAACAACGCGAGCGACGTGCAACAAAATAAAAAGGCCGTCGGATGATGCGTACTGTCCGCAGACGTCACTCTATGTGTTTCCACACGTTGACTGAGTCGACACGCACGCATTTGGCGCGCGAGAATTTGAAAACGTGGATTATGTGCGGAGCCGCTGGACCCTCTTCATGTTTTTGCAACTAATTTTTTCAATATTCCAGCGATGGGACCCGCTATTTCTTAGGGATGGCATCAGGCAAGCTCGTTTATATGTTATGTTGCGTGTGTTTTTCCTCAATTAGGTGTGCTTTACAAGCGATTATGGAGTGCCCCCATTGGGATTGAACCTCAGCATCGCCACGCGATGATGATATCGCTGTGCATTTCTGAGCGATTTGCTCATCGCTTGGTGATTAGCTACTACGCTATCGTTTGGAACGCATGGTGTTCATAGCTCCTCACCCTCGCAGAAGACGCGGTGATCGCGTCACACTGACAGTGAACCTCGCGTCGCTTCGCAAACGCTCTGAAGACCTCCGAATAGGTGCGTATCACTATTACTGTTTAGAACAACTAGAGCACCTCGGTGGGCGGAACCGAGTGAAATGCCCTCCCCCCCTGCTAGATTACATCCGCTTGGGCTTCACAAAGAGAACACGTAAAAGTATCTCGACTTACAATCCAAAAAAATCTTGCCGTGTGCCGCGTACTGTGGTCGTGAAATTAGCGGACGAAGGTGTGATGTCACCGCTTTTACAGATGGTGAATGGAACGCTCTATGCACAGTGGAGCAGGGATGCGCTATCAGTAGATTTGGGGAGATTCACCTAGGAGTTGTGCTCGTTCAACCTAACAATTTACAAGTTCGGGTTTTGCAAGATTATTCCTACGGTATATTCCCGCAGTAGTGTTCGCGACTCGACGCTACACTTACAACGATGAAATTTGCACGGACGAGTTGTCCGGGGCGGGTTACAACAACAACAACGTGGTGGAACGCCACCGTATCGATTTTTGCTTTCTTTGCCGCGAGAGCGATTCTCGGACAACCCGCGCCGCATACGCCACAGCCTTGGAGTTTATACTTCTCACTATTGAGTGATGTGTACCTCTCTAGTGAAACGCTTTGAATTCCTGAAAGAAATGTATTCAGTAGGATGGAAATCGTTTAGTCGTAGGATACACGCTGTGGAAGCACCACGTATCTCTATTCAGTAGAGGTCGTGCAGTGCATGCGCGTCGACTTCCCGGTTGTGACGATATACAGCTCCGAGCATGGAACCTTACGACGTTAATAGGGATATACGCCTCTGTTGGGGAAGGCTAGGCGGTCCTACGCGGAAGACTTCAGCGAAGTCTCATCTTTTCTTCAGGCCAAAACTATACCTCGGCGACAGCTTGTCGGCGACGTTATCGACAGTGTTGAGCGTGTGGCGGGTTAGGCCAACTGTCGAATTTGTACCCCTTTCGAGGTACATGATTTACGGGGGGTCGTGACCTTTGTCCACGACAGAGCGCGCGTTTTCATTGTCATCATTTGGCAACCAACCAAAAACGCGGACGTAGAGAAATAGAAAGAGGAGGTCGTTCCTTCCGTTTCACGACACAACAATGACCCGGACGCCAGAAACGGATGAAAATGTTATCAACGCCGCCCAACATGGGAGCCAGTAGGCAATATGGACTCAAATATTACAAGCAGATGAAAAGTCAGAAAAGAATTCTGCACCTTTTTTATTGCTTGCCTACTTTATCCCAATCGGAGTGAAGGGGCTGTAGAACATCTGAGTGGCTTACATTATGTCGTGTTATGAGTAAAGTACATATTGGGAACGGACAAACCATGAGTGGGTCGCCAGTAAAGTGGTAGGGTTTTGGTCCATCAGACCAGATCTGCTTCCAACAGTACTCAATTCGATCGGTCTCTAGGTCTGAAGCTCAGCCCGCCGCATGTGTGTGGTAGTCTAGCGACATCGCCGTGCTTTTGTGGTGAGTTTTACCTCGGATATTGGGCGAATCTAGTTTCCTCAGAAAGTGTGTTCTGTAAGATAAAATGTAGTTTAAGGGAATGATCTTCACAATTATTCGAGTTTAGTTGCGATCAAAACTTTTACACCAGGCGCCAGGGTCCGAGTCCCGCCTGGCGCAAAACTTTTGATCCCAACTAGACACCCTTCTAACGACTTATATCTCCTCTGTTGCTCAAGCATCACCAAAAATGGCTTTGATTGTCCATGAAAACATTGTAGAACTTTAGGCCTGCTCGAAATATGAGGAACAACAAATGTATACACAAGCTACATGCACGGAATCCTTAAAAGAACCCAATAGGTGCCGTATCTTGAAGTCCGATTCAAAAATTTTGCGTAGGCCGCTGTTCTTATCGTTAGATGTGGCTAGGTCCTCCTTTAATGGTTCCCCCTTTACCGGTTCCCCCTTCACAGGACCCTCCCACTTCACTGGTTCCCGTTCACCCCCCCCCCTTACTATCCCCCACCCCAATCCTCATCTTAGTGGTATTCTTTATTGGTCCTCCTTCGCTTCCATTAAGGTCATACCCTTACTGGTACCCCTCCCCTTTCACTGGTTCTCCCATCCTTCACGGGACTCTCGCTTACTGGTCTCCTCTTTAGTGGTCTTCCATTACACGTGTTCGGATTCCAGACACCCCCTGCGCGACATAGGTGACACCTTTTCTGAACCCAGACACCGTTTGCAGAAAATCCGTAATATCTCTTTTGAGCCCAGTCACACCTTGCGTGATCCCTACGTCGCTCATCAGAGGCCTGGATTCAGAAGAGATGTCACCAATGTCGCGCAAAGCACATTCGGGTTGAGAACCCATGTCACCGACGTTGTTCAACAGACGTACGGGTTCGGAAGAGGTGTCACCGATGTCGCGCGAGGATTCCGGATTCAGACGAAGTGTTACCTGTGAAGGATGGGGTTCCAGTAAGGGGGACCGGTAAGGGGGATCCACTGAAGGGGGAACCGGTGAAGGAGGGGAGAGGGGTCCAGTGAAGGGGGGACCAGCGAAGGAGGGGAGGGCTCCAATGAAGAAGGGACCGGTGAAGGAGGAGGGGGGGGGGTGGTACAGTAGAGGGTGGACCGGAAAAGGGTTGATGAATAAGAGGGGGATCAGTGAGGGTGGGCCCAGTAATGGGGATCGGTGAAAGGATAGGATGACCAGCGAAGAGTGGACCAGTAAAGGGAGTTCCAGTGAAGGTGGGAGCAGTAGTAGGGACCGACGAAGGGGGAGGGGGACCAGTGAAGGGTGAACCGGAAAAGGGCTGACAATAAAGGGGAACCAGTGATAAGGGACCAGTTAGGGGGATCCAGTGAAGGTGATGGACCTGTTTTACCCTATTCCGCTATACCAGTCTATATAGCAAAGCCAGTTTTTTTAATGAATGAGAGGAAAGTCTAAAGAGGAGAAGAAGACGTTCGGAGTGTTCTGTTCTCCGGATTTGGGGTAAAGCCCCAACCAGACGAGAAATGTGGGGATGGGGAAGGGGAGTTTAGTTGTTACAGCGTGCCTGGCGACTCAGTGGATGTGCCGAACACGTCGCCAAACGCGGCTGGAGAGGCGGTGCTGGAGGAGTGTGTTGGGGGAAGTGTGGGCATGGGGTGTTGTAGTTGTGCAGCGTGCCTGGCGACTCATTTTTTTACAAAGCAGTGACGTTACTGGACGATCCGGAGAGAACGCATATGATAAACTTACGGAAGTGAAGAACGGATTCATGCAAAAGTACGCAGTAGGATTTTAAGTTTCGCAAAAATTGATTTGGCACTCACAGCACGACCCATCGCCTGCGCAACGCGGCAGTATACCAAAGGCCTTTCCGTAGGTTAGTGATATTGAATGGTCACGCGAAGCGCGCAAGTGCGACAGACGCAGCTAGACGTATCGGAGCACTAGTGATCAATAATCCTAAACACAGAAAGCGCCTAGAACGAGAGTGTAATCACCAATCGTCCTCTACAAGTAGGTACTTTTTACGATCCACGGAGACTGACAAAACCATGTGCTTCACGTCCTGATCATTTGCAAAAGTCAGCACCTAGCTCCCAAATGCTGTACGTTCTCATGCCTTCTGTGTAACCTATTTGGTTTCGTTAATGTGGTTGTTCTCTATAAGATGAGTGGGTTCAACATATGCATAACTGAACATAGTCAGTTCTTATGGTATCGTTTAAAAGTGGCCACCACCAACAAGGACTCCACCAGTGAGTTAAACGTTGCAATTTAGGAGATGATTAAAGCGTTCATCCTTTGTGCTCTTGCTGCAGGCACACTCGCCAGCGCGAAGTGTAAGTACACAGAAAAGGAATATGAAGAAGGAGAAACATGGGTTGGTCTCACCATATATGTAATATGTTTATGAATCGCTAAGCCCTTCACTTTAGGTTGATCCCAAAACGAGTTTCAAAATGAAGTGCTTTATTTATCCTCGATGGGGTATTTGGGAAGCTAGAGCCATTTCTTGCTTAACGGATAAAGGACATGAGGTATGTGGAG
The DNA here is from genome assembly GCA_947396885.1 of Heligmosomoides polygyrus polygyrus. Lineage (NCBI taxonomy): Eukaryota > Metazoa > Nematoda > Chromadorea > Rhabditida > Heligmosomidae > Heligmosomoides > Heligmosomoides polygyrus. The sequence continues at coordinate 106,872,446 of OX377201.1, forward strand.
TCTTTTCATTTTCTCTTTTTATCAAAACGTTTCTTCTTTATAAAGAAATAGTAGCTTAGGCTCTTCTCCTTCCCTATAGAAGCGTATGTCCTGAGAGAGGCCCGTTCTACCCCCCACCAGCCTGCAGAGGGGCGGCGCTTATTGCGCGAGAAGTGCCCATCGCGGACGAGTTCACGCGCTCGGCGGGCTGGGTGAAGAACGGGCCTCCTCCCTAGCCGCCAGCTGTTGTCATCGACAAAATTGGCAGAGGAGTGTATTCTTTCTGATTCGCCCGCCCATTTTCATCTTTCGCTTTGTATTCACTTGCCGCTTCATGGAGGTTTTATTGTGCTTTTGGCTACAAGGACCTTTCTTGATAAGTAAGATGATACAACGCCTTGGAGGGGGCCCGTTCTTTCCCCAGCCCGCCGAGCGCGTGAACTCGTCCGCAATGGGCGCTCCTCACGCAATTGGCGCCTCACCTCCGTATGCTGGGGGAAGAACACTACCCCGCCGTATGTTCTCATTCGTCGTATGTCCTCGTCTGTCTAACGCAGTGATGCCACATTTTCTGATTCGTGGTTGATCAGTTTTAACACCGGCCATTCTCAAGTCCACGCGTTCCGAATCGAGCAAGCGCTGATTCGGGCTCTATATGTTGTTTTTGAGAAGCACAGTTAAGGCAAATTTTGTGAATGCTGACTTCTTTCTAGGGGATATTGTGGCCGTCAATTCCCACACGGGATAACGTCCACAATATCAGCTGTCGGCACAACCGAAATTTTTGCTGAATAACATTTTTGGATGCGGTTCAACCATTCCATCAGTACGGTGTCTTCAACTACTAAGGCCTATGGTATAGTCCCGCGGAAGTATCCGCGGAACGGGAATAATCTAGCCAGGACTCAACGCGCGCCCAATAGCCGCAGTCCGCAACGTCCATTTTCCGCGGATCATCGGTGGCGGTCGGTGGACGGGCTGGTATACTTCCCGTCCGCGGGACGACCCGCCGACCGACAACCTCCCGCTGTGCAATGCACCGCGGGAGGCTGTCGGTCGTTGTTATCAAAAATGTTATCAAAAATGAACGTGCTCCAACTCGAAAGCGACCGATTCCGTGAACTTGGAACGTTCCTAGTTCACGGAATGATAAGCGCGCTCCAATGCGATTATCATTCAGCGTCGGCCGCCGACCGTACTGGTCGGCGACCGCCTTCCGCGGTGCACCTTCCGTCCGCCGACGTCTCACGGGTACTCCCGCGGGGCTATGCCATAGGCCTAAGCAAGATTCGACATCAATGGTCGCAGGCCAGCACGCAGCACCGTACCTCCAGACAGAAAAGTGAGAACTCACTTCTCCACCGCCTGTTAAACCAGAGACCAGCCATCGCGAAAATCAGTATAAAAGCCACAGACGCCTATATATTTAGGAGCCGATTTTCCCTACACTCACGCTCCGCTCTCCCCGACCTGATCCGTCGGGTGCCTCTAGACGTTAGCTGGAGGTGTAAGGCCCTGTAGTCCTATCTGTACACTGTAATTAAATAAGTATCTTCCTGTTTAAGGGCTCTCCATAAACGCCTTCAGTTTTCCTACAGACCTAAACTGATATTGTACCCTGGGAGGAGAAGAAAAGAGAGCGAATCAAACTGGGAAGCTAACAAGAAAATCACGCTGTAAAAATGCAACTTGGGCTTCTGGATCGTAGGCGGAGGCGTTCCATACAATTGGTAAAACTTTAAGATTGTGCTTTAACTCCTGATGCTCACATACCTACCGTAACATACGGTAATCGGTTGTCAGTGTTTTAGAAATGAATTACAGATTTGCGGTCAGCACCTCCAATAACCACCGTAGATTGGGCGATTTTTTTCTCGACCTGGAGTCGTGGAGATAGAACAGTACATGAGCTTTTTTTAAACGTGGTTGCTGCAGGAAAAATGTTTCTTTTAAAGGTTAATAAAATCACAAATTCACAAAGTACACTCTAGTTTTTCAAGACCGCCTCACCTGCATCCTAGGGTGCAAACGCAAAATTTGAATTCAGAGAAACGGGTTGTGTGGTATGTGGTGAAGCACGCATCTGGCACTTTACGTTTGCCCCTTCCGACTAGGATATGGAACCGAAAAAGAATGAAGTATGCATCCTACCTTATATTTTTCTAGACACGTTACGTCCTAGACATATGCAACGGTATTTGTCATACGACATGTTATAAAAATAATGACAAATGAAAATCCTTCCGAAATTCCTTAAAAAATTCATGCCCCTAAGAATGCGTATGACTTCCATCCGAGCTCTGTTTCTCTGATTTTTCAGACCTCATGCAATTATTTCACTGGTGCCTAATTTAATGTGTTATTTCACAAACATTCCTGCTCCAGATGTGGCCTGGTGATAATTTCGTCGAAGGCGCAAAAAAATGGCACTGCGACGATGCAGGGGAAGGGCTGCTCGAGTCTTGGTGGCATCCTCTTTAGATTTTATTTGTGTTGAATAAACAGCTTCGGATTACATTGTTTTTCATTTTGTTTTAGAAACAATGTGTGTTGGCCTAGTGGTCAGTGTACTGAGGTTACCTCCAAAATATCAAGGCGAGTGTGCACGCTTTTACGACATGAACCCACGATACGACATCTGTTTACCGAGACAATCGAACACACGAATGAAACGAAGACACAATGAAATCGAACACTCAGCAAAGGACACCAAGGAGAATCTCCAGACAAGAGAGAAAGAGTGAGAGAGCGCGAGTGCCTGGCCGCTATTTGTATACTTGCGGTTGAACCGCTGGCGCCAAAAAGATCGACTGACCTAGAGCGCATGTGGTTGTCGATGCTGGGTACTTCAGTCTGAATACTGGCTTGGGCACTGTCTAGGCGCTACAATGCTTTGGTTGATAGGATCGCCTTATAAATGTAAATAAAATCGAGAGAGATAGTAATCAGTGCAATGTATAATAGCAATGCCATAGCTAGGCTACGATCACTCGTCCTTGGCGCAGAAGATACGCAGAAGATACAAGATATGAAATGGAAAGGAAAAAAAGGAACTTCGGGATCCTTAACTGGCGTACACACAGTTGTGCAATATATTAGGTTGTCCCATAAGTCTGCGCCGTTTTTTTCAACGATTCACTGCAGATTTCGCCGTCGGTCTCTTGCATAGCGCTGCGTAGCTTTCGAAAGAGAATGATTATTTCCCCTATCAGAGCGTGTACTGCATTTCTTTTTTCATCATGAATTTTGTCAATTTTTAGGTCGTTGAAGTGAAAAGTGAAAAAGTGAAAAAGTAGCCATTTGCGCACTTGTTCTCTCCGCTTAGGTTTGTAATTTTTTGCGCAGTTTTTTATAGCACTTGGAAGACAATGTTCTGCACTACAAGAATCTGTGTTGGTACTATTTTCTCACTTGCCCTTTATTGATTTTTAGTCCATCAAATTGGGCATTCCGACTTTTCCGTCCGAATTTTTACCAAAACTCCGGTATTGTGGTTGGAATTTTTTGCTTGCTGTCATATGTCGCTTGCAAGAGAATGTCTTGCTCAGTAAGAATTTGTGTTGCGTTTATTGGCTCACGCTGATTTCTGTCGAATATCAACAACTGAAGAAGGAGAAGGAGTTGTTGGTGAAGACGATTTTTCTCTTTTTGGCATTTTGTTCATATTCAATAGAAATCGCAACACATATTCTTATAGAGCAAGACATTCTCTTTCGAATGACATATAACATCAACGCAAAAGGTCGAACCACAGAGCAGGAGCTGTCGGCAAAAATAACCATCCCCCTTCGGACGTCCCAATTTGATGACCTAAAAATCAATAAAGGACAAATGAGCAAATGGCACTAACACATATTCTTATAGTACAGAACATTGTCTTCCAAGTGCTATAAAAAACTGCGCAAAAAATTACAAACCTAAGCGGAGAGAACAAGTGCGCAAATGGCTACTTTTCACTTTTCACTTCAACGACCTAAAAATTGACAAAATCCATGATGAAAAAAGAAATGCAACACACGCTTTGATAGAGCAAATCATTTTCTTTCGAAAGTTGTGCAGCGCTATGCAGGACACCGCCGGCGAAATCTGCAGTGAATCGTTGAAAAAACGGCGAAGACTTATGGGACAACCTACTTGGCCTTTAGATGTAAACCGAAGAATCGGCTACATTTTCATTTTGATATATGTTGTTCTTATCAGCGTTGGATACTATGCTACACTGTTACAAACTACATACATAGATATGAGAGAGCGTTCGACTGGGACCTACAAGACGAGAGGTGTTTTTTTATTTTTTTTATGTACTTTCTAATCATTTTATTGCACTTTGGTCTTAGCCAATGTCATGTGGATGTCATTCTACACTGTTTTAAATTATATCGTTCTTCACATGGATTTTAGCCATGTAATAGAAAAAATAAAAAATAAAAAGATGGTCCATGAAAAACTTCATTTGATACAGTTTCTCATATCTAAGAAATAATACAAATAAAATAATAGAAATAATCAGCGCGCGGAAAAAATGCGCGCTGTCCCAAGCGGCAGACACCTGAAAATCGCGCGTTTCGTGAAAGCGTTATGAAGTCTTCGAAATCTTACAAGTGCGGTCTAGAGCAGGAAATCGGCGCATTAGTGAGGGCTGAAACGTTTTTTTTTTTAATTTTTAGTTTTGACAGCGATTTTTCCGCTGTTGTTTCTGCTAAATCCAAGATTTATATTCAAGCTGAAGAAATGGTAGTAAGTTAGGAATTTAATGAATATTCAAACGATGCAAGCTTTTTGTTGGAATGCCATGCATAGGCTTAAGTAAAGTTTTTAAATTTACAGTTGTTTTCGACTTTCCTGAGACGTGTAGAGTTTGGTTTAAACGATGTTTTACTATCAGGAAGCCGTGACAAAAGAAATAGTTTGGTAAGAAAACTGTTCAGATTAAGCTGAAAGCTGAAAGTAACGCGAGAGTTAAATAAATATTGAATCACATCTGATTAACATTAGCAGAAAAAGCCTCTGAAAATTTAGTTGCACTGCACTACAGTTCAAGTGACGGCGCTACGCTACAGGGGAACAGGATATCCCCTCTCCTTCTGCATGAATAAACTGGCGTGGCCACGTCGCACAGGGCTTGACACGTATGAACGTGTAGTACACGTTGCAGTTGATACGTATCAACGTTGCGACACTCTTCATCTGCACCTTCCTTCCTATATTCAATTCTGGTCCGTTTCACTATTGCATTCATTTTGAAAAGTATGTTCCTTTCACTTCCTTCTTGTTTTCGCTGAGCGAGGGTCATTGGCGAGAGTAAACACCTTTGAGTGCTCTGTGACAGACAAAGAAATGGAGATGGAGAGGGGATAGCCTGTTCCTCCCGTAGTATGATTGCACCAAGGTTGACTCTTACGATTTACGGTTTACGATTTACGATTTACGGCGGATTTTTCGTATTTACAATTAACGATTAACGAAATTTCAAATTTCATTTACGCACACTCCTGCCCCCAACTACAATAGTACGGAAAAACTATACCATCACATTGCCGAAGACAGCATCCCAGTGAAACATGTTCATGCATGTGATTAGATATCACTATCACAACTAGGCACTTTACGTCGACTACACCTTATTGTGTCACTTGTATCTACTAAGAGTAGTCGGTGAGTTGCAATGGTTCCATTTCAGGAAACTAGGAATGGCTAGGCGGCGTAATAAGGGAATGAGGTGTGCAACAATCTCTACCCACCTTGTTTCCCATTTTCGATTCACCTACTTTGGCACATCATGAGTGGATCGGGAAATGGGGAAGCAAAGAGCGGAAAACATCAAACAAATAAATAGTAGTAGAAAACACACCCCTCTCATCTTCTGCAGCGATCCTGGGCTTGGATTTAAAGAGGTTGTCGTCCGATCGAGCGTGGCTCCCGGTGCACAGTATCGTATCGGTATGGTAGCTTCGCTACAAGTCCTACAACAAAATCGCACGCAAGCTATGCTAGTGTTGAATGCAGCCTACTATGAACTCGCGCGAACAAGTTGTCGCGGACCTACAGTACAATGCGCGAAATCATAGATTTGGGCGATTGGGTTTGTGTCACCGAGTTCCTTAGACCATTACGACCATGTGCTTTGTATTGCTTCTGCAGTCTGTGAAGCTTGGGAAAGGGGTGGAGTGCTGTGTTCTCCTTCGCTGACGCGGAGGAGAGCACTAATTCTCTCAAAATTTCTGCACCCTCCCCTCCCCCGTATTGCGCCAGGTAGTCCTTGACATAGGACAGCGACATGTGGACAGGGACAATTTCAGACCTACAGAGGAACAATCCTCTTTTAACAGAAGCAAGCAGCTGAACTCGCTTTGAGCAACACAGAAGGCAGCTGATGCAGTTCACGCTGGGTGGGGAATCATGAATAAACTGGTATGACCCCAGGAAATACCGATGCTGATGAATGTGATATCAGGGGTCTGGCGGTATTTTCACCATTAAGGCGCGTGCACACTTTGCAGCGGGCAGCGGGCAGTGGAATCTGGGCGAAGCTGGTCACCGCCCACACTCCATTGCGACACTGTGGAACTGCGCCGCGGCCGCACGCAGCGGCAATGAAAAATGCCCGAGTCATTCTTGCCACTGCCAGTGCTGCCGCTGCCGGCAGCACTGCGGCAGCAGAAGTGTGCATACCTCCTTAGAGGGCGATATGTGGTTGATGAATCTGGCCCCAAATGTGTAAGTCGAACAGGCTGAGACATACGAGCGACCTTACTGGTCCCGTACAGTGCTCATGGCCCCACGTCGGCGACACTTTTGAATCCAGATGTCCGTTTTCCGACGTCAGTGACACATGTCTCTAAACCCGGTCGCTTGTGACACTATAATAGTGTCACGTCTTCTGAACACAGGAACCCGTTCCATGATGCGGCGACTCTTATTCTGAACCTATACGCTTGTTGCGCAGCATCTTGACGTTCTTGGCAACTTGACACCGTCCCCTGTGATGGAGACCGTATCGTATAGGACAGGTTGGTGCAATCCTAGCTCGGGGGGACCGCTTGGTGGTTTCCGTTTTCTTTACCACGAACCTACTCCAACTAGGACTGCACCAAGAGCTCTTCTGCATTCTCAAGTTGAACGCTCAACCGGGGAAAGTGTGGTTTAGTTGCGGATCTACGTACGAGCTCTCAGCTCACACGACTTCGCTGTGCTCCTATACCTTTGCGCGAAGGTATAGGAGCAGCAAAACGAAGTGTGAGTTGAGTGGATCATAGGCAATGTGCAATCACTTATGTCACGCTGAATTAAAATACTGCTTGAGGTAACGGAACATTCAGAGCTTCATCGAGGCGCTACGCGACGTAATGGTAATCTCCTATATTGCTTATTCGGGCGGAGTGGCATTCTTCCCCACCCCCTCGTCCTTTAAACAGAGGAGTTGCACGGCGAATGGAGGTGCTCGCTATGGACGAGATGCTCGGTGCAGCCGACGTCCTGGCTGTGCGTTTGAACGATAGAGCGTGGGAATACTCATGTAGCCGAAACTGTCTTCTTGGAAGACCCTGGTGGATACTGCAGGCGAAGAAGTGTGTATGAGGATCCTACTGTATATAAGCGAGAACCGACTTTGTCTGTCTGTTTGTGTGTTTGTTTGTTTGCACAGGAGTGTTGGAGGAGTGTGTTTGGGGAAAGTGTGGGGATGGGGGATTGTGGTGGTGCAACGTGCTTGCCGGCTCAGTAGAGGTGCATGGCGATTCAGTAGACGTGTCGAACACGTCGCAAAACGCGTATGGAGATGCGGTGATGGAGGAGTGTGTTGGGGGAAGTGTGGGGATAGGGGATTGTAGTTGTGTAACGCGCCTGGCGACTCAGTAGACGTGCCGCACACGTTGTCCTTTTGGATGATCCAGCTGCCACTTATCCTACTATATAAATATCAGCGTTGCATAGAAGTACTGAGCACTACAAAACAGTGACGTTACTGGACAATCCGTAGAGAACGCCTATGATAAACTTACGTAAGTGAAGAAAGTATTCATGCAATAGTACGCAGCAGGATTTTAAGTTTTACAAAAATTGATTTGGCACTCACAGCACGACCCGTCGTCTGCGCGACGCGGGAGTAAACCAAAGGCCTTTCCGTAGGTTAGTGATATTGCAAGGTCGCGCTAAGCGCGCAAGTGCGAGAGACGCCGTTAGGCGTATCGGAGCACTTGTATATCATTACGAGCTACTAACCTTTCGCGGGGCAGGAGATGGGATGTGATTATGGGCACGAATGACCCTCTGGTGAATACTGCGAGGAACAGGAATGTGTTATGATGATGAAAGATACCTCTCTCCTACTGGGGATGCTTGAACCGAGCTTCAGCTATCCCAGACCTTTCTCAAACATTGGTCTTGGTTGTTGTTTGTTGGTTTCAAACTCGTTGAATTTAGTCCAACGCTAAGTAAATGAAATGAAGGTTTTCCTTGAGATTTAGCAGCTCCAAGAAACGCGTCCGCCACTACTGCACTACTAGTGTAATGGGTCTCACTTGAGTGTTGTTCACTCTCATCTTGGTATTTCAGTCTTCCTCGGTCGTTTGAATGAAACTGTGATGAGCAGAATGCTCGCTGCAGCAATCGTTCAATCGTTCGGAGATGCGCGCAGGCAGACTCGTCCGAGTAAGCGGGCAATGTTCGAGATGACGTGGGCGCGCAGAAGAGCGGAGAGAAGGGAGAAGAACACCTGACCCCCGATTATTCGCGCTGCCCGATCGGTATAGGTACCTACCATTTCATCGCGTCGCATCACGATGCCGCTCTGAACAGCCCCTAAGGCCCCGTTTACTTCCATCACCGCGCGACGCGATGCCATGTATAGTGGCCAAATCGACTGATCGCGTCGCTCGATCAATGTGGCGTCGCGTCGCTCGGCGTCGAAGTATAAACGGCCCCTAACACGATAACCGGCGAAATATGGGATGGGGTTGTAGTAGTTTCGAGAGAATCTGTGCTCTCCTCCGCGTCAGGGAGAGGAAGGTACAGTACACACTCCCCGCTCTCAGAGTACATAAAAAATTTGAAGAAAAAAACGAAAATATTGAAAAATTGCCGTATTGGCTTAGAGAACGCAGCCTGCGGCTTGTAGGGAGGGGGGCAGACATAACTCCAACGCCGCGTGAACCTCCCAGGATGTCGCGCACGTTACGCGAAGAAATTGGACGACTTGTCGCGGTCCGAATGCTTTCGACAAGGACGGCTGGTAACGTCATTCGCACACGGTAGCCGCGTCTTGCTGCTGTGCGCGCTAGAGCGCGAAGGAGTGTGCCGAGGTCGACCGTGTAGAAGAGGGAAAGAGGCAGATGAGATGAGGATGAGACAAGTCTGGTGTTTCCTGCTAGGGAAGTAGGAGCGGTTGTTAACAAAGTGCGGGCGGAATGAGACCTAATCTATTTCAAATGAGTGAGGGGAAGCGGTCAGGGATTTGGTGAGGAAAATTCGAAATAAGAACTGGGACGGGATTACTACTAACTAGAAGCTTCGGAAGCAAGCGTTTGTAAGTTTCTATTGGGGAGGGGGAGGAGGATGAGCAAAAACTTGAATACTCCACTCACATTCTCTGGACTGATAATTTACTACTTCCACTCACATTCTCTGGAGTGATAATTTACTACCTTTACAAGAAAAACAAGAAAAGCGTATGTTCATCGTATGTTTTGACCAACAGTGGTTCGTTTCTAGTTAAGAAGCTTGAACACTGGCAAAATTTCGTGCTTCGCGGCTATCCATGCGTCACCGAGTGCACGTCCCGCGTTTCAGCGCCCACGACGTCGCGTGCGGCTAGCACGCGACGTCGCGTTAAAGCTACGTGCTGGAGCCGGCTTGGAGCACAACCGCAATGGCCCAAAATCGCTTTGTAGCGTAGGTTCGCGACAACTCGTCCCCGCGAATTCGCAGTAGGTCATATCTAGTGCGAGCAGAGCTCGCGTGCGATTTTAGCGTACGAGATGTCGCGTACTGTGCGTGACGGGAGGACGCTCGATGGAACGAGCGACCCCTTTAAATCCAAGGCCAGGCCCGCTGCAGAGGCTGTGGATTTTTTGTTTTATTTATTTACCAGACGTTCAGCGGCCTCGCGGCTCGCCAAACGTCTGGTTGGGGCTTCGCCCCAAACCCCGAGTATAGAACACCCGACCGTGTTCTTTTCTTCTTTATGCCCTCTAACTTTCATTTCATTCTCCGAAGTACATGTCCTACTAAGTCCTGAGGAACAGACTGTAAGAGTCTCAACCCAAAGTGACTCTTACAAAAAAGTGACATCTGCGGAAACAAAGTGACATCTGCGGAAACATAAATGAAACCAATGAGTGTCGGTAGACCGCTCGATACCGTTAACTGTCCGACAGCAATCATGTTCCTCCGACAACTTTAGCCATTTTCCTTACCCTCACTCTCAACCTCGCCAATACCCCTTACACTTGTGCCGAAGTGAAATAAAAATAAATAAAGGCGTAGTGAGAGCCAAGTACGCGCACACTTGTCGAACGAAGCCTTTAAAAAGTCTTCTCACGAATGCTGTGCGAAGTATGATCTGTGGAACGACTTCTGGATCTGGACGCACGTTGTACGACGTCTGGGTCACGTGTTCTGAATCCGGACGCTCCCGTTACCGGTCCCCCCTCACCGGACCCTCCCCTGCAGTGGTCCCTCTTAGTGGTCCCCTCTTCACTGGTCCCTCCTCCCCCCTCCCCACCCGTTACCGGTCCCCCTCACTAGACCCTCCCTGCAGTGGTCCCCTTTAGTGGTCCCCTCTTCACTGGTCCTCCTTCTTTCCACTCCCCCCCCCCCCCATTGCTGGACCCTCCCCCTGCAGTGGTCCACTCTTCACTGGTCCCCTCTTCACTGGTCCTCCTTCTTTCCTCCCCCCATTGCTGGACCCTCCCCCTGCAGTGGTCCCCCTTAGTGCTCCCCTCTTCACTGGTCCTCCTTTCCACTCCCCCCCCCCATTACTGGACCCTCCTTTGCTGGTCCCCCATTACTGATCCCCTTCACTGATCACCCATTGGTGACATGTCGTCTGAACCGGGACACCCCTTGCACGATATCGATGAGACCTCTTCTTAACCCAAGCATCCATTCTGCGACATCGGTGACACCTCTTCTGAACCCGGACGCCTATTGAATAACGTCGGTAACATGTCTTCTCAACCCGGACGTCCTTTGCGCGACATCGGTGACACGTCGTGTGAATCCGGAACCCCTTGCGCGACATCGTTGACACCTCTTCTGAACCCAAACACCCACTGCGCGGCATGGGTGACACGAACCCGGACGCCTGTTGAATGGCGTCGGTGACACCTCTTCTGAACTCGGACACTCGCTTTCACGATGTCGATGACACATGTTCGGAACTCGGACACCCTTTGCGTGACATTGGCGACACGTCTTCTGACCCCACTCTCAACACGACGTAGGTGACACCTCGTCTGGACTCGGATGGCTGTTACTCGACGTTTACGAAAGGTCAGATGGACGGACGGACGGACAGACGGAAGGACAGACACAACCGCTTACTCTTTTATATATAGTAGGATTATTTGATATTTTCCGTTCCTTGATCCCCCATTTCCGATCCGCATATGACGTGCAAAAGCGCATCCTAGCTGGATCGAGAATGGGAAACAAGGTCGATGAAGCTTGCTGCAACACTCATTCCCGTATTGCCCCCATTACCTTTATTCAGTGGTGCCTTATCACCAGTGAGGTTAATGTCATTTCACTGGTCAGTTTTAAGACATTAATGAGCCATTGGCTGAATTTCAGGAGATGATCAAAGTATTCATCCTTTGTTCTCTTATTGCAAGCACACTTACTGAACATTACACCAAATGTCAATACGACGGCAGGGATTTCGAAGACGGAGAGACATATGTTAGTTTCAGAAAAGGGTTTGCAAGCATTACTTCCCAAGGCAAGTAGGGCGATTAAATATTTTATTTTAGATCGACCCCGGCAGGTTCAAGCTGAAGTGTGACGTTGAGAAACATGGATGGACTATGTATGCCATTGCCTGCCTTACAGAATCGAACAAGGAGGTACAAACATTAAACATTCCGCTCCGCCTGATTTCCGCTGAAACGAAATGTGCACGAGACGAGCTGTCAGGCGTCCTAGCATCCGTTTATGCTTCCCAAAGCCTGCGAAGAAATTGTGTTTGCACATGGTGAATCATAAGTCCTGCAACAATATTGGGCGACCTTCTCAGGAGTCCTCTTTCAATTGCATAGAACCACATACTAGCTATTATGTGGCATATCCATACTACGGAAGGGTCTCAGGCGCAGGTCCGAGCGGAGGAATTGGATAGTATCGCGAGAATCCCCACCCTTCACATAGTAGAAGAACATGTTTCCTTTTTGCTGACTTCTTGAACCAAAAGAGCTACGGGCCCTCGAAGGCGGGGTACAGTAGCGCACCGTCAGCACGTGCACACATGCATGCGTGCGCGCTGTCGTATGGGACGCGGCGAAAGGCTCTGCGACAAGCGAGTCGGTGGCTCAGCAGGGTGCGGGGCTGCTTCGAAGGTGCTAGACCAGATGTTCGACGCCGGTGCTATGCACTATTTTTGCAGTTTTTCATAACCACTGCCTCCTTCACCAATTTGCTTCGTACACATCTCTTACGTATTTATTTCACTCTAAATTGTCAAAAGGATCAGATTCTTGATCAACACTCTATGACCTCGACAGCCTAGTCACCCGTACCTGCTGATACCTACCGCAGTCATCCGAAATTTCAAAAACGGATGTCAGGTTCGTGATCAGCACTCCATTTAACCCCCCTGGGAGAGGTTTTGGCAAAATCAGTGATTATGACCTCGACAGCCCTAGTCATCCGTACCTGCTGTGAGGTCACTATTTAACACGAAAACACAAAACGTTGTGTAAAACGAAAAGTGAGGACAGTGAAACACAGCTCAAATTAAACCCTTATTTGAGAAGTTAGCGTAAAATAAATGTGTAGGAGATGTGTAGAAAGTAAGCTGATTTAAGCTGCAATTAAGACACTATTGTAATTTCACGGCTCCAGAGGTCGAGGAGAGGTCGAAAATTTTCATCCAAACATCCCCCAGGGGTTATTTGGGCTACTAATCACAAATCTGGCATCTGTTTTTGAAATTTCCGTCGATTACGGCAGGTTACATTAGGTACTGGTGATAAGGGCTGTCCAGGCCTTGGGGTGTTAATCGCGAATCTAGGGTGATGATCACGAATCTGACATTTCGACAATTTAAAGTGAAATCGATATGTAGGAAATGTGTAGAAGGCAAATTGGTGAAGGAGACAGCGGTTATAAAGAGATGCAAAAGTAGTGCGTAGCATGGGTGTCGAACATCTCAGGTGATTCACTTCGATCATAACTCAGACAAAGAGGGCTAGGTCTTCTCTGTCAAATAAAACCTTCGTGCATAAGTGGTACGGTAATCACCCGATAGCATTGCAACCCTCTAGAGAGGTCCGAACCGTCAAGTATCGGACATAGTGGTCCTGTGCGGAATTTGTGACGTCATTATGACGTCACAAGCAAATTTTAAAAAAGCGGAAAAAAGCCGGAGAAAATGGGAAATGGTCCGGCTGATGCTACAGAGGCTAAATATATTTTTTATTAATTTTTTAAGCAAGGTTTCAACAGGGAAAATCGACCGAACATGAGAATGACATCGAAATGAACTCAGCCGTCTGCAGACAGCCGAGTACACATAAAACAACGGGTTACAATGTAAACTACCGACACAAAAACAAAATTAAATGCATTTAACACACAGTAAAGGCACAATAAAGTACAGAAATGATACAGACACAAAAATAATGACACATATTGGAAATACAAAATCAGGAATATAAATGAACATGTACAAAAAGCGACAGTTATGTTGCAGGTAGAGTTATGCAGCGGTTTGTCGTCGTCATCAACCAGTTGGACTTCGTTTAATGGCCAAATTGGTCGAAAATCTGAAAGCAGTCGTTGTAAGCAAGGAGTTAAAACGAAAGTAATATCTTATTTCTTACGTGGATCATACGCTCCACTGCGTCGGCCACCTCAGACTTTCCGTCGTTGTCGACGAAGACGCCGGTACCTCGACGGAGACGCCCAAAGGGTCAGCAAATACGTATATTGTCGCACAGAGAAAAAATAGAAGCGATAATTAATATTGTGTAGGAAATCTGACCGTCCTAGGATCGTCTTCAGCGAAGTCACTCCGTGGTTGTGGATGGCGTCGTCGTAGATGAAGAGGCTGGAGAGGTGATTTGTCCCTGAAAGTAATATAGTTGAAATGACCACGAAACAACGACGCAATGCGGTTTTGGAAGTAAAAGAGGAAGAATAACAAAATACAGTCACCGAGGTCGGTCACGACGAGCGTGTTCCTTTGAAAATCCATGTAGCACGGCTGGGACCTCGTTGCTATGTAAGGCTTCCAGGGAACCGACGATAATGGTGGGATGCGCAGGTCAGTCGGAGTGAGGTACGGGGTTCGAGACAGAAGCTGCAATGAGGCTGTTAGGGTGAGCTACCGCGAAAGCGGCGAACCGAAACCGACCGCGCCGTTTTCCTTTTCCTCGTATAGGTGTTGTTCCACCCGTCGACGCTGTAGAGGATCGTGACGACGTGCCCGCGTCCCGTAACCGCCACGCCTGTGTAAGTTGTGTAAGTTGTGTGTAAGTCATTTTAGGATATCACATCCTAAGAGGGGAATCATGAATGAATGGAATCCCCCTCCCCGGAGAACGCGAAGGAACCTCCGCTTGAACACACTTCTTCCTAAATTAACCATGCTTTACACCATTCACTTCGAAAACATGGCAATGGGTTCATGACTTCAACACCTACGCCGGAATCGGCGGTGCTTGCAGTTGCAGTTCATTGCAACTGCAATGAATTGAACTGAATCCAGTAAGTAATTAGTGGATTCAGTTCAGAACGCCTGAATCCATCCATGCCTCAATGAATCGACTCAAGGAATCGAATTCCTGCCAGAAAAATTGCAACTGCAATGAATTGAACTGGATCCAGTAAGTAATTAGTGGATTCAGTTCAGAACGCCTGAATCCATCCATGCCTCAATGAATCGACTCAAGGAATCGAATTCCCGCCAGAAAAATTGCAACTGCAGGGCAACAATTTTGCTCCATTGAGTTCATAAAATCACTCAGAATCCATTGCTGTATGTATCCACCCCTTGGAATTGTCGAAACCGCACGACTTCTTCTTTCGTGGTTTCATTTCGAAAATATGAGACTTCCTTCATTTCAATGTCTTCAGAATGCCCACATGACTACTCATTTTGCAAATTCCCACCCAAACACAACGTAACAAAGTATTTTTTCATCGAATCCCACCTAGCATCTGAAATTTCGCTTCTATTCTTTCAGTTTATCCATTTCAATCCATCGGGTGCCTTCCCCTTCAGGCCCCCCTCCCAAGAGAGCTCAAAGCCTCACCAAAAGCAACGGAACGGCAACAAAACAACGAGAACATGACATACATACGACAAAGCAAACACATCAATCGAAATCTCAATCGAAAACAGCGAAAAAATAAAAAAAAAGACTCACCTAGCGGCCGTGCACACTCCGTCGCGTCGATCGATAGGTGATGCAACCGGCCGCTTCGGCCGCTCTTGCAGCCGCCGGCGCGCGTGAGGCTGGTCCTGGCGCGACACCCTTCATTTTATCCATGTCGGGGTCTCCACTATCCAATATCCCATGCCTCTCTTGGATCCTTCACCAAACTTTCGGCGCTACCACTCCCCAAACTGCCTCGGTGTAAATTGGCCCTAGATTAGAGACTTCGCCGCGGGGACTTCTTTTAGCCGATTTCTCAGAGCGCGCACGCATGAACGAAGGCACGTGCTGACGATGCGCTACTGTGCTCCGCCTTCGAGGGCCCGTAGCTCTTTTGGTTCAAGGACTCAGCTAAAACTAAGCATGTTTTTCTACTATATGAAGGGTGAAGATTCTCGCAGTACTATCCATTTCCCACCTTCGGACCTACGCCTGAGACCCTTCCCTGGTTAGTACTATAACCCTTGCCATTTTCACGGTTGTAGCTAGCTTTGTTAGAAATTAGCGAGTTCTGACGTAAAACTACCGAAGGCCTTTCCCTGGTTCGCAGTGGAGCAGGTCTTTGCAAGAAAAAAAAAACATGCGGTATTAGTACATCAGTTGTAAGCACATTGTAGGCGACCATGGGTGCATATCGAGTGCAGACACTTTGAAAGAAAATACTTGTGAAAACGAAGTCAAACGAAACTTTTGGTCGCAGTTTCTGCGAAATCACTCCTCCCTGTAACATATACTAATGCATGGAGCGTGCAAAAGAAAATGGTTCACAGTAGTGTGAGAATAAAAAGAAACTCATATGATTCCAGTGGCAGAAGATGCAAAACCACTGCAGTTTGTATATGTCTAGACCTGAACCCCCGACCTCATGCATACGAGTCCTCAACACTACCCACTCAGCCAACTCGGCACTGCTGGTGGACGGCTTCCCGGCAGTCACATGTTTTGCCTTGCCACAGTTTTTCGTTATTTTCATTTGATTCAAGATCAACTGCTATATTGTGTGGTGTCGACTAAACGATTGTTTTCTCCCTTGAATGAGTTGAGTTTCCTTCTCCATGTGCTCTGAATTTCTTAGTGCCTTCTGTCCGTGTTTTTGGTTGTAGGGGCTGAGAGGACGATGGTGATGCTGTCGGTGAATGAGTACGATGAGAGGCACCAGGGTTGGGTTTGTTAACCACCTATTGGTTTTCATGTTTAGCTACGTTTTTCCCTCAGGCACCTTGCCGTGGGCCGGGTCTGGAGCACCATCACTTTGACATGGTTTACTTACTGTCAGATCTTCAAGTGCCTCAGGATCACTGTCATAATAATACTGCCAGTTTCTGAGAGCTTGTTTCATACATCAGGCAAAGGTGCTGTCTCTCAGACAAATACAACTGGCCTATGGATAGTCATCTTCGTAGGCACTATATAGCACTTATTACTCAGTTTCAGTTGTTTTTTCACCTATATTGAGGTGCATTATGACACCATGGTATACCATGGGCAAGCTGGTCTGATTTTTTGTAGCGGTCATGTGACTTGTGGGTTGGCTGCCCTACCCTGACTCTGGTTATGTTTTCCCTTTACAGCGCAGGTTCATAGATGGTGGGCTTTTCCTCAATGCTCTCGATAGGCTTCTTTTTAGTGCTTTCGCTGTCTGTAAGTTGAGTTCTGAGTTTCTTCTTATTCCTGTACATTTTTCTGGGCAATGTTTTCGCGGCTTTAATGCGATCATTATTGGCGCATCTTTATGGATGTATTAATAATAAATAATAAATTTTCGGGCCACCCACTGACCCGTATCAAAAAACAAAAAACACTACTACGCTCCTCGTCATGCCCCACAACATCATATAGGCCTCGTTGAGAAACTTTGGGGAAATTTCATGGGCTTCCCTTGTAACTGCTCTCTAATCAATCATTTCATTTGCGCATAAATGCCGTGTTTGAGACTGTCTCTACCTAACCTAAATTTGTAATCATTTTTCAGGTATGGCCAGGGCAAAAGGTCTATGACGATGGTAGGATGTGGAGTTGTACCCGGGACGGAGTATGGCTCAATTCCGTCTGGTACGGAGTGTTATAAAGATAGAAAATACCGTTGCTGAAAATAAATTATTTTGGATCAACTTTTCATTACCGCCTATCCGTTGGGTTTATATGATAACATTGGAGGCCACGGTAACATATCCTGTTTTGATATCTTATTGCTAAGTGAATCTGTTCACAATATTACAGTTTGAAAACAAAAAGTTAAAATTAAAAAGCGAAGTGGAAGAAAAAACGGAAAAAAGGTTGGCTTCAATAGAGTGCGGTATTTGCAAAGAATTAACAATGGTTTAATTACGATTACAATTTAAAAAAATAACAATTTAAAAAATCTCCAAAAAATTGAATAGCAATTCTACTCTGTTGAATTTCAGCACCATAAATATGGTAACATTTTCAATTTACGTGCTGTTTGTAATAAAAACGAAATATTAGGTCGTTGCATAAGAAATGACCGACTTTGCTACCACAATTTTTGATCGATTTTTCGTGGCTACGAATGTTCCCGTATCAGGCATGTATATAGTTTTTGAAAGCGTAGAATCACCGTTTCCTTAAAATCTATAACTTTTGTGACGCAAGTGCCTCTTGCCGAGTTTTTGACGTCGCTTTTACGGTGTGAATCAACGTGATATTCGGGTGGTCTGCTTACGTGAATGGTGAACACAACACAAGTGAACACAACGCCGCGGCCGCGGCTCGTGACAGCTCAACGCTGCATTTGGGGAGGATTTCGCTGAGAAACGCACAATCCGCCACAGGTTCGGAAGGATTGGATTTGGAGATGAAAGTCTCGAAGATGAAAACTAAGGTGGGCCGCCATCACTCCTTAACGACGACCAACTCGAAGCCATGGTGGAAGCGGATCTGCTCAAACGGTGAGAGAGCCAGCACAACATTTCGGCGCTGACGGCAGCACTTTCAGTAGCCACTTAAATGCGGTCGGAAAAGTGAAGAAATTGGATAGATGGATCCCGCACAAACTGACCACCCTGCAGAGGCTGAAGTGCCACAGCACCTGAGTTTCGCTGAGGCTGCGCAATCTAAGGGAGCCTTTTTTGGAGAGGATCGTGACATGCGACGAGAAATGGATCCTTCATGACAACCGTCGTCGCTCTGCGCAATTGCTGGACAAGAATGAGAGTCCCAGGTAGATGCCGAAACCAACTCTCCTTCAAAAGAAGACCATGGTGACCGCAAGGTAGACGATGGCTGCTGTAATCCATTACAAGCTCACTGCTCTGTGCAAAGAAGCTTCTATCAAAATGCCAACTGGTGATATGCATTGTGTGCTAAAAAAATGCCTAAGTGCCCCTGGATGGTCCAAAAACGACAAAAAATTGTATTATTATACATCGATATGATAATCCGACGTTTCTTAGCAGAAGCTGCAAGGTAGGTTGAAGTGATTCATTCGCAACGATGGCGACTGGATGACATTGTGCAGCAACACAGACTTGCTGGAGAGTGGTTAAGGGTTCGATTCTGGAAGTGGTAATGCGATTCGCTAGGTGGGCTGCCCCCACTTTTGTAAATGAAGGAAACATTTTGGTTTCTGTAGGATACCGTATTCGCTTCCTAACTCCGATTTCAATCTGTTGTCAGATGTGAAAGAGGCTAGTATTGTTGAAGTTACGTCGCGAGTCCACCAGAATACTATTGTCTCGGTTGGGAAGCTCTCGTCATATGCTGTTCCTATACGACCTCTTTGTAATCTTCCTACTACTTTTGTAAGTGTTTTTCACTGTCACCTCAGTTGCGAACACGATTGACAAGAATTGCTTTGACCTGTCATCACGTATTCATCATTCTCCGAATTTCAATATAAACTTCATTCTATCCTTCTCGCAGTTTTCACTAACTCACTAAACTGTAACCAAGTGCAGCGTATTTTAAACACCTCGTGTTATGGTAATAAAAGAATGGTAACACCAAACAAGTAACAGATGACAGTATCGATATTAATTGAATCCGAATCAGCTAACAAGCAGTTGATCAGTTACTTGAGAATGTGTGCCCCAGATCCTTATCTGCCAATCAATATGTGATCGCGAGAAACTTCCTTGTCATCGACGTAGAGCACCCAGACGTTCTTCAATTGGATATTGCTTTCTCCATCCCTCCAGACATCTCGGCTCCGACGACTTTGTGCTCCCAAGACGCATCAAGAGGATTCTGTAGAATGCATACGACGACATTGACCGTGAGGAAGAAGAGCAGTTCCAGGTAGTGGCCACATTTTAAAAAACAACAGTGAAGCAAAAAAAGCATTGAAGTACGAATCAGGTTATGCCACGAAATATGTAGACTAAACATTGGAGGACGACAAAGACGGTGGCCACATTGTTGATTCCGAAAGAAGTCAATCGTTTTGTATGGTAGCCAGATAGTACTGGACGGAGCTCGAGTAATACCAATTTTGTATCATTTTTGTCCGTCCATGAGTCCGCATCACTATCCATTCTGCCACCACTCACAGCCGGTCGGTTGTCTCCATTCCTATCGAGTCCGCTGCAAGTCGCGGGGTTAGAAAACGAGTACGTCAGAATGCACTCTTCATTTTCAAAAATGTGAACAGCCTACCTAGCAAATCCCAGGTTGCCGCAAAAGTGGCTGCTTTCGTTGCTCAGGGGAGTTCGCAGCAAGGTTCTACGCTCTTCGAGCGGCGAAACGCATACGGCTGGAAAATGCGCAAAAATGCCTCAAAAATGCGTGCACGTTAAATCTTCTCAAATCCCAAGTAGTTAGTGACATTTATTTACTAGGCTGTCCAATAATTCTTGTCCGAAAATTTCACCATTTTTAATTTTTTTCAACTTTATTGAAAAACAAGTCTAATCAACAATATAATCGCCACAGTTATCCACAACAGTGGCCCATCAATTGGGCAGGTCGCCGATGCCCTTCGCCCAGAATTGCGGGGGCTGCGACTCGAAGAAGTCCGCGATGTCGGATTTGAGGTTGTCGTATTGGTGAATTTTCTTCCGGCCAAATGGTGCTTCAGCGAGCGGAGCAAGTGGTAGCCGGAGGGGCGAGGTCCAGGGAATACGGCGGATGGGCAACCGTCTCCCAGCCGAGCGTCGCCAACTTCTGCTGGGTCTCCTTCGCCACGTGGGGGCGCGCGTTGTCGTGCAGCAGGTGTACCGAGGCCCGTCGGGGACGCTTTTCTCGGATGGCGGCGGCTAGTTTCTCGAGCTGATCGGTGTAGATGGATGCGGTGACCGTCCTGCCTTGCAGGAGCAGCTCGAAGTACAGCATGCCCTTGGCGTCCCACCAGCAGCAGAGCATGATCTTCAGCGGGTGCAGGTCGGCTTTCGGCGTCGTCGGCGGCTCTTCTCCGCGCGGGATCCAGACTGCACGGCGGGGGACGTTGTCGTAGAGGACCCAGCTCTCATCCCAGTGACCAGGTCCTCAAGAAACTCCTTGCGATGCGGACGAAGGAGGAGGGACTGGCAGATGGCCACGCGGCTCTGCTTGTTGGCGTCCGTCAGACGATAGGGGATCCAACGGGCCAGAACTTTGTGGCAGCCGAGTAAGTTGAGTCGATTGTGGATGGTGGACTTGCTGCAGTAGAGCGTCGTTGCCAGTTCACGAGTGGTGGCTTCCGGCTTCTCCTTGATACAGCGACGGACTTCGTCATCATCCACCGTAGAAGGCCTCTCGCTGTGCTCCCTCGTGTCGCCGCTCTCGAAACGATTGAACCAGCGCCTGACTGTGCGTTGGGACAGTGCATCCTCCTTGCACACTCTGCAGATGTTGGCGACCGCGGTGCCCGTGTCGTTGCCCAGCAGCCACTCGTAGTACACGAACGTACGAATTCGACCTTGGTCCATTTTAGCTTGTACTGGTAGTCAGACGCAGCGGCTGCGCCTTATATACCCCTAGCGTGGAGCACTGGAGAACCTTCTAGAAGGTTTTTACACTTGCCTGATATTATAACACTTCTTAGAAAAATTATAGAATTTTGAAATTGTTCGGACAGGAATTATTGGACAGCCTGGTATTTATTTGTTTATTACACAAACTGTGAGCCATTAATAATAACCTAAACAGAACTGTAGATTAAGCCAAATTACATAACATATGTTCGGCTTAAGTGTTTTCAATCCTTTTGTGAGTAATGTGAGAAGTTCAGTTTGAAATGAGATAAATTGATATCGTTGTATGTTCATTGCCAACAAATGTAAAGAGAGGTTTGTAGGAGAGTAGCCCGTACTTGTTTGTTCAAAAAAGGAAAAATAATTTGCAAAAGCTGTTGAAATCGCAAAAGAACATAAAATCCTTTCCATGAGGACGGCTTGCATGCGAAATATACGATGCGCCAAGTCTACGACCTTCTAAGCAACGACCCCAAGGCAGGCCCTATATCTCAAAAGCCTCTTTATACTGGTACGCACCTCAGGCGGTGGCACAGAAGGGAATCGCGCATTCTGAAACACACGAACGAAAGACGTCGGTACGGAAAATGAGAATCATTAAAGTTGCACAAAAGCAAGAAAAAATACTATAGAAATATTAACTGCAGTCAGGACTACTATTACTGAAATGCAAGTATGCCACAACGCTGGGAACCGAACCCCCCCCCCCCTCCACCTCTCTCGCATCAAGCGACCCCACTATCCACTGCACCATGATCCGTCAACGTGGACGCTGACGCGCGATCTCTAAGTTAGGAGGGCACAGAAAGCTTTCTTTCAGTTTCTGCTCTCCATCGCTAACCGGTATACGGTAACCATTCGGGGGTGCATTCGTCGGAATCGTATTACAGAGGATGAATGCCGCGCCTCTCACTACTACGAGGCAGTTTTGCCTCGTACGCGGCCATTTTGCCGCCTACGCGGCTGTTTTTCTGCATGCCGCCTGCCGCGTTGCCGCAAGAGTGTGTGGAGACCTTTATAGGTGTGTATGCAACGCTTGTAAATAAATGAGATCGGAGAGTCTACTCGAATGGTGATACCGCCGTAGGGTCACATATGCTCAGAATGATTAGATATCACTATCACTGCAATGCACTTCACATCGAGTATACCTCATCCTGTCGCTTGTGCCTGCAGAAGGTAGACGGTGAGTTTCAGTGGTTACATTCCAGGACACTAGGAATGGCTAAGACCTGACACAGGACGGCAACATGTGGACAAAAGCAGTTTTAGAGTTACAGAGAAACAAGCCCCTATTAATGGAAGTTGTTCTGACCAACGCAGGAGGCTCACGTTGTCCACATTGGATATGGCATAATGAACAAGCTAATATGATCCAAGTGTGCAAGTTGAACGGGCTGAAACATACAGACAAGCCTACTGTGTCACCCCCCAACGCTCTTGGCCTGACGTCGGCGACCCGATTCTGAATTCAGAAGCCTGCACCGAAACGTCAATGACACGCCAGCGCAGACGCATGTGAAACGATGACGGTGACACGGCATCTGAATCGAGATCTCGTTGACCCCGTCGGTGACACGTTTTGTGGAGCTGTGGGGCACCTGAACCCCTTACCTAGTTCTCCTATTGCTTTCTCTCTAAATGATTCCGGTTCAACCCCAATGAGGGGAGGGGGGAGGCCATACTCACGTTGAAACACTACATAGAGATGAATACTTGTAACTAACATGCCTACCTGAACCCCTACTGTGGCTACTGCAGTCTTCCTCCTGAAACAATGAGAAAATTTAGACGAAAAAACGCCGGACGAAAAGATGAGAAAAAGGCGCGTCGACAGGTTCACCGTGGCGATTCGTACAGGGATAGCCGTACAGTGGCCGTGGGTCGATACGTGGAGCCTGCAAGCGTGGGTCGATACGTGAAGCCGGCAGACATCCCTGTACGTATCGCCACGGTGAACCTGTCGACGCGCACACATGCGTTCCGGTCCGAGGCCGCCGTGCCCCCTCCTCATTGGGACTGAACCCTGATTCCCCTTTCAATCCCACTTTCCTAGTCCCTTTTCGCACCTCCTACTGAATTATAGAAATCAACCAGAATTTGCTGCCACCGCAACCAATGTCTGATTGGGGCACGGTTGCTGCACTTCATAGTGGATTGTCGCAAAACTTCTGGTATTCCCTTAGGAGGCGTTCAGAGCGTTCGCATAGCGACGCGAAGCCCACTGTCGGTGCGATGCGATCATCGCGTCGCACTCGTCAGCGAGTGTATTGGTGCTATGAACACCACGCGTTCGAAACGAAAGCGTAGTAGCTATTCACCGAGCTATGAGCAAGTCGCTCAGCAATGAACAGCGATATCACCATCGCGTGGCGATGCTAGGTACGAACACCTCGCGACGGGCGATGCGACGTCGCTTGATCGATATGGGGGATTATCATTGCGTCACGTCGCACTGCGATGCTGCTCTGAACGTCCAATTGGGCCCCGTTTATACTTCTGACACCGAGCGACGCGACGTAACGCATTGCGGTCAAATTGATCGATCGTGTCGCCCGATCAATGTGGCCACAACACGTGGCGTCGCGTCGCTCGGTGTCGAAGTATAAACGGGGCCTTAGACGCCTACCACATTCACATTCTCAAGTACATTTGATTCCTGCACTAACGTGCCTGCTCTAAAATCCTATGTACTTTGCTGGGAGCTGAAACAACGAACTTCTTTTCACGTACTCCGTATGATTAACCATATTCCATGTTATCAATACCGGATTCGAGTTCAGGGATGTTAGATGAAGGAATGACGGATGAAGCAGTGCGGGACCGGACCGGACCCCAATCATGCACCGGATTACGATGGCAGCAAATTCTGGTCGATTTCTATAATTCAGTGCGCCTCCTTAATGGTCCCCTTACTGGTACCTCCTTGGTAGTCCCATCGCATCGGCTTTTCTGATCGTCTGTATTCACGAACGCCCCCGGGAACGTTAACGACTTCCCACAGGAAGCGAGCGGTGTCGGAAGCTAGAAATCACTTCACGAAACGAATACGAATATGAAAACCAACCGCGTTCTGGGAAGCCGGAAAGGGAATGGGGCGAGAACGGGAAGACTAGCGAGATCTCCTGCTGCTTCATGAATACGGCTACTGGTCCTTCCTCCTTTGAGGTTCCCTTACAGGCACCTCCCCTCCCCCTTTCTCTCATTGGAGTAGAGTACGCCAAGGAATGCGCAACATGTTATCCTACCGTGAGCTGTTTATGGAAAAATTCAAACCCAGTATGAAGCGCCGACTCAACCGGCATGACGTCCTATCTGTGTTCAAAGGTTTGATCTGAAACTGGGATATTGGAGAATGCTTCTGAAGTACACGAATTTGGATAAGCACTACAATGTGCATAAAAAGTATTGACGCATTAAACGTAGACGAGATTAACAACACAAAATTTAACAAGTTTATATGTAAAATGTCAACAATGATCTAACAAACAGAATAGCATCACTTGTATTTTATATGAACTTCCTTGCTGCGAATTCAGGAGAGAAGACGCCGAGGAAAGGCATCGAAAGGCGCCGCAAGTAGTCCACGTCGATTTCATCCCATGCCTTGACCAGATCATCCTTCACTGACTTCATACTTTTGTGGGAAGTAGCGCAAGCGTTGTTCTCCAAAACCTCCCATATAGAGTAATTCAGCGGATTCAAATTCGGTCTATATGGAGGTCATTCCTCTGCCGAAATAAAGTTCCTCAAGTTGGCGCGGCACCTGTACTGAACAATCAATACTTTTTCGCACCCTGTACATATTTCCAAGACTTGCAAGGTAAAAATTTATCTGTAACTCCACGTAAGGAAAGACATAAAGAATGATCATTCAGCACTCCAGAAAACAACTCATGGGTTCCTCTCTGCTGTAAAGCTCGTTGAGCGATTTGGTTTCCCGGATTTTTAACTCAGTGGTTATCATGTGTCTTGTCGACTTGAGAAATTCAAGGCGTCTTAGCGTTTGCTAAAAAGGAGCTTGCGAATGTCATGATTCTTAAACTATGGCAAGCAAGTTGGAGAAGATTGACGGCAAAGTGCACGGCAAAATTTTAATTAGGAGAAAGCTTGCAAACACTTCATTTAGAATTTGTAGTTAATCATCACCCCAATTCTGGGGCGAGATTCATCAATGTCTTACAGCAGTCTGACGGAGAAAACACAGACGAAATCTTTTGTAGCGCGGGGAAATGCTTTACCATAGGCCGCATTTATGAAGCGGTGGGAGCGGGAAATAAGCGATATCATAGCCATATCATCTCTCGCCTCTCTCCTGCCTCACTCTTTCGCCTCGATCGCTTCCTGTGGGAAGACGGGAAGATCCCGGGAACGTTCATGAAAACGGCTACATATCGCTTGATAAGCCACGCTATGAAGGATTTTGGCTATAATTTTTCTGTTAAATTGCTATAAGTCGTTGACGAATCCGGCCCTTGCTTTCGAATGTTCCTCACCAGATGCATTGCCATTTCCCCTTACTCATTAGGAACAGATTGGGCCTCATTCCGGTCTCACTTTGTTGGCAAAGAAGCTCATTTCTTCTCTCTACCAGAGTTTACTAAATGTGCCTCATTCGTCTGTTTTGGCCCTTCTGTGCTAGCCGAAAAAACGACGTCGACAGACGCAGGCACACACCTTCTTCGACTAACATTCGGACCAGACATTTTACGATGATACAAGTTATGCTTAAATTAACAGAATAAATTTTATTCAACAGAGACTTAACGACACAAGGAGAGTTAGTGACACAATATAATTTAAAAACATTAATAAGCCAGAGGCCCGATTTCAGGAGATGATCAAAGCGTTCATCCTTTGTGCTCTTGCTGTATGCGTGCTTGCTGACTATCGGGACAAGTGCTTATACAAGGGAAAGTATCACGAAGACGGAGAAACATGGGTTAGTCTCAAAAAAGGTTCTCACCCATCACTTCACTATAGAGAGCAGAAGCCGGATTCATGAGGCGGCGGGAGCGGGAGATAAGCGATATCATAGCGGTATCATCTCTCGTCTCTCTCCTGCCTCGCTCTCTCGCCTCGGTCGCTTCCCGTGGGAAGCCGGGAAGATCCCGGGAACGTTCATGAATACGGCTACAGGTGTCATAATCCGTTTAGATACCGAGTAAATTTTGAGGAAGTACCTTCGCTACACGTATGGTACGCGTCATTGGACGCAAACACCATAACGTCAGTTGCAGGACTGGTGTAATCCCACGTCCTCCGCACGTCTTTACGCGTAAATGTTAAGACGTCACCGGCACGATATCGGTGAACTTTACGTTTCATTAACGCAATATTAACCGCATGTGCGTCAAAAAACTGAAGCTACTTAGACAGAAACTGGCCCAAAGTTCTGGAGCAGATCAGGTAAACATAAAAACAAAATTGATTTCCACAACTTGTCGTATCGGTGCTAAGCGGTTAGGCGGCTACGCCCCTCCACCAATAGCAGCAGAGCGCCACCGGCGCTACTGAACGCATTGGTCCGTACGTTCGCATTCAAAGCACGCGCGCACCCGCGCGATTGATGCTTTTGAACGGATGCGTCGTCGATGAAGTACAGTACACGAGGTGTCCATACATGCTGCGAGATTGTGTTAACTTCTATAGTTGTTCTGATTGTGTTCAATTCTAAGTTGTTCTTTGTTTTGCTCCGTGTTCTCCTCCGCCGACGCGGAAGAGGTCGGCAAGGGAAGGAGCTCTGGGGTGTGACTCTTCCTAACACGGGTGAGTTGGATAAGCCACACCCCGGAGCTCCTTTCCTTGCCGACCTCCTCCGCATCAGCGGAAGAGAACAGGGTGACCGACATACGCCTGGGAGCGGGGGTAGTGGTCCAGCAGCGCGGCGCTCTGCTGCTATTGGTGGAGACCGCCTGACCGCCCCGCCGCGATGCGGCAGATGGCGCGACAAGTCGGACACCAACCGGCTTACTACCGTCGTTTCAATCATTCCCTCTCAAATTCATCACGAACGATATTGTAACGTCGCGAGAGCATAAGGCACCAGACACGCTCCTATCGAATATCGTTGGCAACAGAAAAAAGATTGGAATTTGCTTCTGAGTTCACCTCCATTTCTCTCTTTTCTCACATCGCAGCCGCTCTTCTTTTAGTCTTTCTTTCGTGGAACACCTCATCTGGCAAACGTCACGAATGTCTTGGAATTTACGTGCAAAGGCGTGTGAGAGACGTTTGTTACATCAGTGCAGTATAACTGTCGTTATGGCTTTCTCGTGCAATTACTTGCGAAGCACGTCGAGCACGTATGAGGGACGATTCCCTTGAGTGGACGTGGTGTCTAAAGGGATATATACAGAGTTGTGCTACAAATGTTTTATTTTAGATTCAACACAAGAACTTCAAGATGAAATGCGTCGTCACTCCAAGAAAATGGCACTCATATGTCATCGCCTGCATCACAGACGAGAAGAGACAGGAGGTACAAACAATGCAGCCTTGTTTAGCTTATGTAGTTGAAATATGGGTATTTGTGAAACATCGGTCGAGTGGGGCCGTGATTGCGCCTCTCTGGCGTAGGGAGGAGAATGGGCGGACCACTTGTAGGCACGAACCAGTAACCAAAAACCAGAGACGCAGACGCATGGCGCCAACGTGGTGAATTGGTGGGAGCCACAACAGCTGCGCATTGATTGCCTGCGTCGCGCATTTCCCTGTGATTCTCTTCTTTGCTCACTTTCTATCATTCGACGCACTCCCTTGCATTATAACACTCGACGTCGAGCCTCTGCGCGCTGGTCGATGCTCTGCTGTCATTGGCTGGACACTCCCCCGCCGCGGCTCCAGGACGTAACTCCAACGCAACGTCTCGGCGCTGAAACACGCGCGTGTGCTCGTTTACGCGTGGGTAGCCGCGAAGCACAAAATTTTGCCAGTGCCTACTCCATCAGCACCTTGCCTAGCCTTGCATGTTCAACCCCTCCTAGTGCCACCACAGGGAGCCCCAAATGAAATAAAAGAGATGAACTTCCTCGGTGGAGGCGATTGTAAGAAAAACGAGGCAGTAAAATGCCGCTGCTTCTGCTTGTAGTAGGGAGAAATACGAAGGCTCTTAGTGTTTGCTAAGAAGGGTGCTCGCCATTGTCATTACACCTGAACTATGGGAAGTAAGTTGGAGAAAGGTGACGGTCAAGTGTAGAACAAAGTAGAGTTAAGGGAAGAACTATCTCACGTCTCAGCAATCCCTGAAAACTTCAAACGCTTGATAACAAGGCCAACTGTTCAAAGCAAAGATGATAAAATTTTCGAGAACTTCCGAAACTTTTACTTAATGATTCCGGCACAGTTTTGTTTCGAATTTTCCTCGCCTGGTCGTTGGCCGATTCCTTTCACTCAATTGAAATATATTGAGTCTTATTCCACCCGCACTTTGTTAGCAAAATGCTCCCACTTCAAGAAGGAATCTTCAAGAAGGCCTATTACTAGAAAGTTCACATGCAGTAGACATGTATACAGATATATAAAAACAACTCACTTTGTTAAGATTATATGCACTCTTATTTGCTACCGGTTAACAATATACTAGTACAAGCGAGGTACGCATGGAACTGGTCATAGAATTCCCTACCAAGAGATACCAGATGTGTCTCACCCAACTACTTTCCTTCCTCTACCCGAAAAATGTGGTCGACAGTCGCCGGTTTCGCTCTCTATCACGAGTCACTGTCGGAAGCGCTGCTAGCCGTCCCTGTCGGAAGCAGTCGGATCACGACAAATCGTCCAATTTAGTCGCGCGCGCGATTTCGTTGCGCGGCATCAGAGGGGGTTCGCGCGGCGTTGGAGTTATGTCTGTCCCCGCCCCGCCGCAGCCCACAGCCCCCCCCCCCCCAGCAAGCACAGAGCAACCCCATGCCACCACTGGACCGGTGCTTCTTCTTCATCATCATCATTTTCAATAACGTTTGTCCCGCTTTGTGGCGGGGCCGCGCTTCTGGTTTGGTGACGTCGTTTCTACCGATCAAACGCTTGGCCGGGATGGACACCAGCTACCGTATCTAGCCAACATTGCTTCGGGCGTCCTCTGGCCCGTTTTCCAGGGACTTCAAGATTCAGGACAGATTCAGGACTTACAGACGTCTCGTCGTTAGCGCGACGGACATGGCTGTACCATCGTAGACGGGATTTGGCAGCTTGTCGGCTATCGAGGCGACACCGAACTTTTGTCGTATGTCGTACGGTCATCGCCACCGAGACCGGCGGTCTATAAGTACCGAAATATGTATGAGACATTTCGAGTTAAGCGATTTAAGGCATAGCTTGTACCTGCGCGCTAACTGGCGAAGCAAGACGATACAAATGATCGCTAGTGGTAACCATTTTTCGCGCCGTTAAGGGGAGCGCATCGCATGGTTATGGTTCGTCGCCGTGCCGCAGTTCACCTCATCAGATTCTGAGGCGCAATATGGAGTTGGAGGATGCGGAAACTTTAGGCAAAACGAAAATAACATGATCATGAAACCATCATGAGGATAAACTAAACACCTTGTAAAATTTTTATTTTCGTGTGACACAATACGCTATAGGGCTGCCACGCTGATCTCCAGATACTTTGCGCCAGCCTCATCAACACCCCGAAAACCATCTAACAAGCCTCTACTTCTACACTCTTCAATTTCACTAAAATACATTGAATATTAAAAAATGAAAACAATACGACTAAATAACGAATTTTCGGCAACCTTGACTCAAAACCGATCGCTTCGCGACAGTTCGTCCACGCGAGGCCAGATGCAAAGGAAAACGGTGCAATCGCTGTGAGAGTGCGGTCGGGTTGGACGACCTGTCTGGAAATACGCTTAAGGCCTCGTGCATGCTTCCCGTTGCCACGATGTAGTCGCGGCGATGAGTCTTGCAGAGCGACGCGAAAGGATGTGGAGTTCACAGTGCTCGTCATATCGCTCATCGCTATATAAGCCCCCGTTAATACTTCGTCGCCGCGCGACGCGATGGCCGCCCAATGAGGCCAAATTGATTGATCGCGTCGCCCGGCGTCGACGCCAGCTTCCGGAATAAAACGTGTAAACCCGCGACCAATCGCGTTGCCCAGCGTCGGATCGCGTCGCGCTCGAAATGGGTGCGATGCGATGGATCGCGGTGGAATGGGGGGGGGGGGGGCGGTTTGGCCTTGATCAGATGATTTTCGCACTGCGGCCTTGCACTTGCTCCTCATCTTTTGCTTTATTTTTCTCCGGAGACTCCCTTATATGTTTTGGGCTCCAGGTCCAGGGCGCCCGGATTCCATGGATTCCTTCTGATAGGCATATCCTCTAGCGTATCCACAATCCATTGCTGAATCAGCCATGGCTCGTGAGCGCTAGAGGCGTATCCGTCCGATGTCCTCGAGGAACAGCATTGCCTCGAGAATACCACAGTAGCAGAAAAACTGAGTAAACAGACGTGAACCCGGAAATGTGTGCACAATTGTGTGTGTGCTAGTGCGTAATCGCGGATCGCGTCGCTGGCTGTTCGGAGTGCTCATCGCCGTCCAAAACAGATCGATGCGATCGGACACATCGCTCCGTTCGAATCGCGTCACCCGGCGATGGATGTATAAACCGGGCATAAGGGAGCGCAACGGCGATCCGGCCAACTGGACAAACGCCACACACCGCGCACATCGGGAGAAAGTATGCCATGCCCGCAAAGGGAGCGGGAAGCCATCGCGCATGCAGTGCGCCAATGTTGCGGCGGCCGCAGAGGAGTTTCCATTGACTATTCGGCCGCGCGCCGCGGCGGAATGGTCATGAACTGAACGCCGCGATGGCATCGCAGCATTTAAAGGTCTTGCTCCTTTTTCCACGAACAAACGATGCTCGCAATGTCAAGAGGTTCAGTGCGCAATCGACGAATGGATCGGCAGCAGGCCAACTTCTTTCTGGGAGAATGCAATCAACTCTGTACCCAATCGTTAGAGAAAGGTTGTGGCCACAGATGGAGAATATATTGATTAACTACCCTTCGTCATTACCTTGTTGTAATAAATTTTATTAAAAATGGTATAATAGCCCAGAAAATTATGGGACACTCTAATACACACTTATTTCACTCTAATATGTCGAATAAGGATCAGATTCGTGCTCAACACGAAGTCTGGGCAAAAGCGGTGACCATGACCTTACCATTAATCACCTCTACCTACTGTAACTTGACGTACTCCAGCGCAATACGAAAAAACGGATGTCAGATTCGTGATCGCCATCCCAAATAACCCCCTGGAAGAAGTTAGGGCGAAATCGGTGATGATGACCTCGACAGCCCTAGTCACCCGTACCGGCAGTAACTCGTACTGCTGAAAGGTCACTGTATAACGTTCGCTGAAAAACACAAAAAATTGTATAATTCCAAAAACTGGGAAAAGTGAGTGAAGCACGGCTCACAGTAAACCTGTATCTGACAATTTAGAATGAAATAAATATGTAGGAGATGTATAGGAAATAAGCTGATTTAAACTACCAATAAGGCACTATTGTACTTTCACGACTGCAGAGGTCGAGGAGAGGTCGGAACAAAATTTTCGACCGAACCTCGCCCGAGGGGGTTATTTGGAGTGCTGATCACGAATCTGGCATTTGTTTTTGACATTTCGGCCGATTACGGTAGGTTACGGTAGGTCCGGGTGACGGTGCCCTACTGTACCCCCCCCCCCCCCACTTTCGAGGGCCCGTAGCTCTTTTGATTCAAGGACTCAGCAAAAAGTGAACATGTTTTCCTACTATATGAAAGGTGGAGATTCTTGTAGTACTATCAATTTCTCTCGTTCGAACCTACGCCTGAGGCCTTTCCCTAGTAAGGTCAGGCAATCACCTCGCTAAAGCCTTGCGTTTCCTACTGGGGCAATTTCAAAGTTCTCTTACAAGTTGTACGAGAATTCCACTAACCTAATCATCAAACTGACCGTTCACCCACCAAGTATGAACCCTTACTATGTGTGGATTGTCTTAATGGCAGTATAGATTGGGTTTCATGCTACGGAGTTTAGTGCCCCAGAGGGAGGAGTGTTTCAACCTGACCTTCCACTCAGCACCGGTGAAAAAACGGTCAGGACTGTTTGCGTCAGTGAGAATCACTCTTTTGGACGATTACGGCCAGCTTCCTTTTTAAGGACCACCGACTTTACCCAAACTCTGGAAATTCCTTCTTTGCTTTACATGCCTTGTGGGTAATAAGTCTACAATGATTCCCGAATTTCAATCCATAGCTGCGTCCTTCCACAAGACAGAATGGCCATAGCCAGGGCATGTGACGGTAGGTATGCGCTGGTGAGCGTTCCCCATAGGTATCGCAACATACACTTGCTAGTTGGCTGAAATTTCAAAGTCGGGCGTCCGATTCGCTATGACCACCAAAATAACATCCCATTAGGACTGCACCTGAAAAACTATGGCAGCAGGTGTTAAGCAGAAACAATCCATTGTAGCACAACTCTGCGTAGTGGCAACAAGACATCACGCTCCTATGCCAATCTGTCTAAGTCTGACCTGGGAACATGATCTGCGCTGCTTTTCTTAAACGCTAAACTTCCACTAAAAGTGTTATTTTGATAGTATTTTTATTAGATCCTTCGAACTTACATATCATGTGTGAATTGTCTTATTGCTAGTTTTAGATAATGCCCGGAGAGGAACTCATCGAAGGCAAATACAAATACAAGTGCGTCAAGTCGAGATTTGGACTCTACCTAGACAAGAAAAAAGCTTAATCTTTTGTTAGTGTTCAATAAATAATAAGCAAAAAGACTGTCTTTCGATTTGTCTGTAAAGAGGAGGTGCGAATAATCGGCGTCCATCGACTCCTTACCCGTTATAAGTGTGGTCTTTGAGACGCGCTTCATCATGGAGACGTCGTTAATAGTTGTTTGATCTGGCAAATGCCTTGCGGGGCTATACGAATTGGATGCTTGCGGAGAATCTCAATGGTCCACTTAGGATGTGATAAAGCTCACTCAAGGTGGACCAAAAATGCAGAAAATAGACTCAGGAAAACATCACATTCAAAGGGAAAACACTCGCCCACAAGCGTCAGCCGGAGACTTAAAGCTCCACACACTTCCGTAGCGTGTGGCGGGCGACGTTATTGATGTGTCACACTGCTCCCGCAATCTTGCCGGCGGCGAGGTACTATAATTCTAGCAGGGACCTACTGTTTTACTAATCGCCTTCCCGCCTTCTGTCCGCTCCCGCCCCTCGCCGCCGACGGCGAGCTCTGCGTCCCTGCCCTATGGTTAACGATAGGGCCGCGACGTTGCCGCAGAAGTGTGTGGAGGCCTTGAGGGCCTTAACTCCTTGAATGTAAGGAGATCACCCACTTTATCCTCCAGCGGAGCCGCCCAGCACGCGCGAAGTAAACGAATTTGTGCGATTTCGGCCATTTTTGAGACCAACTATCCAAAATCGCTTACTTCATGCGTCAGGATGTTCACCCGTCTTCTGCTAGGGCATGGCGTCAGGAGGCACATCCGCTGTTCTGCGGGCTGGGAAATTTTGTTTAGCGTCTCGAAATTTTGCAGAGGCAGCTGTTAGACTCTCGGTGAAGCCTAGGGGTTGGGGTGGTTGAGCAAGGGACGAGAGGAAGATCGCATGCTTCCCCTGCGGGGCGTGACCATATTTCGTACATCTTGACCGTCTCCTCTCCACGCATCGTTGCGCGGTTCCGTATGGCAGGACCCGCCTGCGAGAGGGTAGGTGTGTCCTTTAAATCCAAGACGAGCTCTTCTTCCGATCCAGTCGGTTATTCCGTTCTAGGATGCCTTCTATCACACCCTAGGTGGGCCTGGCCAAATCTCTGGTCTGATCCAACTGAGACAGCGCCTGTCTTGCTAAATCTAGTTACAATATGAAGATGGACCCTGTCCAATCAAAACGGGTCTGTAGTTAGAAAGGATTGGATATCATGAAACTTATCGTCAAGTCAAATCAGTTTCTTTAATCCTCAAGTGACTTGTTCGGAGTTGTAAGCTGTTACAACGATGTCTTGTTGCGATCAAGGGAAAGGCGGGACTCGAACTCGCACCTTCCTTTGACCGAGCGGGAATGCTCCACGCCTTTACACCACCGGCGCCGTTTGATCGAACGCAACATCCAGACCTCGTGGGACGATCAGCACTAATATCTACCAAAAAATTGCAGCCAATGAGAACAACATTGGAAATGCAAAGCTAAGCCTACTCCTCACTACAGCAGCGGTGTGAGGCTCCTAAAAATGCTCAGAGAAACTAGAAAGATAGACCTTCTGCTGATGCACCACTTCAGCTACTGTGCAAAGCATGACGAGCGACAACACCAATCCCTCGGGCTAATACTGCTATCGTTGTTGGTTTCCATGTCACCGATTTCGTGGGCGCATACATTTCTTTTAGTGTTTTTTATTTGCTTGAAACTTGTTGGATTTTTTCAGGCAGTAGCCAGAACGGTCATGAGTCGTGCTAACCACTGGGCCGCCCGATTCATCAACAATTAAACTCAGGGGTATGTAGGTATAAAGAGTACAGAGCAGGAACACGTTATCTAGGACCCGCACAACCAGTTGCTATTGTGGTGAGAACCTGTAGCAGTGGGTGTGGCGAGCTGACCGATTGGCCAGGTGAGGAGGGCCTGGCGCGATTACCTGCATTCCGTCGATTCCCCTGTGGAAGTGTACCATTGGATTTAAGGCTCGGCTCCTTCTGCTGGAGTGTTACAGAATAATCGACGATGCTTATAGTCACAGAAAATCAGCTCCTACCTACATATGTTTGTGCATACGCGTATAAGTAGGTATATACTATGTATACACATGTATATACATCTGTGTATACAGGTATATACAGAAACAGGTTTTCACCACAATAGCAACTGGTTGTACGGGTCCTAGATAAGGAACATCTGAGTAACGCGGCATATCACTCACCATATCGCTTGATAAGCCTTGTTATCTGAGCTTTTCGCTTATGATTCTCCGCTAAAGGCCGCCACAGACTTCTGCGGCGCCGCTCGGCGGCGCCGCTGCCCTATGCTTAACCATAGGGCAGAGACGCAGAGCTCGCCTCCAGCGGCGCCGCAGAAGTCTGTGGCGGCCTTAAAGCTACGCAAGTCGTTGATGAATCCGGCCACTAATTGTAAGATAGACATATCTTTCTCTCGAAGATCCTTGACATGACATGTTTGAAAGCAGACAGTTATCACTATCCTAACTATCACAGCTACGCACAATACACGTATTTCACATTCTTCGCTCACATACGTCTTCAAGAGGCTGCCGAGCGATTGACGAACTTCCAGTTTGAGAGGAATACAGCTGTAAGGCAAGCTTTGAATTTATTTAAAAATGTGGAACCATTAGCATTACGTCGTGCCATTACGTCTAATGTTAATGCACTGTAACGTATATGAAGTATGTGGCGTGTGAAATAGCATATCACGTTATGGACCCATGCTTTAACTTCCTCGCCCTTGCACATAGGCTTCGAACTTTTCCAGGAGCTTCATTACAACGGAGCTATGGTAGTTCAGACGGTGTTGATATTTATATAATTTAGCACAAGACAGATTACGGCTGTAGAGATTTTTTTTTAAATTATAGCTGGCAAAATGGTCATATGAGGAATATTAAAGCAGATGCAAGTCCAACCGGTGGGAAAGGTCCACCTGATGCTCTCGGTTAAATAAATATATTAGGCCATAAGTATAAAACGGACGATTTTGAGTCAGAATTTTGACTCATTATTTCTTAAACAACAGACAATGTAATCAATCAAAATATGCACTTAAACAGTCAACACACATCTACCATCTTAACGGTAACTTGTTCATGCCGGAAGCGTAGAAGGCTGAAGGGCGAGAAGCAGGCAATCACAGAAGGCATTTTCCACATCCACTTGATGAATTTCTTATCCTGTCAGAAGTGGTCAAATGCGTGGCAGATATAGTAGCCAATTGGTGCGAGATCTGTTGAAAACGGCGGGTGAATGAGAAGTTCCATCTTCAACCCCTGCAGTTCCAGCAATGTGGTTTGTGCTACGCGTTTGGTCGAACGTTGTCTAACAAGACTATTGGCGTTTCTCTGCTGACCAATCTTTGGTGCTTAATTGCAAGCTTCCTCATTATGTCCACAATGCGATGTAAAAAATGATTCGAATTCTTGCCGTGGGAGATAAGAAAGACAAGCGTCGTTACGACACCACTTCTGCTGCCCGCTCAATTCGTGTGGTACCCATTGATGCAGCTTCTGTACTTTGACGATTTGCTCCAAAAGGTTCAGTTGTGGGGATAGAGCCTGCTGATAATTCGCGCGTAGTTCAAGATGTATCGCCTTTCACTATAGCTTTCAATTCATCGTTATCCACACTGGACACAGGCCTCCCACGTAGCTCATTTCCAATCTCAAACTTTAAGCCAACAAGTTCAAAATCGTCAGATCGGAACTTCTCGAACCATCGATGTACATTGCGTTCTCTAGACATCCCCGCCGATATCCTCGTTAACGTTCCGACCGCCTGTGATACCTTGCTCCTACGACGGAGCTCATATTCGAAGACTACATGAATATTCGACGATTCCCTGGTTTCGAAAAGCTGCTCTGAACCCGACACTTTGAAAGAACGTGTTAGAAACAAAATAAGCGATCAAAAGTGTAAAAACGTGTCGTCAGAACAGAGAAAATCCCAGAACGTAGAAGTGTTTTTAACCGAAATATCAACCCTGAATTTTAACAATGGCAAAATAGGTCATTCCATACTTAAGGACCTAATAATAAGTCAGTTCTTCGCCGGAGAAGTCACAGATAGGCTCTGTGATGACATGCCCGGAACAGAAATGTAGATTTCGGTGCCAGCAAGGAAGCTCAGAGGCGAAACAATCCAAGGATCGGCACAAAAGTGGGAAAAAACGGCCTAGAAAAATATTTACCCAAAAACTAGCCGTTCAAGCCATCGAAAAAACCAAAATCAGTATAGCCACTGGGAAAACCCTACGAGCTGAACAACAGAGACATCACATGACCACCGAACATCACCAGACGTGTGTTGAAATTGTTTTGGCATGGTCACGAACCAAGTAAGTGTCAAAATAAGTGAGCGGAAGTGCATAGAATAGGGCACGACAAGCGCTCCCTCCTCCGCGACCATCGCTGCCCGTCGCTCGTCGCAATGCACTGCACTGCGACGAGCGGTGGGCTGCGACGGCCGTCGCACGGGAGTATGTTTCACTCCCGCGACGCGGAGGTATAACACCCCTCTGCGACGCATCGCGGGAGCGATAGCGCGTCAGCTAACAACTGCGCCCCACTGCGCCGTCTGCCACTGCAGCGAAGGCGGGCCGTTGGCAGTTGCCCTGCGCCCGTCGCTGCAGCGACGCGGGAGTATACCATAGCTAAACTAGGGCTAACACTGCCACCGACGTTGCCGACAACAGCGTCGCCGATGTATGATATAGGCCTAAGATGCACTACGTCACATCATGTCGAAATCCCACACCCCGACCCCGTAGTGTGTCTAATTTTTTGAATACAACTCGTTCCTTGGCTAATGCGAGCATGAATTCTTCACAACATGACACCGTTCTCTTTGACTGAGACCCCATGTATGCAAGAGCTTTTTAGTATCCTTAAGTTGAAAGTTCGGCCAGAGAAAGTGTGGTATAATTCCGGCCCACGCTACAGGGCAAATGTGATTTATACTACCACAGCGGTCGAGGAAGCAGACTTCACAGTGTCTTCTTAAAATTAGGAAGATAAGTGACACAAAAAATCATTTATGGACAATAATGAGAGAGTCTGAAATTCAGGAGATGATAAAAACACTCATCGTTTGCACTCTTGTTGCCAGCGCGCTTGCAGTACAAATGTGCCAATACAATGGAAAGGAATACGAGGACGGAGAGACGTGGGTAGGTCTAGAAAATGGATTTTCAAGCATTATTCCACTACAGAGAGCTGGGTGGTCAAACACTTCGTTTTAGTTCTTCAATGATCAATTCAAGATGAAGTGTATAGTCAACGAAAAAGGACCAGTGGTTATGCCTATTGCCTGCCTCACAGACACGAAAAAGGAGGTGCATATCAAAGAGTATCGCTCCGTTTGATCTCCACTGTAATATATATCATACTCTATAATAACGCGCTAAGCGCTGAGCCATACTATCGACCAACGCCGCCGCAGCAGAAATTAGTCATAAAATAGAAGGAAAATGGGGGAAAATTACGGCACGAAAATAGCGGAAAATACCCAGACGTCTTCTACCTGCCTCAAAACTTTAGCCCTGAGGGTAGTCGAGGTCGCTGAACACGAATCTGAAGTTTCTATTTAAAGCATCGATCACCGTCAATCGATACTGATTAAATCACGGAGCGCGAAAGTAGCGGAGAATTCCAAGACGTCTTCTACGTGCCAGGGGTTTCGGAAGAATACGTCGCGTGACGTGCCTGGGACTCGGAAGACGTGTCAAAGGTGTCGCTCATGGTTTTCAGGGATTCAGGTAGACGTGCCGAAGACGTCATCCGCTAATGGGGATCATTGAGGGGGACCAGTACCAATAATGGGGAACCGTTTCTCCTTCTCCCCCCCCCCCCCCCGACTAATACTTCCTTACTGATGTGCTGGCTAGGGTCAAGCACTTACATGAGACTCTTCGTCCCGACTCACGACGTTGCCACGACGTGTATGACACTCGTTTTGCAACATGTGTCACAATTTCTGTGACCCGTCTTTAAAAACCCGATGCACACTGGACGATATTGAGGGAAAATACTGGTCCCCCATTATTCTCCCCTTTAGTGGTTCCCCTTTGCTGATCCCCTATTCACTGGTTTCCCTCCTTCTGTACCCCTTACTCGGGATCCTAACGCAGGTTGAACAACGTCTTTAGCACGTCTTCAGAATCCCAACGCACGTCGGACGTCTTCAGCACGTTTTCTGGATCCCTATGCAAGTTGGACAACGTCTTTATCACGTATTCTGAATCCCTACGCAGGTTGGAAAACTTCTTTAGCACGTTTTCTAAATCCCAGCGCACGTTGAACGACATCCTCAGAATCCATACGCACGTTGGACGGCGTCTCACATCTTCTGATCACCAAAGCTCGGCACTTGATCCTCATCTATACTCTTACGCGTAGCCCGCTCAAGATATCGTAAATTTGGAGGATCCACCACCAAGCATATAGTTCGCCGGCAATCCCCCATGGTTACGCTCAAAAAAACCCGGCTGGCATACGCCACCCTGTCCAAGGCACCTCTTGACTTCGGTCCCCCTTCCACGTGACTGACAACGTGACCCACGGGTTAATAGAATTATATATAGTAAGATATATATATATATGTATATAAAGGACGGCGTTACTCAATCCCTTCTGGGATGCGCCACGCATTCTACTTCTACGGGATGACGCGGAGGCGACATGAATGCGTATTTGGCCATATAATGGCTTGCGGTGGCCAGCCGATGAACAAGTCAGCGATTTATCTTTCCCAGACGAGTCCGGTACCAATTCACCGACACCGGAGGGATGGAAGGATTGGTTGGCCTGGGCGGGACATCCGAACCAGGAACCTGGTATATCGAGTGCATGCGACGGCCGCGCCTCCTCCGACTGCGCTACACGCCCCTATATATATATATATATATATACATATATATACATATATATGTGCAACGCGATGAGATAAGATAATGAGATAAGGCCTGTGATATCCCACCGTTGACGAGCATCAGCAACAAGAAATGATGGCGATCTGTTGTTTGTTGTTGTTGCTCCTCCGCGTCTCTGCGTTATGCTTCATCAATACGGCATCAGTTGCGCAACAGCAGCAAAAGCCGCTTAACAGGATGGTGATAAAGATGATACAAATGAGATAAACATGTGGGAGCTATCCGACTTGGGGGAGTGCAGTTCCTGGTAAACATGGAATTTAGCGCGGCACCAGCTGCACGTCAATTTTGGAGCGCGAGCGGCTGCCGCGCATAATTTCAAAGTTGATATCCCAGCGCTCGGCAAATGCATAAAAACCGTAACCACAGCTCCGAGTACTGCCTAGCTGGGACTTTGCTCTGACAGTTGATAGCAACCGACATTCCTTGTTTGTTATAAAGTTTGCTCAACGACCAACAATCAACGAATTCGTGTAATTCATACGTTGAAAGGTGAACATCGAGCAGCAACCAACATTCTAAAAGACACTTCTACTGTGATGGTGAAATTTTTGCTGCAGAATCAGTTAAGGTGTAACATAAGAATTATCTGAGAATCAATCATTTCATCGGCACATAAAGATCTTATTTGAAACTATTCCTATCTACCGCTCTTAAATTTGTATTATTTTTTTAGGTTTGGCCCGGCGAACAACTCATATCCGGCAACAAAAGATATGGTTGCATCCATGAGGGAGATGTTCTCAAATTTATCTGGAGTGATGCATAAAATTTTCCTTTCTTTGATAAATGACTATGGGTTTTTTCAAGCCTTAATGAAAGCGATGAAATTAATATCGATGAATATCCTATGCAATGTCACGGTATAGTGGCGACCGCCTCTGTAAGCCACGCCCCTACATGGGTTGGAAAGTTGGCAGTCTCCCCGACTGCATACTTTGTATATGGTTGTGTACATAAATATAAATCTATATAAATGCTTTGTCGAACTCCCATCTCAGCCAGAAGCTTGACATGGAGGTCGCGGGGAGATTATTTTTGCTCAAAAATTTCTAAAAGAAGAATGCAGTTAGGAAGACTGCCAACTTTCCAACCCATGTAGGGGCGTGGCTTACAGAGGCGGTCGCCACTGTCACGGTATAGTGGCGACCGCCTCTGTAAGCCACGCCCCTACATGGGTTGGAAAGTTGGCAGTCTCCCTAACTGCATTCTTGCTAGATGGTTGTTGTATATAATATAGACTAATAATAAAGGTTTGTAAATCCTCACTCCCAGGCAGAAGCATGACATGGAGGTCCCGGGGAGATTATTTTTGCTCAAAAATTTCTAAAAGAAGAATGCAGTTAGGGAGACTGCCAACTTTCCAACCCATGTAGGGGCGTGGCTTACAGAGGCGGTCGCCACTATACCGTGACAGCAATAACTATATCAACAAATTCAACTACGAAACTATACTCGTCGTAGGTACAGGAAGAGGTGCTCGACCTTTCAAAAACTTGTACCTCCTACTCGGGAGTATTCTATCGTTCACAACTTTTTCCCGGGTAGACCCGTACGAAAAGAATAAGCGAAAAAGACTAACAGAGAATGATACGCTCTGCTCTTGTACACATTCTATTATATCCACAGAACCGTACTCATGGATATTTCCAGAATAGAGCGTCATCTCCTCCATCCTCTACAGGGTGGTCCACATGAAGTGTTACGTGGATAACTATATACAACTTTGCACAAACCAACTAAGTAAGAAAAGTGTATGATCATTAGAGAGACAAGAAAATTCTGCATAAAATAGCATACCCCACATTCAGAATGACTTCCCTTAGCTTCAGTGCAAACGTGTAATCTCTTTTGAAAATTTTTGAGGAGGGGGCGCGCGATAAATTCCTGTGAAATCTCGTCCCATGCCTTCTCCACAGCTCTTTTCAGCAAATCCAGTGAACTGTGTCTGAAAGGCCAGCCCTTTTGCTCCAAGATTGATTAGATGGCGAAATCTATAGGGTTGAGATCGGGTGAGTTTGAAGGCCAAACATCCTATGTCCACAAATCTGGAAGATTGGTCTCACACCATTTTAAGATCTTCTTGGCACCGTGAGCTGGTGCCCAATCTTGCTGGAAGGTCCAATCTTCCTATGTCCACAAATCTGGAAGATTGGTCTCACACCATTTCAAGATCTTCTTGGCACCGTGAGCTGGTGCCCAATCTTGCTGGAAGGTCCAATCTATGTCCTTAACATGCCAAGGTATTACCGCGTTTTCCACGATTTGCTTCTCGTAGATTTCGGCGTTGACCTTAACTTCTTTTTGGATAAAAACAAGCTTGGTCTTGCCCTGGCCCGACATTTCAGCCAACACGATAAAGGATGGTGAAAATGAGCTCATCCGACGTTGATGGCTATTGCGAATTATTTTGGCAGCAGATTCCGTTGATTCTGCGCGTTTTGGAGTGGTTCGACGGTAAATATCTTCTCGTCTGTCAGTCGCGCTTGTCACCGCGCGTAAGTGCCTTCATCTTTCTGCATTTCTCCAAATTTAAAGCCTTCATTTCTTCCGTGAAGTGCTGTCCTTTGGCAGATTTGTAGTAATACATTCACAGATCATCACTCGTCAGTCGTTGCATAGTTGAACGGATTACGTTGTGCTCCTTAGCTAGTTTCCTATTGTTTCTTGCAAGATTTCGGTGTAACATGTCTTTGACGGCCTTTCGAAGGGCAGAAGTGCTTGCAGTTTGTCGTGGTCTTTCTCTCGGACGATTTTAGATCCCTCCAGTTTCTTCAAAACGTTGGATGACTCGGTGTACTTGAATCCGATGCAGTTTAAGCATCTTTGAAGTCGTAGAAACGGACGACCCGCGTTTGAATGTATCGACTATTGCTGAACGATCCCTAAGCGAAACCATGTTTACCTAGAAATGGAGAATAAGACTGGTCATAGGTGGAATAAAAGATACGGAGAGAACGAATAACGCCGCAGCAAAACCACAGAAAAAGAGAGACATTTTCGAAAATGGACTTTTTCTAGCACGTAACACTTCATGTGGACCAACCTGTATTGAAAGGCCTGGACTATCAATGAGAAATATGAACACTGCGTAAAGGCATCTGCACACTTTTGCAGTAACGCGGCAGCCC
Source organism: Heligmosomoides polygyrus polygyrus (assembly GCA_947396885.1). Taxonomy (NCBI): domain Eukaryota; kingdom Metazoa; phylum Nematoda; class Chromadorea; order Rhabditida; family Heligmosomidae; genus Heligmosomoides; species Heligmosomoides polygyrus. The sequence continues at coordinate 106,915,738 of OX377201.1, forward strand.
TAACTTTAAGCATAGGGCAGAGAGGCAGACATCGCCGCCGACGGCAAAGCTTGTTACTGACCTGCGGCCTGGGCGACACGCGCGGCAGCCGCAATAACGATTCAAGGCACTATTCCTGCTGCAGGCGCTTTGCCGCTGACAGAGTTCTGTCTGGGCTCTACCTAATCGTGGCGGGAATCTAGAGTAGAAACTGATAATGAAACCGCGTTGGTGATGCAGTGGGCTGATTAACTATGGATGAGTGCCGCGCCACGTCGTGCTTTCACTACTACGCGGCAGGTTTGTCGCCTGCCACATGCCGCGTTATCGCAAAAGTGTGTGCAGGTCTTGAGGCGGTATTTATACCTCATTTGCCAGGCAATGCTGCAAAATAAAAGCTATCAATATTGATAAGGAGACACAAGCGATTGATATCGACAGGTAGATTTCATAATGTCGCGCTTCATGACTAAAATATGGATCCCGCTTAGAGCCGGGTCTGACTATGACTCAGACTTCACTTCAGAGGTCAGGTTGACATAATAATCAATGCTTCGTCGAGTTATAATACCGTCAAAGCAATTAGAGCTGTGACCGTTCTGTTTCCAATGTCGAGGTTTGCTACAGGTGTTCCTTTAATTTCTGTTTTTAAAAAGCTTTTCCTTGCTGTTGGAATCGTCAAGAAAAGTATGGGCACTTTTGTCTGTCATATTCTGTCTACTGGTAGTAGTATCGTGAGGCATCTGCTAATATCCATGCTCAGCTCAGCTCCGGCAAGACTTCACCAGCTGTCCCACTCTAGCCAACATGTAGGCCGTCACGACTCACTCCTGTGTGCAATCTCGCAGCAGCCAGGCGTATTTCTCTCGTTTTCTCTCCTATTTTTCATTTCTCTCTCATTCTCATTCTTTCTGTTGCATTCTGCAATGAGCCAACCACTATGTGAAATCCTACATGGTTTGCCCATGTGTACCATTGTTCATGTTGGTCGAAATAAATAAATGAATAAATATTTGTATAAATTTTAATTACTTTGTCATCGATGCGTCTCCAGTTTACTATGCTGGGGTGCAGTGTACGCTGAGACTGAGGCGCAGTGGCTCATCAGTTTCTTTTTCTACATTTTTGCATTCTGCACCATCAATACTGGTAAGTGGAAATTCTTGTTTTAGATGTCCGACCAGTTCGTCGTCTTCGTTTGCCTATAATTTGTGCACTACCCGACCAAAGGTTTCCGCAGCTATTTTTGACGTAAAGGCCAATAGCACAACACGAAAACCCGAAATGTGCAAGATGATCTCACACGGCTTTTCAACACTCCACCACAGAGTGTAGCAATGTCGTTAACACTCGGGGATAGTGACCAGGGGCCGGATTCATTAACGACTTACAGCAATTTGACAGAGAAAATTACAGTCGAAATCCCTGATACCGCGGCTTATCAAGCGACATGGTGAGCGATAAGCCGCGTTATCTGAGCTTTCCACTGTGAATTCTCTGTTAAAGTTGTGTAAGTCGTTGATGCATCCGACCCCAGTATGGAATAAGACTCACTAGAACACCCATATTATTATTAATATTTATTACATGGCTAAATTCCATGTGAAGAACAATATAATTAGAAACAGTATACAATGACATCCACATGATATTGGCTAACGATCCAGACCAAAGTGTAATACAATGATTAGAAAGTATATGCGATAACAAGCACCCTGAGAATGAAGAATAGAAAGGAGAACAGACCAGGAGGGGATCTGCCACAAGATCTCGTTATGTCCTAGAATTATTTATGAATCGATTTGCATTCGTAATAAATGGCTTCAGGTTGTACGGAATAACTGAGTTTTTGGCAAGTTTCATATAATCCGAACCTGCTCTATTGACAAAAATTATGTCGAATTGAAGATTTTGCAGTGCTTAGTGAAAGCTTCTCACCTATATCATATCACCCATATCACTGCTGACCATTTAGCTCGCAGAGCGGTGAAAACGGGAACAGAGGCCGGATTCATCAACAATTAACCCTGGGTATGCGGGTGATAAGGGGTAGAGATAACATAAGAGTCAGGCAGAGATAACGCAAGAGTCAGAGACGCAGTGTGGGTATCTCTACCCCTTATACCCGCGGGTTAGTCGTTGATGAATCCGGCCCTAGATCATTTGATGGGCACTCATTTCTGTTGTTCATGCTTGACTTTCTACCAGAAATTCGAGCCGCTTCGAGTGCGATAATTATTTCTCATGCTTACTTATCGTGTGTTCTGTATCTATTTTTCAACGTTGAGCGGAGGAGAGATGAGAAATTATGGCATGAGATGGACCCCCAACTACCATTGCACGGAAAGATCTATTCTATCACGTTGCTGGAATGGTGATAGCATCCCAGTAGCACACATGTTCATTCTTATGATTAGATATCACCATCAATACAACGCACTTTACGTCGACTACACCTCATTCTGCCGCCTTGCCTGCAGAGGGTAGACGGTAAGTTGCAGTAGTTCCGTTTCAGGAAACTAGCAATGGCGAGGCCCTCCCTAACATAGGAGAGCAACATGTAAATAGGGACACTTTCAGAAGACACTCGTGGCACGACCTCTTGAAAACGCATCGGACAGACGGACAGCCGGGCAGCCGATAACCCTTTTATAGATACTTAGTAGGACAGAATAAGACTTTCTGGAGCGTTGCAGCTGGGCACACACAAACGTCAGTTCTTGGCAGTTTGACCCCGTCCGCTGTGATTGGGACCCAGTCGTATTAAAGAGGTTGGTGCAATCCTAGTTCGTGAGGGGTAGTTGTTTTATGAGACGCGTTTGGTATCACGGTCTCAACCTTATTCTTTATGAACACTAGAGACATCTAGAAACTAAGCTATTTATCTGTAATGTACAATTCAAACTGCAGTAATAGATCGATCCTTAAGAAAGAGATACACAGATAGGTATCCGAGTTGAGAGTGATAGGAGGGGAAGGGGCAGCCCATGGACTTCGACCGCCCTGGGGCCGGATTCATCAAAGTTACTGCAGTAACTTTAACGGAGAATTGTAAGCAAATAGCTCAGATAACGCGGCTTATCAAGCGATATGGTGAGCGATAAGCCACGTTATCTGAGCTTTCGTTTACGGTTCTCCGTTAAAGTTACTGCAGTAGTCGGATATGGTAACGTGGAATTTCCCACATTGTCTGCAAACTGACTCATACGTATGTGTAAGGCGCCTTTTATACTTGCGCCGCCGCGCGGCGCGGCGTGATGGTTGACATGGCTATCGATCTTTCGCGCCGCCCGGCGGCACCGCATCACTTTCATACTCCGCCGCCTCGAAACACCACATTTGACGGAATTTCGGGTTACGGTATTCGGCGAATCGCGCCGCTGGAGGGAAGGGCGCGGCGCGGCGCGATCAGCTGCGGCGGACTCGGTGTGCAGTGGAAGATTTCACACCGGGATGAAATATTTTGCTATCTCCTTTTTGTTTTGGTTCTCCAATCAACAGAACAAAGAGAGTGTTGCAAAATTATGGCGCTATTGTAGTAAATTCAGGATTCCAAAGGTGGAGAAGAGGTCGAGAAATTTTTTCGACCCATCTTCGCCCAGCGAGGTGTTAAAACACACGTCTAACTACATATAACGGGGAGTAGAGCAGAGTAGAAGTGCAATACAAATAACAAAATAGGGCACTTGTTAAAAGTTCCGACTTCACCGACAAGACTTCGGTCAAGAAAATTTTTTCGCTGAAACTTTGTCTAGGGGATGCTATTTGGGGTGCTGATCACGAATCTGACATCCGTTTTTCACGATTAGGTCGGAGATCACCCATACCATTAACAAGGGTGGTCCAGGCAGAGTCACCGATTTCGCCGAAACTTCGTCTGAGGGAGGGGGAGGGGGGGGGGGGGGTATTTGGTGTGATGACCACGAACCTGACATCCGTTTCGTAAGCGTCAATATCTTATACCGAATTTCTCACCTTGAAGTAAAAGCTGGAAGAGGTTCGGTGGTGAGAACGATGCAATAAGATTGAAACAATGACGAGATTTCATTGATAAATATTGTGACTAAAAATGTCCAAAACTAACTGAAATATATCAGCGGAGGAATAAAAAGGCATGGAAAGTATACCGCAAGAAATACTCTAAAGTCGGTGATCCTGCCTAGACCACCCTTGTTAACGGTATGGCTGGTCTCCGATCGGACCGTGGAATACGGATGTCTAATTCGTGATCAGCACCACAAATAACCCCCTAGAGAAGGTCTCAACGATTTTTTTTTCGACCGAAGTCGTGTCGGGGGAGTCGGAACTTTTAACTAGTGCCAAAGGATCATTTAGTGCCATTTGCATTGCAGGGGATTCGACTCAATACCACACTCACCAGTTTCAACCCTAGGTTGAGTAGACGACTTCTAACCCATCCTTAAAGAAGGATTCGTCGCTTCTCACAGGATTCGTCCCTCTCCTTCGTCATCCTTGGCGAACGGACCGTAGTTAGCAGAAGCTCGTGGCCGCGCGCCGCTGACGCTCCCCTTCCTGACTGCAATCGCGCAGCGGCGCGTCAAATTCGGAGCGCGCCGCGGCGGGAGTATAAAAGGCGCCTAAGGGGCGTTCAGAGCGTAGCGATGCGAAGCGAAGCCCACTGTGGATGCGACGCGATCGTCGCTTCGCGCTCTTCTGCGAGGGCGGTGGTGCTGTGAAACCCATGCGTTCGAGACGATAGCGTAGTAGTCAATCACAGAGCGAAGAGCAACTCGCTCAGCAATGAACAGAGATATCGTCATCGCGTGGCGATGCTGATAATTGCGTGCGATAAGGTGTTCGCTGCAGAACAGGTATGAACACTTTGCGACGGGGCGACGCGACGTCGCTCGATCGATACGGGAGATTATCTTTACGTCGCGTCGCGCCGCGATGCTGCTCTGAACTCTCCCTCATGCAAGTTGCAGCGAGACAAAAGGTACGTCACGGCCAACTAAACGGGTAAAAACTCGCTCTAAACCTCGTACTTGTGTTTGAGTACTGGTGGGCTGCCTCTCTACCCTGCACTGCGCCGAGTGGGCGAGGGCTAAATCTATTCGCTAGGCTGAGGAAGTACGAAAAGAAGCACCACAGAGCTAAAGGTACGCATGCGAGCGGGCTTCCTGGGTGACGAAATGAGCAAGACTGAAATTTTAGACTGAACTACTGATTCAGACTGAAGACACCCAAACCATCCCGCTTGATCTGCAAGCAATAAGTACACTCACTGTCCCTATGTACACTCTTCTTGATTCATCTTACATAGGGTCATATGGGGATTTCCGTAACAGTCAACCTACTCTGAGTTAACTCAAGAGCTGAATAAACATCTCGTGGCATCAGCGCTCTCAGGCAATTTTAAGGGAATGGTGATGGAATACATGAGACGGAAGCAATTTTTCGCTTTTGGTGGAACCTCTCCAACTAGGATTGTGCGAAGAGCTTCTCAATGCTCTTAAGTTGAACGCTCAGCCGGACCTTCCGTGCGGTCTAATTACGGATCCACAACAGGACGAATATAATCCATTCTACCACTGTAGACGAGGAAACCGATTTCACTGTGCTCCAGTACTCTTATGCAAAGTTGAACGTTGAATCACACATTTCCCGCTGAATCAAAATATGCTTGCACTAATAACTAACGATAACTTCTGCTCAATGGTGCCTTCTCAACACAAGGAGTTAGTGGCATAAAAAATATTTAAAGATATTATGAGGCAGAGGCTGGATTTCAGGAGATGATCAAAGCATTAATTCTTTCTGTTATCGTTGCAACCACAGTTGCTGATGATAAGTGCGATTACTATGGGCAGAAATACGAAGACGGAGAAACATGGGTTAGTCTAAAGAAGGGATTTGCCAGCACTACATCACTACAGCGAATTGGGTAATCAAATACTTCATTTTAGTTTGATGACAAGTTGAAGATGAGATGTACGGTAAATGAAAAAGGATCGAGGATTAACGCCGTTGCCTGCCTTACACCCACGAAAAATGAGGTAGGGACTATTGAGTCTCGTTCAGTATGGTGTTCAATGTAATTGAAATATGTATGAGATAACCCTAAGGTAACATAAAGCCCCATTTATACTTCCAAAGCCGTGCGGGCGACATACCAAGTACAGACAGGATCTAACCACGGAAGCCTTCAGCTTTCCAAGGAACTTCGAACGGAGACCTATGTAATGTGAAAGAGCTTGAAACACTGATTACAAATATGCTGACCAAACTTGCTAAGTGGGTCTCCTAAGCCAGTGCTGGGCGGTGAAAATTCCGTTGTCGACTTCATATCGCTTGCGGCGCTGAAGCGATGGGCGGAGCATTACTTATTCAGCGCGGCCATTAGCAGCACCGCAGAGTGAGGCGCTGGCACAGTGATAATGTTCTCGCTTTGCAGGCAAACAGCGTACTCAATTGGTTTTAACGTTGAATGGCTTTACACATCGGCCACTACATACTCTTGATCGATAATGATGGCCAAAGTGCAAACCTCGATCTAGGCTCAAGGCTTGATGCGAGGGTGAGGGTGATGAGGTCATATGCATCAATTTCGCCCAGACTTCATACCTGGGGTTGTTTGCAGCGCTTATCTCAAATCCAACACAAGGTTTCGCCAACTTTCTTACCTAAAAAATTAAAATTGGTTATCATTTCACTTTCAGAGCTCGAAAGAAAGGCATTTGATAGTTGATGCCAGAAGTTTGTTCAAAAATGTGTTGGAAATGGGGATAAAAGTTTCCACTGGCGATAAATCACAAAATGCAAGAACATCGGCATCAACCGGGACCAAGCCCATGACTGTATTCCTGCAAAGTGAGAACACTACCACAGCGCCGACAGCGCACCTGGAGCTAATGCTAGTGACTGCCCTGATTATGTAACGCCCGCCCATTGCTTCATCAGCGCACGCGACATGCAGTCGACAACGAAACTTTCATCGGCCAATACTCGCTTAGCAGATCCATTTAGCAGATTTGTTCTGCACATTTGTAATCGGCTTTTCAACCTCTTTCACATGACATTGGTTTCTGTCTGAATGAAGCTAAGGCATTCCCTGGCAAAGCACATGTTACAACTTGTCGCCGACAGCGCGGGAGTTCCTGCGTGAATTGGAAGGGGCGCAGGAACGCTCTCTTTTCCGTCGCCGAGTGCGGTACGAGGTAAAGAGTGCATATGAGAGAGCGTCGCCGACGCACGACCTCCGCCACCTGAAGGATAGCGATAGCTTGTTGTAGGGCGCCGCACTATCCTGCACTATGCCTAAGGGCCCGTTTATACTTCGACGCCACGCGGCGCTGCACAACGATCGCCATAGATATCGATTTTTCGCGCCGCCCGGTCGATATCTACCCGACTATCGTGCCGCGCCGCCCAGCGGCACAAGTATAAACTGGGGCTAAGGGCTCGTTTATACTTCGACGCCAAGCGACGCGACGCCACGCATGGTGGTTGCATTGATCGAGGGACGCGATCGATAGATTTGGCCACTATACGTGCCATCGTGGCGTCTAAGTATAAACGAGGCCTTAGGCCTCGTTTATACTTAGACGCCGAGGAACGCAATTGCTGTGCATTGAGGCCAAACTGATTGATCGCGTCGTCCTGCGTCAACGCCAGCCGGCCGGAATGAATAGCGTGAACCCGTCCCAATCGCGCCGTTCCACGTCAGATCGCGTCGCTCTCGAAATGGGCGCGATGCGACTGATCGTGGTGGATTGGGGCGCGATTTTGCTGCTCAACTGATCCTCGCAGTGTGAACTCGCACTTATTCGTAGTACGCAATCGTGCGTAATCGTGTAACCGCGTCGCCCGCTGTTCGGAGTGCTCATCGTCGTCCAAAACTGCGCGACGCGATCGGACGCATCTGACCGTTCGAGTCGCCAGCGATGGAAGTATAAACGGGACCTGAGACGTAGATTACAATGGCGCCGGCGTGCTGCGCGGTACCATAAGCACACCTGATTTTTCGCTCCGTTCGGGAGCGCCATGTCGCATTTATAATATGTCCACGCAATACACCTCATTGACGGAATTCCTTGGATACTGCAATGTTCGGTTCGCGCTGCAGAATAATTTGCGCTGCACAACACGATGACTATCAGCGCGTCAATTTTGGAGCGCGGAGCGGTTGCCGCGCCGCAGTTCGAGCCGGTGCTCGGTGGAAGCATAAAAACCGTAACCGCAGCTCAGATAACTAGCTGGGACTTTACCCAGGTATCTGATAGCAAAGGCCAGCGTATTCGTGTGATTCCCGTCATGAAAGACGAACCCCGAGCAATAATCAACAATGCCGACCGAGACGTAAAGCCCTGCGTCTAACCTCTGCTAAAGCTGCCAGGAGAGACGGACAGACAGAGGGACTGATGAGGATTAGCTGTCTTATATAAAACAGTAGTAGAAGCACTGTTGTCGAGTATCGAAACTGCTAAATCCCATTTGATTGACATGGAAGCAAGAAGTATTTTGACGGATAGTGATAGAGATATATTTGATATACAGGGTGGCCCATAAGTCCTGCAACAAAAACATAGGCGTATAAAAAGGCTGAGAATGCACTAAATTTGGTACATTTTCAAACCTTGTTTGCCCATGGTTTGTAGATTATGGTGGAGCGGTATTATTCATAAGGGGCCACTCCTGGATTGATAAAAGCCTTCAGATCGTGTGGGTTGCTTTGCAGCTCACGTAGCAGCCCCTCTTACAGAGTTTTACTACTCATACTACTCAAAGAAGATATTGAACAATAGTTTTTACAGGCTTTATAGAGCAAGATATTTTCTTTAAGATGGTTAATAAACAAAGATTGAAAATCTAAAGATTTAGGAATTTCACAGCTAGTCTTTCGCAGGTGCAATATTTTGCAGATGGACTGAGAACCGCTACCACGTCCTTTTCTCTTGCTGTTACAGGAATCGCTTTACCAGAATGTGCATTTTGCCTTTAAACAGCGCAATTGAGTCTCTAATATATGGTGTTAGGTTTTTGTTCCTATCAAACGAACATTTTTATTGATTTTCACTATTTTTACACAAAAACCTATGGAGTGCGGGGAGACACTTTGGAAAATCGTGTATGACAAAAACCTGCCATGCGTGGGCGTTGTTTTTATATCATCAGGTTCCCGCAAAGATCGCATTAAACGCACTATTATTTTGACCTTTCTGAGATCGCTCAACTTTGAGAAATTTTTCATCAAATGAGGCAGAGGCTGAATAACATTACGAACGACGCCCTCCAACTGCGTTTACAAATTTTTCCTCCTACTCTCTTCTCCTCATAGCTGAGTCTTCATCTCACTTGTGGACTTGTAGAGCTTTCCTTGTAGTTTTCTAGAAGCAACATATTGCTTAGTAATAGATTACGCACACGGCTGAATGTTGCATTTGTTCCAGCTGGTTGCTGCATCGTGTATGATCAGAACATTAATAGCGTTCTTCTACTGTAGCTCAGATCCGTTCAACTAATGTTCACTCTTGAAAAGCCTCTGAACTGCCGTACACAATGCCATATGTTCAACAACCAATCTTCCGAAATTTAGTCACATCGGAACGGAAGCGCCCCACCACGGGCCAGAGAAGAATTTTCGGTAGTTTTACGTGAGAGCGCATTACTTTGTAATAAGAGCAGCTACAATCATTATACTTTCCAGAAGTATAGCACTAAGTATATGCTACACAACAGTTGGTATGCGGTTCTTTGCTATTGAAAAAGACAACCAATAAGGTCGCCTAATTTTGTTGCAGGACTTATGGGCCACCCTGTACTTTTACATAAACATAGTCAGTTTCCTTTTATTATTACCTCTTGAAACGACCGGTAAGTTTCTAAGTTGGAATACATAAATTGCATAATAATTATAATACAAAAAATAAATATATAAAGAGATAAAATAATTAAAAAATTGGGAACACATAAAAATTACATAAAAATTTAAAAATTAATAAAAAACATAAAAATAATCAAAATAAATAAAAAATAATAAATAAATTTATAAAAAAATAAAAAATAACAATAATACATAAAGAATAAAAATAAAATAAAATAAAAAATAAAATGAAAAATGTATGTATATGTATATATGCATATATATTAGGTTCTCCCATAAGTCTTCGCCGTTTTTTCAACCATTCACTGCAGATTTTGCCGGCAGTCTCTTGCATAGCGCTGCATAGCTTTCGAAAGAGAATGATTCGCTCTATCGGAACATGTATTGCATTTCTTTTTTCATCTTAAATTTTATCAATTTTTAGGTCGTTGAAGTGAAAAGTGAAAAAGTAGCCAGTTGCGCACTTGTTCTCTCCGCTTAAGTTTGCAATTTTTGCGCAGTTTTTTCGAGCATTTGGAAGACAATGTTCTGTGCTACAAGAATATGTGTTAGTGCTATTTGCTCATTTGTCCTTTATTGATTTTCAGGCTATCAAATTGGGACGTCCGAAGGAGGATGGTTATTTTTGCTGACAGCTCCTGCTCTGTGTTTGGACTTTTTGGGTAGGTGTTATATGTCATTCGAAAGGGAATGCCTTGCTCTATAAGAGCATGTGTCGCGTTTATTGATTTCTATTGAATGTCAACAAAATGCCAAAAAGAGAAAAATCGTCTTCACCAACAACTCCTTCTCCTTCTTCAGTTGTTGATATTCGACAGAAATCAGCGTGGGCCAATAAACCCGAAACAAATTCTTACTGAGCAAGACATCCTCTTTCAAACGACATATAACACCAAGCAAAAAAGTCCAACCACAGAACCGGAGTTTTGGTTAAAATTCGGACAGAAAAGTCGGAATTCCCAATTTAATGGCCTAAAAATCAATAAAGGACAAGTGAGAAAATAGGGCCAACACAAATTCTTGTAGTACTGAACATTGTCTTCCAAATGCTATGAAAAACTGCGCAAAAAATTACAAATCGAAGCGGAGAGAACAAGTGCGCAAATGGCTACTTTTCACTTTTCCACTTTTCACTTCAACGACCTAAAAATTGACAAAGTTCATGATGAAAAAAGAAATGCAGTACATGTTCTGATAGAGCAATTCATTCTCTTTCGAAATCCATGCAGCGCTATGCAGGAGACCGCCGGGGAAATCTGCAGTGAATCGTTGAAAAAAATGGCGGGGACTTATGAGACAACCTAATATGTACATATGTATATGAATATATATGAGTATGTGTATGTATGTGTACATGTGTGTGCGTATATAAATAGCATTGGGTTTATAGTTGGTGACAATGTGCTAACGGTTCCATAATGTAGTATAATTATGTTTAAACATAAGTGTTATCTGTATTTTCAAATGTAAAATTTTGTTGCTAGTACAAGTTAGAACATTTTTTTCAATATTTCGTCCAATACAGTACTTGCAACTTAATTAATTAGTTATCTTCTTCACTGATGAGCCTCGGGGTAACTAATTATAACATGTCTCGTATGAAGATAGAGGCGAAACAAAACATGTTTAAGTTATTGTTAGCTGTCGTTGTTTCAGATGATGTTGTTGTCTTTTGTTCAGAGTTGTTGTGTAATTGTATTTTATATTATTAAAGAGCTTAAAGTTGAACATTAATAAAATATTAAATTAAAAATAATTTTTGTTTTAATAAGTGGTGGTACAATAATTATCTAAACACTTTTACGTGTAGATTTTCACCTAATTCTATGGAATGGCCAAAATTCCTGGATGAATCTGATAATGGCGAATAAATCTTATTTCAAACTGCACTTGCCTCCCTTAAACTTGTATCCTTTTTTCAGGTATGGCCCGGCGATCAAGTCATTGAAGGCAACTTAAAATATAGTTGTGTCCATGACGGAGGATGGCTCAAATCCGTCTGGAGTTCTTTATAGAAATTTGTTTTCTTGGTTGTTTTCTTTGAATAAAGAGCTATGGGTTAGAACAGTCCTTGATTTTTGAAACCCTAATAAAATCGATTGAAGGATTTGTACGAGAAGCTTGACATGGACAGCTCTGCTTTCCAAGAATGGTTGAGAACTATGGATGTCGGATATCGGATTCGTGATCAACACCCCAAATATCCCCCATAGGCTCCGTTTATACTTCGTCGCGGCGATCAATATGGCCACTATACGCGACGTCACGTATAGTGGCCATATTGATTGTGCGACGCGATCGATCCGCCTCATTGCGTGGCCATCGCGTCGCGCCGCGACGAAGTATAAACGGGACCTTAGACAAAGTTTCAGCAAAAAAATTTCGAAAAATACGAAGTCGTGGCAGTGGAGTCAGAACTTCTAACTAGTGCCAAAATATGAAGGACTCCAGTTATCCGGATCGGCATCGGATCCAATGTCTAATGTATTGCTAAGTGGAGGCATTATGATTTCTTACTTTACCTCGAGATTGATTATTCCTACCCCGAGTTTTCGTCTGACGGTGAGGAGGGAAAAGGCTACATAGGCCCCGTTTACACTTCCGAAGCCGAGCGACGCGACGGCCACGTGTAAAGTTGCCAAATTGATTGATCGCGTCGCTCAATCAATATGGCCACTATACGTGGCGTGGTGTCGCTCGGTGTCGAAGTATAAACGGGGCCTTAGGCCCTTGTTATACCACCGCTCTCCCTGAGCGAAGCCTAATGATATGCCTAAATATCGATTCATCGCTTCGCAGGATCGATATAGGAGCTTGTTCCTAGGCATCGCTTGGGGTGAGCGATGGTATAACAGAGGCCTTAGGGCCCGTTCATATTTCACGGCAGCAGCGACAAGAGAACGGCAGCCCCCGAAAGGTATGAACAGGCGACAAAAGCGACAAGAGCGACTGAGGCGTCGGACGTAATGTCCTGTACGTGATCACACCATAACGTCTAATTCTTGTAGATCAGTCAATCAGTCAACACAGCCACTAGCAAACAGTCATATCACCTACATCATCAATCTGGTACTCAAAAGAAGTACAATAGCATGTCTTACCTTGACCTGAAGAATGACACGTGTCGTGACTTCCGTACGACAGTACGGTCGTCGCGGGGGTCAACAGGTCAACGCGCGTGGATCGACGCGTCGATACCTGTCTCCACGCGCCTCAACGTGTCGCCGCCGCAAGGAAACTTCTGGAAGCGGCTAGAGACGCAGGGGGAGCGTGCCCCTGGGCGCTCTAGCCGGCTTAGCAGTCAGTCGTCGTCTCCCCGCTCCTGCTGAGCGGTCGTGCCTCGGTCGTCATCGTCGCCAGCCATCTGTCGTCGGCCGCCAGGATGTCCAACTGATGTCGGGGCCTCGCTTAGCCCGTGGATCGTCGAGGACCAGCCAGCTTAGTCCGACAAGGGACCATCTGCAACTTGGAGCGTCAGTAGTCCATCGAGGGTTCCGTCTCCAACGCCCGTCGGCTCGTCATCCTCGGAGTCCACCAGGTAACGCCGGCCCGCTGACCGGCCCCGGAGTCCTCGACTTGGCACACGCCACGGGGACCGGGTCGGCCATGGCCGGCGGGTTGTCGGCTTGCTTGACCCTTTGGTAGTTGTGGGTGCGGTCTTCCCCCTAACTCGTAGGTGTTTTGTAGTATGCAGGAGTGTGAGCCAGTCTAAAGCCAGGGAGACCGCCAGCGGTCGGGAGACGCCTCGACCGAAGGGGGGTACCCCTGGGGGCAAGTGTCAGATCCAGTGCTCACTGCAGGGTGTTGCATGGAAGTGTGTTGGAATGGGTTCATGTCTTAACAACTGGCAGCGTGGATCCGCACAGGGCCTATGGGCAATAATTCCGCGTGGTCTAGAGGCGGGCAACCTTAGCGAGCGGCGGATCCGGAAGGGCTCCAAGCCGGGGCGTGGGTGGCGTCCCCCCTCTCCGCCGATGCTTCGACGGGGGGTCGGCCACCCGCGTCACGACAACACGATAGGAATAGGGTTTCCTTCAAACACTGGCGCGCTATGGTGTAATTACGTACTCTACACTCCGTTCATCGCACCAGTCCCTCCCGTCGCCGGCGCGAAGCATGAACAGGCGACAAGAGCGACGGGAGCGACAGCGCCAGCGTTCGAGTATGAACAGAAGAATTCGTAGGCGTTTTAATCGATTTACATGCTTTGCATGGGCGACCAGTCGCTCTCGTCGCGAAGTATGAACACAAGATTATAAACGGCGGATATCAGGACCGGCTCACCGTAAGGCCTATGTCATACCATCGCTCACCCCGAGCGAAGCCTAGTGATAGGGTCCCATATCGACTCATCGCTTCGCGCGATCGATATGGAAGCCTATCATTAGGCTTCGCTCGGGGCGAGCGGTGGTATGACATAGGCCTAAGCTTAGCCGACGGGCGAGACGTCATTTGTGCAATCGCAGAACCAGGCTAGAGGGAAGGGACTCCAGGGTGTGTGCCATACAAGCTGCTCGTATGGAAACTGCTTTCGTCGCTCTGGGGAGCCCGTGGCTGGGTTCTGTGCTCTTCGAGCGGCGAAGCGCATACGGCTGAAACAATGCGCAAAAACACGCAATGTTGTATAGACGTCGAAGCCTTCCAGATCTCAGATAGTCAGTTGAAGTGCAAGAATGCCACGACGCAGGAGCACCGAACCCCCGACATCCTTCGCATGGAGCAACCCCGCTACTCACTGCACCACGACCCGCTTGGCGAGAGAGCCGTCGCGGGCTACAAGGGGTTGATCAAATCTCAACGTGGGCGCTGACCCGATCTCTAATGTAGGAGGGCGCAGACAGCAAAAGTCTCGGCGCGACCCGCACAGTGGTTACGGTGAGAAGGTCCTGATATCCGCCGTTTATAATTGTCTAGTATGAACAGTCCTTTACAGTATCATCTGATCGTTGCGGGAGCAGGACGACGACGATCCATGCACTGCATCTAATAAAATGGCGACTGCAGGTGAAATCAACGTCCTCCCCTCAACTCTTCCTCTTTTTATCAATCCCTCTTCAGCGTTCCTTTCGCAAATAGGTGAACCTGAACCGTTTTCGTTGCCTTCTTGGCGTTTGTTGGTGCCATCGCAGACCATTTCACACCACAGGACCGTTACTCTGTCATAATACCCCTCTTCCACAACCAGGGGCCGGATTCATCAACAATTAAACCCGCGGGTGTGCGGGGTATAAGGATAGAGATCAGGGGCCGGATTCCCCCTGATCAACGACTGACCCGCGGGTATAGGGGGTAGAGATACCCACGATGAAGCCTGCGTCTCTGACTCTCAACTTATCTCCTCCCCTTATACCCGCACACCCAAGGGTTTAATTGTTGATGAATCCGGCCCAAGGTAAGGGACAGAGACGCAGGCTTCATCGTGGGTATCCCTTATACCAGCGAGTTAGTCGGTAATGAATCCCGCCCCAGACCTCCAACCGCAATGCTCAGAGAATGTCGAGCCAAGCAGTGAGTCCGGTAAAGTACAGCCGCGAGGAGGTTAAAGGATCCCCACGGCGCCGCCGCCCGCCGGTCCCGCGCGGAATCACCGTAACGAAGCAGCCGTCTGGCTCGCAACCACTTTTCGCTGGTTTTCCTAAAAATTTGGTCGATTTTCTAATTTGTTTTGCGCGTCAGGCGGTTATCGTTCAAGGTTTTCCTCTATCTAGTTAGTTTCGTGGAGTTTATGTTCGTATCGAGCTGTTATCTACTTAATATGGACTCGCTCTGGACGGTGTCGATCAATGGAATACGGTTCGAGTCTATTTTTCTGGTCCAGAATTAGTTTCAGGACTAGTTTTTGCCTTCTGAACTTATGTTTTTGTTGCTAGGAAACTTTGGCTCGTATTTGTTTCGCTCATCCTCGGCAGAAGTTCTGCTTCAAGTGAATGCTTGTCATTTACTGGTTTAAGGGTTTGAATCGAATTTGTGCGAAAGAAAATGCAAGGTGCAGTTCCCTGGAGTTGGTCTGAACTTCAATGTCGACTCGTTAGCGACAGGTAATGCACTGACGACTTAGTATTAGAGCGCAATACCAGTTGGGGAAAACATCTATTTCAGAGTTTCTACCATTTCTATCCAAATAAACAAAAGTAACAAGAAAACAACGATATCAAAACTACAGTAACAGCTCGCTCTCGCACCACCCTGACATTTCGTGTGAACTCTATTTATTTATTTATTTATTTAAATGCACGAAGGTGCACTACAACGTCAACGAAAACGGAACAAACAATAGCCGTCAAATGCAACGGTAAAATGAACGTTAAACCACAATAAAAATGGAAACCTTACTACCTAACTAATTCCCATTACCTTTAGCTAATTGTGAAACACTGGAATCTGTCCCAGTCGAGAAGTGCTTCATTTAGAAATTCCTTGCGGGAACATTCAGTCTAAACTTATTGCTAACTCACCTGTATCACCTGTATCACCTGTCGTCCCGTTGATCATCGACTTGCTCGAGCGGGCGCCAGCAGCGTCTCCATTCGTCCCTGTCGCGTGCCAGAGTGCTCCAATGGATCCTCCTCGCTCGAGGGACACGAAGAGCGTCATGTCGGTCGCTCAGGACTTTCACGAAGAAGTCCGACCAACGCGTTGGTGGGCGTCCTGGAGTTCTCTTGACATCCCGCGGAATCCAGTCGGTGACGGCTCTCGTCCAGCGGGTGTCTGCGAAGCGCATTATGTGATCGGCCCACCTAATTTTCGACAACTTGTTCCACGCGACAACGTCTCTGATCTTCGAACGTCGGCGAAGTTCGGAACTCCGGAGGTCTTCTCTCACTTGCGTGAGTCGTGTCACTCCGAGCATCGTCCTCTCAATTCCACGCTGCGCGACGCTGATCGCGTGTTCATCCTGCTTTCGTATAGACCAGGTCTCTGAGGCGTATGTTAGGGCAGGAAGAACGGTAGAGTCGAATAGGTGGGCACGGAGTCGGACGTTCTTCGTTTTCTTCACGACTTCTTCGACGCTCTTGAAAGCTCCCCAAGCCGCTCGTTTCCTCCTGCTCAGCTCTGGCGCTAGGTCGTTGGTCATGTTGACTTCGTGACCCAAATACACATAGCTGGAGCACTCGGAGATGTTCGTTCCCTTGAGCGAGAATGGGGCATCAGAAACCCATCCGTTCTTCATGAACATCGTCTTCGTAAGATTCAGCTGCAGTCCAACGTTCCCACATACACGATCGAAGTCGGCCAGCATTCGCTCCCCCTGGCTGATGCTCGGTGTTATGAGCACGATGTCGTCAGCGAGGCGAAGTGCAGCTGATCGACCTTCACTCCCATGTCTTCCCATTCTAGTTCGCGCATGACGTTTTCGAGAGTGACGCTGAAGAGCTTCGGGGATATGGTATCCCCTTGTCGAACCCCTCTCTTCACGTCAATGACGACGTCGTTGTAGAATGGTGAGATCTTGGTCGTGAATCCACTGTACAGCTCTTGAAGTACTCTGATGTACTGAGTAGGAACGCCCTGAGTGAGCAGGGCTTCGAGGACCGCTTCAGTCTCGACGGAGTCGAATGCCTTCTTCAGGTCGATGAACGTAAGGCACAGCGGCAGCTTGTACTCTCGCGACATGGTGTGTATGTGGTCGATCGTGCTGAATCCTCTCCGAAATCCTGCTTGTTCGCATGGCTGTCCTTCGTCCAGCGTTCTGCTAATCCTATTCAGGATAACTCGAGTGAACAGCTTGTAGACTACGGACAGCAGGCAGATCGGGCGATAGTTGCCAATGTCGTGCACGTCTCCCTTCTTGTACAGCAAGACGGTTCTGCTGGTCTTCCACTGAGATGGAACCTTGCACTCCGACAGGTAGCGTGTGAAGAGCCGCGCCAGGGTGTTGATGAGCGCTGGCGGGAGGTTCTTCAGGTGTTCGGGTCTGATCCTGTCAGGGCCGGGTGCTGTACGTTTCTTCACCGACGAGATGGCGTGTCGGATCTCGGAAGGGAGAACAGAGGGAACGACGTATCCATCCTGCGGAAGATGGCGTGGGGCAGGTGGACGTGGCTATCGAAGAGATTGGAGTAGAAGCCGTGGATGACCTTACGCGAGGTCAATTCATTTAGGACCATCTCTATTAAAATGTGGTTCTCAGGGACTGCATTGTGTCATTTCAAGTTTTATATCGTCTTCACTCCAGGTCGGACGCCTTTCGTACCAGTTTGGTTCAAAAGGTGTCAAATTCGACGTGAAAACGGTATCGATCAATTGATTTTTGAGCGTTGTACTCATTTAGATCCTATTTTGGCAAAGCTCTCTAACTGCCGTTCTGGTTTTTCTTTGTCGTTTCCTCGAAGAGTATCGTTGTCTGAATATCCCTGCCCTGTAACTGCACCATGTTCAAAAGCGTGACGTTTTCAGAACATGGGTGCCTATAAGTACATGCAGGAGATATGGCGCAAAAAGCAGTCGGATGTGATGCGCTACATCCTCCGCATCCGTACCTGGCAGTACAGACAGCTATCCGCCGTCCACCGAGTCAGCCGTCCGACTCGACCTGAGAAGGCTCGTCGCATGGGCTACCGTGCAAAGCAGGGTAGGTTGCTTCCTTAACCTTCAGCCTTTTTTCTTTATATATGAGTTTGTAGTTATGATCTAGACCCTATTACGGCAATATCCTTCAGGATACATCATCTACCGTGTCCGTGTTCGCCGTGGTAACCGCAAGCGCCCGGTCACCAAGGGTCAGACCTACGGAAAGCCTAAGACCCACGGAGTCAACGAGCTGAAGTTCGCTCGCTCCAAGCAGGCTATTGCTGAGGTACGTGACCTGAATCCCTTTTATTACTTTTATTTTACATTTACTAATCGTTCGCTTAGTATTTTTGTGAGTTATTTTTTTAAACTTTCGTGCTTGCCTTTTGTTTAGGCTTGGCTCTTTTGAAATAATTACGAAATCGCGGTGGTCTGAAATGTAGCGGCTTTTTAAAGAATTCGTTTCGTTTTGCTGCTTCTTCGGGTTTAGAACGAATTCTTACAGTTTTTGGAAAACACGACTTTTGTGGAAGTTAGTTGCGGTATCGAATCATCTCCACCATCCGACTTTAAAGTGAATTTGTAGCTTTTATAGTTATAGTTCTTGAACGGGTCTTGGTTTGACCTGCGAGGATGTTGCGATTTGAGCACAAATCAAGTCAATATACTAGAGTGAGGCGGAGAATTGCATTCCTTTCTAGACGTATATTTTCGCTATACAACCTACAGTTCGGTGGAAGCTAGTTGGAGTTGGTCCCTGAACAAGGAAGGCCCCAAATTTACTATTCTGGTCCAACTCAACACTAGGGTTGTGTCAGAATCGTAATTTTGGTGCCTTCCTAGTTCAGGTGACCAACCCCAACTGCGATAATCACTTCTCTCTCTCATGTCCGACTGTCCTCTGAACTTGCACGGAAACTTTCACATAATAAGGCAACTCTTAAGAAAGTTCTAAGGAGCGGTGAGGCGAGCTTGCGGCTTCTCTCTTTCCAAACTGTTACTGCACCCAAACTTTATTAAGAAAGGAATATAAGACAAGATAATTTCATAGGAGTACGCCCTCGCCCCTCTTCCCGTTTACAGTGTTGAGCCCAGTATCCACGACTATCCTCGGTTTGAGACCTTATTTCCTTCCGAACAGAGGCTCAGAGCGGTTAACCGTCATCGATTCACCGATCTACGCTGTTTCGGTGTAATTTTATCGGTTTTTGGAGGCAGCAACTACAGCTCAGCATTGTTATCGTGGCAGTGGGACGTACTTCCCACAGTTTGCGGGGTTCAAGTTGTGTCCGGTTTTCAACCGATTGCCTTTGAACTCCCGCCAAAGTACAGTTGGAAGTCGGTCCAATCCTGAGTTAAGATCGATTTCTTCTAGAGGTAAAGTAGGTCAAGAAGTCTGTTGGTCGAGTGCCTGAGCACTGCGCAAGGATTTGTGCATCGTACCAATGGGACCAACTTCGCATCAGATGTATCACTTGTCACCCTGTTGAGTTGCTGGAGTCGGTGCCTGCAACGTCTCCATTCGTCCGTGCGGTGTGCCAAAGTGGTTCAATAGGTACTCCTCTGGCTCGTTCAAGGAACAGGAAGGGCGTCATATCGATTGTTCAAGCATGTCTTACTTAATGGCTACGAAATCATCCAGCAGATATGCGGTGAATTTGTCCCTGGTGAATTTTTGAGGATTAGAGGTTTGATGGAGCATGACGTTAAGAGGAACTAATCTGATCTTTCAACTCCTGCTCGAGATGTTAGTCTCCCCATTTTTTGGGTTACAGCCTTTGCTAGCTAGGCATTTGTCTACTCAAAAGTCCTCAAACTTGGGTAATTAAACCACTTTTATGTATTTGAGGAGGATAAGGATTGAATCACTATTGTCGGTGTCGCTGACACTCGATGCAAGGTTCTTAGTTGCAATTTCCCTCCTAGACGTCCAAGGCCAGATTCATCAACGACCTACAGCAGTGTAACGGTGAAAATGCTGCTGAAGTCTGATAGACAGCAGTCTAACGGTGAAAATACTGCCGAAATCCCTGATAGCGCGGCTCATCAACAAACAATATGGTGAAATATTGAAACATTTCACCATACCGCTTGTTTATAAGCTGCGCTATCAGGGATTTCGGCAGGATTTTCTCCGTTAGATTGCTGTGAGTCGTTGATGAATCTGACCCCAAGTCTCCCATCCCTCTGGGATCTGGTGAATTCTGAACATGACTTATAAGAAGAGGATAAAACACTGACGTGTTCATCGGCCGGCCACTGTAAGTTATTGCATAGGCGAAATGCGCATATAAACCACAACAAACCGTAGAAATAGAATAAGTAGCGCATCCCAATAAGGTCGAGCAACAGCGCTCTTTATCCTTTATAAATTACTACTTTGGCTTCGAGAGAAGGAAGTTGTTCGTTAAACTTGGAATCGTTAGATCGCATAAAATACCTGGGCGCATTATAAAAAGCTTCGGTGCGATGTGGTTTTGCATAAAGAAAGCCTTATGAGATTCAACTTCGCTCTGTTTTTGACGTTTACTTGTTTGGTTTAACGATTTGGCAGAAACCAAGTAGAGCTTTATACTATTTGAAGGCTGTTGATTTTTCTTGTATGTGTCGCTTTTATCGTAGACATGCTTCATACTGTTCCCTTGTGAGTGCTAGGTGAAGGACCCCTTACTGACCACGTTAGCGACGCTGCCGAGTGTTCTGCATAGCCGTTCAAGTGAGAATTACTTGACGTTCATATCAAGGATCTCGATTTCTCTACGTTTGTCGAGTCACCCTCAATTATTACGGCTTAAAGACTGCTGAAAGGGAATTAGGTTCTGTTTACTGTGAAGTATGGGCACGATGGGTCAATATTTCTGTGCGAAACGAGGTCTAAGGGCCTGTTCATACTTCGCAACAAGAGCAACTGGAGCGACGGGTGTAGTGTGGTGTACGTAAATAATTGCGTACTCCACACTCCGTCCGCGACGAGTGTAGTGTGAAATGCGTAATTATTTACGTACACCACACTACATCCGTCGCCCCAGTCGCTCATGTCGCTCTTGTCGCGAAGTATGAACAGGCCCTAAGACGGATCAGTTTATTGAGCGGCCTAACGTTTCGGCCTGCTGGTCGTCTTCAGAAGTCTATAAAGGTAGTTGAAGGCTTTAGATTTGTCAGCCAACCCGACCAAACGCCACCTGATCCACTACCACTCTCTCTTTCCGATTTCATATTGTGCTAAAGCGAAAAATCCCAATGCATGAAAAATAAACTCCCGCTGACCCACCGTTGAAGCGGAGCGAGCGACATCGCCACCGCCGTCGCTAGGGAATGAAGGGGGAGGTGAGGAGGCGCTTGGTCGGGTAGATGACAAATCTAAAGTCGAACCGCTTCTAGGTCTCTGAAGACAACGAGCAGGTTGGAACGTTAGGCCGCTCAATAAACTGGTCCTTTGGGCACAAATGTTGATCCTGAAGATTCATATGGATCTTCTTAAGGAGTTGACAAAGTTCTTTAATTTGCGGCTAGTCATAAGTCATAAAGTTCTGTCTAGGTTCGTATCCTTTTGAAAGCTTCTCGATCGAACAGTTTTTTGTTCTTCTGTGAGGTTTGATGAACAATGGAAGTGTTCTTGACGGGGTAGTGGTCTCAATCGAACTCCGGGGTGTGGCCCCTTTAACTTACCTGTGTCAATATTGGAGAAATTACTGAGGTTCCTTCGGTGCGGATAAGAGCACACGCAGTGCTTTGTGGAACGCTGGTCCTGGGACCTTTGTACTCTTCAGGACCAGGGTCCCGTAAAGTACCGCCGTTTATCAGAAGAAGAAAAAGACACGCAACGAGCTAGTTGTTTGCGGGGGTAGGATCCGATAGGGAGAGGTTCCCAACTCATTGTGAACCTTTGCGATGCTATTTTGATAGGATGTAGGGCCTTGTGAGCGGAGTCCAGAATTACAGATGGTTTTTGCTGAGCGCTTTTTTAAGGGGCTGAAAAAGAGGTGTGAAAACGTGTGCGCAACTCTTATCAACCCCTATGACACCCTACGAAGTGTGCCTCGGTGCGCAGTCGGCAGGATTGCCGCCTCATAGAAGCACACCGGCGGGATTTTGAGTTCGAGTCTGCGTACTGCCAATACATTTGCACATGTCAGTTTGTTGCTATCTCGCTTTCTCATGATCACAGGTCAATTTAGGCCAATAATGCTAAAACAAATCAAGGCTGTCTATTTGCGCCTTCATATGTGCTAGTTCTTCAACGATGCGTATCCGCACCATATCATTTCTCTGGAAATAAAAGGTCATATTGCTCTTCCCTTTTAGTCAACAGCTATGGTACAAAACTATGTAACAACTAGAACGGTCGTGTCACACCAGCGGCATCTTACAAAAGCCAGTGAGGACCAATGTCCTCCCTGGCAATGAATGACCACTTCTTCGCGTAATCTGTGAGTGTAGAGAAGGGTTCCGGGTGAACATCGACGTAACCAACTGTAACCCACGAAAAAACATATGAATGCGCAAATGGACAGCCTTGGTTTGTTGTGAGCATTGATGGTCTAACATTGACTCCTGTAATCATGAGATAGTGCAACAAGCTAATATGTGCAAAGTTATTAGCAGTACGCGGACTCGAACTCAAAAGCCCGCAGGTGTGCTTCTATGAGGTTGAACTCCTACCGACTGTGCACATCTTGTGGGGTATCATTGGGTTTTGATGAGTGTTGCGCACATGTTTTCACACCTCTCTTTCAGGCCCTTAAAAAAGCGTTCTGCAAAAACTAACTGTAATTCTGGACTCCGCTCACAAGGCCCTAGATCCTGTCAAAATAGCATCGCATAAGCTCACCTTGAGTTGGGAACCTTTCCTTGTTAGGCATGCGTCTGAATGACGAAAATGATCAGCACTACGAGAGTCTCCACCATTGTAAGTAGTAGAAGAATGTGGTTCTTTTTTGTAGAGCCCTTGAACCTACCGTGTTAGGGCTCCGAGAGTTCACTATGGAATCGCACAGCCCCGCAAGCCACCTTCCAAACACAGAATGTTCACGAAAATGCAAAAATACTGCTTCATAGGCACGGGGTCAGGTGTTCGATTCCCAACCGTGCAGTATTTCTTCCATTTTTCTGCGTATTCAATGTTTTGAAGGTATTGTCTTGTGAGAGTTTGTGATTCCATAGTGAACTATCGTGATCTCTAACTCGGTAGGTTCAAGGACTTCGCAAAACGGAACTTATTTTTCTACTACTTGAACGGTCGAGATTTTACCAGCGGTGCACTTCCGCCGTTCAGACATACGCCAGAAACCCCTTCCCTGGTTAGCGTTGCAACTCTACTACCATTTACCTGCAGCTTGCTCGCTTATACCTTTCTGAACTGATATTTTGATGCCGCGAATCCACATTTTCAGTGTTTTTTCCTTTCTTTTACCGTTCTTCTAAACGGGATAGGTTTACCGCCGCTTATTGCAGGATCGCGCTGGTCGTCGTCTCGGATCACTCCGAGTGCTGAACTCGTACTGGGTTGGAGAAGACTCCACGTACAAGTTCTACGAGGTGATCATGATCGATCCGTTCCACAAGGCGATCCGGAGAAATCCGGACACGCAATGGATCACAAAGCCCGTGCAGAAGCACCGCGAGCTGCGCGGACTCACGTCGGCCGGCAAGAAGTCGCGAGGACTCGGCAAAGGCTGGCGATTCTCGGCGACTCGTGGAGGTTCGCAGGCGAAGAACTGGAAGAGAAAGAACACCACGGTCTTCCGCAGATACCGTTAAATATATCCTTTTTACTTGTTATTTTTGGTTCGTTGATTGTTATGCCACATGCCGGAATAACAAGCTTGTTCATAGTTCATGTCTGTGTTTTGTGTTGGATAAGGAGTTCGTCGTACTGCCTATTTGAGAAGTATCAGTGCCCGTGTATCATCTGAAATCATAAGGGTTAAAGGGAGACGCATGCTTCGATCTCTGAGGACAATGTGTAGTAATGTAGCCGCGGAGGGACCTGTGGCGACGTCGATCAGAAGGAAACTGGAGGAGACATTTTCGGTCAGATTTTCTGCTGACTTCTCCATTAGACATTGGGGTCCGACGCCGATTTGGATTATTCGGAACCGTCGTTTTTCCAAACCCTGGTGAAAAAGATTGCGCGAACAATGGGATTTCTGAAAAGTCCGGATCCTTGAGGTTCAAATAGGGATGCTTTTCGCCAGATAGGATTTCCCGATGGTCCAAGTAACTGATTATGTTCAGAACCCACGTCGAATATAGCTGATTTGTCCGAAAATCCGATCTGGGAAAAATTACACCTATTTGGTCCCGAATATTTGAGATTCAAATGGGTGTGATTTTCCCCGTATCGGATTTTCGGATAAATCAGCAATATCCGACATGAGATCTGAACGTAATCTGTTACTTGGACCATCCGAAAATCCTGTCTGGTGAAAGGGACCCCTATTTGAATCTCGAAGATCTGGGCTTTTCAGAAATCCCGTTTTTCGCGAAATCTTTTCACCAGGGTTTGAAAAAATGACGGAAACGACTTATCCACCAAGTCGGCGTCGGACCCGATGTCTGCTGTCCATATGGTGATGCTCGGCGGCGATTAGTCTGAGGTTTTCAGCCATGGCATCTTGAGATCGTCTGTGAGAGCCATATGCACAACGTGCCGAAGGGATCCGAAAAACATTTTCGGGTGCAGATTGTGAGCGACAAGTTCGAAGGATGTCCGGTTATACAGGTAAGGGTGGTCAAGACTGTGTTCGGAACTTCTAGTGGCGAGTGCAAGGAGAAAGCACACATTTGGGTCGAATTGGAAACGAGGCTGGTCTGAGTCTGACGTAAATGAAGTAGGTATAAACGCAGGCAGGCGTTATTTTCGCGTACATTTCCTTAAAACAAAAAACTGGAATCTGTCCTAGTCGGGGGGGGGGGGGCACATAACTAAAACTATTATATGTAACAAATTCACTTGAGACTTACCGAGCGACTCCTACAGAACAACACAGGACCCTAAACAAGAAAAACTCACAAAGAAAAAACGAAAAATGCATTTGTTGCGGTTGTAAGCCGGCAAAGTTGTGGCCCTCCTCACCATGTTAGATCTTGGTTATAACATGTCAAGCGACGGTCAGCACGCGGCATGCGGCTTCATGCGCCCTATTCACATCTTAGATCCTGGTTGTTACATGTCAGCCGGTGGTCAGTACGCGGCATGACTCTATTCCGTCGCTCTTTGCCCGCCGAGACGGTTGTAAACCGCGGCGATTTTTTATTTGTTGTTTGTTCGTTTGTTTTTGGTTTCTTTTAGGTTCCAACTCGTTCTCTAGGAGCCGTTCGGCAAGTCTCAATCCATTTTGTCACCTACTTTTTAATTATATGCCCCCTCGGACTAGGATAGATCCAAAAACTGTAATAATCGTTTGTACTTCTAACAAGGAGATCCTCCAAACTGGCGGTGAGCTTTTGCAATGCAATTTTTACAGGATCTAGGGCCCCGTGTGGGGAGTCCAGAACCCTAGCCACTTTTTTCGGAATGTTCTTCTGTGGTTGAAACGCGTGAACGCGAAGTTCATGACGCCTTGCTGCCACCCAAGCCAATGGTCGGTTGGCATGGGGAACGAGCGTTCTACTCCCTCGTCCCCCTGGCCCGCCTACCCCCAACCCCCTGGGCTTGCTCGAGAGTCCAGTGGCTGCCTTACGAGATAGGGGAGACGCAGACATTTGCCACGCCTCTGTTTAAAGGGCGGGGATAGAACACCACTCCGCCGGTTGGCATAGTGGTAGTGTTGTAGCTTCACAGGAGCACGGTCGTGGGTTCGATTCTCCCTTGCACTGGTGTTTCTGCATTTTGCAATTTATGGTCAGTGGGACCCTTTATCCCCATTTCCAACACGTTTTTGAACAAAAACACAGCAACGATTGTCGTTTACCTTCATCGAACTCTTTGAAAGTGGAAAGGTGAGAATTTTTAACTTCCAGGTTAAGCAACTAAAAAGCTGATGCCAGATTCGTGATTAGCACCCCAAATAACCTCCACGCACAAAGTTTGGGCGATATTGGTGCTTCTGACCTCACCAGCCTCACTTACTCACACCGTGTCTAACCTGTCATGAGAAAACGGGAAATCCAGGAACCGACGTCGGATTCATGATCAGCACTCCAAGTAAACGCGTAACCGAAGTTGAAGTTTTTTTTTCGACCTCGCTAGTACAGTGCATGGCCTCTTTTGATTTTCGAACAGTCAAGCTGCTTCAAAACGAGGTGTTGTAGATAGCAAATTCTATTGTATTGTTTACATGGATGGAGTCAAAAATTTAGTAACCAACTGGTAAGAATAGCTGATGATGTACCAACCTTCTTCAACAATGATGGAAGATTGCAAAGAACCATGTAAGCGAAATACACTGCTCACAAACTGAACATCTACGCTTCTATCTGCCACCCGTTCAAAGGACGTAGTAGCACCGATATTTTACTTTCTGTGTAGCCCTCCACCGCTTAACGTATTCAGTTGGTTTCTACCTCGAATGGCTTCAGACTTCAATGATCGCCCTTGTTTGACCATGAAGGCATTTCTAACGTCCATGTTAAGGGAATAGAAAACGGATGCCAGATTCGTGATGAGCACCGAGATAACCCCTACGCAGAAAGTTTGGGCGAAATTGGTGCTTCTGACCTCATCACTCTCACTCGAGCCTGGACCTAGAGCGGGCTTTGCACCTCGGTCTTCATGGTCATACAAGGACGGTCATTGAGGTGTGGAGCTATTCGAGGTGGAAACCAACTGAATACGTTATGTGGTGGAGGGCTACACAGAAAGTAAAATATTGGTGCTACTACGTCCTCTTTTGAACGGGTGGCAGATAGAACCGGAGACGTTTGGCTTGTGAACACTTATTTCGCTTACATGCTTTTTTTTGCAATGCTCCATCATTGTTGAAGAATGTTGGTATATCACTAGCTAATTCTTACCAGTTGGTTATTACGTATTGATCCACCCAGGTAAAGAGAATAATAGAATTTACTATCTACAACACGTCGTTTTGAAGCAGCTTGACTGTTCGAAGATCAAGAGGTCATGCACTGTACTATCGAGGTCGAAAAAAATTATTCATACTTCGGTTGCGCGTTTACTTGAAGTGCTGATCATGAATCCGACATCGGGTTCTGGATTTCCCGTTTTCTTATACAGGTTAGAGAAGGTGTGAGTAAGTGAGGGTGGTGAGGCTGGATGCACCAATTTCGCCCAAACTTTGTGCATTGGTGTTATTTGGGGTGCTGATCACGAATCTCGCATCCGTTTTTTACTTGCTTAACCTGGAAAAATTCTCATCTTTCCACTTTCAAAGAGCTCAATGAACGTAAATGACAATCGTTGTTGTGTTTTTGTTCAAAATGTCTTGGAAATGGAGATAAAGGGTCCCACTGACGATAAATCGCAAAATGCAAAAACACCAGTGCAAGGAGGAATCGAACCCACGACCATGCACTTGTGGAGCTACAACACTACCACTATGCCAACCGACCACATTGGGCCGGGTGGCAGCAGAGCGTCATGACGTTGTCCTGTCCACATTGCGTGTACATGGGGGCGTTTTTCTGCTCATTGTATCATTTCAGCGACATCGAATGGTCAACAACTGCCTCGCAGATGAACTGGCCGGACCGGTACATGCTCTGCGGATCGATGCGATTCCACCAAGCAAGTGGGCCGGTCAGAAGACACATCCTAGTCCTGCGTGTCTGGGTGGCGGTGCGTTATGAAAAGGATTCTTTCATTCAAAAACCACCCAGGAATGGTAGATTGAGTTAGGTACTCTACTGTGTACGTGTATTTGTATATATGCAGTTTATTTTTAAATAAAGTTTTTGTCTTTAGAGTAGCAGATTCTTCGTACTCGGGTTTTTACCCCACTGTATGTATAAAAGATTCAATCCGTCCGTCGTTCTGTTCTTGGTCCATCGGAGTAAATATAATGATCGGTGGAAAGGGTCTACAGCAAGCGAATAGTATAGATCGATCAACCTATGGGATAAGCCCCAGCTAGTAGTCTCGTAAGTCCTGTTCATAGTCTGCGACGTGAGCGAATGGTCGCATGTGCATAACACACAAATCTCTGTTAAAAATGAGCGATCGCCTTGAAATATCTCTTAATAGTCCGTCGCTTTCGTCGTCTCCACCTGTCTGCTCATAGTTGTTTGCGAAGGATAAGATCTGAGCAAGGCTCCATTTATACTTCCGACGCTGGGTGACACGATGGCACGTATAGTGACCAATTGATCGATCACGGCGCACGATCAATCCAGTTACTATACACAGGCGTGCAATCACACTCGGTGCGGTTTTTTGACGCCTAAAAAGAGTACGGTACATGTTTGTTCGCCCACTGCCAGTTTCGTGCATGTCGGTAGGTTCGAGGCCTTTGCAAGAGTGGAGCATACTTCGTTATTATCTGAAGATCTAAGCAAGGCTTCATTTATACTTCCGACGCTGAGCGACGCGATGGCACGTATAGTGACCAATTGGTCAGTCAAGGCGCACGATCAATCCGGTTGCTATACACAGGCGTGCAATCACACTCGGTGCGGTTTTTTGACGCCTAAAAAGAGTACGGTACGTGTTTGTTTGCCGGCCGTCAGGTTCGTGCTTGTCGGTAGGTCTTTGCAAGAATGGAACATACTTCTTTACCATCTAAAGGGTGGAAATTCTCTCTGTGGCACTTATTTTCGTTGTTCAGACACGCCTGAGACCGTCCCCTGACTAATAATGCCTGGACTTGCTTCTGCGTTCCATTTAAGAGTGTGTAGTCATTTCTCGTTTTTTCATCGAATTCTTGTGCGGTCTCGCAACGATTTGCGGAATTTCCTGCGGAAAACTCGTCCCTACTTTTCCCAGCGTACATTTAACGACGAGTTTGTGGTTGGAAGAGGCGCCGTCCGATTCGAGGTTCCTGATTACAATATCCCGCCCAGGCCACCGCAGGTCATTTCATGGGTCAAATTGCTCTGAAGTTGGCTTCACGATCTGGCGACAAGGTGGAATGCATGGCGCACCCCAAAGTTGATTGATTGAGCATCCTCTATCCCCCTATCTTCCGATGTGAGGATTCTACGATCGATAACGAGCTAAAGGGCGAATAAAATTCATCCGTCGCAGGTGACGTCATTTCTCACGTGGTCAGAATTTCGAAACCGAGCGCGCCTGTCGATAGCGCATTGCATCAGCCATCACGATCAGCTGCGGCTGCTGTCTAGATGTCGCTCGCCGTTCCTTTCTTCGTTTCTCGTCCTTCTGTTTGTCTCATCCGTTGGTTCCGACTATTTCTCGACTATTGGCCTTGGCTCTGCCTCATCTGAGCCTTCAGTAATCGACTTGCTGCCTTCTGAAGAGACCAGTTGGTTACAAACGCATTTGAAATTGATAATTTTCCATGAACTCTGTTAGAAAACGTTTGGTCCAGATCTAGAGTGTTCGGTTCATTCTCCTCCTTGTAGAATTTGAAGAGAAACGTCTAAAACGAAAATGATAAGCGGGATCGCATCTATTCTAGTCCGGGGCCACATAACTAAAAACTAGGCAACAAAATGAATTAATACTTACCGAGTGGCTCCTAGAGAACGAAACAAAAAAAAAACAACCTAAAAGAAACCAAAAAGGACGAACAAACAAGCAAAAAATAAATATCGCCGCGGTTTACAACCGTCTCGGCGGTTCAAAGAGCGACGGAATGGAGGTGTGCCGCGTGCTGACCCCCGCCTGACATGTTATAACCAGGATCTAACATGGTGAGGAGGGCACACAACTTTCCCTCCTTACAACTCCAACAAATACAAATACAAATACTCCAATACTCCAATATGCTTTACAAGGAAGCTCATGACGCGTACGCTAGGATATCGTTACGATCAAATACCCTCAAGCAGTGTGCGAAATAAGAATTTTGGATTGACGTCTCTTGCCCTTAGAAGAACGCCAAATGATCTATTACTGTTTCACAAAATTGCACATCAACAAATTGGAGTCGAAATTACAGATCTAGTGTCGATAAGAGTATCTAACACCCGAGGTGGTGTCGTTAAATATGACACTGATACTGCCAAACACAACTGTCGTCGTTTCTTCTTCACTCATAGGACACTCTCGTTATCTGAGAAGCTTCGCAAAAAACATTTCTTGCCATCAAACTACAACGCTTTCAAAAAATTTCTCCGCGAGCATATACGTTCCTAAAATGAGATGCTTCAGATGTTGCTAACTCTTCATTAGGCGTTGCTTGTGGTGTTGTATTTCTTGTGTGTGTGTCTTGTGTTGTACTTCTGTTGTAATTTTTAACACACGAATATTGTCGTGTAAATAAATAAATAAATAAATGTAATTGTTTCGTTTTTTTTTCTTTGTGACTTTTCTCGTTTAGGTCCTGTGCTGTTCTCTAGGAGCCACTCTGTAAGTCTTGAGTGAATTTGTCACATATAATACTTTTTAGTTATGTGGCCCCCCGGACTAGGATAGATCCGCGGGATTTGTCGTCCTAGTCGGGAGGGGGCAGACCTAAAGTTGCAACTACGTCCTTGTTTCCATGCGCCTAACTTGCGTTGAAGCCTTCAGATCAGCTAGCAGCCCTTGGAGCTCTTGAAGAAATTCAGAGGGGAGGGAATGGCTAGACAAAACAATGCTCGTGTCTACCGAAGTAGCGACGAGTTATGTTGACGTGTTTTCGCACCGAATTTAGGCGGTCGT
Organism: Heligmosomoides polygyrus polygyrus; assembly: GCA_947396885.1. NCBI lineage: Eukaryota > Metazoa > Nematoda > Chromadorea > Rhabditida > Heligmosomidae > Heligmosomoides > Heligmosomoides polygyrus. The sequence continues at coordinate 106,946,796 of OX377201.1, forward strand.
TGCGGGACCCAACAAATGCGTCAATCAACGACCGAGAATTAGGTGAACGTTTACCAGCCTCTATTTCGCTTCATTTTTCAAAAATTTCTTCTGTTTTTGTTGCATGTTCCTTTACTTCGTACATCGTTTCGTCTTCACTCTGAATTTCTCTACTATTAGCAGTTCATTTTACCATTTATTGACTGGAATTTTTTACAGTTTGTATCGATGGCCATGTTTTTCACCATCAGCTTTCCTACGAGCCGAGCCGTTTTCCTTTTTGTTATCCTCCCGATGCTTGTTTATGTCATATTGTTCCGTCGAATGAGTAGTCCCTTCCCGTCTCTTCTGCGAATTCGGTATTTTCCCCATGTTTCGAGTTTCGAGGGATGGCACGTAAAAACACCCCCCCCCCCCCGTGCAATCGCGTTGCCGGAGAACTGGTCCGCTTGGCATAGTGCCGAGGCGGCGCGCGGTTTTTCGTCGTGTCGTCTCGTGCACTCCACGCCTCCCTGTTCGCCACACCCCGGAGTCCCTTCCCTAGCCCAATCTGGAGACTCACTCTGCTCGTCTGACTCTCGCTGCTCGCGCGTGACGGAACTTTTCGGGGACCAGTTCACATGTAATCGTGCAATCGATTGGGTCAGGCTTTCGCGATGGGGCGCGCGCGCACCGTGCAGTGGAGCCGACCACGCGGCATCGTCCGCTGGCTTGACAGCTTGGAGGGGGCTGAAAGGGATTACACCACTTTTCGGTACAGTACTTATGAGCACACGACTCAGTGGTATCATGTAACGACGTGAGGGCAACGGATAAGGCATCGTATAGCATGTAGCATGTGATGTAATTTACTTTGATAATGTACACGTAGTTTTCAGGTCAGGATAGGAGGTAATGCAAAAACCTGAACATCTGAAGTTCCCCTCCCCTAGTGTGTAAATGAATACGAAATCGTTCAGAGCGTAGTTTTCAGGCCAGGATAGGAGGTACTTTTTGAGTCTGTGGGTTGGTGAAGAGCGAAGTTCCCCAGAGAGAAGTCCTTTCCGCAGTTCTGTTCGCTATATACGTAGCTGAGCTGCCGTTGATTCTTGAGGAAAGCGGTGTTGTTTGCGGACGATATCAAGATCAATGGGAAAATTGAATCAGGTACCGATGTGGAGAGAGTAGAGAGTGGAGAGATTGGAAAGGATTTATGAGTGGTCAACTATCTGGAAGTTACCTCTTGCCCCTGAGAAAAGTGTACATATGAGATTAGAAGGGTCGGAGTGCTCTGCTTGGTTCTCGTTGTGAGGACAAATGTTGAATGCAGTGGTTAAGATGAAGGATTTGGGATTTTGTTACAACAATGAGCAACTCAAACTGCCATGTCTCATCCCTAGAAGTCTTTCATTTCATAATCGTGAAACTCTTAACTTAGACATTATCACCAAAAGCATGTAGATTCTTTCAGCTTTCATTAAGAATAACTCTGAGCGGAGGTAAATCTTAAATCCGACGTTTTGGACCAAACTGATAGAATAACAACGTCGAAATGGATGCTATCCTTTAAAAAATGTGCATCCTAAGAGGGCTGTATGAGCAAAACAGACTGTGTGACATATACACTCAGTAACCAACTGAATTTCACAACCACGAATCGTAAGAGCACTTCCAAAGTGCATATGCTTAGAATTCACTGTGCTCCAGTTTCGTAATAGCTGTTGCAAGGTGCTTCTCTTTAGCGTTTACCGTGAAATATGCCGTGTCGTGACTGCAAAATGGCCCCACGCCCAACTTCGAATTACGCCAAGTTGGCACTGTTTTCCGTAATCTATGTTCCTGTTCACATCGAAGCTACTAAGCCGGCGGATGACGTGTCGTCGGCTCCACTGCACGGTGCGCACGCGCCCCATCGCAAAAGCCTGACCCAATCGATTGCACGGGGGGGGGGGGGTGTTTTTACGTGCCATCGTTTCGAGGACTGGAATCAGTGCAACTGACAACCATAGTCGAATAAAAACACTCGAAGCACTCGAAATACGGGGAAAAGGCCGATCTCACAGTAGAGACGAGAGGAGATCACGCATCCCACGAAATTTTCTGACTTAAGCAACAACCGGTAGGAGACGAAGAGGAAAACTGACGGCTAGTAGGAAACTCGATAGTGGAAAACATGGCAATCGATGTGAACTGTAAAAAACCCAGTCAAAAATGCTAAAATGAAATGGTAATGGTAGAAAAATATGAAGAGAAGGCGAAACGAGGTACAGTGTAAAAGAACACGTAACAAACACAAAAGAAATGCTTAAAAAATGAAGCGATGTAAAGGCCGGTAAGCGTTCACCCAACTTTCGCCTATGGATTGATGCGATTGTTGGGTCCCGCAATGATCGCCTGCAATTCGGTGCGAAAACTCGTCCGGACAAATTGTCGCAACTTCGGTAGCTTTAGGGCCTGTTCATACTTCGCGACAAGAGCGACTGGAGCGACTGGGGCGACGGATGTAGTGTGGTGTACGTAAATAATTGCGCATTTCACATTACATTCGTCGCGGACGGAGTGTGGAGTACGCAATTATTTACGTACACCACACTACATCCGTCGCCCCAGTCGCTCTTGTCGCTCTTGTCGCGAAGTATGAACAGGCCCTTAGTCGCGCGTGTATCGAGTCGTGGTTAATCGTCCTACAGGAGCCAGATTCATCAACCGCTTACCGCCGTCTAACGGTGAAAATACCGCCAAACCTCTGATGTGACTTCCATTAGCATCAGGTTCGGCGGTACTTTTGCCCAGTAAGTGGTTGATGAATCTGGGCTCTGGAGTGCCCTCCAGAAATGATGCTTGTTTACGTTTTTGCTGGGTCTCGGTGAGATTTCATCGTGTTCCTCGTTATCAGTATGATAACCCGAATCTAGCGCGATATTTTTCAGCGAAAGAGTTCATTCTAAGCGAAACTTCGACGACGAGATGCTGTCACGGTTCGCCTTGCGGCCTTCGCTGCTGATTTCTCCAAGTGTTCGACAGCTATCGAAGACCGTGTTGAACACGGCGCGGATGGGTCGCTCCGGCAGCGGCAGCACGGGTATCCACAGATTCGGCGAACAGGCGGTAAGTAAGCCCTCTTCTGGTGCAGTTCAAGCAAAGCGGGGCAAATCTGCTGTCTAACGGTACTTCTAACGTACTACGTCTAGTACGAGCGTGCTCCAGCCATCTTGAACTGCACCCTGAGCTATTCGTTTTCTCGATTTTGAAGACAAATCGTCTTTTTTTTTCTTCAGGGAATCGGTGTACGTACCGGCAAAACGCTGAAAGAACGACTACTTGGTCCAACTACTGGAGCACGTTGGTGGTTTTTGGTCTTACTTATAACTAACCTCCTGCTGCCGTTTGAATTGCGAGTTGATGTGCAGGTTTGCGAGGTACTGTAGCGGCTCTGCCGTTGCGTCGTGGATCTGCGTGGACATCTGATTGATTCGTAATCCCCACCGAGCAACGAGAGCGTTTTGAGCACGAGCAACGTGGATAGATCTTATCCTGGCGCAATGATACCACGGGAGGGGGCAGCCTATGGGCTTCGACCGACTTAAGCGTAGCAGTCGGATATGGTGGCGTGGAATTTCCCACATTGTACGCAGACTGACGCGTACATACGTGTAATGCAGGTTGCAGCGAGAGGGGCCTAGGTCAAACGGGTAAAAACTCGTTCAAATGTGGGCTGGCCCCCTCATAGTAGCATTGCGCCCTTATCCTTCCTAAATGTGTCTGTAGGTTTGCGCGCTCAGTGGCAGAAACAAGCTCCGATGACAACGGCTTGGGGGTGATGTGGAGGTCTGGGGATACTGTAGCAGGCGCGGGAACAATCAAACGGCAGCAGGAGATTAGTTATAATTGCTATCGTGGATTTTACATGGTTTTTTTTGGGTGTTTACGTTTTCGAAACCTGGACCAACCCAATTTCAGCCTATATCTATGGTACCTATGCGCTCGCTGGTGCCTCAGTCGCTGGTATCGGAGCGCTCATGTACTATGGACTTATTTCCAAAGAGCAGTCGATTCTTCAGGCGAGCGCGTGAGTTTTGCTGAGCGTTTAATTAGGCGGTGAAGGGGTTGTCTTGCTTTTCCATATGTTCTCTCTCTCATTGGATGGTGCAAGGCGGAGCATCGTTGCCCGGAAAGCACAAGGTGTGGGTTCGAATCTCATCTGGCGCAAGAGTTTTGATCGCAACAAAACATCCTGTAACAACATATAACCTCCCTATCAGCCGTTCCAGTCTTAAACAAATGGGTTAAAACACTGGCAACTAGACACCTCGGATGTATCCTAGTCGGGGGGGGGGGGCAGGGGGTGGGGTGGGGCACATAACTAGACATAATGTAACAAATTTACCTGGGATTCACGGAGCACATTAAAGAGAACAAAATAGGACCTAAAAACAAACAAACAAACAAATGATCAAACAAGCAATAAACAGAAAAAATCGCCGCGGTTTCATAGACGTCTTGGCGGGCAAACCGCATTCATACACCGCTGACCGCCGCTTGACATGTTATACCGGGATATAACATGTGAGGGGGGGGGGGCACATAAAGCCGCTTGCGGCGTATTGACCGCTGCCTGACATGTTATTACCCGGATTCACCATGGTGAGGGGCGCAAATAGATTCTCAATCGTGGTGACTTTTTTGTGAATTTTGTCAGCTTGGGCCCTATTTTGTCCTCTAGAACCCGCAACGTGAATCCCTTGTCATTTTGTTGCATGGTTTTTAGTTATGTGCCCCCCCCCCCCGTCTAGGATAGATCCTACACTTCTTTTGCAAGCTATTTATATGAAACAAGTGCTCCGACACGCCTAAAGGCGTGTCTCGCACTTGCTCGCTTCGCGCGACTTTGCAGCATCATTGACCAATGGAAAGTAGTTGTTGTAAAACTTAAAATTCGCTAACATCTAGTACCTGCTGCGTGCTTTATCGGCATCAAGCCGTTCGCAACTTCGGTACCTTCATCATAGGCCTTCTTTCCGGACCGTCCATTGGTTTACTCTGTGCAGTACTTCTGTCCCTCAGGTTGCTCTTCCGCAACCGTTCTCATGCTCAACATCTAGCGTTTCCGCGTATCGTTGACATCTCTTCCGAAGCCAGGTTCCCCTCACTCGTTTCTTTTTACTGGATCTCATTCTGGTCCGCCTTTACTGGTCTTCCCTTCCCTCTTTAGTTCCCCCACCCTCCTGGTCCCAACTTCTGGCCCACTTTTTTGTTTCCACTTTTAACCCCTACTGGTCTCTTCTTGCTGGTTTTCCCCTCCTGGCCCCTTCTCCAGCTTGTTCCTTTCCTTCCTGCTCGCTCTCCTGGTAAACCCTAGAGGTTCCCTTACTGCTCTTCTCCACCACATCCTTAGTGGGCCTCCCATGCTAACGGCAGACGTCGGTGACACATATTCAGAATCAGTACGCTTGTTGCGCGACGTAGAGGGCCCATATTCTGGATCCGGAAGCTCAGAAGACCCGCCTTCCGAATTAAGAAGCTCAAAAGCGCGTACAGTCGCCGCTATGTCGAGCCTGATGAGGCTATGCATATGGCAGATTCCTTGTTCCCCGTATGAATTCCCTTACGGCTCCCTTCTTGTTGGTTCCTAGTCCTGGTCTCGACTCCAGGTCCCTTCTTCCAGGCATAGAACCCCTCCACCTCGGAATCCTCCTTACTACTCTCCCCAATTAAGTAGCTCTCCCACGCTCACACACGACGACGGCGAACGAACGCTCATTGCGTGTCATCGATGTCACATCTTCTAAATCCGTTCTCTCTTAATGGTAATGGATCCCCTTGCTGATCCTACTTACTGCCGTTGGTAACTCCCTACAGGTCCCTCCTTATTGCCTAAACCCTTCTTGGTGTCATCTCCTGGGGCCAGATTCATCAACCACTTACCAGCCGGCAGGGCCATATCGGTTATCGCATCTGTATCTCTGCACTTCTGTGTCTCTCTGTTTCACTTACTATGTAGGCCGATATGGTGAATCCGCGGTAAGATGATACCGCCGGTATCGTCGATGAATCTGGCCCCTGGCCTGCTTCATCGTTCCTTCTATCGACCCCATCCTTATGCCTCCTCCAGGTCGCCCCCCCCCTGGTTGCTGTCGGTTCTCCACCCTCAAAGTTCCCCCTCCACCCTTACCCCTTTAGTAGTCTTCTCATGCTAATGGCAAAGTCGGCTTCTGAATCTGGACGCTCAGAAACGCGCGTAGGTACTGTTGTGCTAAGCACTAAAGGGCTGCGCTTTCCCTGCTGCAGAAACATCACACGTTCAATAGCAAATCTTGACCGCGCTGTAGATGATGAGGCGTATCTCACTCAGGTTATATCACTCGACCGCCCCGCTGATTATGATGCGGTGTATCTCGCTTAGGTTAGATCACTCGACCGCCCCGCTGTGGATGATGCGACGTATGTCACTAAGGTTAGATCACTCAAAAGTCATCGACCGCTAACTCAATTATATAGTGGTAGATAGATAGATAGATAGATAGGGGATACTTCAAACAGGACGCTGAATAGGAGCAAAAACTGCTAGTTTCGCGGTGCGTCTCTAGTTGTGATACGTACTGTGGGCGAATATCCGTTGAATACAAGATGACCCTTCCCCCCCCCCGCAGCCTTTTTTCGCCGTTTTTTTTAAGAATGTCTTCTTACTAGCGACGACTACTGTCGCATATAAATCAATAAGCATTTTTTCCAACACAAAATAGGCCTTGGCTGCGAATAATCGTGCGCTGCTTCAGTCTCTGGCCGCCGTACGTTCGTGAACGGCTCTCATCGACATACTCGTACCTTGCTGGTGGTCTCGCGGTCACCGCAGCCAGTGGTGTGGCTGCGTCACGCAGTCCGGCTATAATGCGACTCACACAGGCTGGAGGTGTATTGGTAGGTGTTTTCTCAAGTCGACGACGATTAGGAGAGAATCATCTAAAAGATAGTATTGGTCGTTAATGTGGCCTACATGAAGAGGGGTGTGGCGCGCCGGACCAATCAGGCAGCATCAAACGGGCGTGCCACCCAGAATGACGCCCCTGATTAGCTGACGGGTGTTCGGTCAGTGCTTCTGTTGGCTTTGATTGGCTGGCGCGTTCACGACTGCCCATGTAGGCCACATTAACGACTAGTGCCAAGGGAACTTTCATAGTACTGTTTTCAGGGCCTGTTTGCTTCGCTAGCCGTAATTATTGGAACTGGCATGCTGTGCCGAGCGATCGACTATGACAGCACGGTCGCCAAACACTTGGCTTGGATGCTTCACTGCGGTGCGTACCGCTTCACCGGTTTAAGCCGTGCTTGCTAGTCTTCTCTCTCCGTTTGCTGACGAGGAGTCTACTTTGTTTAGGTGCGATGGGCGCGGTGCTTGCCCCGCTGGTCTACCTTGGTGGACCTGTGCTGATGAGAGCGGCCTGGTACACTGCTGGCATCGTTGGCGGTTAGTTTGTATGGTTGTTTCTACTGTGACGTAGGGTCTGCTTCCAACGTTTCTTCATCCATCCATTGCGTCTGTGAGAGCCGCGATGCACAACCATGACATAGGAGAATTCGCCGAATCTTTCGGTAGACGGATGCGGACTCCAACGATGACAAGGTAGCCATATTCGGTGGGATTATGCATATGAGGGACGATTCGAACGACCAGGACATCTCCCCAAGACTCTCGAGTAGCTCTTCAGCTCTTGATCTACCTATGTTTTGCTGCTAATAAACTTGCTGTCCAAGTTGTGCCCGTTGTTACCGAGGAATTGTCTTGTACTAGTCTCCACGAGACACTGGGAATACCAGCATTTAATTGAGCGTTGAACAGCCACATTCAGTTACTGGTATTCGCAGTGTGTCCTCTAAATAGAGACTAATACCAGATAATTCTGCGGTAACAACGATCACAACTTGGACAGCAAGTTTATTAGCAGCAAAACTTGGGTAAATTAGGAGCTGAAGAGCTGCTGTAGAGTCGTGCAGAGAGGTCTCGATCGTTCGAATCCGTCCTTCATATGCATAATATGGTAATGATTCTACCGAGCGTGGCTACCTTGTCATCGCTGATGCCGTCATCTATCTCTCCGGAGGATACAGCGTATCTCCCGTCTCATTGGTGGTGTATCGCGGCTCTCACCGGCGCACTGAAGGCTCAGGAATACGGTAGCAAGCAGACTTTACCCTCAGCATTGTTAGTTCTCAAGGTTATTTCTTCCTTGTCGGTGTTCATACCTTGCTGCGATGCATCCGTAAAGGTATTAGGGTGTGCAGGTTTGCTAGAGTTTGAGTGTCTTCCTTTGAATGAAGGTAGCGCGCTAACGCGCCAAATTGATGCCACGGTTTAAACACCGTATTAAGTGGGAAAGGATCTATCCTAGTCCGGGGGGCACATAACTAAAAAGTATTATATGTGACAAATTCACTCAAGACTTACAGAGCGGCTCCTACACAACAACATAGAACCCCAAACAAGAAAAAGTCACAAACAAAAAACGAAAAATTGCATTTGTTACGGTTGTAAGAAGGCAAAGTTGTGTGCCCTCCTCACCATGTTAGATCCTGGTTATAACATGTCAAGCGGCGGTCAGCACGTGGCATGCGGCTTCATGCGCCCTCCCCACCATGTTAGATCCTGGTTATAACTGTCAGCCGGTGGCCAGCACGCGGCATGCCTCCATTCCGTCGCTCTTTGTCCGCCGAGACGGTTGTAAACTGCGGCGATTTTTTGTTCTTTGTTTGTTCGTCTGTTTTTGGTTTCTTTTAGGTTAGGTTTCGTTCTCTAGGAGCCGCTCGGTAAGTATTAGTTCATTTTGTTGCCTAGTTTTTAGTTATGTGGCCTCCCCGGATTAGGATAGATCCGTGGGAAACCAGTGTGTATGAGCACTAGCCCATCATTTTTTGAAACCGCCGGTATCGGTAATACCCTTGTACAAGCCATGTTGGATCGTCACACTACCGCCGTCTATTGCTTCATTGCTATCGTTCTGGCTTAATAGAACCGTACTTAGCAGAATGTTGCTCTGTGCGCGCCAGATGTGACCAACTTTGATGCGCGGTAGAGATGCCAAAGCTTGGAGATCCTTTTACGTGCACGAGCAACATCTTGACAAGTGCCGTTCTGCCTTTTTTGAATGCAGTCGCAGTATTTAGCAAGTAAAACAGCGAGGTTGGCAAAGTTATTGCCCGATGACGTTCTCACAGTTCGAAACACGATTAACAGGAGAAGTCAGCGCCTCGTTTTTGCGCTGCTTTTCTGATTTCAACTGATTTAATCGTACCTCGTCAAGGTCATATTCAAGGATATGCAGTCGCTCTGGAACATTGACATCTGTTCCGTGTAGACTAACGGCGACAAGAAATACCTGCAGAGACAACTAACGAAAACACTAAATTAGATGTCAAACGAAGGATCTTTGTATGCGTCTTGTTTGTTCTTTGCCAACGTGGTTTTCAGGTGGAATATTTATTTATGTCCTAATGTTTGACACTGTCGTCGTCTTCAGAGGCTTAAAAATGGCTCGAGGCGTTAGACTTTATGGTTTATCCGACCAAATGCTCTACCCACGCTAGCATTTTTGACCTGAATTCAAGAGCACAATACGAAACCCCGGAATGTCAAGCAAACTCACCCAGAATTTCACTGCTGGCGAGTAGCGATCGCGCTATCACCCAGATTTAGTCGATGACCAGTAGCGAATGGGGCTCACTGTGCCGTCTACTCACTAATATACGGGTGAGTATACGGAACAGTGAGTCCCATTCGCTACTGATCATCGACTAACTCTGAGTGATAGTGCAATCGCTATTCGCCAGCGGTGGAATTCTGGGTGAGTTTGCTCGACATTTCAGGGTTTTGTATTGTGCTTTTGAATTTAGGTCAAAAATGCTAGCGCGGATGGAGCATTTGGTCGGGTAAAGTACAAGTCTACTGCATCGAGTCATTTTTAGCCCTCTGATGACAACGACAGCGTCGAAACGTTTGGCCATAAACAAATATTACACCTAAAAACCTCGTTGGCAAAGAACAAACAAGTCGTGTAAAACGATCCTTCGTTTCACAACTAAGATACTGTGTTTTCCTTAGTTTTCTCTGCAGGTACGTATTGCCGCCGTTAATCTACACGGAAGGGATTTACGTGCTCCACGGCGATTCCATCGGTTTGGTTACGGCGTCGACAGATTACGACCAAATGGATCATTTCGAAATGAGAGCTTCAGGACTGTCCGCGACGGCTATCACTGCGCCGTCGGAGAAGTTCCTGATGATGTCGGGACCGCTCGCTATGGGCCTCGGAGTTGTGTTTGTGGCGAATGTCGGAGCGTTCTTCTTCCATCCCGGATCAGCTGTTGGAGCTGGTACGCTGCTCCTTCAAGTCACGTTCCTTCATTCTATTCTGTGCTTCAGGTTTGATGTCGATCGTGCTGTACGGTGGTCTGATTCTGTTCTCCGCGTTTCTGCTGCACGATACGCAGCGTGTTGTCAAGCACGCTCAGTTTTACCCGCGACGCGAAGATGTTATGTACGGAATGCCGGAGTTCAGAAGCTATGATCCGATCAACGCGTAGGTTCATTAAGTGAAGTCACGTTGAATGTTTTTCAAAGCAAGCTGGCTTCTTTTCAAGTCAAATTGGACACGGATCTATCCTAGTCCGGAGGGGGGGGGGGCACATATCTAAAAATTATCTAACAAATCGACATGAGACCTACCGAGCGGCTCCTGAAGGACGCGAGAGTACCTAAAAGGAAGAAAGAACCAACGAGCGAGCAAAAAAAAATTAAAATGCCGCGGTTCTTACAACCGCCTCGGCGGGCAAAGAGTAAGGCAATGGAGGCTTGCCGCGTACTGACTACCGCCTGACATGTTGTAACAGGATCCGACACGATGAGGAGGACACACAACTTTGCCGGCTTACAACCGCAACAAATGTAATTTTCGTTTTTTTTTGTGAGTTTTTCTTGTTTAGGGTCCTGTGTTGTTATGTAGGAGTCGCTCGGTAAGTCTCAAGCGAATTTGTTACATATAATACTTTTTAGTTATGTGCCCCCCCCCCGGACTAGGATAGATCCTTGGACACTATTATAAGTCAGATAAACGTTTTGCAACCAATTTGAGCATCTCGCAGCTCATAGGAATCTTCCAAATTAAACTCTCCTGGCTCTTCGAGATGCTTAAATTATTTTTCTATTCAAGGGAAATTTACCATGACTTTCTTTGAAATTTATAAAAATCACCTGCTCCAATAATGAACACAGTGCTGGAAATTTTACACAATTCGTACGTTCTGAAGAACAATTGTGGGTTGAAGCTGTTCTAGAGTGCGGAATGGCGACGTTTTAAGCATAATGCCTTTGTCATACCAGGGACGCCTAATGATATGCACGCATATCGATCCCATCGCGCCGCGCGATCGATATGGGAGCAGATCATTAGGCGTTGCTCGGGGTGAGCGATGGTATGACAAAGGCCTAAGGGTCCGTTTATACTTTGAAGCCGAGCGACGTGACGCCACGTATTGTGGCCACATTGGTCGTGCGACGCGAGCGATCAATTTGTCCATTATACATGCCGTCTCGTCGCCCGGCGTTGGAAGTATAAACGGGGCCTAAGAGCGCAAGAGATCTCGCCAAGGGCATGCCTAAAACGGCGTGTTTTCCTGTGGTTAATGGAAAAAATCTGCCGTTAATACAGTGTGAATCTACGATTTTCCAAATGTTTTATGTATTTATTTATTTATTTATTTATACATCTATTAGGTTGGCAACTAATATCGTGGTCTCTCAAGCGCCTTCAACAAAAGTGTTCATAAACAAATAACAAATAACAGTTTTCAACCAAAGTAAGATCTGTTGGAACGCGGGACTGCTTCCCATCTATCAGCTGCCTGGCCCACAGCTGTAGAATTCTGGTGCTTTTGAAGCCAAGAATCCTTGGAGGTGCATTTTGACATGATCCACATTAATAAATCGTCCTCCAACCTAGAAGTGCTGCAGCGAGCTATGAAGGTGCTAGTCATTTGGCGCACAGCCTGTGCTGTAAGGTGGCTGAGTTAGACGCTCCCAGCTAAGGTGTTCGATTTCTTGAAGCTCCCGATGCGTGACGTGTGATCTGGCGTTATCTTGCTGATAGATAATTCCGCTCCTGAAAATCACCATCAAACAGAGGGAACGTAGCGAATCGGACGCCTCAAAAATAGAAGACCTTGACTGGGAGCGTCAAACTCATCCACCTTACAGCCCAGTCCTTGCGCCGAGTGACTACCACATCTTTAGTTCGGTGCAGTACTTCTTGGTCGGAAGACGATTTAATAATGTGGACCGGGTCAAAATGCACCTCCAACGATTCTTGGCCTTAAAAGCACAAGAATTCTATGGCAGTGGGATAGGCCAGCTACCTGACATATGGGAAGCACTTCTGCGTTCCGAGGGATCTTACTTTAATTAAAGATTGTCATCAGTTATTTGCTAATAAAGGCTTTTGCTGAAGATTCTTGAGAGTCCACGAAATTAGTGACCAACCTAATATTACGCATACTGTAAATAATAGACAAAATAGTGTAGTTTAAGCCAGATTACATGACATATGTTCGGTTTGAGTGTTTTTCAATCCTTTTGTGAGTAATGTGGAAATTCCTGTTTGAAATTAGATAAATTGAGATTGTTGCAATGTTATAGAAAACTTTTATTGTAAGTTTTCATTTTTGCAAAGAAAAATAACGGTTTAGGGCCCGTTTATGCTGGAGGCCGTGCGACGCGACGCAATGTATTGTGGCCACATTGATCAGGCGACGCGATCAATCAATTTGGCCATTAGGGGTCTTTTAGTGTGCGCGCGACGGGCGACGCGATGCCATGTGTAGTGGTCGAATTGATTAATCGCGTCGCTCGATCAATTTGGCCACTATACGTGCATCGCGTCGCGCGTCGCGTGCACACTAAACGACCCCTTAAGGCCGCCACTGACTTCTACGGCGCCGCCGAGCGGCGACGGCGAACGGCGAAACCGCTGAGCGGCGCCGCTCAGCGGCTTGACTCATCATCAGTGGGAGCGGTGACGGCGAGGTACTGTACTGTTTCTAGTCGGGACCGACTGGTGCTTAACAATAACGCGCCCCGATGACGATCGCGTGCCCGCATCGACGTCTCCGCTCTGGATCCCACCGCGAAAGGGCCTGTTCATACTTCGCGACAGCAGCGACAAGAGCGACGAGAGCGTAGCGCGCGTGGCGTGCGCGGCGTGCGCAGCGCGCGGAAGTATGAACAGGCGACAAGAGCGACAAGAGCGACAAGAGCGACTGGGGCGACGGACGTAGTGTGGTGTACGTAATTGCACAAACAGGGTCGGGGGGGGGGGGTCACCTCCTAAAAAGTGTCCCCAACACAAAAACAAGAAGGCAAAACACACTGATATTAAAGAAAAGGCACAAACAATGCTATAGCTCTGTTCTATGCTCTCCTCCGCTGACGTGGGGGAGAGCACAGATTTGGGCAGGGGAAGGAATTCCAGGGTGTGACTCGAGTGACGCGCCCGTGTTAAAATTGCCTGCATCCTTTAGTTCCCTCAAACTCAAAAGAAACATAAAAGCACTCCTTACCTTTGTGTGAAAAACGGCACAACAGGAATCGTCTCCTTCCAGCACTAGTGCGTCTTCCAGCAGTAGTGCGGTGTAATTACGTACACCACACTCCATTCGTCGCCCCAGTCGCTCCCGGCGCCGGCGCGAAGTATGAACAGGCGACAAGAGCGACAAGAGCGACAAGAGCGACTGGAGCGACGGCTCCGGCGCTGGAGTATGAACACTTTTCGGCGGCGCGCGCTCGGTTTTAATCGATATGCATGTTTTGCACGGGCGACGAGTCGCTCTTGTCGCGAAGTATGAACAGGCCCAAAGGGCAGAGCGCAGATCGCAGACAGACAGACGCTGGAGCGGTGCCGCCGGGTGGAATGATTCAAGTCATTTCCGCCAGCGACGCCGCCGGTGCCGCTGGCGGCGAGCTCTGCGTCTCTGTCCTATGGTTAAGCATAGGGCAGCGGCGACGCCGCAAAAGTCTGCGGGGGCCTTTAGGCCTCGTTTACACTTCGTCGCGGCGCGACGCGATGGCCACTCAATGAGGCCAAATTGATCAATCGCGTCGCACAATCAATATGGCCACTATACGTGGCGTCGCGTCGCGCCGCGACGAAGTGTAAACGGGGCCTTAGGGGTCGTTTAGTGTGCGCGCGGCGCGCGACGCGATCCCATATGTAGTGGCCGAATCGATCAATCGCGTCGCTCGATCAATTTGGCCACTACGCATGCATCGCGTCGCGCATCGCGCGCACACTAAACGATCCCTTATATATGCCGTCGCGTCGCTCGGCGTCGGAAGTGTAAACGGGGCCTTAAGGCCGGGGGCATACTTGCATCGCCGCGATGCCATCGCGGCGCTCAATTCATGGCCATTCCTCCGCACGCGGCCGAATAGTCAAAGGAAAGTTCGCCGCGGCCGCCGCAACAGTGGCGGTCGGCATGCGCGATGGCTTCCGGCGCTCATCGCGTCCATGGCATACTTTTTCGCGCCGCGGGCGGTGTTTAGTGTTGGTCCTGGACGGATCGCCGTCGCACTCCTTGCAGAGCGATGAGCGATCTGACGAGCACTGAGAAGTTCAAATTCTTTCGCGTCGCTCTGCAACTCTCATCGCGGCGACGGGAAGTATGCACGAGGCCTAAAGCTTGTTTTGAAGTATAGGAAGACAGAACTTTTTCAACACTAAATCAAAAGATTGCGCCATGCATCCATATAGCTCAACGCGATTTTCGTTCAATTGATAATGTAAATGGTATCCTACTTCAATGCTCTCCGAGGCGATTAGAGTATTTTTCGTTCATGGAAAATTTAGTGTGACTTTCTTTGAAGTTTTTCAGTTCACATGCTTTTATAAGTGAGGCATAGAGTTTTTTTGAAATTTCTATTTTTCAAGGAAAAATATTGAGTTAAACTAACGAATAAAGGTTGCAGTCATTTGGTGTTTTAAAGAAAGAGACGAACTATGCAATCGACGATGGCGTTTTTTTACTCATTGATAGCAAAATTTTTGGATCTATCTTCTCAGACAAATCTGTGGAGCGACCGCCGGCCGATCCGCCCACTTTTCGATTTGGCGGACAAACGGGGGAACTCCGGCGGGGGCGTGTCCCAGCCTTTGGCCGGCCATTGACGCGCATCGATGCGAAATGTGGACCGCCGGGCGGCCCGCCTAATTTTGGGCTTGCTGGACAAAGAGGGGAACTCCGGCGGGGGGTCGGTCCCGGCTGGATTCAGGAAAGCGGCTACCGCGGAATCGCTGGGGTCGATCGCCGGTCGACGCCCTTGGCGGGCAAACGGCGGACTTCCGGCGACCGGCTGGCGGTTCACAACGGGTGCCTGGCGGTTCACAACGCTCGCCGGTGCCCAAATCGATACCGCACGCGCGTCGTGGGTCGGTAAAATTTCGGTAAAATTTCTGATGTTATGGTCCGCTGGCCAAAACCGGTGGACCGCTGATCATATTCCTCCTCGAGGAGGAATGGCTCCTCCTCCGCCTTGGTTATGAACCGATGCTCATGTTCCGGTGGACCGCAGCCCGAACTGCTTGTGAACCGATGAAGAACCGCCGGACCTCCGGCTCTTTAGGTAACCGTCTCCGCCCACGTTTGGATATGGACGTCGAGCGGGCTATTAGAATCTCGTCTTTTCGCCGGCGGTCGCTCCACAGATTTGTCTGAGTTAGTACGGGGGGGGGGGATGGGGCACGTAACTAAAAAGCATGTAATAAATCGACTTGAGACTTACCGACCAGCTCCTGCAGAAGAAGATAGGATCTAAACGAAACAAAAAAAAAACGAAATGACAAACAAAAAAGTAGAATCGCCGCGGTTTTACAACCGTAGGGAGGTTTGACGCGTGCTACCACCGTCTGACATGTTAAAACCAGGGTCTGACATGGTGAGGAGGGCGCATGAAGCCGCAGGCCGCATGCTGACCGCCGCCTGACATGTTATAACCAGGATCTAACATGGTGAGGAGGGGACATAACCTTGCCTGCTTACAATTACGACGAAAACGAATGTAATTTTTTTCGTTTTTTCTTCGTGAATTTCTCTAGGTCCTATTTTGTGCTGCAGGGGCCGCTCGATAAGTCTCAAGTCGATTTATTACATGCTTTTTAGTTATGTGCCCCCCCCCCCGGACTAGGATAGATCCAAATTTTCATTTAAACACAAATCTAAGCGGTGCAACAAGTACAGCTATTAAAAGCATCTACTCGCACCTTTTTTACAAGTAAGCCGCATTTGCACTATAAATGAAATAAAAATTGACGATCGACGATGTATTAGGTTGTCCCATAAGTCATCGTCGTTTTTTTCAACGATTCACTGCAGATTTCGCCGGCGGTTTCTTGCATAGCGCTGCATAGCTTTCGAAAGAGAATGATTTGCTCTATCGGAACATGTATTGCATTTCTTTTTTCATCATGAATTTTGTCAATTTTTAGGTCGTTGAAGTGAATAGTGAAAAAGTGAAAAAGTAGCCATTTGCGCACTTGTTCTCTCCGCTTAGGTTTGTAATTTTTGCGCAGTTTTTTCGAGCATTTGGAAGACAATGTTCTGTGCTGCAAGAATATGTGTTAGTGCTATTTGCTCATTTGTCCTTTATTGATTTTTAGGCCATCAAATTGGGAATTCCGAAGGAGGATGGTTATTTTTGCCGACAGCTCCTGCTCTGTGGTTGGACTTTTTGGGTTGGCGTTATATGTCATTCGAAAGCGAATGTCTTGCTCTACAATGTGGCGTTTATTGGCTCATGCTGATTTCTGTCCAATATCAACAAAATGCCAAAAAGAGAAAAATCGTCTTCACCAACAACTCCTTCTCCTTCTTCAGTTGTTGATATTCGACAGAAATCAGCGTGAGCCAATAAAAGCAACACAAATCCTTACTGAGCAAGACATCCTCTTCCAAACGACATATAACACCAAGCATAAAAGTCCAACCACAGAACCGGAGTTTTGGTGAAAATTCGGACGGAAAAGTCGGAATTCCCAATTTGATGACCTAAAATTCAATAAAGGACAAATGAGCAAATAGCACTAACACATATTCTTGTAGTACAGAACATTGTCTTCCAAGTGCCATAAAAAACTGCGCAAAAATTACAAACCTAAGCGGAGAGAACAAGTGCGCAAATGGCTACTCTTTCACTTTTTCACTTTCCACTTCAACGACCTAAAAATTGACAAAATTCATGATGAAAAAAGAAATGCAATACATGTTCTGATAGAGCAAATCATTCTCTTTCGAAAGCTATGCAGCACTTTGCAAGAGACCGCCGGCGAAATCTGCAGTGAATCGTTGAAGAAAACGGCGGGGACTTATGGGACAACCTAATAGTTGAGTGCATGGCGCGATCTCTTCTTTTGATGCAGTCTATGTACGCTGTATCGCCGTTGATCGCTTTAGAATAAAATTTAGTTAATCATTTTTTCTTCAAAAATGTAAACTTTATCGAATTTCAAACGGTGTGCCCACTTATTGAGGAGGTGAATAATGTTCGCAAAATAAAGTCGTACAAAATTTTCTTTGGGCAGGAAATTATTGTAAATCTCAGAGGATCTCTATTTTGACGTAGAAAAAGCTCATTTTGATTTTAGAGATTTCCAGTTTGACTTCACAACCGTCAAGTTCTCGTAGAAGAGTGTCCAACTTCTTGATTTGAAAAGTGTCCAGTTTGGTTTAGAAGGTATCCATTTTGACGTGAAGTGTCCAGTTTGACACGGAAATGGTGTAAAGTTGCCCTAATATGGGCTTCAGAAGTTTACAAAGTGTTAGAAAAATGGGCAGAGCTGTTTCCCTGTAAATATTTCGAGCTGCACGTCGATAGAGGTTCATACGAATCTAAATAGAAAGACCTTTTGTGTCTGTTCTACTAAAAATTCGACATGAGGAACGTAGGGTGAAATTTCGCCAATTTCAGGCAGCTGTCGATCTACATGGATGTGTTGAACATCTTCATGCGAATGGCGATGATCATGGGCGGCATGAACGGCTCCCGAAGGAAGTAGGGAGCAGCGTCGGCGTCCGTCTGTCCGAGAAACAAGAAGCAACTGGAAGTTTAACTATCGATTAGAGACACTTAGAACTTGGCTGTGAGCTTGTGGTGACTTGTGGAGGAGAGTGTGCAAATGTATAATAGTATAGTATATGAATAAAGAGTATATCCAGAGAGGTTTCTCGCCGCTGAGAATGAAGGCGATCATGTGTTTAGATGGAAAAAGGCGCCGCTTTCATGAGCACTTGTCTGGTTCGACTCCGCGCTGATGCAGAGCGATATTCGCCGATAGGTGACCGGGTTGTCGCCCGCTGATCACCGACTTTCGTCCAGGAGTTGAACGAGACTTCAAACAGGAGCGTTGACGGCCAACTGGGGCCGGACTCATCAGCGACTTACAGCAATTTAACGGAGAAAGCACAGCCGAAATTCCTGATCGCTTATATCGCTTACCATATCGCTTGATAAGCCACGCTATCAGGGATTTCGGCTGTGTTTTCTCCGTTAAATTGCGGTAAGTCGTTGATGAATCCGGCTCCTGGAGGGTAAACTACAGTTCAACGGAAGACCTTGACCGGCAGATGGACCGTATTTCTCCCCAATGTCCTGGCGGAAGTTTGAAACGAATTTTTCGGAGAGCCTTAAGGGTCGTTCAGAGTTCCGCCGCGGCGCGACGCGACATAACAGTGATCTCTCATATCGATTATTCGCGCTGCCAATCGATATAGGCACTTACCATTTCCTAGCGTCACACCGCGGTGCGGCTTTGAACGTCCCCTCAAGCCCTAGTTTGTAGTTGTGCCACTGAGCGGCTCGACACCCTAGTCGGAACAGATATTGATCGGTCGGCGCGAAAAATCGATATCTATGGCGACCATGGTGCTACGCCGCGTGGCTGTGCAAGTATAAACTAGGGCTAACCAAATTCAAGCTCCCACACAAGGTGGGCTGGTTTCACTGCTGATGAAATGCCGGTCACCTGCCGGTGAACTATGGGAGTATCTTATATCATCGGCATTCACCCATCGGGAGTAGACCGTCTGAAGTTCAAGACGAAGCGGTGGGTCATCAGCGAGCCAAAGACCGAGTCACCTATCGGTGAGTTTCATAAGACGGGGGTCAGCTTCCGTCCATCGGAATCCACCGCAAGACACGCACAGTTGACCGCTAGTGGATTAGAATTGCCCACAGGCGGTTGGCTCCGTCGTCCTACATAAGCTTCGGAAGATACGCCAGCGAGATTTTTCGAATATTCCAATACGAATACATTCGAAAACCATCACTGGATCTCTCCGACCAGAATTGTCGACATTTGAGTCTGCCCGATTATCGCAAATTGGGGTGGCCGGTCAGGAGTCAGCCCTTCCTTGACAGAGGTTTGGGCTCCGTAGAGTCAACATCGCAGTCACTGGGCTATTCTGGCACGAGCTAGGAACACTTTGAGGCGATGCAGGCGCTTAGTCGAGCAAACCGTTCGTAATGGTTATCTCTTTGGCCTCGATGTACTTCTATTGCTTCCGTTCCGATTGCAGCTACATCAGAAGGTGATTCTAGGCATCCCTAGAACCCCTGTAGCTGACTGAAGGAAGCCCTTAGGCGTCTAACTGTAGATCATTTAGGCATTTCAGCTTTGGTGTAAAGCTCGTTGGCCTCGATAAGGAATAAATGAGGGCTGGGATAGCCCCTGATCTTCGAAATGTCAGTGGCCTGGTGCCCGAACCTGCGTTATGAGGATAAACTCTCACCTGTCGAAACCGGGTCGACGATTTTACTTTCACAAAGCTTCTACGATATAGTTGAATGCATGGCGCATCCTTCTTGACCGGTAAATCAGCTGTTTTGGAAGAATGGGACCCTCTCCGAGGCCCAGAAGCTTAGACATATGTATTCCTGTGCCAAAAAGGCTTGAAGAAGACGTCCGGGACTCGAAGAGCGAGCACGTCTCGTTTCTTAGGCTTCGCCCGTCGATATCACGTTCTCCGAACGGGAACCCCACGTTAAACGCGCTGCCGAAACCGCGCGATGTACGCCGCAAGTGCTGGCGCGTATATATGGAGAGCGCTACTGTTGTTGCGGCTGCCCGGATGATCTTCGGTGGTCCGGGGTGCGGGCTTCAAACCCGTAGGCGGTTAGCAGCCGCAGTGGTTCGATTCCACCTTCCGGGTGTTGTCGTGGACTCCATTTTTTTTGCTTTCGAATAGAATCAGGGACAGAGACAGCGCTTCTGAAGCACAGAGTGAAGATATGGTACCGTCAGGTCGTGAACGTATAGCAGACGAAAGTTGAGCTCATGGCGCATTCCAAAAGCGGATTGTGTAACGTTCGATCCTTACAGGTGCTGTATGGTCCATACACAATTAATGAGCAAGTGCAGGAGATCAAATCTCCAGCAATTTCTAAAAGGCGCCCTCCTTCAGGTGGTCCCCCTGTGCGTCCGCGCAAAATTAATTGCCGTTGGATGTTGATTAACATAAGATCTTTACAGTACTGCTTGGCTCATAGAACAATTCTGGGCAATTATACGAGAGCCTGTATCCTGGTTACATAAAATGTAGTTATTCAGGTGGTCCTTCTGTGCGTCCGCGCAAAATTAATTGCCGTTGGCTGTTGATTAACATAAGATCTTTGTAGTACTGCCTGGCTCATAGAACAATTCTGGGCAATTATACGAGAGCCTGTATCCTGGTTACATAAAATGTAGTTATTCAGGTGGTCCTTCTGTGCGTCCGCGCAAAATTAATTGCCGTTGGATATTGATGAACATCAGAACCTTACAGTACTGCCCGGCTCATAGAACAATTCTGAGCAAAAATATACGATGACCTTTGTCCAGATGTACAGAAAAAGTAGCCCTTCTGGCGGTCCGTATGTGCGTCCGCGCAAAATTAATTGCCATTGGGTATTGATGAACATCAAATCCTTACAGCACTGCCCGGCTCATAGAACAATTCTGAGCAAAAATATACGATGACCTTTGTCGTGGAGTACACAAAAAGTAGTCATTCTGGCGGTCGTTCTGTGCGTCCGCGCAAAATTAATTGCCGTTGGATATTGATTAACATTAGATCCTTACAGTGCTGTCCGGCTCATAGAACAATTCTGAGCAAAAATATACAATGACCTTTGTCCAGATGTACAGAAAAAATAGCCCTTCTGGCGGTCCGTATGTGCATCCGCGCAAAATTAATTGCCGTTGGATATTGATGAACATCAAATCCTTACAGCGCTACCCGGCTCATAGAACAATTCATGGCAATTATACGAGAACCTGTATCCTGGTTACACAAAAGTAATCCTTCAGGTGCCCCTTTTGTGCGTCCGCGCAAAATTAGCTGCCGTTGAATATTGTTTAACATCCGATACTCACAGTACTATCTGGTTCATTGAACAATTCTGAGCAAATATACGTGACAGTACATAGAAAGTGTTCCTTCTGGCTCTCCTTCTGTGCATCCGCGCAAAATTAATTGCCATGACACATATTTGGCTCGTGTTTCATAACAGATAAATAAAGTCAGTTTAGCGATAGTTAATATCGATTTTAGTGTGAGCGACGCCCATGCTGATAGGTTACAGCGAAATAGTTAATCCTTCAGGTGATCCTTCTGTGCATCGGCGCAAAATTAATTACCGTTAGATATTGATTAACATCCGATCCTTACAATATAATCTACCTCTTAGAACAATTCTGGGCAATTATACGTGCCCTGGTGTAGACAAAAAGTAGCCCTTCTGGCGGTCCGTATGTGCGTCCGCGCAAAATTAATTGCCGCTGAGCATATTTGACTCACGTTTTGCAGTAGATGGAATAAACCAACCAATTTAGTGATAATATCGATTTTTCTGCGAGCGACGCGCATATGGTGGGTATCGAACGGGCAAAACAACAATACAAGGTCCGCGCAAAATAAATTTCCGTTGGCTACCGATCCTCACAGTACTCCCTTTCTCACAGAATAACTCTGAGATCCCATAACCTGAAGTGCACCAAAGAGTTAATCTTTCGAATAGTCCCTCTATGCGTCCGCGCAAAATGAATTGCCGTTGGGCAAATTTTCGCTCATGTTTCCTAACACAGGACTGAACCAACCAACAGAGAGACATAATCGATTTTTGTGCGAATGACGCGCTGAGCGAGAGTTAATCCTTCAAGTGATCTTTCTATGCGTCCGTGCGAAATTAATTTCAGTTGGATAACGATTAACATCCGATCTTGAAGGAATGACAAGGCGAAATTAATGATATTGTTATCGATAGGGCATTGATTAATATTCAATCTTTTCCAGTAACATCTGGGTCATAGACCAGTTCTGAGAAAATGGACTAGCTCACTGTTTAAAGGAACTAATTCTTCCGTATATCCCTCTGTGCGTCCGCGCTAAATTAATTGCCATTGGACCTACTTCGTTCATGCTTCACAACGGATAAATAGAATCACAAAATCGAGTGATGCTATCGATTTTGCGCAGATGGCGCACATAAGATGATGACGAACGAAAGAGTTAATCCTCCAGTTGGTCTCTCCGTGCGTCAGCGCCAAATTAACTGCCGTTGGACATATTGACCTTATTTTCACAACAGTTATGAATAGAAACAACTAACAGAGGGCTAATATCGATTTTAGTGCAAGTGACGGGTCGAGCGAGTTAATCTTTCGAGTGGTCCTTGTGTGCGTCCGCGCTTATTTAATTGCCGTTGGTTGTATTTCGTTCATGCTTCACACATGTGAATAACGAAGTGAAACTAATGGTACATTACCGATACGGTGTTGATCAACATTCGATCTCTACACTACTATCTGGCTCGCAGTAGAAATCGACCACTTTAGGCGCTAATAGTATCGTTCAACTTTATCGATTGATATTATCGATTTTTGTCAAAGTTACCTTTTAAGTGCTAATAAAGCGCGTATGTGCAGGCGGCTGGCCTCGCAAAGTCCGTGTTCCGTTCCGAAAATCGGATCACTAATCTATATCGATTGGCTATTATTGATTTCTGGTATGGCTCCGTCTCGGTCAGTGGAAGGACTAGCCGGCTGACCGATGATAAAGCATTCCATGGCATTGTCCAGAAGAGAAACCTGTTCAGATGGATGAGCTCATGGCGAACTGGAAGAAGGTGCACGTGGTCTGAATCACGCTGCTGGTGATTCCTGTTTGGAATGCATCCAAGAACGACGTCATCATATGACACCAGAGGCTGGTCCGTAAAGAACCACACAACAGGAGCGTGGCAGCTGCTCAGATGATCAATTTCTTTGGAATGCGCCATGCAATCTATTTCGCCGTGGTATCGGTTAGGAAGAAATTTTCGCTCAAAATGTGTCGTTTTCCACGGGAAGAGTGGTGCCGTCAGCTCATCTGAACGCCCATCACGGCTCTTCAGAAGCCTCAGAAGACGTCTCGTGCCGTGAGTGAGAGGTGTGCAGAGTATTCTCCTGATTGATGGAGGGTGATAGCCGTCGTCGCGAGATAAGTGGCGGTCGTGGCGCGACGCTGTGATGAACCAGTTACCGATGCCGGTGACGGAGCGACGAGATCAACGAGTTCCCGATGCTTACTACTTAAGGCCGCGTGTGTAAGCGGCTTCGGTCACGCTGCTATCTTGGTCCGCCGGTCGGCCAGCCGCTGATTAAGCTGCTGCTATTCCTTGACTTTGCGAACTTCTTGAGCAGATTCTTCACTGCTCGTCAAGACTTTGGAACTGCTTAGGAAATTGTTTAGCTCGGGAGAAGTTTTGCTGTCATTCCCTTAAAAGTCAAGTACATGGCGCATCCTGAAAATCATCTATTTTTCATCCTCCCTTTGTGTCTTTCTGTATTCCAGCATTTTTACCATTATTTTCGTCACGAAAAGGCCACTGTTCTGTTAATGATCTTGCTTTTGGAAGAGATTACAAATTCATTTACATCCTTCGAAGGAGTAGAGCGTCAGAAGCGGTGAAAAATTGGATGTATACCACTTTCAGGTGCACACTTATAAAATACTTCAGGTGGTCACTCGGTGAGTCTGCGCAAAATTAATTGCCGCTGGATATGGTTTAACATCCGATCACGATCGATCGATGAAATGAAATTAATGACACATTATTGATAAGATATTAATTAGTGTCGGCGCAGAACTAATTGCCGTTGGATAATGATTAACATCTGATCATGATTGATTAATGAAATAGATTAATGACACACTATTGATGAGATATTGATTAGTGTCTGCGCTAAATTAATTGCCGTTAGTTATATTTTAGTCATGCTTCAAAACGGATGAATAGAATCATCCAAGAGGCCATATCGATTTTTTGAGCGAATGACACATGTGAATTGTCCATCTGTGCATCCGTGCAAAATTAATTGCCGTTGGATAATGATTAACATCTAATCATGATAGATTGATGAAATGAAATTAATGACCCATTATTGATAGGATATTGATTAGCATCAGCGCTAAATTAATTGCCGTTGGATAGTGGTTAACATCCGATCATTCGATTGATGAAATGAAATTAATGACACATTGTTGATAAGATATTGATTAGTCTCTGCGCTAAATTAATTTCCGTTAGCAACATTTCGCTCACGCTTCATGGCGGATGAATAGAATCATCCAAGAGGCCATATCGATTTTTTGAGCGAATGACACATGTGAATTGTCCATCTGTGCATCCGTGCAAAATTAATTGCCGTTGGATAATGATTAACATCTAATCATGATAGATTGATGAAATGAAATTAATGACCCATTATTGATAGGATATTGATTAGCATCAGCGCTAAATTAGTTGCCGTTGGATAGTGGTTAACATCCGATCATTCGATTGATGAAATGAAATTAATGACACATTGTTGATAAGATATTGATTATTCTCTGAGCCAAATTAATTGCCGTTATCTACATTTCGCTCATACTTCATGGCGGATGAATAGAATCATTCAAGAGGGCCATATTATCAATTTTTTAAGCGAATAACACATGTGAATGGTCACTCTGTGCGTCTGCGCAAAATTAATTGCCGCTGGATATTGATTAACATCCGTTGCTTAGAGTACCATCTTGCGCATAGAACAATGCTGGGCAATTATACGAGAACCTGTGTCCTGGAGTACATAAAGACCAGTCCTTCAGAAGGTCGTTTTGTGCGTCTGAGCAAAATTAGTTGCTGTTGGGCATAATCTCTTTCATTTCAAATAGAGCGATTTTTGGCAAAAATAGGAGTATCTAAAATCAGAATAGACAATCGTTAATCTTCCTTACAACCCGATACCCGTTCGTTCACCAGTGTAAACCTTCAGCCGTAGGTCTTAAACTATCGTTTAAGCTTGAGGCGAAACTGCCGCTTTCAACTGCAGCGCGGCAGTCAATCACTCGTGCGTCGCGGTCGCGTTGCGGTCTTCCAGAAAAATCCCACCCAGTAATATGAAAGGTGGGGGAATTGAGTGTCTTCAGGCCTGTTTATAGTCCGCGACGTGAGCGGGCGGCAGGAAAACATGAAAAGCGCACAAATCGATTAGTCCCAAACGACCGCCTTTAAAAAATCGATATGTATTATTTTCCTGGGCGATCATTCGCGCTGCTGTCGTTCTCGTCGCGGACAATGAACAAGCCCTATATCCTCTGCTACAGCAATAGCCCTAGTTCAGCTCGGCATCATAGTCGGAACAGATATCGATCGAGCGAAAATCGATATTTGTGACGACCGTGGTGCCGCGAGGCGTGGCGGCGCAAGTATAAAGTGAGACATACTTCCGATGTGGGCGTGGTCGCGGCTCTTAGAAAATGAAGAAATCAGTACATCGATCGATATCGATTGCAGGATGAGTGTGCAACGCACATTTTTGGCAGCGGCATGCGGAGGTTCTGCGTTGGCGATCGTTGCTGCACTCTGTATGACCGTCTCGATTCTGACGGACATCAACAGCTTCTACGACGTGGTGATCACTGACATGGGCGAATTCAAGGTGAGGAGCTTTTAGCCGGATTTCTGGAGCACACCCACAAAATCTGACGCTCTTCAGGGCTACGCCGACGACGCCTGGAAGCAGATGGTGCGAACGACCGGCGGCGATCGCCATCCGTTCACGGTCACCTTGGCCAGAGCGCGTCGTGACTACCAGGCGCCGCCGAATGGTGTCGAGGCAGGTCCGGAGTCTGGCGTTGAAGCCGCTCTGTCCGATTCTGGCCCAGAAGGAGGCGTAGCCGGTGTGGCCGGCAGTGCTGGCAGCGCCGACGGTGGCAGTACATGCAGTACGTTTCTCTCCTAAACAGCAGACTCTTCAGCCGTGTCTTTTCACCGTACGATACGCCACTGTTCAGACTGTGCGGCTACGAGCTCCGCCTGCCCTCGCGGACCACCCGGACCACCTGGACAACCTGGAGTACCCGGAGGTTGGTCCTTTTTGGCACTGGGTCCATCTCTAGAATCCACTGAAGTCCATCTGTTACAGAAGACGGCGAAAGAGGAGCTGACGGAGGTGCCGGAACGGGCGCCATGGTCATCGTGGCGCAGCAGATGATGGGCGGCTGCATCAAGTGTCCAGCTGGAGAGCCGGGTCCAGCAGGACCCGACGGTCCAGCTGGCAGCCCTGGACCGGCTGGAAACCCCGGAGCGGTTCGTTCAGCTACACATTCGTCTTAACCATAGGCCTTAGGCTTAATGTACACCTTCAGGACGGCGCAGCTGGAGGCGCCGGCGAGCCTGGGCCCGCTGGACCTGCAGGACCAGCTGGTCCTGACGGAAAGCCAGGAAGCCATGGAGCTCCGGGACCTGATGGTAGGTCATCAGCTCTCTGGGTTACTGCACGATTTAACCCTGCGCTGTTTTAGGAGCGCCAGGATCGCGATCCAAGAGTGAACCAGGACCCTCTGGACCAGCTGGACCTCCTGGACCGGCAGGACCCAATGGAGAGGTTAGAGAGTGGTTTTTTGATAATGCAGGACGATGGAACTTAGCTGTGGCAGTCAACTATGGGTGAACTTGCGGTGAATTGAAAGTATATCTAGTCGTCGTACCGATGGATGGCATAACTTTCGTGTATGTCGGGAATGTGGGCAGCATTGAGGGGTGGTAGCGCGCCAGTCAGTCATTACCACTCAGAGCAGGGACCGAGCATGCACCAACCAATTAGAGTACTGGCCACGTCCTATTTGACTGATACACTCATCTGATGCGTTCTGATTGGCTGGAGTATTACTATCTTCCAGTGCTGCCCACATTCGCGACTAGACCAATTTTCGCCATTTGACGACTAAATTGCTGCAGTAGATCAAAAGGATTTCAAACAGCAACGCTCCCAGTTAGCTTCTGCAACTGCAAAAGAACCTCAACCTCACCTTACGACGTCATCGTGAACCACCATTGGCATTCACCGACGGATTACAGGATTTCCAGTCCATGTCGCGAATGTGGGCAGCATCGGGAGGTGGGAACGCGCCAGTCAATCGTATCCACTCAGAGCACAGACGGAACAGCCAATCAGCCAATCAGGGTACAGCAACGTTCAGGTTGACTGGCACATCCATTTGATGCATCCTGATTGGCTGGCGTATTTCTATCTTCCAGTGCTGCCCACATTCGCGACTAGATCAATTTTCGCTAATCGACGACCAAATTTTCGCAGTAGTTCAAATAAATTTTGAACAACAACTAATTGGTTTCGCACCAAGGTACGCAACTGCAGAAGTTACGCTTAACCCTACGACGCCATCTTAAAACAACCATTGGCATTCGCCGATGGGTGACAGGATTTCCAGTCCATGTCGCGAGTGTGGGCAGCACTGGGGGGGGGGGGGATGGGAACACGTCAGTCAAGCATAACCAATTAGAGCACAGATCAAACACTTGCCAAGCAATCAGGGTGCTGGTCACGTCTTCGTTGACTGCTACCCTCATTTGACACTGACGTGTCCCTATCTGCTAGTGCTGCCGCAATTCGCGACTAGACCAACTTTCGCCCGTTTATGAATAAATTTCTGAAGTGGTTACACAGGATTTTGAACATGAACGTTTGCAATTACGATAGGGCTTAGGTGCGCAATTACAGAAGTAACGCGTCACTTTACGCCGTCATTTTGTACCTTCATTCTCGTTCACCCGCAGTAGACCTCCAGAGGTTTGGAGAGGCGAATCTGTGCCCCATCGTCCTACACAACCGCCATTGATTTTTTAATCGCTCAGATAACGTTGAATATAAACTGACCGTGTTTAAGGATGGCGCTGCTGGTGGCGAAGGAGCTGTTGGACCCGCTGGTCCAGCTGGACCTGCTGGAAAGAACGGCGCTCCCGGAACTGACGGATCAGCCGGAGAAGCAGGACATGCCGGCTCACCTGGATCCGACGCCGCTTACTGTCCCTGCCCAGCCAGAACGATGACAGCCGTCGGAGGTGGAGCACAGCCTCTTGAAGAAGCTGCAGCAGCCGCCGGAGCAACAGCCGCAAAGGTTGACGCACCGGCCGGAGCATCAGCCGCAAAGGTCGAAGCACCCGCCGGAGTCGTCGGAGCAACAGCCTCAGGCTCTGACTCAGGTGCTGCCGCTGCAGCGGCTCCCCAGACAGCTTCAGCTCCAGCTTCAAGACCCGACGATGCCGAAATCACTCCGGTCGGAGCAGCTACAGGAGCCGTCGCCGCTACGTCTAGCGATGTTGGTTCGGCCGCCGCTGGAGCCACTTCTGGAGCTGCTGGAGCCGTAGGAGCAGGTCCCGCTGCACCGGCCGAGGTACCTGTGGGCGGCGGTGCTCCACCGGCTCTGCCGAACGTGCCCGCCCCGGCCTACCCCACACCGCCGTCTAGTCCGGCCGTCAGACTGCGACGTTTCTTCCACCGATTCCAGTGGCGTGCTCTCTAACTTGTTGTCTTGTCGTGCAATGCTCCCTTATAATAAACCTATTTTCTCCACTTTTACGTCTCACTTGTTGGAAGCTGAAGAGTTCGCGGTGGAGGAGAAGTGAAGGACTTTCATCTGTAGGCTATAGTAATCGCCGACGTCATCTCCTGGTTTCTGCAATTGAAATCCGTGACGTAAAAAACTATAGCTTTATACTTTTACGAACTAGAGGATGGATAATGAGCACAGGTTTTGGTTTCATAAGAAAGAAATTTGGGCGCGTGTAGTGCAGAAGGAGGAGGCGCCGACTGTCGCCTGCACCCAATATCAGGTTCCTGGTTCGGATTTCCCGCCTAGGCCAACCAAACCCTCCATCCCTCCGGGGTCGGTGAATTGGTACCAGACTTGTCTGGGAAGGGTAAAGCACTGACTTGTTCATCGGCTGGCCACCGCAAGTCACTGTATGGCCAAATACGCATTCCACGACATCCCGTAGAAGTAGAATGCGTGGCGCATCCCAAAAGGGATTGAGTAACGCCGCCCTTTATCCTAAGGTAGAAATTTATGAAATTTTGTCACAGTGGCCTACATCGTACTCCATTTCACCAGACTTCATTCCATTAAGTTTCATTAGAAATGTGTTGTGCTACCTACCTAGTGTTTCTACTTGAACAGATTTTCAGCCGTAGGTATATGAATGCTGAGCTCCCCCAAAGATGGAAACATGCCCTTATTACTCCAGTTCCTAAGAAGCAGCCGTATAGTTGATCCTAAAAGCTTTAAATCTATTAGTATAACGCCGATCTTTGCGAGAACCTTGACAAAATAAGGAAGAAACACTTTCTGGAACACATTTTAAAAAGCCGAGTACCTACTTACTGGCACTTACAAGGGAAGGGTCTGAAGCGTATGTCTGAACGGGGGGAACAAGTCATATAGGGAGAATCCTCATCCCTCAATTGGGTTGAAAATGTGTTTATTTTTTGCCAAGTCGTTAAACCCAAGGAGTAGGGGGTCACAATGGGATACGGCGCAGCACGCGTTTGGGGGTCTTGTACAACAGCGATGCGTCTGTAGCCTTTGGCTCGGAGCGCAGGTGGGTAGAGGGTTGACTCGTGCGAGGGAGGTCAGGGGTTTGATTCCTCTGCGCTGCTGCACTTTTGCATTTTAACTGATTGGTTGAGATTTGGGGATTCTGACATTTATACCATTTCCAGACGTTTTCTGCGCATTTTTCCAGCGGTACGCTGTGGTATTCAACATGGTGATAAATGTTCAGCACCAGTGATACACAGGTACAAAGTGCCTGTGTAGTGAATCGGGGTGTCTCCCTCCATGGTTATGAGCACGCCACCGAAATCCAATTGAAGATGTACCCTTACCTCCGAAACAAGAGTTCCACCCGAAAACGTTATCATATGCCCACTGCTTGCTTGCCTCTCCACGTCCATCAGTTCATCTTGCGGATCCCGATCTTCCTCTTCTTCTTCCACCACTTCCGGCTGTCCGTCTTCGTCAACTTCAAGTTCACGTGCTTCGAAGTCCTTGGGCATGCTGGCCATCCGTTCGGCCAGCTTGATTTTTTCCTTGAAAGTTCCTTGTCTAAAGGTGGGCCACACTTCAGCGTGAGCAGGTGGATCACCACTCGACCGTCGGCGGTCACTGTTGGTGTTAGGTTCTAGAAAACCTTCAGCAGACCTCTGATTTCCAGGTGACAGGCAGACGTGAGGGAAGGAGTGTATCAATGCCGTTTAGCTTAATTTGCCGGATCCGCACAGCTCGTTTCTCATTCGAACCACCTCCGACGTCACAACGTGGTCTCCTTTGAAGATCCGAGATGGTCCGAGATGGTTTTCCCGAGGCTTTTGCTCCATGCATGGAAACAGACTACGAGAGGAGCCTGTAGCCTTTGTGCGCTACCCGAAAGGTGTCCAGTGGTGCTTCATGCACTTTGTACATCTGTATCACTGGTGCTGAACATTCACCATGTTGAATACCACAACGTACCGCTGGAAAAATGCGCAGAAAACGTCTGAAAATGGTGTAGACGTCAGAATCTCCCAAATCTCTACCAATCAGTTGAAATGCAAAAGTGCAGCAACACAGAGGAACCAAACCCTTGACCTCTCTCGCACGAGTCAACCCTCTACCCACCTGCGCTCCGAGCCACTGGCTGCAGACGCATCGCGGGCGCACAAGACCCCCAGACGCGTGCTGCGCCGTATCCCATTGTGACCCCCTACTCCTTGGCTTTAGCGACTGGGCAAAAAATGAACACATTTTCAAACCAATTGAAGGGTGAGGATTCTGCCTATATGATCGCTCCCCCCGTTCATACATACGCTTCGGACCCTTCTCTTGTTAGACCATTCCTCAAACGGTGTGCATCGAAAATTTTACTTGAGTTTGATGCACTCTGTCATGGAGATCGACAACACCGAGTGCTTGTTTGATCACGCCATTTTGCTGATGTCCGTTGCTTGTTTGTTTCTGTTCATTTAGTTATATTTTGGGTCTACATACCTTTCGCGACGTAATAAACATAAACAAAAACGTCCAAACTTCTGGTCGATTATCTGCTAAGGCCCGAGTCGAGAGCCAAAAAGCGTTTCCCTGGAAAAGCCTGCAGCGGCTTAATAAAGACGTCCCATCACCATTATAGGTCAGCGTAATTAACTTAATTATAGAGCTCATTATGCGAAGTGTAAAAACCGCGTCTCGAAGTAACTACTGTACTATACGTAGATTAATTCTGGAGACGAAATTGCGCTGGCGCGACGGATTTCAATTACAGGAACCAGGAGATGACGTCGGCGATTACGTGCTCATTACTGGCCAGCCATCAGGTCGCCAGGAGGCTCGTCCTCGACTTCATCGCCATCTCGTCGTCTTTGCCGTTTGTAAAGCTAAAGCTAAGACCTAGGCTTAGGCATAGGGTTAGGCTTAGGCTTAGGCTTACCAGGATAGGGTGGAATTCCCACGATTAAGGAACATCAGCGATGAGGTGGTGTTCGAACTAGATGGCCTAAGGCCACGAAAAGCTCTGGGGATTAGGTGTGGTGGGCGGGACGATAAGCTGCTCGCCGATTCGGGCTTTAATGGGAATTTATTTTGGAGCCATAAAGGTCTGGCGAGAGCCGTTCTTTCCGCTACTCTTATCCTACGCGACAAATCTCGAAATTCCAGTGCAACTCGTTTCTTTATTCACCATCATCTTGCCCAAGAATTAAGTTGAAAAATTGCTTTCATTCTGACTCTGAAAGCGTTAAATCTGTGGCCATTCAGGTTGAAGAGAAAGTTCGTAGCATTTTCTTCAAATAGTTTTATCCAAACAATTTGCTTCTTGTCTGAAAAACTGTTTGTATTCATTAGAAAGTACTTTTTCAGCTCTACAAACTGCTTCATTTGTTTGTGCAAATAAAGAAGTTTGTAGAGCTCTAATATGTACTGTATTTGTATTATAAAGTTTTGGTTTAATTACCCAAGTTTGAAGTAAATGGTGTCGAACAACTGGTGTATGTGTGTAGGGGGAAGGGACATATTCTGAACCACCGACTCTAGCAATCCAGCTTACGCTGAAGAAAACGCTGCCGACTTATTCCTCAACTTGATGTATTTTTAAAGATGTAGGTAATTGAGGACCGATTGCGCCCCTAAGGCCTAGGTTGCCAGAGTCGGTGGTTCAGAATATGTCCTTCGGTACACACATACACCAGTTGTTCGACACCGTTAACCTCAAACTTGGGTAATTAAACCAAACATACACGAGTTTCGACTTTAATATACAAAATAGCAGTTTGTAGAGCTTTGCAATTTGTAGAGCTCTAATATGTACTGTATTTGTATATTAAAGTTTTGTTGGTTTAATTACCCAAGTTTGAGGTAAATGGTGTCGAACAACTGGTGAATGTGTGTACCGAAGGACATATTCTGAACCACCGACTCTAGTAATCTAGCTTACGCTGGAGAAAACGCTGCCGACTTATTCCTCAACTTGATGTATTTTTAAAAATGTAGGTAATTGAGGACCGATTGCGCCCCTAAGGCCATTGGTAAGCTAGGTTGCTAGAGTCGGTGGTTCAGAATATGTCCTTCGGTACACACATACACCAGTTGTTCGACGCCGCCCGTTTACCTCAAACTTGGGTAACTAAACCAAACATACACCAGTTGCTCGACACCATTTACCCCAAACTTGGGTAATTAAGCCAAAACTTTAATATACAAAATAGCAGTTTGTAGAGCTTTGCAATTTGTAGAGCTCTAATATGTACTGTATTTGTATATTAAAGTTTTGATTTAATTACCCAAGTTTGAGGTAATTGGTGTCGAACAACTGGTGTATGTGCGTACCGAAGGACATATTCTGAACCACCGACTCTAGCAATCTAGCTTACGCTGAAGAAAAAAAAAAGAAAAAAGTCTTTCGGTACACACATACACCAGTTGTTCGACACCGTTTACCTCAAACTTGGGTAATTAAACCAAGCTTTAATACACAAAAACAGTACATATTAGAGCGTCTTAAAAACATCTTACAAAAGAATGAGGAATAGAAAAAATAAAACATAAGAAGAGACTCTTTTATTCTTTAATAGGGAGTTTTTTTTGTTTCCATAGCTGCACAATCTGATAAATCTCTAAGCGAAATTCCTCACAGTATCCCACGAAATGGTCCATCCTATGATCGCGAGAAAGCCACGATAATTGGGTAGAAGATTATCCACCACAAGACCTCATCAGGCCCTTCCGTACGGAGAAAACGGCATCGGGCAGGCAGGCAGGCGAATTTCGGAACTGGGGTAGCGCCAGCCATTCTCCAAGACCCTCTTCATCTGAATCTCTGGACGTAGTCTTACGGAGGGCATATCCAAACATGGGTACTGCTTTGCGACGCCAGAATCGTCCAGCTGCTACACCCGTCCATCTCTTTCAATTCTCGTCCGATGCGTGATGTGGTCCTTGGTCGCGGACCCTATCAACAATACTCACAGACGTCTTTAATTAGTGAATTTCGTGTGGAAATTTGGCCGTCGTCATTATCTCGTAAAAAGGTTCAGGCCAGCTGCCACTGAAATTAAGGGCGAATAGCGATGTTGTCGAAGCCTGCCATATTCAGAAGACGTAGCTGGTTCGAAGAACGTTAACATCCGCAGACGGCTTCTTGAGCCGTGCAAGACTCATTTTCCTGCTTTTTAAAGCGATTTTCCTGCTTGTCTTACTTTAATCATTGCCTCATATACCATTTTAATAGTAATAGTAATAGTAATAGTTTATTACGACCATTTAAGATGGACGTGAGATACAACAAACAAACACGGTTGCCACCCAATCGAACAGGTAGATAGCGACAGAAATCAAAGCGGTGTAAAACTGGTACAATTGTTCAACTAAAACAGAAAAAAGGAAGAAAAAAAGAAAAGTACCGTAACATGCAAGCAGAACAAAACAAAAACAAAAACACGACATCAGTAGAGCTCTCCCAGCAAGTCTTTTAAACAATTGATAATTGTCTTGAGTTGGATTTATAGTACTCCTTAACGCTAGATATGTGGAGCCTGCCCTTGCCGTGAAGGAGTGAGCTCTAATGCCGTTTTTAGGCTTCGGATACCAGATTTTCAGTGGGTTTCCTCTTGTTTTAGAAGGCCGCAGCTTGTAAAACTTGGCGAGTTTGATTTTTATTTTGCCAGAGAGAAGTTTGTAGACATGACAGACGTCGGCCATATTTCTTCTAGAGAACAAAGAGTGAACATTTAAAAATCTGTTTCGAATCGAATCTTTAGGAACCTGGGGATGGAAGAATCCGTTATATCTGGTGATTATTTTTCCAGTATAGCTGTTTTGTACTTTTTCGATGTACTGGATATCCTTCTTCTTATGCGGTGAGAACACTATGCTTCCACTTTCTACGATGGGTCTTACAAACGTTTTGTAGGCCTTAAGTAGTACCTCTTTATTCGTGGTGGATACCCCTTTAAATATTCGATAAGTTACACCATGTGCTTTACTACATATCATTTTGAGGTGATCAGAGAAGTCCAGCTTATTGTCATATTTGAACCCGAGATCTGTGACCGTTTTAGACTTAGCAATTGTAACTCCGTCTAGAGTATATGCAGGAGATGTAGAAGCCCGACCAATTCGTAGATAATTTGTTTTTTCTAGACTTAACGGCAGCTGCCACGTTTTAGACCAGCTGGAGACACTGTCGATTCCATTTTGCAAGTGAAGAGGGTCATCGTCCCGAACCTCACAGTAAATCTTGAGGTCATCAGCGAATTGGATACAAAGGATCCTAGTATCCTTAAATAGCAGTGGGAGATCAGATGTATAAATGTTGAACAAAATAGGCGAGAGGACCGCCCCTTGAGGGACTCCGCTAATAACTTTCCTAGGTGAAGATAGAACATTTTTGATTTTGACCTGAAACGTTCTATCAGTGACGAACTCACAGAGCCACTTTTCAAGGACGGGGTGAAAGCCCAATGCTTTAATTTTGTGGGTTAATTTCTTAAGACTGATCCGATCAAACGCTTTGAAGAAATCAAAGTAAATAATATCGCAACACTTTTTATCTTCTTGCAGGTTTGTCCAGTCATTAAGGCATTCAATTAAATTTGTTTCCACTGATTTCCCTAATACGAAGCCGTGTTGAGATTCGGGAATAATTTTGTTTTTCTCCAGGTGCTCAACGATGGACCTCTTAATAATTTTTTCGAAAACTCTGCAGAAAAATGACGTAATACTAACCGGCCTGTAGCTATTTGGATCGCTTGCAGGCTCTTTTTTTGAATCGGAGTGATAAACGAATGCTTCCACCGAACGGGCACCTCACTGTACATTAAGGATTGATTGCTAATGTAGGCCAAAGGTTTGGCAATAACATGAGCAACCTTCCGAATAAAATAGACTGGAAGGTAGTCAGGTGTCACTGAGCAAGAATTCTTGCCGTGAATAATCTCATCAAAAATATATTTTTCTTGAACCCAGGGAAAAGTCTGCATGTAGCTTGAAATGTCTGGTTTAAAACATGGCAACTTTCCGTCGTCTTTTGAGTATACTGAGTAAAATTCCTCGGCTAAGAGGTCAGCTTTGTCAGTATCCTCTACCGCTTTTTGATCATCTTTTACCAACACGCTAATTTGAGCCTTAGGTTTAAGTTTGAGATTCAACAATCTATAAAAGCAGTGTTTCTGACCAGCATTTATGATTCGTTTTTCGATATTGCAGTTGTATTTTTCCAGTTTCTTTGAAAAGTTGAGCGAGAACTTTTTATACTCGTTCCAGTCATGGGCCGATCCAGATTGGCGAGCTTTGTTAAATAGACAGGAGCGATGATCATACATGTTTTGCAAGTATTGAGGCAAACAAGCTTTACCCGCTACAACTTTTCCCCAAGGTATAAATATTCCTATGACATGATGGAGGATGGCCAGGAACATCTCATATTTATCATTAACGCTGTGAACCGTATCGAGTGATTCTCTCCACATAACTGAGGCAAGGTATTCACATATTTTGTCATAATCTGCTTTAGAAAAAAGCCTCTTGTACATGATTACGGGGTCATGAATGGAGATCGTTAGCCTGAACGATATGCTGACATGGTCACTATTACCAACCGGTGGAGCAATGGTAACGTCACTTATTAGTTGTTCACTGTTGCAGATAAGCAAATCGAGAGTGCTCATGCCTCTGGTTGGATCTTTTACATACTGCAGAAACTCATGTGAATTTAAAAATTCGCGAAACGGCTCATAAGACGTATCACCGCAGAGGCCGTTTGGACTCCAAGTAATCTCTGGCATGTTGAAGTCTCCCACAATAGTCACCGCCTTATTACAAGACACAAGATCGCTCAGCGTATCGATTAGTTGATTCGTCATAGCCGATGAACAAGACGGGGCCCTATAAACTGCTATTAGCCTAAGTTGTTCTGTTGAACTGAATACATCTATCGCAAGAATCTCATACCCTTTGACTAAACTTTCTGAAAAGATCTTATCATAAGAAAGTGTATTTCTTATCAGTATTGCCACTCCTCCTCCTTCCCGCCTTAACCTATCGCATCGTACTGTCTGGAATTCTCGACTGATTTCACCAAGCAGGGAGGAGATTGAGTGCTTTTGCTTAAGCCATGTTTCAGCAAAAATGTAGACATCGAAATGCTTTCCAAGAATATGTTCGATATACTTTGAATTTTTTGGCAAGGATCGAACGTTGGAGTAAAAACAATTCATAAAAGAACGAAAAGATTGGGAGGCGGGCTTTAGTTTAAAGAGTTGCTGGGAGGGTGGACAGTTGAACTAGCAGGGGCCCGGACCCCCTCCCATGCCGTGACATCCACACTTTGTGAGGATGAGACGCCATTAGGGTTATCCGCTCTCATGCCAACTCGCGCTGCCCTCAGCTCCCGTCTGCGCACCCTCTCAGCCAGGGTTAGTGATTCCCTAAGGAATATTCCCCTGATCGAAAAGGAGCGAAGCCAGGAAGCTCTCCTCACTGCCAATTTTTGGTGATACGAAGACGGCAATATCACTTTTAACAACCGAGCCGACCCACGCTTCGGACGACCCATGCGATAAAGCGCTGTCGGGAAGCATTCAATACCTAGGTAAGATAGCACATCCATAACACAATCAAAGTCATGCTGTAAGCGGTGTCTTGCCGCCGGAGCCTGAGATTCATCAATCCCAGTAATCACAATCGATCGAAGACGCTCGCACTCATGAAATTGATCAGAGTCATGATCATATTCGCGGTCAATCTCGGTGACAAACGGCTTATTGACCTGATGAACCTTTAACTGACACTCTAACTGAGCAATTCTATCTCGAAGCTCAACGTTTTCCTGGCGTAACACAGGTACGCAGGCATTTTCCTCTCGAAGTTTTCGGTTCTCTTCAAGAACCAGGCTAAACTGATCTGCTAATTCTTTGACGATCGTCTTCAAGCAGCTCGGCATTTCCGGAATGTCGTTGAGTTCAGCTATGGCCTCCATGAGTCTGTCTGTCGTACGGGCATCCGGAGAAGACAACAGCGGCCGCTTCGTTCCTCTAAGAACTTGGGAGACAGGAGTGGAAACCATGATCAAATCAATACGCAATCGCAAATGAAGAATCGAAACAATTCACCGTTGGTGGTGGCAATTGAGAAACCGAATAGGCTAGAATTGTTTCCTCCTGCCACCAGAGGAAGTCGCTTGCATGAAACAGTCGCACTGAATACCAGCTCGATCGAAACGTATGAGTAGCCGAATTTGAGCGGAGCGCGAGAAAAACCGACCAGCCGCCGCCAGTGATGCGGTGTCGTGTGCGAAACAAGCGGACCACGCCAAGCTCACTCACTGCCTAGATGCTAGAATTCCCGAATTCCTAGTTGGAGGGGGCTCCCTCAAACTTGGGTAATTAAACCATTTTCACGTCAAATCGGACACTCTTCTAAGCCTATGTCAAATTCTTTTGAAATGAAGGCGAACTCTTCCAAATCGAGAGCTTATCCTACTATAAGCTGGACACTCTCCGAATAATTTTTGCTCAAATTTTGTTTAGAATCACTTTCTGTAAGGTTTTATTCATCTGCTCGATAAATGATCTGCGTCCCCGTCGCGTGCCAGAGTGCTCCAACGGATCCTCCTCT
Organism: Heligmosomoides polygyrus polygyrus; assembly: GCA_947396885.1. Lineage (NCBI taxonomy): Eukaryota > Metazoa > Nematoda > Chromadorea > Rhabditida > Heligmosomidae > Heligmosomoides > Heligmosomoides polygyrus. Next base: position 106,985,286 of record OX377201.1, read on the forward strand.
TCGTTCGAGGGTGAGGAAGAGCGTCGTATCGTTCGTTCAGGGCTTTCACGAAGTAGTCCGACCAATGCATATGGGGATCGCGTTTAAACTCCCCCCCCCCCCGCGCAATCGATTCGGCTAGGTGTTCGCGGTGGAGCGCGCTTGCGCAGGATACGGCAGCGCGACAGGTACACTCGCCCCTGCTGGGGGTCTGGCGTCAGGAGGTACAGACGCTGTTCTGCGGGCCGCAAACTTTTGTTTTGCGTGTCAAAGGTTTCGTAAGGCAGCCGTTAGGCTTTCGGTGAATCCTAGGGGGTTGGGGGTGAGTGAGCAAGAGGGATAGAGGAAGATCGCACGCCCCCTAGCAGGAGGCGAGTGTACCTCCTAACAGTCCCCCGCAGGACACGGAGCCGACGCGGAACAAGGCGTCCGGCGCGTTTGGATCGAGCAATGTTGAGCAGCGTATCTAAATGTTGCTGATCATCAGGATTCTGGAGACGTGCCGCCGATCGCGCCTAAAACGCCAGCGAATTGTGTAGACTTCAAAACCCCTCAAATCTCCAATAGCCAGCGAAATGCAAAAATGCGACAACGCCGGAGAAGCGAACCCCCGACGTCTCTCGCATGAAGCAGCGCACTATCCACTGTGCCCCCGAGCCGCTTTGTTACGGCGCAATCGCGCGAGCGTACAAAGGCGCACAAAAGAGCGCCAGCGCACAGCTTCCGCGCTCCACTGCGAACAGCTGACCGAGTCGATTGCAAAGGGGGGGGGGCGTTAGGGCCTGTTCATACTTCGCTACAAGAGCGACTTGTCGCCTGTGCAAAATATGCATATCGATTAAAACCGAGCGCGCGCCGCCGAAAAGTGTTCATACTCGAGCGCCGGCGTTGTCGCTCCAGTCGCTCTAGTCGCTCTAGTCGGTGCCGTCGCCTGTTCATACTTCTACGCGCTGCGCTTTTGTCGCTGCTGTCACGAAGTATGAACAGGCCCTCAGGCGCGATCTCCTACTCGTTTAAGGGTGACGAAGAGCGTCGTATCGTTCGTTTCACGGAGAAGTCCGACCAATAAGTTGGTTAGTGTCCTGACATTCTCTTCACATCCCGTGGAATCCAGTCGGTGACGGCTCTCGTCCTGCGGGTGTCTGCGAAGCGAATGGCCATGTGGCCGACCCACCTAATTTTCGACGACTGGTCCACTTAGGCTCCGACAAGTAGCATGTGGAAAGCCAGGTGGAGTTGGTTAGATCTGGTACGCATTGTATCGTGTGAAAGCCAAATGCATGGCGCATCCGAGAACAGACCCACGACCGAGCTGTATCTTGAAAAAGGAGCAAGTGTGCCTGCCTTGAGCGGTATAGGCTGGTGGTCTAGACCAAATACTTTATCAGCATCAACGATGAAATCGTCAGGAATGAAGATATCGCTCCAGTGCTGCTGGTCAGCAACTCGCACAGACCCATCGTTTGATCGCAAGTCATTTCTTCAGGACACATCGTGCAAGGCTCTCCTTGCAGATAGAACACTTCTCGGAGGCGACTCCCGCTGAAACTAGATGCTGAAAGGAAGTGCTTTCTCTCAAGGATAGTAGCAATAGCGTATTATTATTATTGCCATTTCATTTTTACTCTTATTAATGTTTTTTCACTAAATTTTCTACTTTTCCCACGCTGGTGGATCGGAGCGGCAGTGGCAGTAGGACTGGACTACTGGACTGGAAAGGAAAAGGTCTTCTAGGCAACAGGTTAAGGCTAAATTCTTTTCTTCAGAAGTACCTCCAAGCATCGGTCACGCATCTGACACCGTTTTTGAAATTTCGGCCGATTACGGTAGGTTATGGAAGGTATGGGTGACTAATGTCGTGGTCACCGATTTACCCCAAACTTCGGGGGTTATCTAGGCTGCTGATCACGAATCTCGCATCGGTTTTTCGTATGACGCCATTCTATAGCGTTGCTTACGTTCCTTACCCGTACCTACCGTATTACGATGGAGTACGGCAGGTAAGGGTGGCTAAGACTGTAGACGTTGTAATCACCGATTTCGCCTAAATTTCGCCAGAGGGTAATTTGGGGTGCTGATCACGAATTTCGCATCCATTATTGGTATCACACCATTCTGAAGCGTTCCTTACTCGCACCTACCGTATCCCGTTGGAGTACGGTAGGTTCAGTATATACGGGTGACTGAGGGTAAGGTCACAGATTTACCCCAAACTTCGTTTATGGGGGTTATGGTTATCGGGGGTGCTGTTGATGAATCTGGCATCCGTTATTGGTATCACACCATTCTGAAGCGTTCCTTACTCGCACCTACCGTATCCCGTTGGAGTACGGTAGGTTACAGTATATACGGGTGACTGAGGTTAAGGTCACAGATTTACCCCAAATTTCGTTTATGGGGGTTATGGTTATTTGGGGGTGCTGGTCATGAATTTCGCATTCGTTATTAGTATTACGCTATTCTGAAGCGTTCCATACCCGAGCTACCGTATCACGCTGGAGCACGGCAGGTAGGGGTGGCTAAGGCCGTAGACGTCGTAATCACCGATTTCGCCTAAATGTCGCCAGAGGATAATTTGGGGTGCTGATCACGAATTTCGCATCCGTTTTTGGTACGACGCCATTCTGAACCGCTCCTTACCCTTACTTACCGTATTATGCTGGAGTACGGTAGGTTACGGTAGAAACGGGTGACTAAGGTTGTGGTCAGCGATTTACCCAAACTTCGTTTATGGGGGTTATCTGGGGTGCAGTCTCGCAATCCGTTTTTGCCATTACGCCATTCTGAAGCGCTCCTTACCCACCCATACCTATCTATTACGCTGGATTACGGTAGGTTACAGTGGGAACAAGTGACTAAGGTCATGGCCACCGATTTACAACAAACCACGTCTTTAGGGTTATCTGGGGGGGGGGGGGGTGCTCATCGCGAATCTCGCATTTCTGTATTACACACCATTCTGAACCGTTCCTTATCCGCCCTTACCGTATCCCGCTGGAGTGCGGTAGGCTACAGTATGTACGGGAGATTAAGGTTATGGTCACCGATTTACCTCAATTTTCGTTTATGGGAATATCTGGAGGCTGATCACGAATCTCTCATCTGTTTTTGGTGGTACGCCATAATGAAGCGCTCCTGACTCGTACTTATCGTACTACGCTGGAGTACGGTAGGTTACGATAGGTACAGGTGATTAAAGTTATGGCCACCGATTTACCCCAAACTTCGGCTTTGGGGTTATCTGGGGATGCTCATCGCAAATCGGACATCCGTTTTTGGTATTACGGTGGAGTACTAAGTTACGGTAGGCACGTGTAATTAAGGCCGTGATCACTGATTTCGAGCAAACTTCGTCTGTGGTGGCTGGGTGCTGATCGCGAATGTCGCATTTTGGCATTACTCACCATTCTGAACCGTTCCTTACCCGCACCTACCGTATCCCACCGGAGTACGGTAGGTTACAGTACGTATGGGTGACTAAGGTTATGGTCACCAATTTACCCCAAACTTTGCCTATAGGGGTTATCTGGGGTGCTAAACGCGAATCTCGCAACCGTTTTTGGTGTTAGGCCGTTATGAAGCGCTCCTTACTCGTATCTACCGTATGCTGGAGTACGGTAGGTTACGACATGTACGGGTGACTAAGATTATGGCCATCGATTTACCCAAACTCCGTCTTTGGGGTTACTGGCGTGCTGCCTCGCAATCCGTTTTTAAGGTTATGTCATTCTGAAACTTCATTATCCGCACCTACCGTATTAAGCTGGAGTACGATAGGTTGCGGTAAGTACGGGTAACTAAGGTTATGGTTACCGATTTAGCCCGAACCTTGTCTATGGGGACTACCTAGAGCGCTGAATACGACTCTCGCATCGTTTTTTGGTAGTACGCATTCTGAAAGTTCCTTACCCGTACCTATCATATTGCACCGGAACACGGTAGGTTGCGGTAGGTGACTAAGGTCATGGTCCCCAATTTTACCTAAACTTCGTCCATGGGGGTTATCTGGGGTGCTGATCGCGAATCTGGCATCCGTTTTGTGGTACTACGTCATTCTGAAGCGTTCCTCATCGGTACCTATTGTAATCTACCGTACTCCAGCGTAATGCGGTAGTTACGGGAATGGAATGCTTCAGAATGACGTAATTCGAAAAACGGATGCGAGATTTATGATCAACACCACAGATAACCTCCATAGACGAAGTTTGGGCGAAAACGATTACCATGACCTTAGTCACCCGTACCTATCGTAACCTACCGTGACAGGCCGAAAATTCTATAACGGATGGTGGACTAGCGGAAAGCACCCCGGATTCGCGGACAGCGGCTCCTGGGCGAAGTTTGTACGAAATTCTTTTGACCTCTCCTCGACTCCTGAAATTGTGCTGGGCTACTCTGGCACACGACTGGGATGTTCAGTTCTAGATTGTGGTTATATTGTCTGATCTTGTTGTTCTCGTTGCCTTTTTATAACATGAACTTTGGTCTACGACCATGAAAAAATAAACAAATAAGTAGCGGAAGGTCTCGACTGGAGAGAAGTAGTGGCACTAGGTCTCCACGAGAAAGGGTATGCCGCCTCGTCGCTCTGCCCGTTTGCCGCCTGCCGCTCTCAAGAAGAAGTGCAAAGAAACGGCGCGGTAAAGGTGGCGAGGTCCCGCCCATATTTCAAGGCTCCGCCCGAATTTTGCCGCTCGCCGCGTGCGAGAAATTCAGAATTCAAAGCTTCAAGTTGAGAGAAAACGAAACGAACGTGCTGATCTGAAAACTCACCCGGGAGTGTAGTTACAGACCACGTTGTAGGTGCCGTTACAGTTCGCAACGCCACATCCGAACTCATGGTTCTTCGCCCATGCAATCTAGAAGAAACCGAAGGGCTATTAACATGAACGAAGATGTGCGAAGACAGCGGAGGATACTGCACTAGACTTTTATCACCTCTACTCGCATAGCATAGCTGTGTTTTTGAGAAATTTGATCGAACGAATGAATGAACGAATAAATTTATTCGGTCGTCAATTTTTTCGAATGATCGAAAATCGACTAAGAACCATTTTTCGTTTATTCGAATATTCGAGAAGTCGAATAAATTGTTCGAATCAGTTTCTTTGGTCGAGGATTTGAAGTTTATTCGATATACAAATAAAATCCTACGATTTTCTAATAACAGTCAATATAGCTCCCTCTCACTAGGGAACGGTTTTGACCTTCCATGGAACTTCAGGTTGGTATCAGGATCATTAGAAAGAGCTCGGAATGCTGATTACGAATATGGGTGTCAAAATAGCAAAATGAAACTCCTGAGCGAGTTATGGCCTGCCGAAGTTTGGGACCTGACCGCAGGTTGGCCGTGCGACACGCTGGCGCGAGACTGATGAGTCATTGGGGCTCTGTAAGAGTGCTCAGCCAGCTGCGGTGGTGGCGCAGGGGTAGTGCTCCCGCTCGTCAGGTGAGACGGCGTTGGTTCGGTTCCCAGGTTGGGCTGCTGCCTTCTTTACACATCATGATTTATCTTCGAAATAACCGTTTATTCTGAACAAGTGCCTAACGGCGTATCGGAGCACTTGTGCGCTTCGCGCGACTTTTCAGCGTCACTGCCCTATGGAAAGTAGTTATTGTAGAACATAAAATTCGCTAGCATCTAGGACTTGGTGCGTACTTTATCGGCATCAAGCCCTTCACAACTCCGGTACATTCATCATAGACGGTCTTTCCTGACGGTCAGTAATGTCATTGGTTTGTGCTGCGCAGTACTTCTGTCCCTCAGGTTGTTCCTCCGTAATCGTTCTCATGCTCAACAGCTAGCGTTTCAAGTTGTTGTCGACATGTCTTCCGAAGGCAGGTTCCCCTCTCTCGTTTCTTCTTACTGGATCTAATTGCTGGTCCGTCTTTACTGGTCTTCCCTCCCCCTCTTTAGTCCCCCACCTTCCTGGTCCCATCTACTGGCCCAGTTCTTTGTTTCCACTATTGACACCTACTCGTCTCTTCTAGCTGGTTTCCCCGTCCTGGCACCTTCTCCAGGTTCTTCCTTTCCTTCCTAGTCGCTCTCCTGATCCGCCATAGAGGCTCCCCTTACCGCCCTTCTCCACCACCCCCTTAGCGGTCCTCCCATGCTTACGGCATGGTCAGTGACACGTATTCAGAATCAGGACGCTTGATGCGCGAAGTAAGGGGTCCGTTTTTCTGGATCAAGAAGCTCAGAAGCGCGCGCAGTCGCCGCTGTGTCGAGCATGACGAGTGTGCCGTTGTATCTCACCGTTGAGTGTTTTTTCTCTAGTGTTTCTTAGTATTGATCGTGTTCTATTAGAATTACTAAGTTGCGCATCCGTACTGGTGTATTTATAATAAATAAATAGATATTTGCAGAATTTCAAACCTTCGTTCGAATTCGAGCAACTATGGTATCGAAAAGTCGAATATTCGTTCGAATTCGAGCGTCGAAGGGCAGCTATGCTCGACTATTATCCGAAAATCGTATAACTTTATCCGAATCTCGAAAAAACTTCAAATCTTCGAGCCAACTGATCCGAATATTCGACTATTTTGACAATTATTCGAATATATTCGTTCGAGCACAACTACATCACATAGATCATTAACAAGCTTCATATTTTCTTCTTCGATCTGTCCCTTTGAAGCGGCTTTCAGCAAATTTTTGAAATTTTCTTGGACTGTACGCAGGTGCTGGCTAACGCGAGCGATCTGCCGTGTCATCTGCCGCTGTCAAATAATTCTAATTCATCAAGGTTTCTAGAAATGTTGGTGTAAATGAAACATATGCAGACTCCATCATACAACTCTTTCATGTGTCTATTCATCCAGTGCAGCCAATAAGTAATCGGCTCGTGAATAGGAGAATTAAAAAAACGAGTAATTATAGGAAAGTCAGGAAAAATTCAAAAGGCAGGCGAGACATGAGTGCTCCCCTTTGCGGCTTCCTTTGCTTTGCCGTTCCGCGCGCTGTCAAACATTGATCGAATGTATTGACCGTGCTAAGGCCTTGTTTAGTGTACGCGCGACGCGCGACGCGACGCCAGGTGTACTGACCGAGTCGACCAATCGCGTCGCTCGATCAATTTGGCCCCTACACATGCGTCGCGTCGCGCGTCGCACCCACACTAAACGACCCCTGGTGGCCGAATTGATCAATCGCGTCGCCCAATCAATTTGGCCACTACGCATGCATCGCATCGCGCGTCGGGTGCACACTAAAGGCCCATGCACACTTCTGCGACACCGCGGCGCGGCAAGAGGAGCGACGGCCACCTCCGCGAAATCCGGCGGTCGCGGCGCGGTCGCGTTAATGCACCGTTATAGGCAACGGGAGCGACGTCCCAGTGCATGTCGCGCCGCTAGGAATGATTGGAACCTTCCAGCCTGCAGCACTCAGCGCGGCATCGCCGGCGATAGCCGCCGCGACAGCCGCAAAAGTGTGCATGCCCCCTCTGCGGCACGTGTCGCTATATCGCGCCGCGCCCGTCGCAGCCCTATCCCTCATCATGGCTGTGCCGCGCTGTCGCAGAAGTGTGCATGGGCCTTAAGGCCTATGTTAAGGCCTTCTCACACTTTCGCCGCCACGCGGCGCGGCACCACCATTGCCATAGATATCGATTTGCCTCGCGAGGCGATTCTGCGTCTCTGCCCCATGCTTAAAGATTGGGCTGCCGCGTGACGGCGAAAGTGTGCCAAGGCCTTTATACTTCGGCGACGCGTCGCCGACGCTGCGACACGTCACCGACAGCCAGTCACGTCGCCGACGTCGTCGACGCGTCTATGGCGACGGGGACATCAGCAGGAGGGCATCGGAGCACATTTTTAGCATCGCAGCGTGTTTTCAATGTCATCATTTGGTGACCAGACTTCGGATATAAACGCTAGGTGATCGCATCTGCCTCGAATTTGCTCAAATTGTGTGCTTTTCTTAGTATGTTTCGAGACTTGACGATGATTTTTGTTTTGTATGAACGGTTGCCTGCTCGGCCATTGTTAATCTGGCGAATTTTCTCTTACTAACCACATTTGCCTTTAGAAGGATGGATAAGTGTGATCTGAAGCAGTTTCTCAAAACGGTCTTGGGAAAGAGATGCGTGAGATGTCGGATGAGAGGGTATGCGTATGCGCCATTGGCCAACAGCCTCAATCTGACTACAAATTGATTGTAAACAAAATATAATAATAATAGAAGTACGGCCAGTGTTGAGCATTTAACGGCCATTGATTTACCAATTTAACGATTTTACTAGCATTTTCGTAAAATTTCTTTATTGAGGTTCAGCGAAGGCCTTTGTCGTTAAATCGCATTTAAATTAAATTTACGCGGAATCTTCGAAATTCAAAGGAAAATTTAGCTCTTAATTAATATGAATTGCATCTCGAAAAAGCTCTTCGTAGAGGTTTGCAGTATCATTTCAGAAAGCGAGAAAACACTACTTATTTTCTACACAGTTTTATTTTGTGTTACTGGCTCTGCAAAAAGCGAAAAGGCCTAGAAAACGCGAAAAGATAACTACAGTATAACACCCCCTGCGGAGCTCTCGGCGAAGCCGCCGGCGACGCGTTGCCGAAGTATAACATAGGCCTAAACAAGGCCTAACCATTGAGTTGAACTGCTTTTTGTATTTATACTTTCGCGCCTGTCGTATGTCTCGCAGAATTTCGTGCGCCATTTTCCCGCGCTACCGTATCTATCGTCTATAAAAGGCAAGGCAGTAATTGTAATAGGTTCATTCCTCGTCTGTCTTGGCCGAGAGTGGTAGCGGATAAAGCTTCTAATCAGTCGCTGTTCCCAGTGCAGTCAAGCAGGTCGACCTGTGGCCGGATTCATCAACGACTTACAGCAATTCAACAGAGAAAATTCAGCCAAAATATTCCTGATCGGCGAAGTATCTCACCATATCGTTTGATAAGCCGCGCTATCAGTGATTTCGGTTGTATTTTCTCTGCTAAATTGCTGTAAGTCGTTGATGAATCTGGCCCCTGGACGACGTAGACTGCAAGCAATTCGAATTTTAAACAGGAATGATACTGGGTAAAAACGCTTCTGCTTTCTATAATCTGTTATTCATCGTCTTGGAGGGTGTGCTTTGTATATCTATTTTTCCACTATTTATGGAGCGCTTCTTGATCTCCCTATTCTTGACTTTTACGCAGAATTCATGCAAAAATAAAATGCACATGCTGAATTCAGTGAGGCAAGTGTTCTATTGATAGCCGCCGCTATTGTTGCCGTCATTCTAGGCAGCTGCTATGGCGTTCGCGCTACAAAATAGCGTGTTTCTATTTAGAAGCCACGATATTAGTTTTTCCACATGTCTTTTGCCATTTGTAGAATAATCTGCGTCACAGTGAGATAATTGCCATCGCCTATGCATAGAATTAGTTCCTACGAGATTACTGGGAAACTGGAGGTATTGGGTTGGAAGCTAAGTTTTTTAACATCTTATTCTGAATATCACTGAAAGTTTTTGCATAATATTATATACCATTCGAAAGAGAATGATTTGATCTATGAGAAGGTATGTTTTGCTTTCTCACATTTTATATTTTGTCATTTAGTAGATCACTAAGAAAGATTTTATACTTCTGCTGGGGTTCAGCACATCAATTTTGGACGCGGCAGCCCGATTCCCAAATACAGCATCTCAAAATTCTGTTAAATAAGGTGAACGCGATGTGGACGACGCAACAAATCGATGTCTTTAGTAATCTTTGTGGTGTGCTGCTGCGTGGCAGTTGCGGGTTTGTCCCAGCGAAAGTATCCGATGAGGCTATTTGTTTAGGTACTTAGCGCTGAAACCCTTTTTCTTCTTTTACAACAGACACACTAATGAAAACACGCTTATTATACAAACAATTAAAACGAGGAAACTGTGATAAATGTTACGTTGAGTGGATGGTAGTGATGTGAGTAGCCCGGTCGATGGTGAGGATGATGCCACTAGTACAGTCGGTTACTGGCGCGAGACGTTAGTATGGCACCAAGGGACGATGCGGCGGAGTGCCGCGAGAAGTTTCGACGTCCTGCCCAGCAGAAAGCTTCGGGTTTTCTCCCCTTTACCCAAGAAAGTAGCAGCAGAGAATCGAGACCTAGCGATCTCCCAGCGGCCCCAACAGAGAAGACCAGCGGCGGCGGGCTCCTCGCAGCGGAGCAATCCTCAAAAAGTAAACTGGAATGGCCGCCTTTAGGCCACCTTGCAGCCACTTCCCGCGCCAACACAGCCGCATTGTCACTGCGTCCCACAGTGACTACCGTAATCCATAATAAATGTCATGCCTAGTTACCAATACTCTATCAACCTAACATGGCGCGGCAAGTATATACTACGCCATGGAAGATTCGGGATCAGATTTATCATCGACTTACCGGCCGGTGTTCAATCCCAAAGGGGAGAGGCACTCTATAACTGGACTTGACGTCCTACTGCTCGTTCCCGGACGCAAGTTCAGTTATAGCGAGGCCTCAGAGTCCGCTAGGAAGGCCAATCAGAAACAATCAAAAACCCAGAAACAAAAACAAGCAGAACAATGAGAGAAACAAAAACACAAAAATAGCCACAGGCGTTCCTGGGTCGCCTCTACGTGTCTCCCCATAATGAACGAGTCGACGCGCACACATTAAGTGCGCGGGAATTTGAAAACGGGGATTATGTGAGGAGCCGCTGGAACCTCTTCATGCTTTTATTACAATTTTTTCAATATTCCAGCGACGAGACCAGCTATTTTCTTGGGGAGGGCATCAGGTAAGGTCGGTTATATGTTATGTGTATGTGTTTATCTTCAAATAGGTGTGATTTACAAGTGATTATGGAGTGTCCCTCCTATTTGGGACTGAACCCCGGCCGGTACCGGTGAAGATTACCGCGGCTTATCAACGCGGGGTGTGGTAAATTTCCGGTAAATATCGCTAGCGGGGCCAGTAACCGCTGTTGCGTAGCAGCACTGGCGCTCCGCCACTAATTTCCGACAGAATGTGGCGAGTTGTGCTCGTTGCGAAGAGACATCATCACAAATCAGAAGAAAGGACAAGTTTCCAGTAAGAAACCAGTAAGGTAAATCTGTGGTGAGATTTGCCCCAAATATGAATAACAGATTATAGAAGTAGCATAAGACGCTGAGAACTTTCCGGACAACCTAATACTATAAGAATTTTGAATTGCGTGCATAAAGTGACGCGTGTTATTCCAAGGTGGTCGTGGCGGACTGCTCATATCCGGCCTGCGTTATCAATTTTTATTCTGCTTTTTATTACTTATTATATTTTATATTTTTATTACTTATTTTATTACCAGCCGTCCGTGCGGCCTCTCGGCGAAAGCGAAAAAATGGACGACTCCACAAAAACGCTTATTTGCCCAATATCGATTGATGGCGATCGACAGTTCAAAAACGAACTTCAGATTCGTGTTCAGCGACCTTAATTACCCCCGGGGGTGAAGTTTCGTGCTGCTTGAACGGCATCCACAAAAAATCGATAAAATCGATCGATATCGATTGCCCCCAAAACCCCTAACGTCGATGATCATCTAAGCCCAGGCACGGTTGCCGACGTGTTCGGCACGTCTACGGCTCACCATGCAGGGTTGCCGACGTGTTCGGCACGTCTCCGGCTCACCATGCATGGTTGACGACGTGTTTGGCACGTCTCCGTCTCGCCATGCACGGTTGCCCACGTGTTCGGCTGCCGCGCCCCAACTCAAGTGTGACGGAAACACGCACACACACACACACACACACACACACACACACACACACACACACACACACACACACACACACACACACACACACACACACACACACACACACACACACACACACACACACACACACACACACACACACACACACACACACACACACACACACACACACACACACACACACACACACACACACACACACACACACACACACACACACACACACACACACACACACACACACACACACACACACACACACACACACACACGCGCTTCCTCCTTTATATATAGTAGGATTTTTATTACCAGCCGTTCTTTCCGCTGTTCTCCTATTCGTGTTGTGTCTGTCGGTCACATACAGGTGGCGGAGTGGCGTTCTACCCCTAGCCCTTTAAAAAGAGGCGTGGCAAATGTCTGCGTCTCCACTGTCTCACACGGCAGCCACTGGACTCTCGAGCAAGCCCAGGGGGTTGGGGGTGGGCGGGCCAGGGGACGAGGGGATAGAACGCTCGACCCCCCATACAGGTTGCGGCACGCGACGACAAGGCATTCAACGTATGTAAAAAGTGACTCCTGTGCTCTACTTATGTCGAAATTTGTCGATATTCCACATGCCTCTAACTTATAGTGCTCCTCATCATTCTGTAACCCAGATTAAAGTCGTCTGTGCTTCAGATAGTTCGTCAATGAAGACACAATAAATCAATCCGAACCCTGACGTACTCATAAGTGCAAAACGTGTAGGGGAGGGGTGCAGATCAAATGTGCACCCTTACCGATGTCTACTCATGGAAGGTTAAATTAAAGAGTAGGCACGACATACCTGTCCAAATCCGTAAAGCTTCCTCGCAAAAAGCTTCTTTCTGAAGACGAGCTCATTGGGTAAACGATGAATCGGCTTCCACCACTTTCTCATCGCCTGAAACCAGGTTTCACCAAGCTTCTTCCATTTGGAAAATGCAGTTTGTGTTTGAATGCCCTTGAAGTATTTTCCCTTTCACGTTGTCCCTCGTACCTTGTGTGATCATGGAGACTGAAACGCCAGCATCATTGGCGTTGAGGTTGAGTGCTGTGTCATACTTCGTGTCTTAGCCCTAGTTTATACTTGCGCCGCCTAGCGGCGCGGCACCACGATATCGATTTTCGCGCCGTCCGGTCGATATCTATCCCGACCATCGTGCCGCGCCGCACAGCGGCGCAAGTATAAATTAGGGCTTACCATTACAATATTGGCTGAGCAGTTGTTGACTGTGCTCAGATGTGGTCTGCATCCTCCCTGCACTCTGTTCCGTGGTATGGGACGTTCAGAGCAGCTTCGTAGCGCGATGCGACATAATTATGAGCACCTATATCGATCAGGCGACGTCGCCTCGCGCCTTCGCATAAGGCCCATGCACACTTCTGCGACACCGCGGCGCGGCAGGAGGAGCGACGGCCACCTCCGCGAAATCCGGCGGTCGCGGCGCGGTCGCGTTAGAGCACGGTTATAGGCAACGGGACCGAGGTCCCAGTGCATATCGCGCCGCTAGGAATGATTTGAACCATTCCAGCCTGCGGCACTCAGCGCGGCATCGCCGGCGATAGCCGCTACGATAGCCGCAAAAGTGTGCATGCCCCCCCCCCCCCCCCCTCTGCGTCACGTGTCGCTATGTCGCGCCACGCCCGTCGCGGCCCTATCCTTCATCATGGCCGTGCAGCGCTGTTGCAGAAGCGTGCATGGGCCCATAGTGTTGATAAGCCGCATGTACACTCGGCAGTGGCGGCAGTGATTAAGCATACGGGCATCGATTCCCGTCAAAGCGATGCCGCTCGCTGCCGAGTATGAATGCGGCTATTGGCATCTGGCCTCCGAGTCGTTCCAGCGATTGTCACGGGAGCGATTTGAGTGTAGCGGGAATCGAGCCGGGGTCCCTCACCTGGCCAGTCGTCGCGCCCCGCCACGCCCGCCGTTCGCTTACCGATACAGCAATCGCTGTACGATGCGCAGCGATTCAAATCGCTCCCGTGACAATCGCTGGAGCGACTCGGAGGTATGCCAGATGCCTATAGCCGCATGCATACTCGGCAGCGGCGGCAGCGTCAGTCGTGGTTAAGCATCGATTCAGCAGGAATCGATGCCCCTATGCTTAATCACGGCTGCGGCTGCCGCCGCTGCGAGTGTGCATGCAGCTTACCAACGCCACGCGAGGGGCGACGCGACGTTGCCTGATCGATATAGGAGCTCATCATTATGTTGCATCGCGCTACGAAGCTTCGTCTAAGCGCAACCAACAACTGCTCAGCCAATAGTCTAAGACAAGACGTATGACACAACACTCAAGTTTAACGCCAACGACGGTGGCGCTTCAGTCTCTATGATCGACTATCGCAAAACCTGGAAATTCCGGTAAAACAGTTTTAATTTCTTGTGCCGCACAGACTTGTTAAATATATGCTTTTGTTAAGCCTGACGTTTCGACAGCTTCGTTATTTATCGAAGGTTGAAAGTGGTTCGATTTTCTTTAACGTCTGTGCCATCGTGTCGTCAATTGCTTGAGTTTTCCCAATCCAATGGGATCCCAAGAACGTCAAGAAGAAACAGCTCTAATTCGAACGAAACTCACCGGTGCTTTATCAGCACCGAAAAACCGCTCTGCTATACGACAACCACTGACCAGATGAAACAGACTTGGTATACAGTAGTAGGAATTCAATGAGCATGGTGTCTCAGAGCTCACACAGTGGAATAAACGGGAAAAAGTCGCTCGTAATGGAGACGCACTCGTTCCTGTTGTTCATCGTTGCATTGCGCCAAGTGCGATTCCATTACGATAGGCTTTTTGCCCTTTATTCCACTGTGTGAGCTGTGAGACATCGCCAGTAACGATGGAAGCTACCGCGAAACTGCCACATACCGCGATTCATCAACGTGCAGTGTGGTAGGTTTCTGGTGATGATAATTGTAGCGTTGTGCCGCGAACACCACATCTCACGCAATTATCAGCATTGCCACGTGATGATGATCGCGGTGCGACGCGACATAATGATAATCTCCCATATCGATCAAGCGACGTCGCGTCGCCCCTTCGAGAGGTGTTCATACTTGTTCTGCAGCGAACACCTTATAGCACGCAATTATCAGCATTGCCACGTGATGATGATATCGCCGTTCATTGCTGAGAGATTTGCTCGTCGCTCGGTGATCCGCTGCTAAGCCATCGTTTCGAACGCGTGGTGTTTATAACATCATCTGACGAGGCCCTACTTGGAACTGTGCGCGCACTCCAGCACTATTGTATTAGGTTGGCAACTAATTTCGTGGACTCTCAAGAATCTTCAGCAAAAGTATTTATTAACAAATAACTAATGACAATCTTTAATTAAAATAAGATCCCTCAGAACGCAGAAGTGCTTCCCATATATCAGGTAGCTGTCTATCCAACGGCCATAGAATTATTGTGCTTTTAAGGCCAAGAATCTTTGGAGGTGCATTTTGACCCGGTCCACATTATTAAATCGTCTTTCAACCAAGAAGTACTGCACGGAACTAAAAATGTGGTAGCCACTCGGCACAAGGTCGGGCTGTAAGGTGGATGAGTTTGACGCTCCCAGTCAAGGTCTTCTGTTTTTTAAGGCATCCGGTTCGCTACGTTCCCTCCGTTTGCTGGTGTCAAGAAGGTATTAACTTCTGGGAGCTCGTCAAGAACGGTTCCAGCATTAATTCTGTAATCTACTCTCCTCAACCTGGCCGCGCGCAGGCTGAACTGCGCTGGAGTCGGTTTAGACAGATTTTCAGGAGCGGAATTATCTATCAGCAAGATAACGCCACATCACACGTCACGAATCGGGAGCTTCAAAAAATCGAAGACCTTAGCTGGGAGCGTCTAACTCATCCACCTTACAGCACAGGCTGTGCGCCAAATGACTAGCACCTTTATAGCACGCTGCAGTACTTCTTGGTTGGAGAACGACTTATTAATGTGGATCATGCCAAAATGCACCTCCAAGGATTCTTGGCTTCAAAAGCACAAGAATTCTACAGCTGTGGGATGGTCCAGGTAGCTGATGAATTGGAAGCAGTCCCGCGTTCCAACAGATGTTAATTTGATTGAAAACTGTTATTTGTTATTTCTTTATGAACACTTTTGTTGAGGGCGCTTGAGAGTCCACGAAATTAGTTGCCAACTTAATATCTGTTGTTCACTTTCTGGAGGGCTCTTTCTGGAGGATTTTTTGAAGTGGACTGTAGTACACTGTACCTCTTGCACGGCTTCGGCATAATCGGCGGCTTCGCTGGAGTCGATTTGAATGACGCTTAATCCGCCCAATTGCTCCTCTTGAACTCGAGGTTCCATCTGCAGCTGTTCTTTCAAAATACATCTCGACGCGTACGTGAGTGCGTACTGCTCCAAGGCACAATTATATCTCTGAAACTGTTTTAAAAAGAACTGTAAATGAGCAAGGGGATTTACAGCCTCACCAGTTTCACCATATTCGATGCTTCTGGCATGTAGTGGTTTTTCGTTCTGAGCACGTTACCGGTGGCAAGCTGAGATCTGCAGTAGCAAATATGAAATAGAATAATGAAACCAGGGGAGCGGCCAAATAATATCTTCACTTGTTCGTACATATAGAACCATGCAAGAGTACAACCAACAGGTAAACAAAACAGAATCAGTAAACAAAACGGATAAGCGAAGAAATTATTGAACAACTAGGAATAACACACACACAAAAGCCATCAAGGAGGTAGTGCTTCGAAGAAACTCCCAAAGGATTAGAACTACTGAATGTCACGCTTCTGCGTAATGAAATTCACTTAAGGTTAGAAGAGGGTCCATTGCAAGCACTTCCAAATCGATGTTAGTTGTGTTAGTTAACCAGATGACTCGTCTATGTCATGGTCAGACTCCAACCTACGGAAGTTGTGAATCTCTAGAAGCCCTCGCCGTAGTTCATCGGTCATTCCGCTGTTTTGAGGACACATACTATTCTCGCCTTAAAACAAAACAGGATTAAACGTAATGTCATATACACGACACTCCCTAGAACAGCCATTGCTTGCTTAAAATCAAAAGACTTTTACAAAGTTCTTGTAAATAACGGACTTAATAGAGAATTTATTGTCAATTACATTGGTAGATTACTTTAAAACTAGACAAATATTGTACAAATATAACATTCTACATAACAGCGGCGAGCTATAAATTTTATGAAAATATTGAGCTCAATTTGACCATTTACTGAAGTTTATATCTGCATAGTTAATATGTTCACTTATGTGGGCATATCGGCCAATCAGAGGCGGCGGGGCGGTGCAGCGTCCACTCATTGGCTCCGCCTCCCCGAGTTCATCTATATAAAGCCAACCGAATGCTCCGCAGTCAGTTCTGGAGCCGGACCTCTCGCATACCTGCGGGTATGCGGGGTACGAGAATAGACGTATCCACGATGTGGCATTCATGATAAGCCTTACCCGCCACATCGTGGGTATACCAGTGGATCGAGAAAACCCGTCGATCGTCGTGGGTACAGCCGCATACCCACGCCCCATTGACAAAAGTATGCTCCACTGAGATCAACTGATCTCGGTTGAGTCCACTTTTGTTATCGTTGTTTGTAATCGTCTAGTCAGTCTATCTGCGGTTACGACTGTTAATGTAAGAGGACGTTCAGAGCAGCATCGCGGCGCGTCACGACGTAATGACAGTCTGCCATATCGACTAAGCGACGTTGCGTCGCACCGCTGCGAGGCATTCATACCTGTTCTGCAGCGAACACCTTATCAGTTTCGCCACGCGATGATGATATCACTGTTCATTGCTGAGCGATTTGCTCGTCGCTCGGTGATCAGCTACCGCTATCGTTCCGAACGCATGGTGTTCATATCACGAACACTCTCGCAGAATTGCGGAACGCGACTCTCGTTGCACCGATAGTAGACTTCGCGACGCTACGCGAACGGTCTGAACGCCACCGAATGCATGTATGACAGTTTTGTGTAAGGGAAAGCAGATTGTTACATACCTTCACCTTTCACCTGTTCGTCACCTAAAATATCTCTGAGCGGAATCGCTCTGCACAATATGAAGGTAGAACCTCAAGGTCCTATTCGACGACGAATTAGCGAATTTTCATCATTTCTCTCAGTCGTAGAGAAATCTACGAATGGGGCACCTCTCATTTCACCTCCTCTCCAAGCTTCGACAAGGTTTTCACTCCATGTTGGCAGTGGACTTATCGTAAGAGCGACATTAAAAACAAAAAAGAGAAGAGGTCATCTCATTGTCGATTGGCCTTGGCGTCCAAGAAATTTGTTTCTGCAACTAAATCCACTAAATATCTTCTGGTGGACGTCTGTCAGGGTTCTTCTTCCTTACCCCCGATTCCGCTTCATGAATACGAATGGTGCCCTATATCCTTCGCCGATGAGTGGTGGCTTTATCCTCCGGTGCTTCTACCCACACCGCTCCGCTTGATTTATTGATTTATTGATTTATTGATGAGCGAATCCTGATTCAGTGGTTTGGTCTGTAAGTCTGGCAGTCAGTCCATCAGTTCGGCTGAGTTAGCCAGATCAGGCCAGTTTCAGAGTGTCGATGTCTCGAACAGTCGAGACCAAGAGCAGCGGGCACTGCAGAGGTGGGCAGGACCGGCCCCTGCTGGTGCCATTCTTTTCGAATAAATCGATTTCCCTGTCTGGTTCAAGCACCACTCCCAAGTGAAAGACTCCAGCGTAACATTTGCACATTCAAAAAAGTTGTAACACCTTCCTCTTCACTGATGAGCCATGACTGGACGTGGTATAACAAAAAGGGTTCGTCTAGAGATAGGCGGCGAAACGCACCACTTTGAAGAAGGCAAAGATTTGTGATTTTATGTTTTTTTCGCTTCTACTTTGCGTCATTACGGAGAAATTTAAGCTACCACAGAATACTGAATATTGCATACCTATTACATATTGAACAAAATGAGGCACTATGGAACCATGAGAAGGTTCCTCTGTAAGGACAGCTGCCGTCGACGACAAAGAGAGGCACGCCAAGCATTCTGTTGACGTCGTTGTTGCCGCCGCGGTGGCGGCCGCAGCTGTAGACGGTTCTTCTCCAGTGGTACCAGCTGTACTGGTACTAGGAGGGTTTGTGCTACTTGATGTATCCATTGTATGGCTTTCCCTGAAGGTAGACATCCGCTCACTGACGCTTTCTACCACACATAGACTATCGGAGATGTCGCAAGTGGAATTTCGATGAGCTGTGCAGTCGGTGTTATTACGGCAGCCTTCACCGGCTATGTAGATCGGTTCGCCCATTCTAATATCCCTGAAAGATAGTAGATAAGTAAGCTTGGCTTCTGTCCTTTCGGACTGTGATTGTGAAAAGATTACGGTGAATTGTAGAAGCAAGCGGTGGCCGTCCATGTGCCGCATCTTGCCTGAGAACAACCAATTTCCGTTGTGTTTGAGCGTATCATCTAAAAAGATGAACGAGCTGCGAACTTCATCAGGGTGATCCATACGGGACAGTGATTCATATAATAAATCTTTCAAGTATGAAGATGACGCTATTCCGACCGTAGTCACACTTCACCCCATGAAACACCGGCCGTATCTTTTGGCCTTTGGCGGAAAAGCGCAAAAGCGTCTTTTCCGCCAAGTCTGTTATAGAGTTTTATTCGGCTTACGCTTCGGCGTAACCGCCTTCTTCATAGCCTGGAAAAGACAAAAGAAGTGTTGTATCCTTGAGGATACACTTTGCTGGACCTCTGAGGTCTCTTTTTACTGCTCTCTGTGTTAACAGTAGTAGTAAGATAAGACCTCAGAGTAAGAAGAGACTCTGTGTTAACCTGCGACGACGACCCCTGGGGTCTCGGCTGCCCTATATGCGCCCATATTCCCCCGGTCCTTACTTTGACCTGCCTTGGCGAGTTACCACTGCCCTTACGTGGGTGCCATCGGCTTTTTACTAGCCGGCAACGGGTGCGCTACACTAGATCACCACTGTGATCGTCTAGCCATAACAAAAAAGTTTGAGAAATTACTCGTCCAAGGATCTTTTCAAGCTACAAAAGTCTCGAGAGTTAATGAGAGAATGAAACAAATAGGGAGTAAGGCAACCCGACCGAACTTAAGGGTCGTTTAATGTGCGCGCGACGCGCGACGCGATGCATGTATAGTGGCTATAATAAATTGATCGAACGACGCAATTGATCAAATCGGCCACTACACATGGCATCGCGTCGCGCGTCGCGCGCACAATAAAAACCCCTTATGGAAACAGCCGAAAGGCTGCTGAGTTACCCTTCGGATGGAGACAAATGTGCGCGAATGAGGTCCTCTCTTTGGGTCAGCCCCTCAGCGAGCTTCTGGCTGGCGGCCTTCGGGGTCAAGCCCACAGAGGTCGGCAAATGGAGCCAACTCCTGGGTTCCGGCACACACTCCTCTTTCCTATTGATCGCGGGATTTTTGAACGCAATGCACAGCGCCTCCAGGGTTTTACGCGCTGCGATATCGAACTCACGCGCTAGGATCTCCACCGCTATCCCAAACACTGCGCCACTATAACTTTGCAGCCCGTGATCCCCAAAGGCGTGGTGGAGACCTTGCACTTTTCGGTCCATCCAGGTGCTCCTTTACTCTGACCAAATGGCCGAAACGTAAACCGAATAAAGCTCTCATAGCAATCTTGGCACAACAGCTTCACGATATCCTGCACCAGTGTTAAACGACATGCCAAGATTCAACGACAGCCGGACATGAAACGCCGATATTTGTCGTCAGCATCGAATGATCTCTCTAATAAAGAGAAAAACGTCCAGTATATGTTTAAAATGTTGATTCCATGGGCTATATTGCGAATGTGACCTTTGGGTGTAATTATCTCCTGCGAGGAAGGTCCGCCGCGCCGACTACAATATAGGCATCGAATCAACATGTTTAACATTTACTGGGCGTTTTGTCTTCATCGGACTGATTATTCTATGCTGATTCCAAGTATCGGAATTACTTTCACAACACGCAGTACGAAGAGTGCTACCAAAAAGCGGCGGAAATGACGTTTTTTGCGCTTTTTTCCGTGCAAAGTCCCTACAGTCGGTACTGTAATTCTGCGAAACATTAGTTATTTTGTCAGCTCAATCTGTGGGGCAACACTCAGCCAGCAAGTGTAGTAGTATACTGCATTTGCTGCCAACTATAGTACCTAGTGGTGCGAAAAAATCTCAACAAGAGACGAACATTGGCAAACGGTCGGAGTTTCTCATCGCCGTCAAAGTAGATAGCATCGCTCGTGAGGTTGGCTTCTTTCACGGATGTTATCCATTTCTCCATCGCCAAAGTGTACAGTTTGTCCGGTTCGTGAATGTCATTTGTCTCAATCCTGAAAGAGGTTCCTACCAGGCTTCCGCATAATGCACGTTATAGTGAAACGTAATAAGTGTGTCAGATGATTATCTCCACAAAAGGTTAAATAACTCCAAATAACTTTTTCCTCATCGTGGAAAAAGTGCAATTTCATTATAATCCAATAATCCTCCCCGACCACGTGCACAGGAGTGCAGCGCCTTTTTTGTTGTCACTGAGAAAACAAACCTTATGCAGCACATGCAGAAACAGATCCACTTTCCATTGCACTTTTCTTTAATAAAACAAATATACTCTTAACCCTTTCGCAACAACGCATTTTTTGTTTGTCTGCCCAACAGGCCGTCGTGTTTCCGGGAAACAGACAATTTTCCTACGGACTGCAGACTCATTAGGAATTCAATAGCCCGGCGAAGGAATCTGGCTGAGATTCTTACCATACTCTGCCATAGATGGGATGTGAGGTCATCGAAAGCGGCTTAGTGTCCGCAACGACTTCTACCTAGGACATAGGTCCATATATACATAAAAATTTCTCGCAACAGATGGATGTTGATCAACTATTAATCAGATCAACTATTATCGTCGTTTACCAAAAAAGTTGTGGGGTCATTACAGCTTCTAATATTTATGATAGCTGTAGGCAGAAATGGATTATATCGATCTGTAATATCTTTGCGCCTAGGATATTAGCCAGAAAATCAACTAGCACAAATATGTCATCAATATTTTATCTGCATGGTATGACACAATTACAATAAAATCCAAACATAGTATCCTATCAAAGAAAATGGCTACTGGACCACCTAAGGGGGAAGGCTAGGACCCCATAAAGAAGCCTGAATCAGCCTGATTAGTTAACTAACCCAATACCGAGACCCTTACCCTTACTGCTACCCACTTCGGTACTAGTTATAGGGTGAGGGAAGTGTGGAGAAAGGACGAAGCATAAGGGAGTGATAGCTGCCTACTTGGGGAAGAATCCCAGACCTCTATGCCCATACAGGAAGTAGCTGCTCTCTCCATGTCTACATAGGAAACAGCCGCTGTCCTTGTTCGCTCACGATGTTCCTATTTATACTACACTTCAAGGTCATGATTACATAGCTAAACTTGATAGCGGGCGGTATTCGGATCGTTCGCTACCGCCAAAACTGTTTACCGATAGTGTCACTACAGATCGATATTCTTATTATATGTTAGTCGATTCTGCATGGAGATGTTCAGAGCAGCACCTTAGCGCGAAGCGACCAATGATGGGCTCCTATATCGATCGAGCGACTTTGCGTCGCGCCTTGGCGTTGTGTTCGTACACTTTGTGCGGCGAACATCATATATCGCTGTTCATTGCTAAGCGGTTTGCTCATCGCTCGGCGATCGATTACTGTTTCCTCTGTCACCGCTCATTCTTATGAGTTTTTTATCTTTATGCATCTTCGACGTTTTTTTTAGAAAATTGTGTTTTGAGATTATGATTTCTTTCTTATTTCAGAGGTTCTCAACCGTCGAGCTCAAATCGCTCGACAGTTGAGGACAAGAGCGACACTGCCAAACGATACTTTTTTGAAGAACTTCAATCGTTTCATTTTCATTGCACGAGAATAAGCTCATGTGCAGATAAAAAACCCTGTTGAACACAAATACTAAGTAAGTGCAAATAACGTTTCTAGAGTTTTTTTGGAAATCTACGAGAGAACCTTTCTTGCCAATTTCCTAGCCGTAAGAGGTCACCCTGTTTGTTTCTGATTCGCTTTTCTAGCTGTGCTTTCTCGGACTAGAACAAATCCGATGGGTAAGCAAAACACCAAGACCTAGTATACCTGGCAGTGACCACGCGAAATTGCCTATGTACACAGCTTCGCATCATCGCGGTGTTCACAGCACCATCACGTTCGCAAAAAGGTGCGAAACGAAAATTTCATCACATCTGCAATGGCTTTTCGTCGCTATGCGAACGCTCTGAACGTCACTTAGTGCTTGGATCATGCTTCAGATAAGGACTGATAATAAGCGAAGAGAGAATCTGGCATAAGCGGCTTTCACACTCCCGTTGCTGCTGTTGCGCAACCGATGCGGTAATGATGAAGCATAGCGCAGACGCAGAGGAGCAACAACAGCAACGAGGGGGCTTTCACACTGCTGTTGCCACAGCCCCGCATCAGGAACATCGGCATCGACTGTGCAACGATTGCACAAGCTCAGCAACAAGGAATGATTCCTGCTTGTCAACGAAGGCAAATCAGAGGTCCTATCTCATTATCTTATCTTACCGCATTGCGGCTGCAACAAGCATCGAACTCCGCCCCTTTATCATTGCTCGTTGCTGCAACAGCAGCAACGGCTGTGTGAAAGCAGCTATACCTGTTATCTTTAAACTTTCCTGATAGAACCTCAAAGAAATCCATTATTCGCCGTGACAACGTTGGTGGAATGGGTAGAAACTTCGGCTTAGAGGAAACGAGAAACAGCGCCCTTTGACACTGAGCTATATGTTCTACTTTTAGCTGTCCCACACTTACACTTCATAGTTGTGAGCGTAGAGATGATGTTTCACAGCTTGATGCGAGCAGCTCTTCACAGAGTTCCACGCTAGGTGCTCGAGTTCGCAATTCCATGCCTGCAAGGTCTATGTGGTCATTGGAGGAGCGAAATCCTCGGCTTAGACAATATTCGAGCAAGCTTTACTTTCAACCATGTAGTTCTCTGCGTTATTTATTCAGTGAATGAAATGGGAAGCTAACACATCTAGCACAAAGTTTCTCGCCTTGGAACAAAACAAATGTATTCTGCCGCTTTAACTGTAATGTGGACGCAAAAGATCACCAAGTAAATTTCCAATCGATGTGAAGATGCTCGAGCACACTTTGCTGTGGCAGCAAACCTGGCTTGAACAGCAAAAGAGGGTGCATGCTTCTTTCGCAAAGGATGCGCGCGCTCTGTTCGTTGTCGTTCGACATTTCTTGCTGCGGCGGAAAAGAGGCCCTCGCTGCCGCAGCAAAGCGTGCCGGATGCGGCGCCGCCTTTGCTGCGCAGCAAAAGAGGCAGCGGATCGATACTATCTGTAACCATTGCTGCCGCAGCAGAGGCAGCGAAGTATGATCGACCCTTAAGGAGAACGTTATTACTTTATAACCGACGAGTAGTTTCTACAGCGCTGCCACGATTGGTACAAGCCTTTATTTTGGGTTGCTCTTCGGCGTTGTCGCCTTCTTCAGAGCCTCGAAAAGTGAAGTTATTTGAGGAAACTCTCCCAAATGCCATTTCTTTCTGCAGAAATCCATCCATAAGGCTAAGAGACCATGGAAAAGACGCAGTAAGAAGTCGAAAACAAGGCTAACTTAGATACGGACAGAAGAGTCAACCGTCACCCTATTTGGACGAAAGATGGATGGATGAGCTTGGAGTCCTTGGGGCCTCCCACCGTAGGAACCTAATGTGTGATGATCCAGAGGCCATAATCAAACACTCGTCTTTCCTATCGACTTGGAAGACCTCGCCGCAGTCTACAGCGCTTCGAGAGTTCGGCGAGGCGAAATCTCATCTTACAGGCAAGCCTTCATCCACCTAGGGTAACGGTGAACTCTTCTGTCCATGTCCTTGTTTTCGACTTGCGACGTCGTTTTCGTAGCCTCTTAATATTTCGGATGGTTTTCAACACAGTGAAATGGCTTCTGGGAGGGTAGTCTTCAAAGATGCCGAAATTCATCGAGAGAGGGCACTGATATTACTTTACAGTATTTTTATTATATTAGCATATTACCCTCATAAAGTCGCCACGACAGCGAAAGCTTGACAATAAGCAGTAAATAAGAGTCCCAATTGTTTTCGACTACAATATGTGCATGACGAAGCTCAGGGACAAATGGATACACATTTTGTGCCAAGTTTGGATGCTACGTTATCGAAGACAATATTGCAACGTAAAAGCAGAAAGTAGCAGCTTTTAGCGTTTTATGGATACAAAACTGCTGAGCCTCCATCTGTAAACTGTATCTGGGCTCTACGCTCACACGCAATTCTGAGCGCCTTTTTATTTTGTTTCTAGGAGAAGAAGTCTGGAGTGAGTATGCTAGTTGGACAACAACGTCAAACCAACAGTCCATCGAACCTAAAGCTAAAGGAAATCAACGATGACACGAGGCCCTCTTTCTGGCTTTTTATCAGCCCAATTCTCGCTATCTCCTACTTTGAGATTTGACAGGGAACTATCGGTTTTCTATGACGTCCTAAGGCGAAAGCATTTGTCAAGAATGTCTTCATCACATCACTAGCTTACAGTTTGCTGACAAGGGAGACTCTTCTTTCTGATAACTATACTAACTTTTTAAAGAAACCCCATCACAAACTGAAAAGTCTGTAATCCATAAGCTATATATAAGAAAATGGATTTATAAACTTTAAGACTCGAAGTTCTGATAGTTACATCGCTTCGCCTCTAACACTGAGATTCCTCTGGTAACCTTTAAAGGACGGTATCTGGCACACTTGCACACTTAGTAGAACTCAAAACTCATAGCATGCCAGATAAACGGGTTCAGAACGCATAGCCCACATATCTAGTCTTGCATACATTATATACTTAGATATGCAGCTTTCACAAGCTAATTTTACCCTATACATGTTCACATCCTCTCGACTGATTCTGTTGGCCCATATTCATTTTACAACTTCTATACGTCCATGAAGCCTAAACATTCTGACGACGGTCGCAGGGACTCCACAGAGACTGAGTATTTCCCATAACGACTCACGGTGGATACTGTCAAATGCTTTCTTTAATACCACTGTTGCTTCGCATTGCAAACTGACGACCGCCCTCGGACTGCGAAGGCGATAACAGTATTCCGGAGGCTTAAGAAAATGTTAATGTCGCCTTCCATTTCAAATAACGTCAAGCTGCGTTTGTGTTCTTCGACAGTCGTCCGCACTGTAACTAGCGAACATGGAAGATGTCGGCTAACATCATCAGACGAGTCAACGCGTTCCACTGCAAATGTCTGAGACAAATAAAAATAATGAGGATACGTTACATGGGTGACTTGATGAACGACGAAGTGTTACGCCGTTGCCGTTGGAGCAACCGGAACTGATACACAACGCCGACTTCATCTGGCCGGTCACATCTTACGTATGTCTGCTGCTCCGCCTGCCAAGATCAGCCGTGCAATAGATTCCGCCAGGAAAGCGAATCAGAAGCCGCCCAAGCAACACATGCCGTCGCACATTGATGAATGACTTGAAAGTTATGAATATTTCTAGGCAGGAGTGCGAAGAAATAGCCCAAGACAAACAGCAGTGGAAAGAGTTCGTCGCCATATGCGCTCAGAAGCACGGGTGGAGCTGTCTGCTAAGCTTCAAACGCAATCGGCGGCTATTAAAAGCGGATAAATTTTAGGGCAACTGACCACTCTGTAGATGTTGGAAGCCTGTGGGAGCTGGCTGCCATACGGGCTTATAGAAAATGCCTGAGCGATTCGCGATCGGAGTACGTTGTGGTCGTATACGATAAGACTTCGTCGAGCCTCTGACACTGGGTTGTCCACCGCGCAGAGGTGGACGTCATCCGCTGCCACTAGTAGAAAGCGTAGCGCCTGAATGATTCTCGATT
The DNA here is from genome assembly GCA_947396885.1 of Heligmosomoides polygyrus polygyrus. NCBI lineage: Eukaryota > Metazoa > Nematoda > Chromadorea > Rhabditida > Heligmosomidae > Heligmosomoides > Heligmosomoides polygyrus. The sequence goes on from OX377201.1 coordinate 107,011,915, forward strand.
TGAGCTAATGGATAGAGATGGAAACTGAACATGAGACCCTCCAGAGCTAGGAAATTTCCAATTTAGCAACAATCAGAGGCTACTCTACTTTTCAGAGATAATCACTCATTTGATAATCTCCACAAGTCGTTAATTTTCTACCCATGACCACCACCTATCCCTACGCTCGGAGGGTGTTGAGCATTTCAATCCGCACTGGCAGGTTTTCGTATACCGTCGTCGACTCAAAATGATTCTGATCAATGAAAAACTTGATTTAGGAACAGCTCCTAAATCAAGTCCAATCTAATGTTCAATTCACGTTCTGCTCGTAGCTATTGGAAGATATACAATTGGGCGCTCATGATCTACAGGAGTAGAGGAGGTGCGTACCAGCTTTAAGAGGTCTTTAAAATACAAGATCCGCTCGCCATAGTTACCTACTTTGGCAGTCTATCACGCCAATCTGCTTATCATCTGACTCAGGGTTCGGCAAACTGCAGATTTGTACTTCTCTAAACAAAAATAGAAGGAATGCCTTTAACAATTACGCCAAAATTCATTTCGGACATTGAATATACTTAAGGGCTTCGTTATAACAAACCAAGGGCAGGATACGTAGCGATGAAGCCAAGAACGCGCCAAGCTTTTTCAGTCCTATTCATATTCAATGCTTTAACTCCTCAAGTACGAAGCTGCATTCGTAGAGCTGGATTGGACTGATTAGGCAAATTGAGATGCCGCCTGGTAATCTCAAGGTGCAGCTCGTGCGGAATCGCTTGTACGATTGCGCTTGTAGTACTCTTTCATGTGTGGTGTGTCAGTTTGGTAAAGAAAGAGATCGCATTGGTCTCGGGGGTCGAGGGTACCTCACAACTTGTTCGCAATACAAGGAGGAATATATTGGTGAGTCGGGCAAGCCGCTTTGGATATGGATGAAGGAGCACGTGGATGAACTTAACAGGTGAAAGACATGCGAGACCGTTAGGTCCCATTTATACTTCCGATGCTGAGCGACGCAATGGCTTGTCTAGTGGTTAAATTGATAGATCACGTCGCCTACCCAATATAGGGGTCGTTTGGTATGCGCGCGACGCGCGACCGATGCATGTGTAGCAGTTAAATTGATCGAGCGACGCCATTGTTCAATTCTGCCACTACACCGCGTCGCGCGTCGCGCACACACTATTCGACCCCTTAGCCACCATGGCCTCGTTTATACTTCGCCGCTTCGCGACGCGATATCCACGCAATAAGGCCAAGTTGATTGATCGCGTCGCCCGGCGTCGACGCTAGCTGTCGGGAATGAATCACGTGAGCCCGCGACCGATCGCGTCGCCCAGTGTTGGATCGCATCGCACCCATTTCGATCGCGATGCGATGGCTCGCGGTCGAATGGGGCGCGGTTTGGCTCCGATTTTCGTAGTGCGGCCTCGCATCTGCTCTTGATTTTTTGCTTTATTTTTCTTCAAAGACCCCTTTATATGTTTTTGACTTTCTCCGAAAAGATCTTTAGGATCAGCCATGGCTCGTGAGCGCTAGAGGCGTACTCGTCCAGGGGCTTGTCCCTTAGTAGCGCAGTAGCAGAAAAACTGAGAAAACAGACGTGGACCCGGAAATATGTGCACAAATGCGTGTTGCTAGTACGCAATGGTGCGTAATCGCGAATCGCGTCGCTGGCTGATCGGAATGCTCATCGCCGTCCAAAACAGCGCGACGCGATCGGACGCACCGTTCCGTTCAAAACGCGTCGCCCGGCGATGGAAGTATAAACGGGGTCATACCTGGCGTTGCGTCGCTCAGCGTCGACGTATGGCCTTTGTCATACCACCGCTCACCCCGAGCGACGCCTAATGACATGCTCCCGTATCGATTGCGCGTCGCGCCTAGGAGAACACAGAAAGTCGAGCTGGCGTTATGGTTGGGGTGCACTCCTAGCTTGCGTGATAGACATCACAGTGCGCAAGACTCTTGAAGAGCTATGGATTGCCCCAATGAGCCCTGCAGTGAATAGGGGAGAGGAACGCATGATGGGAACTCAGGAGCTCGCCTCATTTGCTGATTTTTGCGGTCTGACGCCAGATAGTGATAGAGGGAAGAGGTGGCGAAAAGGGGAGAGTTTCATCCACCCAATCTGCCTCCATCCGAGAGTGACGTGACAGCCTCTCTACTGCTATCTTAAGGTTAGTTAGGGTTGTACCACCGTTCCACCTCTATCTTAGACTTCACGCGCTCTGACGAAGGCAGCTGTGCCGAAACGTGAATCGGATAAAGATATAATAACAATCTTGGGCTCGAAGCAATTCTACGATTTCCGTTTAACATTATGCCAAAATTCATCGACGGTTGGACATGGAATTTAGTTTAAAGCTTTGTTACAGCAAACCAAAGGCAGGATACGTAGTGGTAGAGTTCGTCCATGATGAAAGGTCTACAGACGTCGTAAATTTCACTTTTATAATGATCTAAAATGCGACCAAAGAACTCACTAACATAGCTGCGACGCCTTCCGACTTCATGATGTCAGAAGGCTTTGCAAATGCGGGTAGACAATCTGAAATGCTTAAGTTTGAATGACATGAAGCAATAAACGAGCGCAATATATTATCGGCCGCTTTTTTCCAACATGACGCCCAAGGGCGAGCATATTTTTGTGCGGTTTTGTTTACTTTTTTCTGAACAACTCTTTTAAAATTCCATAGTTCGAAAAAAAGACACAAATTTGAGATGATGAAACCAAGTTTTGACTTTGACGTGCAAACTGCCAATTAGGTCAGACAATGTATATAGGCCCGACAGAATCATTCGAGTGGACGTGACCACCTGCAAAAGGAACTTGCAAGGGAAGGATAGCAGGTGACCATAAGACTTTGAGAGATATGTGCTCCGTTTCTGCTGTGCGCGTCTGTGAGCGGAGTTATGGACCAATTTCAGAGCAGGCTCCTCTGCCCTCTGAGTCCACGCAGAGCGGGCCAATCAGAAGAGAGCGTATAAGATAGGGTTGAAACTGCGCCGCTGGCCGAGCAGTGGTGGCGCAGTGGATAGAGGAGCGGCATGGTGAGACGGGGTGGTTTGTGGTTCGAGTCCCCTATGACGCAGGATTTTTTGCACTTCCTATAAAAGATCTGCCATGATCAACCAAAGCTCTCCGTGTCAAATCGCAACGGAAAAGAACGCCAGAAAGGAAGATTTCGCGCAAACTTCGCTAGAGAGAGAATTATTGCGACTTTCTCGCAACCATAGGACGATTGGTTGCATATTGTAAAAGAATTTCACTTTGAGCTTTATCAGACTGTTGCGCTATGCAAACAAAAAGTCCCTCTAAAAGAGTCATATAGGGAAATTCCCATGGCGCTCTTCTCATTGTTCCTTTCTATTTATTCTTCATATTAGCTTTTTGTAAGATGAATTTTTGAGGCTCTCGGATGTAATGTACTTATAAAATCATGCAGTTTTGGTTTCATTACCCAAGTTTGAGGTAAACTGTAATCTACGACTGGCGTATCGAGGAAAACGGGCGAAAACCGAACCATCGACTCTAGTTTAAGAATATTTAAGGAGTCGGTTATTAATATGCCACTTGCTTTTAAAATTGCGATTGGTTAGATGGGTTACGGTAGGTGTGAGTGAGTAAGAGTAGCTCATTCTTATCACTAACTTTTGCTCACCCATTTCTACAGAAACCTACCGTAATCGACCGAAATTTTAAAACGGACTTCATATAGGTTATAAGTGCCTTAAATAACCCCTATAGGCCACGTTTAGGTGAAAAACTTGTTTCCACCTCCGGATTCGTCAAAGTAAAATAGAACTGAGGAAACTGGAATTGGAAAAATTTTTGGTGACGTTTTCCGTTGCGATTTGACATAGAAAGTCTTGGTTGATCGTGGTGGATCATTTTTAGGTAGTGCAAAAGTTTTGCGTCACCGGGGAGTCGATCCACAAACCACTTCGTCTCACCAGGCCGCTCCTCTACCCACTGCGCCACCACTGCTCGGGCATCAGTCTAGTTTCCACCCTATTCGAGCCCGTCTGTGCAAAGGAGCCCAACTGAAAATCATCCATAACTCCGTTCATAGGTGCGCTTAGAAGAATATGAACACATGTTTGGACTCAGCGTTCGAAGCCGCATCCAGTGATATACGTCTCATCTCAAAGTCCCATGGTCACCTAGTATCCTTCCCTTATAGAAAAAACTTCAAAAGCATCACGAGAGCTACAACCTATGTCAGAAAACTTGAGACCATACATCGCTAGGATTCAGTAGCCTTCTCTCCTAAGACACTCATGGTCACAGGAGTGTTGCAAAAGGATCGCGATCAGTAAATAGTTTTAAGTGATAGGATGAAGTGGAGAGAATGCGAGGGCGATTCACGTGTGAATTCATAAATCAACCCAGCGATTGTCGGCCCAGTTTTTGCCACGCCTTCACCTATGGAGTATCCCTGTTACGTTGATGACGTCTCAATTGTTATCGAAGATGGAAAAAACTCTAACACAGACATCCACACTCCTAAACGAGTCTCCTATCCCTTTGTCTAGAGCGGATCCAGAAACGCAGATTGTAGAGAACAGAGGGATATGCAGGTCAATTGCGAAGCACCTGGGAGTTAAAGGATCATCCTAGCGGCTACCGTTCATTGACAGGGCAAATCGCAACACTTAACAACCATGTGCAATACAATTTTTCAGCTCGAATGGATAAAGGATAAAGGACGGCGTTATTCAATCCCCTTTGGGATGCGCCACGCATTCTACTTCTATGGGATGTCGTGGAGGCGTGTTGTATGCGTGTTTGGCCATACAATGACTTGCGGTGGCCAGCCGATGAACAAGTCAGCGCTTTATCCTTCCCAGACAAGTCTGGTACCAATTCGCCGACCCCGGAGGGATGGAAGTCTTGGTTGGCCTGGGCGGGAAATCCGAACCAGGAACCTGGTATCGGGTGCAGGCGACAGCCGGCGCCTCCTCCGACTGCGCTACACGCGCCCTGCACGTCATATACTCTTCTAAATAAGCCTAACGCTCAAATCAGTTTCCTTAAGCTTCAAGTGGCTGGTATCGAGGTTGTAAGCTGTCAAAACGTGGTTCTATTGCGATCAAAACTTCTAGCGGCCGACGAGACTCGAACCCGCACCTCCCTTTGACCGGGAGGGAATGCTCTACGCCATTACACCACCGGCGCCGTTTGATCGAACGCAACATAGGAGGTGCGGGTTCGAGTCCCGCCTGGCGCTAGAAGTTTTGCTCGCAACAAGACATCGCTACGAAAGCTTAACACATTTGAAATCGAACTGAACATCTTTCAAATCAGAACGATCTGTCTGTCTGTCTGTCTGTCTGTCTGTCCGTCCGTCCGTCACAATAGCACACCTCGGAGAATGGGCGTCAGACGAAGAATAGTGACCGCTGTTCAGGGTTAATATTTTGGGGATGGAAATCACGCGAATATAGCGGTCAATAGACAGACTTCGCTTCAACTAAGCAACATCTCGCCCTATCATTATCGATCGATTTTATCGATTTTTGCTCAGAGATCACGAACTGAGGAGGGCACGTATATACTATCTTCACGTCAAATTGAACACTCTCCTAAACAAACATAACACTTTTGTAATCGAATTGAACATCTTTCAAATCAGAACGATCTGTCTGTCTGTTTGTCTGTCCGTCCGTCCGTTACAATAGCACACCTCGGATGATAGACGTCAGATGGAGAATATTGACCATTGTTCAGCATTAATGATTTGGAGGTGGAAATCACGCGAATATAGTGGCCGGTGTACAGACTCCGCTACAATTAAGCAATACCTCGTCCTAACGTTATTGATCGATTTTATCGATTTTTGCTCAGAAATGGTGAACGGTGGCACGTACACTATTGTATCTTCCCATCAAATTGGACAATTTTCTAAACAAACTGACATTTATATCAAATTGAATATCTTCTGTATCAAAACGAACCCTTTCCACATTAAACTTTGTAGAGATTTTTCTAGATTTTTTATTCAACGAAATCTTTAGTAAAAGTTTCTTTGAAATTTTAATTGACTACCCGATGAGAGAACACACTGTTGAAAATTTTGCACAATTCTCAATTTTAAGGAAAGATAATGCTTAAAACCTTTTTTTAATAGCAGAAGCTTTTTTTAATAGCAAAACAAGAGATTGCGCCATGCCCTTGTCCAGGACGTCGCGATTTTCATACGATTGATAGCAGAATTTCTGTTTGTATAGAGCTTCACCTCCTTCTTCTCTTCTCTCACAGACGCGTGTAGCGCAATTGGAGGAGCTGCTAGCTGTAGTCTGCACCCGATACCAAGTTCCTGGTTTGGACTTCCTGCCCAGGCCTTCCATTCCTCCGGGGTAGGTGAATTGGTACCAGACTTGTCCGGGAAGGATAGAGCGCTGACTTGTTCATCGGCTGGCCACCGCAAGTCATTGTATGGCCAAATACGCATTCAACTCGGCTCCACGACATCCCGTAGAAGTAGAATGCATGGCGCATTCCAAGAAGGATTGAGTAATGTCTTCCTTTTCTATAACGACTCATCCCACATTGCAAATAATGGCCGTGCATTTTTTATTGTTATTGTTTATTTTTGTTGTTGTTTGTTTTATTGTTTATTTTGTTTATTTTTTGTGCATGGAGTTTAGTAAACAAACAAATCCTGGGCGCAAAAATGCATTTCCTGACTAAGTGACTTATTAGGAATAGAAGGAGAGGCAGGAAGCTGGGATCTGACAGCGAGATGTAAAGCGACTAGCCGTGGACAAAAGGCGGCTGATATGCGCAAGTGTGGGAAACTAAGGATCTCCTATGAAAGTGCATCTGCTGTGTCTGACGAATGATCATCCACGGAAAACCCACACCACAACCGGTCCTCTCCATTGACACCACCGCTTCATCAGCCACACAACGATGATTTATCTCTTACAAGAACCAGAGAAGGTCCACAAAGAGAACTGAGAGTTCACAACCTTTCCTGATGAACAGCCCGAGCCGGAGGCTTCAAATTCAGGTTCAGTTCGCGAGCAGCACTCTGCTCTGGTCGCCGCTCTGTCCCTACAGCATCTCTAAATTGGCATCTAAAGCGACGGTGTTTTTTGCGGCAAAAGTGAGGCGCTGGCCCGTTGTTATCAATAATATCGATCGATATTGATTTGGTAGCCATATAGAGTCACTGTAAGAGGATGATAGATGCGAAGGAAAATTCTTCGCTGACCACAGCTAGAAGTGGAACTGGCTGAGAGAAAATCGATAATATCGATCGATATTTCCTTTGCTCTGCTGTGAAGGCCTTCGTTGACGATCGTCTGAATCCCCAAGCGTTGAACATTGTCCTCAGCACGTGTCCTGAATCCTCAGGCACGTTGTTCAATAAGTACTGATAAACATCTACATTTATTTATTAATCTTTATTTGGAATTTTTATTAATTTATTTCTTATTTTTATTCAATTTTATTTTTATTTCTATTAAATTATTTTCTAAAATTTACTTAATAAGAGGGTAGGAACATGTGACTACCAGAGATTCCGGGCGGAGAGTCGTTGGATACACCGCCCTCAGAAAGGGGCGGGGCGAGGGGCGCGCCGAGGACAAGATGTCCGAGTGCTTGCCATCACAGGGAGGCACCGCTTTTCTAATCACTTCCCTTGGCCCTGCAGCTCTATCCTGATCTGATTTCGTTCTTGAGACAAAGTCAGAATCTTGTTCACCACATTTGGAGGAAAAGAGCTTTCAGCTGCAGCGTCAAGGCTTTCTTCAGGTCCTGCCACATTGCAGGTTTTTGGACGACGTCACGTCAATCAACGAGGGTTTCGCGCTCAGCAAACTTGTCCAAATAGGGCGGCGCGGGCAGGGCGGGAAGTGGGCGGCGGGCGGCACGGTGTACCGAACGACTGCCCCCCGAGATTCCGCGCCAGGATCGATCGATGATGAGCTACCAATCGATACTGTTTTATTCGCTGTGAGCCCGCTTACCGGCTGACATATTCACGTGACTCGCAGTTGAAAAGCTCAACTTCTGGTAAAAGTCGGTAAAATCTTGTTTATCAAAAATGGGCAACCGAACGATAAGTGAGTGGAGAGTTGTTATTTTATTAAATTATGTTATTTATACTACAAGTGCTGCGACACGCCTAACGGCGTGTCTCGCACTTGCCCGCTTCGCGGGGTGATACAGTTAGTCTTTTTCTCAGGAACAAAGAAAGATGTGCGCTTCAAAAAAAAAAATTATTCATAGCGCAACGAAAATGGTTTAATTTTTACTCAAACATCTCGGTGAATACTACGCTTGATATAGTCTTCCGTCCTGGTGGTAGCCAAATTTTCAGATGGGATCTCTGTCGAACACGTGAACACGCCACGTACACTTGACCATGAGAAAAAACTGGGCTGTGGAGGTATACACCGACCCAGTTGAATGTTTGTCCCTGACTCATGTTTATTGTCATTGCGTAGGCCAAACGCACAGGAAATTGTCTCCTCTTAAATCTGCACGATGAGGTGTCATAGGCAGGCGGACAGAATATTATTCTAGGAATAAGGACGTATTGTCCTTTGTTCGCGCCAGTTGCAATTTTGCAGCCAAGAATGTACCTATCCATATGTTCAACGGTGAGTCGCGTACCATTGCATAGACCCTGATTGACTCTAAGATTCCGCAGAAGCATTATGACTGCTCCTTTCTTTAGATGGAGTTCATGTGGCGGGTACCCCTGGGGTGTCAAGCTGTTTAGAAACTCCAATGAAAACTCTGTGTCGTTGTTAGCTTCAGTTTCGTCATTCATAACCTCATCTATGCTTCTGTAAATCTTCTCCTGCCCAGGTAGTTTCGAAAGCACTTTATTGTTTATCTCCAAAGAGTCGAAATTCCTAGGCGTCAAAATCGCTCTCCGTCTGCAGCGGACATATCTTCTAAGCTCACTATATCACCAAATATCTCATCTGCTATATCTACAGAGCTCAGCATATCGTCGGGCACTTTCACTTCATTGGAATCGTTTTGGAGCTCTCCGTTTCCAAGTTGAATTAGAAAGTTAGACCAACCGATTCCACCGCTGGACGCCCTCACATTCTCAGTCAAACTGTATTTAAAGAAATGAGGCCACAGTAGGGAGCTCTTAATAGAAACGTTCAGAATTTCGGACCGTCCTGCTTTTGGCACGACAGGAGGAATTTGTCTGAAATCACCTCCTAGGATAATCCAGATGCCCCTAGCGCTACGTAGAGGAACTTTTTTCTGAATCGAGACGTTTAGAAATACGTGTAGTTGCCGTTTGTCAAGCAGGAGAAGGCTATACTTCCTCTGTAGATCAGCATCCCATGTTGAATTCTGAAAGCGCCTGCACGCCGGTGACACAATTCCTTAATTCAGATGCTTCTAGGGCGACGTAGAGGACCTGTCCTCTGAAACCAGCACCACAGAAGACCCACCTTCTGAATGCAGAGGATCAGAAGCGCGCACAGTTGCCGCTGTGTCGAGCATGAAGAGGCTGCGCATATGGCAGATTCCTTGTTTCGCGTATAAATTTTCTTAGGCTCCCTTCTTGCTGGTTCCCCGTCCTGGTTTCGCCTCCAGGTCCCTTGTTCCTGGCCGATCTCTCCCCCCTAGGGATCCTCGTTAATACTCTCCCCAATTAAGTAGCTCTCCCACGCCCACACACCACGACGGCGAGCGAAAGCCCATTGCGTGTCATCGATGTCGCATCTTCTTAATCCGTACTCTCTTATTGGTAATGGATCCCCTTACTGATGTTCTTAACTGCTCCCCCCCCCCCCTGATTGATTGCTAACTCCCTACTGGTCCCTCCTTAATGCTTCATTGATCCCCCTACCGACCCCCCTCCCCCCTCCTTCCCGATGCTTCCTCCAAGTCGCTACCTCCTGGTCGCTGTCGATTCTCCACCCTCGAAGTCCCCCCTTATGCTCTTCCCCCTTTAGTGGTCTTATTATGCTAATGGCAAGAAAGCGGCAGCACGGCTTCTGAATCTGGACGCTCAGGAACGCGCGTAAGTGCTGTTGTGTCAAGCAGTAAAAGGATGCGCTTTCCATGCTACAGCAATTCCCACGTTCAATGGGAAATTTCGACTGCGCTGTGGATGATACAGCGTACCTCACTTATTAGATTAGATAGATAGATAGATCATCCGACCGCTCTCGCTGTGGATGATGCGGCCTTCCTCACTTAGGTTAGATCACTCGACCGCTCCCGCTGTGGGTGATGCATCGTACCTAACTTGGGTTAGATCATTCGACCGCTCTCGCTGTGGATGATGCGGCGAATGCGGCGTATCTCACTTAGATTAGATCACTCGACGGACAAACTCTTTTATATATAGGTGGTGATTATATATTAAAATTTTACTATATTTATATTATACTAGTTTTATTTATTTATTTATTTATTATATATTATTTTATCTTATCATTTTAATTTTATTTTGTTTTATTTTATTGACTTACTCGCGGTGATACTGTCCACCGCCTGACATAGTAATCGTGAGACTTCCACCTAAAGGGTTCTCCCTCGAAAAAATCGATAAATCGATTGATACTCCCTCCATCGAAAAAATCGATAAATCGATTGATACTGTCTTAGCTGTTGTGAATCCGCCCACCGGCCAACGTATTCAGTGATCTCCACCTCAAGGGCTGACCTCCGGCTAGAAATCGATCAAATGGACCGATAAGGGTAATCGTCCGATATTGTTCTCTTGTTGCTAAGCCTCTCCTGTCAACGTATTCGTGTGACCTACAAGCTCAACTCCGATTAGAAGTCGATAAATCCATAATCAACTCATTCCTGTTGGTTACGTGTTGTAAAAACCGTCGTCCACCGACACCAATGTCCACACAGGACCCCCATTTCGAAAGCTCAACTCCGGCAAAGATCGACACATCGAATGAGAACGGCAACCATTAAATAATGTTCTCTTATTGCTAAGTTTAACTACCGGCCTATATAGTTGTGATCTCGACCATGGAAGCGTAACTTCGAATGGAAGTCGATAAAATCGATCGATAATCAGCTTATTCGTATTGGATACTTGCTGTAATAACCGTTCTCGAAGGCCCATCTTCGGTAAAAATCAATAAAATCAATCGATAATGGACAGCCGGTCGATATTGTTTTCCTACTGCTAAGCCTGTACACTACTTGATACCTAGACGAGCTTTGGAGTTATTCATCGCTTTGTATACAGTTTCCTAAGACAAGCCATGATTTGGAAAAACGTCAAAAATAGGTGCGGAGTTATTGCGCAATAAGCGAAAATTGGCCAAGCGGCTTTTGTTTACTCAGCACCTGGATTTTTGAATATTTTACCCTATGCACCCCGCCACTCTGATTGGACTTTCTTGTATGGCGATTGGAAAGTTCTTTGAATGATTCGGTACATTTCTTCAACTAAAATACTTGAAAATGTTTTTTATATGAGTGGTAGGGCAACATGAGGCATCTGTGGAGCTTAGAGTCACGTAAAGTTCCAACAATTTCTACAAGAGTAGAATACATGGCGTATCCCAACGTTGTTTTCCTCATTCATCTTTTTGTAAGAACTTTCTGGGTACTTATCGAGTTTTTGCCCAACTTCCCGATATTACACGAGATATTCGATGGGTGACTGGCAATGTCGGTGCTCTATGATTGGCCGTCGTCCCCCTGCCACGCCGCTTCCACCTGGTTGGGCAAAAACCCAATAAGTGCCAAGATTGCCTCAACTGCTAGCCTGGTGTTCTGAATGACACAGAGCATCACCACCACACTCCAGAATGGATCCTCGCCTCCGATGGTTGATTTGTAGCAGTTCTCAGCTGAGTGTACACTTCATGGATGATCACACACACACCCTCGAAACACCCACCGATGGGAAATTCGTTAAAGCTGGGAAAGTGACGAGTGTTCATGTGAATTTGTACGCTACTCTACTTCCGTTGAGGACAATTTTAGCATAACCTCGTTGAAGCTTTAATTCACCTGCCCAACAAGTGAACAATTGTTTGAAATTTTATAAAATTCTCAATTCTTTGAGGCAGAATAATGGTTTAAAACTTGTTTTAAACAGCAGCAAGAAGGCGGCTATGATTTAGTGCCAAAAGAAGGGATTGCGCCATGCCTTCGTCTCGGCACGTAGCTATTTTTATTCGATTCATGGCAAAATCTCTATTAGCATGGAGTTTCACAGCTGTAAATCACAAAGACATTTGTGAAGAACACAAATATCCTCACCATGATAGCTCATGTGGCATTTCCACAATCAATTAGATAAACACCGCGACGGGCTTTTCGAGTGCATGGCGCGACCTCGTTTTTTAAGCACTAAACGACCCTCTGCCTTGTTGCGCATTAAAATAAAGCTTAACTTATTATTTTTATCAAAAAACAAAAATTTTGTATAATTATTACGCTCACTCGGGCAGCTGAACTAAAAAATTTCAAAGAAATTTATACCAAATGTTCATTGAACAGAAAATTATTCTAACATTTTGGAGGGCCTGTAGTTTAACCAGTAAGAATGGCATTTCGATTTGGAAGACCTTCACTTCGATTTCAGAAGCATCAAGTTTATTTAGAAGGTTTGTTGTTTGTTTAAAAATGACGAGAAAAGCGTCGAGTTTGATTCGACAAGCGTCCAACTGGACGTTAAAATGGTGCATGTTGAATGGTGGACTGACTTAGCAACAATAAATAATATCAATCGACCGATCATTAGTTATCGATTTTATCGATTTTTCTCCCGAGATTCCGTTTGAGCTGGGAATCGCATGAATATGTCGGCCGAAAGAAGGCCTTCACGTCTCGAATGGGACCATCTATCAGTGTTCAGATTAATTCTTTGAAAGTGCTGCAAATATTATGGCCGATAGACATGCTTCACAATGCATGCACAATATCGATCGAGCCAAAAATGACTTTGACTCAGTTGCCGTGAGAATCTGCTTCCTACGCTCTCGAGTAGTACACGGCATGTACCGCAGAAATTGCAATTATCGCAGCGGTAAAGTGGATGACGTGCATCTTCTATTATTAGCGACCCATTCAATTCAATGGGACGGCTGCAATAGTTGTACTTTCTTCAGTAACAAATTCATAACTTCTGCAGAAGTTGTTCTAATGGCTGGCCGGGCCAATTTCCGGTGCTCCTCCACTTCAACCCCCGCATTGCTGCGTTGCCGGTCGGCTCTCTAGTGGGCGTTGACCCGGAACAAACTTAAGTGCCCTAATCACAGCCCACTCGATTGCTAGGCAGTTGTGCTCTATGGGGTTCGCCCTGGAGCGCAAAGTGTGTGCTCGAGCTCATTTGGTAGCTCTTCTCGTGTGTTTATTTGTAAACTATTTGAATTTGGCGGGAAATCGTGTATAAATACCCGGGTCCGGCGCCATGGATTCACTCCCTACCAGGGATGAGCGGATTAACCGTTATCCGTTATCCGTTAACCGGCTTACGGTGGTTTTTGGCCGGATAACGAACAACAAAATCTGGCACCCTTATGATTACTTAGTTGAATATAAGGACGATTTTTAAAAATCGTTTTGTGTTTTTTCACTGATAGTCGAGATACGTTTGCAATGCTAGGTCGGTGCCTTCTCTTAGTTCTCAATGACATAATTAGGCCAAACTATCAACCTGCTCATAGCGCATTCTGAAATGCAGAACGCTGCCTTGCTCATTTCTATTTGTGGGGTTTTCACCAACATTCCTTTTAGAATAATATTCTGTCTGGAAAAAACCTGTCGGCTAGAGGCGAAAGGAATAGACCTTCATACGAATCACTTGGTTTTAAGGATGTGCCAGATGTTCATCTTCTATGTACACGATCTTTTAGCTCATTGAAACTATGTTTGGCATGTGCATAACTTCCGAGTGGTGGGTGGAAAGCCAGTACTTTAATATCCCATTCTATCCTACTATATATGAAAGCGTTAGTCCGTCTGTTCGTGTGCGTATGTGCGTCATAAACATGTGTGAGCCAGTAAAACATGTCAAGCGTGTAAAGGTGATCCCAACGTGCATGTAGAACCTGTCAAGGCTATCCTCATGTGCAATGAATGGAAATGAATCAAAATTAGCGGGAAATGACCAGGTTGGGCAAATGAGTGGAAGTGTTCGAACGGACAACCACTATTAATCGATAGCATCAATTTTCGATCGGAGTTGTCGTTCAACACCACGATTTGACCAATCGGGATGCGATTATAATTATGCCGGATGAGGGGACCAATATCAATCGATGGTATCGATTTTCCGTCCGCAGTTATCGGTTTTCTCCCAAATTTGACCAATTGGAGTGGGAGTCACACGACAGTTTCTTCGAGAGAATTACTCCCGCTTGCAGGGAATGCTCCAATATAAAGAGATTCGGACAGTTTCTAGAACAAGATAACAGTATCGATTGACCGAATAACCGATCGACTATCAATTTTTCTGCAGATTAGATCCTTCGGAGGTGGAATAGCACTAATGCGGTGGGCAGCGGACAAGGCTTACGTCAATCGTTTTGAGGATATTTCCTTACTCTATTATGTGTAATAAGCAAGATTAGTTTTTTCTTCTCTAATGGGGCCGAAGGGGTCAATAAACCGTCGTGTCCAACGCGTTTTGTTTTCGGAGTTTGGGCCGAAGTCCCAACCGGACTTTTTGCGGCCGATAGGCTTACGGGTAGTTGCTGAGCAGTAGAAGCAGCTGTTGATGGGCTGCGGGTTCAATACTGGTATACGTACTTGGCCAATGACTTGCGGTGACCAGCCGATGGACAAGTCAGTGCATTAACATTTCCGTGCAATCCTGATACCTTGACTGGAAATCCTAACCAAGAACATTGAGTCGGAGAGCATGCGAAAGTCGGCGCCTTCTCAGAGTGCGCTACTTCGTACCTCAAAGAAAAACACCGATAAGAAGGTTAAAAGGGACTCATTTGACACGCGACGAGGACAATATTACAAATTCCGGCCTACTATTAGATAAAGAATGGTTTAAAATTAGTTTTAATTTTTGTTGTTTGTTCGTTATATGTTTTTCCGTTAGCCGGCCATTTTTGGGAAAAATTATCTGTTATCCGTTATCCGGGTTTCAAAATTTTGTTATCCGCTCATCCCTGCTCCCTACTGCTTCGGCTCTTCATCGTCATCGTCTCCTGCTTATTTCATGATGTCTATTAAACCGTCTAGGCCTGGTGTCGACAAACAGAGGTGAACCGGTATGAGATGGCCGGTAACACTCAGGAGACCCCACAAGGTGAGACTGTCTAAAAGGCGAAACTGATGTAAGGGGTGAGCTCGCGGGTTATATAGACACATTCCTCCCGCCGATTCAACCTCGGGCTCTTGACCTGTATCCAGAACCCTTCAAGAGCTTTGCGTGTGACGGTATGAGCCTCCCGCGCTAGAATTTTGAAAGTGACCTCAAAGTCGACGCCGTTATGGTCGTTTACCCTGTGGCAGCCCAGAACAGTTGATGGTCGTGACTTGCTCTTCCCTTCCAGGTGTTCCTTAGCGCGAACGTAGAAGGGGCAAGTTGTTTCACCGATGTATTCACCTCCACAGCAGTTGCACCTTATTAGGTTTGCAACCCACAAAATCATACAGTCTCCTTCGTGCAGGACAGATGGTGCGATTTGGAGCTCCGCAAGTTCAGCCGTACACCCGATTTCGCACTAAACGACTTTTCAGGTTAGCAGGAGGTGTATCTACCACTTTGACATCGTTTCCCAATCCCGCCCTTCTAACACACTTCCTAATAGAAGTGCTGATACTAACTGAGACGAAAGGGACGACAAATGGGATTTTGTCGTCAAATGAGGCTTTACGTGAGCGATTGCTGGTGCTACTTCGCTGATGCCAAAGAATATATACCCATTCTTGGCCACGATTTGATGAGCAAGCGCTAGCGAATTCTTGCGCTCGCTTTTCTTAGTAGATACTCTGCTTGCTGTGCGGAACATATTGCGCACGACTCCCTACTCCTCCTGCTCGTCATCATCATCGTCTGCTGCGTATTCCATGCTGCCTAATAAGCCGTCTAGGCCTGGTGTAGAAGAATAGAGGTGAACCGGAATGAGACCACCGGTAGAGTGTTGCTGTAGGCACTAAAAGAGCTTGCTTGAAGCCCAAGCCACGATTGCTGGGTTACCTAGTTGTTTAGCTTTTTTTTATGTCGGAGTAATCCGTTGTCGTTGAAAATGCTGCGTTTGACAGGTCACATTCCATTAAACGCTCCGTGGGCGATTTCTTCCACGCTTGCTTGTACAAAGATCATCTCACTGCCGGCTTGAAGACGCTGAAGAGCTCTATCACTCCAGTTGGAGCGCCTTCTTAAAGCAGCGATGAGAAAGGTGCCTCCTTTTCACCTGTATCATCTGTCATCGAGTTGTTCGAGCGACGTCTCCGTTCATCCCTATTGCGTGCCAAAGCACTCCAATGGATCTTCCTCGCTCGAGGGACGCGAAGGGCGTCATATCCATAGTTCGCACCCTTCACGAAGTAGTCTAGTGAGTGCCGTTCCCCATGTAGGCCACACTGACGACTAGTTTCCAAATAGCACCTCATCTCTAAAATGTAAGTCATTTTCCGATTAGCTAAGAAGAGAGTAAAACTAGTATTAGACCATGCTTACTTGCTGATGAGGACGGCAAAGTGGTGGATTTAAGGAAAAGGCTGAAGATGCAAGAACTTAAATTGGTCCTTGCTCTATCAACGTAGTATTATCGAGCTGTCCGCCAAGATGGTTAACGTTTTTTATCAGGCTGACGTTTCGACGATTTTCTCCATCTTCGGAGCCTGGAAAAGGCGAAAACAATCGCATCGTTACTTGCCCAAACATCATTTCATCCTACGGAATAGTTTTCCTAAGGAAAAGTGGAACGAGATCATACATTGTAGTTGCAAAAGACGGCTAGCCTGGCAGGTGGTTGCCGTAAAGGACGACCTTCACCAGTTGTTGGAGGTATCGTGAACGGTGGTCCATCCCGGCAATCACCTGCTAGGTTAGTCGTCCTTCGCAACTCCCACGTGTGATCTCGTCTCACATTTCCTTAAGAAAAGTATTCTGCAGGATGAAATTATGTTTGTGCAAGTAGTGTTGCATCACTTGAATACCCTGGAGTCCCTTTCCCTGCCTAAATCTGTGCTCTCCTCCGCGTCAGTGGCTCAAGTGACGCACCCGTGTTAAAATTGCCTACATCCTGGGGCCGGATTCATCAAAATTACTGCAGTAGCTTTAACGGAGAATTGTAAGCAAAAAGCTCAGATAACGTGGCTTACCAAGCGATATGGTGAGCAATAGGCCGCGTTATCTGAGCTTTTCGCTTACAATTCTCCGTTAAAGTTACAGCAGTAACTTTGATGAATCCGGCCCCTGGAGTTCCTTCCTTTTCCAATTACGAAGCACATAAGATACGGATCTATAATCGAAACGAATAGATAAGATTGCATTTACATTCGCTGTATGTATGTAGTTACTCGCCACGCCGACCCTACGCGCCATGCTATTGTGACCCCCCCCCCCTTCGGACCCTGTTTGCGCTCACATCGATAATCAAAGACGTCCTGCCAAGATTCATTGATTGTCGAACTTGAATAGGGCACTGCATTGCTTCGCTTCGAAATTACCAGTGCTTACTCTGCGCTAGTAGCAGTGCAGATCGTGAATTGCTAACGCAGGTCCTGAAGTGCAAACGCAGGTCCTTTTAGGAGCTCAGCCAGGATATTAACGGCCACTTGCACCTTTAAGTAGCCCGCGGTTGAGTAGTTTTTCCGCAGAAATCCTTCCTCTCCCTAATTACCGCTGGAAGTGAAAGGCAATAATGTTCTTCTGAATGAAGCTTCTCGTCCACTTCTACAGCTATATCGCGAACGCGATTCAAAAGCATCGGGCAAGACCGGGGCTCGCGGGAGGCATTGTTGATCTCGATACCGGTTATCGTGTGCTGTATTAATTGTATGTGTTTGCTAGAGGTTCAGCTGTGCTATATTCAAGTTAAACTGTGTTGTGTTTATCTCATTATTCATTGGAAGTTGATTTTGCCTATTTCTCAAAACCTCTCCGCTTTCCTGCACGCCTAGTTGCCCCTATCGCCGTCTGGCGCGGAGAGGGAATTAGCCTCCTTCCCGCGTGAGATACGGGTCAGTTTAATTTGACCTCCTCTACATATTCTCGCTCTCGTCTCTATTGTGCTACTGTGGTGCTATCGTTTCTTCGCTAGTAAACCGCTTCGTCGCCCGTGTCTTCGCGCAGCAGGTACACGTCCACAAGCGGATGCGTTCAATACAAGCTAATCTATACTCGGGCTTTGGATTTCTCATGCAGACCACCTAAGAATTCATTTCGTTAGGCGATTAAATACAAAGAACGGCCACAAAAATGTGAAAAAACTGTCAATAAAGTGAATACATGGCTTACTTCGAAGAAATCGATTAGCAGCTGTTCTTTTCGATTCTTCACTTCAGCCGAATCCCGTACTAGTATTGGTCACATTAGGCACCACTTTCTTTGTACTATCTCACTTCAAACTCCAGCAACGCCTCCTTGTGTTCCTGCCGCTTGCCAAATTAGCCAAGTGGGTACCAAACCGCTCCAACGACACGCATAGCGTCAAAGCTCTCGCCCACGCCTTTCTTTGTACTATCTCACAAGAAGCACGATGAAATCCGACATTGGAAGAAATTGCAGAGTAGCATGTCAGAATGCTTCCCGATGGAGTTGTGTAGGTGGAGCTACTGCTAGGTGTCCTTTGTATTTCTCACTACTTCGATGCTCCTATGCCCTTGAAAGCTCTCTAACTTCTCCAATAACAGAGAAGGCACAGAATTAGGCAAACTCAGCAAAAAGCAGCGGGTTGCATTATGCATTCGCGCATTCAAGAAGCATTCAGTAAGATGGATAATTATCTGAAACATAAAATAACAAATGATTGATGTCAGCCCCACCTGTTTGCCCATTTTTCTTGTTGTAATTTTCGATTTTAGTATTACTTCGAGTACTTTTAAAGTTGATGTGTTGTGTTGTTTTTCGTTACTCAGCCATTTTTTTCTACATGACCACCCATGTAATAGACATACATGCAACTGCTCACCTCCTTTTGTCCTGTTCCAGCGCTAGGCATAGAATTCTGTAATCTAATTGCCTGGACACTGAGCGTATCACTTTCGCAACGTCATGACCGGAAATAGAGTTTGCTAGATGGGCATGTAATACGTTTACCGGCTACATGGCTATTATTAGCGCCATTCGCATAAGTGGATCGGATATAATAGTCCAATTGTTCACTGATATGTTGAGTTGTGAAGATTGCTAGCAAGCATTACCTACAGACGTTTCGGCAAGTTTACCTTCTTTAGGGCCGCAAACTTGGGTAACTAAACCAAAAAATTAATCGAATAAATGGCTCTAAATTATTCAACGTTGCAATCTTTCGTTTCACTAGGTGTATTCATTCATTAGGTTGGTGCAACAATAATGGCCATCTTCAAGCTATGGTTCAGCATTGGTAAAGAAGATCAATAAAATCATAACTACTCGACGGTGGTGACCTCTACGACCAATTGCAGCAACTTCCTGGCCTTCTCGTACCAAGTTATAAGGGAAGGACACTAGGTGACCATGGGACTTTGAGATGGGATGCATGAGAGACGATACCACACCTCCTTTTGAATCCTTGCAACCAGCGATGACTTGCTTCAAATCCATCAGTCAGTGTGTTCTCGTAATTGGTTGTTAAGGCCATTTTGCGCAGGTCGGAGTCATGCAAAGAAATTCCCAAATCACGTTTCATCAAAACGGCCTCTTATTTAAAGCACTGATGGCCCACTTGTAAGGACTCATTTTTCTGAGATCATGGTAGTCGACTTCGCCCAATCTTCGACACTTGACATAGAGAGTTTGATTGGCAGATCTTCTTTAGGAAGTGCAAAAGTCCTGCACCACTGGGGAGTCGAACCATAAAACACTCCGTCTCACCACGCCGCTCCTCTACCCCCTCCGCCGCCAATGCTCGGCCGGCAGCGCCGAGTTTCAACCCTACTTGAGCTCGCTCTCTTGTGATTGGTTCGCTCTGCGTGGGCCAAGGGGCAAAGGAGCCTGCTAGGAAAACGGTCCATAACTCCGTTCACAGATGCGCGCAGCAGAAACGGAACACACATTTGGAATCAGCGTTCGAAGCCGCATCCAGCGATATGCATCCCATCTCAAAATCCTATGGTCACCTAGTTTCCTTCTTTTAATAGCTTCATTTCTTCTGACAATGTGTTTTCCTGAGCCGATAAGGTCAACGGTGCTGTACGATCTTTGACTATCGTCTGCACCATCCCGTAGGAGATTCCGAGATCTGCAGCTATCTTTCTCACTGAACTCTGAGGATTCGTGCGAACTCAGCATCTGATGACTTTGTGTGCTCCGCCTACGGTTTCTGATTACGGTCTTCCGCTCTGCGGACGATGAGCATCCGTGTTAAGTTGCCTGAATAGCTGGACAGCTGCTCGGCCAGTGCGACATTTTCAGTTCCTGTGAAATATTCTTTCCCGATATGGCGATGGTAGCGACTCTCTTCGAGTTAAAATGCGCCTCTAATGGTTAGACATGCGGCGCCTTCTCCCAACCGTGGCTCTATGCGCGCTGTCGTGCCACGGGCTGGCCGCCACCGGCATCGGTAACGTGTGTGGCAGATCGGTGGGGACTTACAGCACGCTAATGCTCTTTCTTCCAGCCACGCCGCACCAACTGCGTAGGGCCCTGCTGCCCCAGCCGAACCATTAGGGACGAAACTGCGATGGACTTTAGCTCCCTGAGGCCTCTACGACTCTGCGCCAACTTCCCCGCACGTCCCTGCGCCTTCCCCTTCTCTCATAGTCTTGCCATCAGTAAATATGTTGGTATTCACCAGTCTTCACTTAACTCTCGCAGACATAAGATAGACACACAGATTTACAAACTACACGTTACTACTTCTTAAACACACATGACTAAGAGTCACGCAACCAGCCCGCCTAACTCACTAGGAGAATCCCAACAGCAGCCCGCTAAGGTCCGGCGATGTCCTGCCTGGGGCGTGTGCCCACGAGGCGGTGCTCCTCGCCTCGCACCTGCGGTTACCTCCTTTTGGCGTCCATACCAGGGTAGATCTTCCCATCCTCAGCCCTGCGCTCCTCGACACTGCGGTGGAATCGGCTCGCTCCAGACTTCGTGACGTCCAGCGGATGTTAACGAGAGGACGGCGACCGGACACGACCGTCCGAAGCGGCGCCAGACGGGAGAAGTGGCGCCCGCGCGCGCGTTCATACTTCGTCGCGGCGAATCGAGGCTGCGTATTCGACAGGCGTGCGCGGCGGGACCAAGAGGGCGCAGAGACATTGCGTCCTTCAAGAGTCGTGGCGAAAGTCACGACACGCGCTCAGCCGCCGAATCACTTCTCCAAGTGTGTGACCATTTTTGCATCTTTCGCTCTCCTTTACCGAAGTTCGCCCTTATAAGCGTGATGTCCTCTGTCAAAGCCTGATTGTAATCCATTTCCGCTCGCCAACCTCCAATAGCATGTTTTCAGCTTCCATTACGTTGGAGAGTTTCCGGTGTCCTTGTAGCTCAGTCAGTCTGACGTCGCTCTCAAGTCCTGTCTGCGATTATTATCTAAATCGCACAGAAATCCTCGAGCAGTTCTATATGCTTAACTAATGATTGATCCTGCGTTCCACGTCCATGAATCTCTCCCAAGGTCAGTTTCTGGTCGCTGCGATCGGTTCTTCGCGTTCGCTAAACAGTGCTTCGACACTTTCTATAAAACGTTTCTCGAATGCATTTGGTCGTCCAATTTTGCAAAGGTTTTTGCTCATCTCGGCCTTCGAAGAAAGCAATTTTGCCGAAACGGCCAACAAAGAAGTTACCAATCTCACATGGCACGTTGTCCTTCTCCGGTTTGCGCTCGAGCTCTTGACTGCATCTAGGATTGCACATGGAAGTTTGACCTTATACTGTTTCATAAAATCCTCGATGGCAGGTGTGATCTACATTTACATCAGCACTTTCTGGAATCGTTTCTTGTACGACCTCCGAGAGTGTGGAATAGCTTGCCAAACGATATAGTTTCATCGCCAACAGCAGCTATCTTCAACCAGAGGCTAGAGTCATATCTCAGAAAAAAGGGATTTTTTTAATGTTTTCTCAAGAATTTATTTGCAGTTGAGCTCAAGTATTCCAGGAACCACCTAGATCATGCTGTAGTGTCTTGTCGGGTGTTCAGCTTTCAAAAGGTCTTTAAAGAGGCTTTGCTGGATGGATCTTTCTACCGTAGTGATCTTGCTAGTACAGTAGTCGTTCTCAACGAGTAACGTATTATATACCATTTTCAGCTCAAATTCAATGTTTTCGCAATCAAATTCAATGTTCTCGAAATCGAATTCAATGTTCTCGAAATCAAATTCAATGTTTTCGAAAACGAATTCAATGTTTTCGAAATCAAATTCAACGTCTTCTTTGCAAGCTGTACGTTTCAATGTTTACTTCTTCTCAAAAAATTCAAACATTGAACAATACCGGAATCCTCCACTGGAAAATTATCAGTGATGGCACCTGCAACAGTGCCAAATTTTGCAAGTTCATTGAAGAACTTTTGAGTCGAATTCGCGACAGCGAAGAGATGAATGGCGCGTGGCTGATCATGGACAACGCCAGAATTCACAAAGCGGACGACCTGCAGACAATTATGGGACAATCCTACACTTTAAAGTTTTTGTCGCCATACTCTTACATGCTTAATCCTGCGGAAAACGTTTTTTTCAAAAGTGAAGGCCACGGCGAGGCGCCTCCTAAGTAATCCTGTCGAGGAGAGGACGCTGGCCGAAGTTATTGAAGAGGGTGTTCATTCAGTATCGCAGTAAGAATGTGCAAACTACGTCCTCCACATGATGGTAAACATGACAGCAGCTGTAGCAGGGCAAAGATTCAACAGTACATGACTGACTTTGACTTGCTCATTGTGCTATTTTGAATAGTTATTGTTGTATTGCTGTATTGTTACTGTATAGTTCCTGTTCATACTGTATAGTTGTATCGCTTAGTTTGCTCACTACTATGTACTTGTGTCGCATCACTACTGAAGTGCCTGACTTGCTTTAGTTGCTAGTTGTTTCTAATTTTCGTTGGATAGCCTTTTCTGAATGTTTGAATTTTTTGAGAAGAAGTAAACATTGAAGCGTACAGCTTGCAAAGAAGACGTTGAATTTGATTTCGAAAACATTGAATTTGATTTCGAAAACGTTGAATTTGATTTCGAGAACATTGAATTTGATTTCGAAAACATTGAATTTGATTTCGAGAACATTGAATTTGATTTCGAAAACGTTGAATTTGAGCTGAAAATGGTATAGTATTCGTCCCTTGTTATGTAGATTGTTTTTGTGTTTTTCACACTTGTTTTAAAATTCTGCACAATCTGAGTTAAACCCAGGGATTGTATTTGTTATAAGAACACATATGACTGGATCCTGTTATTTCTCTCCTCTCTTGATACGTGAAGTCATCTCCTTTTTTCTCAGTATATCATGCAATTTACTGTGTACTGAATGGGAAGCTGGATGGTAAACAAGACAATACATTGACAAAAAACATTCCAAAAAATTTTATCAGTCTACCAATAGTTGCGGTTCTTATGGTCAACCAGTCTGAAGTTATAGAAGCGACAAAGGCTGTCACTGAAAGAAGCGCGGCCTCGCCTAAGTTCGAAAGGCTATATCCTTACGCTTAGGTGTGACTTGCCAAGAATGTTGCTCGAGAGTGGTACGAAATTTACGAATTTCATACATACCACGCTATAACTCGGCTGGTTTTTGAAGAACCGCTTTTTTTTGCCCTCCAACAGCACGTTCGCAGACAGTCTAATTGCAGTTAACCTAAGTATGAGGAAGAAAGATAATACATCTTCTCATAATTTTGTATGCAAATGACTTCTACAGAATCAATGACTAAACATTGATGAGGAATGAATTTAAATCTTGGGCTTTTCTCAGCTAACAGATTTGTTTCTGGTATAACATTTGCCTCCATATCATTTCCTTCATTTCTTGTTGTATAGCCAACCATTGTTTTGCTACGTGTTTCGTTTATCAACTTTGTTGTTTGTTGTTGGCTTAAATAAACATAAACATAAACATACATCCTTTTGGTGTGGAAACGGATTGCACTACCCGTTGTAGTTCTCGAAAATTGGGGCTTCTGAAGGCCAGAATTAGATTTCTTTATCATTTCTTCGCGCACCGTGTAGGTACCGACTTTGTCTATTAAGTTGGGCCAAAGACCAAGATTAGGCTTCTTTACTAATAGAGCAGGAACCGAGTTTTTAAGCCATTAAAGAAAAACTTTCTACCTAGCTCCTTGAGGCAGTACAAAAAACTCGTTGACAGGTGTCCCCAAGACGCTTCTTAGTTTACCCGTTTGATGACTCCAAATTGTTTTGCTCATTGTCGTTTTACATGCTGTTTCTTAACTGTGTTTGAATTGTTTATCTGTGTGGCTCTCTACGTACAAAAATAGATACAATACAATACAATACAATAGTGCTACCAAGAAGGCACTAGAATAGTGCACTCTATTTATATTGAGCTTAGCCAGCACCGTTCTGTCAGCAAACGTTCACATTTGGTGGAATTACCACTGCCCCTGGGTAAGGTATTCACTTGGGAAATTCAGTTGGCAGGAGCACGATATACTTGACGAAAAACAACGAGGGACACAGTGACTATAATCAGGTTCAGACAACCGTTTCCATTATCAAATTGTCTTGTGTGTTAACGAGATTGTAAAAATAATAGAAATCAGCCCAGACATCATCAGAGGTTTAATCTCCTTTCTTTCATTCAAGACGTAACGGATTCATGAACGACCTGCGTAACTTTAACGGAGAATTGTAAGCGAAAAGCTCAGATAACGCGGCTTACCAAGCGATATGGTGAGCGGTAAGGCACGTTATCTGAGCTTTTCGTTTACCATTCTCCGCTAAAGTTACGCAAGTTGTTGATGAATCCGGCCCCTGGTCGCAAAGCGCATTGTTGAAAGCACTAATGGCTGAGAACGCACAGTTCTTCCGAACATTCAATGAATTTGTTTATTTATATTTTACACTCAATAGTGAGTGCATTAATTAACCAAATTATCCGAATCAAAAAGGACTGAACAAAACAAGAATTAGGCGTTTCTCGTGTAGGTTCTTGTGGCGTTGAATCGTGCCTACGCACGATTCAACCTCCTATTCACCAGAGCACTACCTAATATGTAGGTCCGAACCAGCAATGCGATGTATATGGACAGAATCGTCTGTCTCTCAGAAGTGATGAGATTGTTATTGTTGTTGTTATTGTTTTATTACGATTGCATAAGGCAATACGTTAGAAAACAAACACAGAAACAATCACAAAAAAGGAGCACAGGGACGAATACATACAAACAGTGAGACAATTCTTACGAACAATCATACTATTCAACCAATTTCAGATCTGAGCAACAAGCTTTCAACTCGGTTTCTGAATTGTCTCGGTGTTAGGGGAACTGAAGGTGCTTAGAGAACTTCAAGTATAAACTATCTGCACTATAAGTGAAAGCTATGCTCGTGAATTGGTTCAGTAGCATAGCGGAGCCACCTCTTGCGTGCGAAGTCTTCGTCTTAAAGAATCTACAACGCCGAGAATCGGCGGTAAAGTGTAACAGCTTGTGTACAAGATTGATGTCAAAAACCCTGCGGCGAGGGATGGTAGTCCGAGACATTTATTTCTGATTGACGCCTTCGGTACACGTGAATATACGAAACTCCCTATTCTAAGAAGAAGCCTCCTGGTGAAGTTGTTCTGTACTTTCTCTATAGTACAGATGTCCTTTTTAGGGATACAGCTATCTTCTTGGCTTATGAAGTATTTGGAACCTTTGTGCTAGATAAATTACGTGCGGCGATTCATAGGGCCACAGGTGTCATGTTCCAATATATTCTATAGTCCGCTCGGAATCGTTAGCATACTATTGAAAGCCTCTTCTATTGAACTGTCTAGGGAACATGCTCTTCGTTGTTCCTCGCCGACATGCGCGCTGCCCATAAGGGCTGGTTTATCTAATCTTAAACCAGTAGTCCACAAACGTCTAGCTATAGCCTTATATTCACGGTCAGGTCTTTCAAAAATCAGGTTTTTTCACGCATCCATCCTTCCGCACTAGGCACCTCCGAGTCGTTCTTTCTTCTCGTCCTTTGGAGTTTGTTGTCAGTGTTTACTGTACTGATAGGTGGACGACGCTTGTATCCATGGAAAATCTGCTTCCCAGATTAGCTTGAGAATGTTCTTTTGTTGTTTTTCTTATACGGCGCGTCTTATAACGTATTCAATAAATAAATAAAAATAAATATCTCTACCCGAGAACAACAATGAGCAGAGTTTCGGCCCGTGAAATCTGCACTATGGAAGCCGAGTAGTGAAGCATGTATACCTTATCATTCTCGAGTTCATTGTTCTTTTGAAGCCGTGTGTCGACAGTCACATGCCTCACACAGGATCCAAACCCGTGACCTACAACTCATGAGTCGACTACGCTACCCACTTGGCCGACAGTTTGACACTCCGCTCCGCGAGATCAATGGACTCCAGAGTGATAAGGAATTCATGCTTCACTACTCGGGTTCCATGGTGCGGTTTTCAGGGGCGGTAACTCTGCTCAATGTTGTACTCTGGTCGAGACAGTTGCATCTCATTTTTTCTAGGATGGAGACGATTCTGTCCATATACATCGCTAGTTCAGACCTACACTTTAGGTAGTTGCCTGGTTGGAAATTTTCTAACGAACTCGTCGTGACCTGCGTGCAGATAACTGGTGGAGAGGCGGTGATTACTGGGCGTTTTTCATTTTATCGGATAGATCATTCAATGCTTATTTGAAATGTTGGATTTATTTTCTAAAACAAGCCGTTTGAAGAGGAACTATATTGGCTTACATGTGCAATATATGAATACGCCAAAAGAGGTTGAAGTACTCCACGACTTCAACGACAACCTTTCATCGTATTCAATTTCTGCGCCATTGTAGGCGGTGCTGTGCCAGCCTCACTTGTTTTCCCACACTTATTAAGGCGGAGCATGACATATTTATGGACAATGAGTGCTCGAACGATGGTTGTTTCCATTCCTGGCGTTCAGCCTGACTATTTCCTGCTCTAAATGTCCGTAATTAATCTTTTTCATTAGGGCGTTGCAGTGACTGCACCGGCCTTGCCTAGCATGATGAATTTTCAGCTGTTATCTCCGACTAACCCTTTATGTTCAAGGGTTAGACAAGCTTGTCTCGCTGGTAGAAATACCACCTGACACTTTGAAGAAGCAGCCTTTCAGGAACCGCATATACGACCAAAAGTGCTTGACCCCTAACTGCGTAATTTGCCCCTGTGGGAAACCGAGTGACTGCAGCGAGGGGTACCATCTATTAGGTTGTCCCATAAGTCCCCGCCGTTTTTTTTTCTTCAACGATTCACTGCAGATTTCGCCGGCGGTCTCTTGCATAGCGCTGCACAGCTTTCGAAAGAGAATGATTTGCTCTATCAGAACATGTATTGCAATTCTTTTTTCATCATGAATTCTGTCAATTTTTAGGTCGTTGAAATGGAAAGTGAAAAAGTGAAAAAGAAGCCATTTGCGCACTTGTTCTCTCCGCTCAGGTTTGTAATTTTTTGCACAGTTTTTTATAGCACTTGGAAGACAATGTTCTGTACTACGAGAATATGTGTTAGTGATATTTGCTCATTTGTCCTTTATTGATTTTTAGATCACCAAATTGGAAATTCCGACATTTCCGCCCGAATTTTTTTTTACCAAAACTCCGGTTCTGTTGTTGAACTTTTTGCATGGTGTTATATTACGTTTGGAAGAGGATGTCTTGCTCAGTAAGAATTCGTGTCGCGTTTATTGGCTCCCGCTGATTTCTGTCGAATATCAACAACTGAAGAAGGAGTTGGTGGTGAAGACGATTTTCCTCTTTTTGGCATTTTGTTGATATTCAATCAATAAACGCAACAGATATTCTTATAGAGCAAGACATTTTCTTGCGAATGACATATAACACCAACCCAAAAAGTCCAACCACAGAGCAGGAGCTGTCGGCAAAAACAACCATCCTCCTTCGGACGTCCCAATTTGATGACCTAAAAATCAATAAAGGACAAGTGAGAAAATAGGACCAACGCATATTCTTGTAGGACAGAACATTGTCTTCCGAATGCTATAAAAAGTGCGCAAAACATTACAAACCTAAGCGGAGAGAACAAGTGCGCAAATGGCTACTTTTTCACTTTTCACTTCAACGACCTAAAAATTGACAAATTTCATGATGAAAAAAGAAATGCAATACATGCTCTGATAGAGCAAGTCATTCTCTTTCGAAAGCTATGCAGCGCTATGCAAGAGACCGCCGGCGAAATCTGCAGTGAATCGTTGAAAAAAAACGGCGGGGACTTATGGGACAACTTAATACTTAATCTCTTGCTGCGCATGTGGCGACCAATACGTTGGAGAGACGGAGCGACCCCTCTACATTCGAATCAAGGAACACCTGCTGGGAAAATCCAAGTCGCGGCTCTCCACCCCACTGGTCACCCATCGGGTTGAAAGGCATTCAGGGAAGACTTCGAGATTGCGGTCAAAATTCCGGATGTAGAATCCGACATCACTGCTCTAAAGACACTTGAGGCCTTTTGGATCCATTCTAAAAACCCAAAAGTTAACAGGAAAGAGGAATGTCTTGCGATCACCAGCGAACTTTTCCCGTTTTTGGGACTGTGTGGGTTGACCTACTTCTGTACTGCGGTCTTACTCTGGTCAGTGCGAAGGCAGTCACTGTCCTATATAAACCACAGCCTCCAAAATGCAGTTAGGCCTATGTCACACCATCGCTCACCCCGAGCGAATCCTAGTGATAGGCTCCCGTATCAACTCATCGCTTCGCGCGATCGATATGGGAGCTTGCCATTAGGCTTCGGTCGGGGTGAGTGGTGGTATGACATAGACCTTAGGCCTGAGTTATACTCCCGCGGGAGCACCCGCGGAAGGGCGAGAATTGCGCCGATATCCCTCACCTGGCCAATCGCCGCGCCCCGCCACGCCCGCCGTCCGCGGTGCACCCTTTGTCCGCGGACGTTCCGCGGATGGTCCCGCGGGAGTATAACAGAGGCCTTAGGCACGACCTGAAATACCGACTGCCTAGCTTGTGGTCTCCTCAACCATCCACTTATGTGGATCCACCTAAGGTCGGTTTTTTGCAGTTGATCTTTCTTATTTGCTGAGTAATACTTCGTCGGCTTTTTCATAAGACTTTGTCAAGGGGTTTGGTCGTCCAACTTTGTGAATGTTCTGTCTCATTTAGGCCCTTGATGAAGGCGATTTTGCCGAAACGTTGGCTATTAAACGGATTAACCAATCTCGTGTGGTAAATCAACCTCAACAGATAATGCTCTATGGTCACCATAGAACATCCACTTTGCCATCTAGCCCTTTTCATAGAGATAAACACGCCAGTGCTGACGAGATTTTTCAGCATGTTGTATACTCAACTCCTCTCATTATTGAAAAGTAGGCAGGTGTCCGCTCATAACCTCCCAACAGGGTGACCCTGGTGCGTACCAGTTTGAAGAGGCATTTGAAACACAGGGCACGCCCGTCATGGTTAATGCCAATAACGACCCTATGTCCCCGTTTATACATCGTCGCGGCGCGACGCGACGCCATGCATAGTGGCAATATTGATTGTGCGACGCGATCGATCAATTTGGTTTCATTGCGTGGCCATCGCATCGCGCCGCGACGAAGTATAAACGGGGCTTATGGTCGTAATACCATAGCTGCCTTCTCAACAATTGTCTCAAATTTCGTCGAATAGTTCGATTGCTAACTCTAAGCATATCCCGAGAGGATAACTTACGCTTTCCAGCATTGATTCAGCCACTTCAGAGTGAAGGCTCCTTCCTTTTCTCTCTTTTCCTTTCTTTCATAAGCCAGCCACCTTCACTCTTCTGTTAGCCATTTTTGTTCAATGATTGCACTGGCACGAATAAATCAATGAATCTATGATTGAATGTGGGCGTCACTTGAACTACCCATCAAATATTGACGTTTCCACTCTGTAATGTTCCCCGAGCGTAAAAACGTGCCACTGGCAGTACAAGGAACATCATTCAGTGTTTCATCGCTTTTCTTCTGGAGTTCTTCTCTGCGATATTCTTCGCGCCATGTGCGGGTAAGGAGCGAATTCAGTGCGATTTTTAGTTTTCAGTAAAATCTAATTGCGATTTACTTTGCCAAGAGTGCGATTAGACTTCGGCTTACCACCTCACCGCCTCTGCACCTTATCGATGCTAGCCTCAGTGTTAATAACGTACAACCAATTACTCTTGTTGCTTGCCTTACTATTCCGTGAAGTGCTTCATGTACTACTAATTAGTTTTGTGTGGATTAGTTACCCAAGTTTGAGGTATTTGATTCATGTTGCTGAAAACTGTAGTTCGTTGCTCTATCCGCCTCGGTCTGATCTAGGCGTGGCAAGCACCAGTCGTACTTTTACATTTTTTAGTCAAACAACGAGCAAGTGACTCATGTATTCATGGTTCTCGGCACAATAGCTGAACTTTCCCACACCCTGTGATTAACACCCTGAGAATAGAGTATGCAGTAGACATGTTGAGTCATAGTGAAGAAGGTGCTCCTACTTGGGTTAGGAAGCGATTTGTTTAGCCAAGCTAGTCCTACCGTTTCCACTTTCAACAGGGATACTGTAAGAAATAGAAAGAAGAGATAGAAAACTAGGGGATCGGAAAGTTTATTTGTTTCTTCTGTCTGTTTGGTCCTAAGAGCCAATTCCAACTTTTTAGGATGGTAACTTGGAAATACTTCCCATACTTTTCACGAATAGAAAACCTCTAGTAAAGATGTTAAGGAAAATCGCCAATCCCGTGTAGAATTTGAATATACCTCAAACTTGGGTAATTAAACCTAACTGCATTCTACTTCTTTCTGATCATTTCTCACTGTAACGTTTCTTCTCATCGTAAGACGAATGCCAATTCTGAAGACAGATGACCTCTAGTCGGTTGCAACTTCCACATTATGAGTTCCGGCTAGCGGCTTCCACGGCTTCCACGAGAACATCGTCATAATCACGCGAAGAGTTCCGGCTTCTTTCGCTCTTTGTTTCAGAGCTCATTGTTGAATTCTGTTGCTTAGACTGTTTGGTTTTTTATCAACTTCTAGGGAGGTCTTCCTAAAGGATAAGGATAAGCCATGCATTCCACTACTAGATGTTCTGGAGGCAATCTGTGCGCCTAGCTGGATTATATAATCAAACTGAGGTGGCCAGCTGATGGACCCAGACAAATCTGGCGTCACTTAACGGACCCCGGAGGGATTTTCACCTGAGACCTGAATCAAAAGTTAAATTCGATAATATCAATCAATATTATCGCCTAGCCGACCGGTACTGTCCCCTTCGCTAACCGGTCGATATCTGAATGTTGGCATCCATCCTCTTCTTGCGAAGGCCGTCTAGCGCCCAGTCACCGTTAAATATAGTAAAATATTCCTGAATAAAATCCAATAACGGGTATTGATCGCTCGATCGATACGCTGCTCTACTTGTCGTAAGGTAGTACATTCTCATGATTCCAACCTCTAACGGTGGACTTCAGAGAAAAATCGACAAAACAATCGATATTGGTCAGCTGATCGATATTGCGAGACGTAGAGACCACAGAGAAGCTGTTACACTGGTCGAACAGACGAGCTGATGGACAGACATCTTTCATACAATGTATTTACATAGAATGTATTTAGAATATGATAAGCGGACAGCGCGTCTGTTTATCTGTCTGTCTGCCCGTCCGGCTATTATCACCAGAGAAGAGGACTCGGAAAGATATAGCTGGTCTGGGCCGTATATGTTCCAAAGCGCTTGTCAACCCTTCCTTCCTTCCTGGTTAGATCACTTACTTTGATACTTTGATGGTCCTTTTGTCGGCTGGAGGTCTTCTCAGCGGGGGCCACAACTCTTCCAGACCGCCAGATCTCTGGCAGCTTGCATCCAGTGAGGCAGACTCCGCTCTCTGAAAGATCTTGAGAACGAGTCTGCCCATCGCGTTGGCGGTCGTCCAGTGGTCTCTTATGGTCTCTCGGGAGCCATTCTGTGACACGGAGACTCCATCTATCGTCCTTTCGTCGAAGCAGGTGTCCGGCCCAGCGATATTTGGACTTCTTCATGTACTGCAGCGGGTCTGCTAATTGCGACTTCTCCCGTAGCTCCGAGCTTCGTAGGCCTTCTTGCCATTGCTGACGAAGGCTTGTCCTTAGAAGACATCTCTCCAGTGCACGACGCGTAGTTTGCATCGCTCTGGCGATTGTTTTGTTGTCGGGCCAGGTTTCCGTCGCGTAACACATCGCAGGCAGTACAGAGGCGTTGAATATCGAGACCCTGAGGCCGGCATCCTTGAGCTGATCGGTGACTTCGCGATTCGAACTGAAGGCTGCCCATGCTGCGCGTCTCCTGCGGGCGATTTCAGGAGCGAGGTCGTTATTCATGTTCAGCTCTCTTCCCAGATAGACGTAGGAGTCGACCTGTTGTAGAGCGACTCCAATCAACCTTGAGAGTCCCGTGTCACACCACTGGTTGACCATAAACTGCGTTTTGGACATATTCATGTCCAATCCAATCTTCATACCTGCCACATTGAGCTCGTTCAGCATTTCCTCGGCTTCTGCCGTGCTGGTAGAAATGAGAACAATATCGTCGGCGAAGCGAAGGTTGCGATCCGTTTACCGTTGACAAGGTAGCCTTTATCGACCCAGTTCAAGTCTTTCATGGCATCCTGGTGTGTGAAAAGCCCTTATCTGGCATAGCTCAATGGCCATTCGAGTGATTTAACAGCTGTGCTCCATCTTTGCGAAACTTGAGGCAAAGTTCAGTGCCTCAAACCTTCAAATTTACCCGAAGTAACGACGCATACGCGAACATCGTCCGCAGCCCGTCATCATTACTAATCCAGTCCAATAAGCAGGCTTTATTACGTCGTAATAAGATACAGCGGCAGCTCTACGACACGACCAGAACAGCAATGCATATTACTCTGTCGTTTCCACATCAACAACGTCTTTTCTTTCTCACATGAGAACACTCACTCAATTTTTTAGCATTTTTTCCTGATGTTTTTAGCTCAGCCACACTCTTGCAAGCGAACGGGCACCAAACTTCACTCACAAATTTGCTAGACTGTTTGGAAGTCTTCTCGCATCATGCGGAAATTAGGCCCAAAAGGCCGGAAAGGATTAGAGGCGCTCGACGTTGCATTACGTCAATGCGACCAGAAATTAATCGAATACTAGCGACCCGCCTAGAATCCCTATTAGAGACTGCAATACTCGCAGTTTCCATTCATCCCTATCGCGTGCCATAGTGATCCAGTTGGTCATCTTTAGTGTTCAAGAAAAGCATGATCCATTATTCTAGTCAAAAGCCCACCCGAGTCTCTATTCATCCTTGTCGCGTGCCAGAGTGACCCAAGCGTGATATCTCCCTTCCATCGCCGCGCTACGAGAACTGGGCGACGGGGCTCATACGGCAACTTTAAACATTCCATGACGTCCTGAGGTGGTGTTTACAGCTCCATCGCAACGCGACGCGAAGTTGCGATAAGCCCCAAATCGATTCACCGCGTCTCCTAATCGATATTGCCGCTTATCATGATATCGATTCGCAAAGCAGTTCTTAACATCAACTAAGGTCACGTCTATACTTTCGACGCCGAGCGACGTGACGGCATGTAAAGTGGCCAAATTGATCGATCGCATTCAATCTAGCCACCATACGTTGCGTCGCGTCGCAGAACAGCCCTTGGGCCCCGTCTATACTTCGTCGCGTCGCGTCGAAGTATAAACGGGGCCCAAGGGCTGTTTTAGTACTACAAACGGGGCCTATGGGCTGTTTCTAGTCCATGTCGGCAGCGACGATGGCAATTGATCGCCCGGCCAAAGGATACATATCGATTTTTCTTGGGCATCTGCTCGGCACTAATCGATTCGTGCGCTTTAAATGGGCGACTTAGTTGCTCGCATCGCTGCCGTCCAAGACTATGAACAGGCAGTTTGGAATGCTTCAAAACCTACTGCGAGCCAGAGCGACGTAACAACATGCACCAATATCGATTGGTCGTCTGGGCAAAGAATACATATCGATTTTTGCCAGGCGATAGTCCTGCACTAATCGATTCCTATGCATCGCACCAGCGACTAAGTCGCTGCCGTTGATCCAGTCGTGGACTATAAACAGTCCATGAGGGTAGGGAATGCTGTACATTCATTGTGAAGATTTGGTCCGTGTGTCGGTTTGTGAGTCTGTCCGCCACGCATTGCACTCCTGCGAGTTATCATGAAGGCGGCCTATCAATCGATCGTAAAACCAGGAAATCGGCAAGGCGATGGCTTACTGTAGCCATTTGTCAGATGAGATAAGCTAAGAAAAGGCATAAATTCCAGCTCAGCCGAAACCTTCCATTCTTCTGGATGTAATAGTCTGGCTATCAGGCATCGATTTGCGCGCATCGCACGCACCTTGAACGATCAGCTGTGGGCAAAAATCGATACAATCGATTAGT
Organism: Heligmosomoides polygyrus polygyrus; assembly: GCA_947396885.1. Lineage (NCBI taxonomy): Eukaryota > Metazoa > Nematoda > Chromadorea > Rhabditida > Heligmosomidae > Heligmosomoides > Heligmosomoides polygyrus. The sequence continues at coordinate 107,046,538 of OX377201.1, forward strand.
CGATCGATCGATTTGGTTGACTTGCTGGAAAAACCCGTACAGTAGATATTGCAAGCCTTAATTACACAACACATACCGTTGTAGAAAAATCAATAAGACATTATCGATCCATATCGATACACATATCGATTTTGTTGGCGTGATATCGATCGGTAGATGGCCAATTGAGCCCGTCGTTTGCATGCTGAGAAAAAGCTATCTTCCAGCAGCGATCGAATTCACCTTCCCGCCTCCACAAACCGCCGCCTGTGGCAAAATCGAAGACACTATCGACCATATTGATTTTCAGCAGCAATCAATATTTACCGTTCGATAGCTTGTTCACTTCCAGAAATTCCTTCAAGAGAGCATAACATTCGCGTCATATCCACAAAATCGACGCCATCGCTACAGTGAGTTTTGTTGAGAGATGCTGAATTGTGAGATACTGGTCCAGCGGCCATTAATTTTGCGCGGACTCACATAATGACGCATGGATTACACCAATTAGATGTGGTACAGCAGAACAATGTCTGCATCTTTTGTAATGTAATATTTTACAAATGTAAACCTGTTCAAGATAGCGAAGTCGGAGGAGACGCCGTTTTTCGTTTGCATGTAGACTCAAGGTTATTGGTTCGAGTCCCATCCAGGCCAAATTGGCAGCAGACTTGCACGTTGATTTCTCCAGCGGCTGACTACCGCAAGTCATTATATAGGCCAAATAAGCGTTCAAATTGCCTTCACGACATCCGGTAGAAGTAGAATGCGTGGCGCATCCCGCAGATCGATCTCCCTTAAAACGCCTCAATCAATACTAGGGACAGATTCTTGGCTACTCCGTGTCCTTCAGCATTTCTTCGATTTCCGCCTCGCACGTCATTATTGATCGCATCGCTTCGTCCATCAATGTAATCAATAAATCGATAATCGATCACTTTCCAGATGCAAGCACTGGTATGGCTGTTCGCGCTGTTGGCGATGGTGGCGTGTCAACCGTTATATGGCCTCGAGAAGCAGATTCTGTACGGCGGTTTCCAGGATCCGGACGAGCTTCAGTGGAGTCCAGAGGTCCGTACCGATTAAAGCCCCCCTTCTGATCTACGGCAAGTATTCTTGACGTCACAAACTCACTTCTGACTGCCTTCAGGATGGCGAAGTTTCCCTGCAGAAGCGAGGCGGACGCTTGCTGAACCTTATCGGACTGAACTCACGATTCACCGATCCGTTCAGACAGCGAATGATCAAGAAGAAGATCCGTTCCGTGCGAATGGAGAACGGTAAGCAGATCGTGATCAACGTCTTCTTGCTAGTCAGATAGTCCTTACATGCTAGGACCCCGCCCACCTCCGCAGGAGCTCCGCCCACATTGCAATGTAAATCAGGGCACACTGTTTTTTGTTGTTGATAATGCAGTGTTTTTAGTATGATTTTAAGCTCATTAGGTTAGGCAGAACGTGTCAGAGCTCTACCCAATAGCGGTTACAACTCCGCCCACAAGGGCAACTAACTCTAATTTCCGCCCTAACCATAAATGGATGCCACCACAACGCTAGGCTACGGATGTGACTTGTGACCGCCTGAGAAATTACAAGCACCAGGGTCCCGCCTACTTTCAGAACTAGCTCCGCCCACAGGGAAGTCGAAGGCGCCATAAACCCTAGTGTATACTTGCGCCGCCCCGCGGCGCGGCACTACGATCGTCATAGATATCGATTTTTCGAGCCACTCGGTCGATATCTATCCCAATCATCGTGCCGCGCCACGGAGCGGCACAAGTATAAACTAGGGCTTAGCCTTTGAAAAGCGGCTTAACTTTAACTCAAAAATAGTCCAGAAGACTGTCATCAGAATTCCATAAAGACGAATTGCAGACCATCCCTACGACAACTGAGCAGCTGGACGACGGCCGTTTCCTGCCAATCGATCTCGACCACTAAAACGTCACGCAAAACGGTGTAAATACGTGCTTACTTCTATTCTGTGAATAAATCTGTTATTTCACTTCATCATCCGGTCTTGTACGGCACAGTAGCCACCGAAAGGCTTCGCAAACCCTACGTTCCACGCAGAAATCGATAAAATCGATCGATAACGCCCAGCATAATCGATAAGTCGATCGATAACGGCCATCATAGATCGATAAATCGTTCTATACTGGCCAACATAAATCGATAAAATCGATTGATAACGACCAGCATAATCGAAAAGTCAATCGATAACGGCCATCATAAATCGATAAAATCCTTCGATACTGGCCAACATAAATCGATAAAATCGATCGATAACGGCAAACGTATCAATAGTTTACTCGTTGAGAAGCTATCCATCGGACAATTACTCGCGTGAGCCCCACTTTAGGCGGTCAACACCAGAGAACAATCGATAAGATCGATCGATAATTGTCGTCCAGTCGATATTGATTATTTATTGCAGAGCGTGTGCTACGGCTCCCTATTTAAACAGACTCGTGTCTGAACTCTCAATTCTTGACAAAATCAATAAATCAATGTATACTTGGTCATGTTTACCCTGAGCAGAAAATTACCGTCGATCGATAATTATCGCCGAACCGATATTGTTTAGTTGTTGTGAAACCTGGCTACCGGCCAAAAAGACATACGTGACTTCTACCCCAAACCGTATGTTCCACACAAAAATCGATAAAAGCGATCGATAACGATCAACATATCGATAGTTTACTCGTTGAGAAGCTATCTGTCGGACGCAGTAGATAAAATCGATCGATGATTCTCGTCCAATCGATATGGCTTATTTACTGCGAAGCATGTGGCGTGGATTACCGCCATGCCTCAATCTCCCGAAGGGAAAATCAATAAACCAATCTATACTGGATCTTGTTTACAGTTTACTTGTTGTGAGGCCTTCCATCGTAGAAGATGTCTGGATGACTCACACTTCAAACGATCAACACCAGACGGAAATCGATAACTCTGCATTTGTGAAACATTCCATCGGACAGCACTTTAGTGTGATTTCCGGGTGAAATGGTCAACCTTGGGCAAAAATCGATAAAACCGATCAATACTGGCCAGCCGGCCAATACCTTGCACTTGTTGCGAGGCCTTGGTCCCAGCGTGGTCGCATGACGCTTACGTTAGTTCAAGCGATCAGCTCTACACAAAATCGATAAAATTGATCGATAATCCTCGCTCAGTCGATATTGCCTTTCTTATGAAACATATGCTCCAGCTGACATATGGACTAATTACCACCTCGTTCTACCAAATCGAGGCAAAAATCAATGAAATCTATCGATACTAAGCAATCGGTCGAATATTTGCTGTGAAACCTTCCATCGGCCAACATATTCGTGTGATTTTCACTTCAAGCAATCAACTGTAGACGAAAACCGACGTTGTCTACAGTAGATTGCTTGAAGTGAAAACCACACGAATTGTTGGCCAATGGAAGGTTTCACAACAAATGTTCGACCGATCGCTCAGCACTGATTGATTTCATTGATTTTCGCCCGATTTGATGGAATGAGATGGCAATTACGTCCATATGTCAACTGGTGCATATATGCCTCGCAAAGAAGGCAATATCGGTTGGGCGAGGATTATCGATCAACCTTATCGATTTTTTTGTAGAGGTGATCGTTTGAAGTGAGCATCATGCGACCACGCTGGATGATGAAAGGCTTCACAACAAGTACAGTGTATTGGCCGATTGAGCAGTATTGATCGATTTTATCGATTTTTGGCCTGGGTTGTCCGTTTGACTTCGAAATCACACTAAAGTGCTGGACGATGGAATATTTCACAGCAAATAAGCAGCATCGACCGACTGTATCGACCGACTGCCCAGTATTGATCGATTTTATCGATTTTTGGCCAGGGTTGTCCGTTTGACCTGGAAATCACACTAAGGTGCTGGCCGATGGAATGTTTCACAAATACAAACTTATCGATTTTTGTCTGAAGTTGATCGTTTGAGTGTGAACCACGCGGACATGGTCGATGGAAGGTTTCACAGCAAATGAGCGGTATCGACACATCGTTCAGTATTGATTGATTTCACAGATTTTCGCACCGACTTAGTAACCGCGTGATCCCTAGGTCAGACATGAGACAAAAATCGATTAAATCGATCGATAAATATCGCCTAATTGATGTTGTTGGCTTATCCCCCTGTCAGTGTACTCACGAGATTCATGCTTGAAAGGCCTCTGAACAAAAATCAATAAATCAATGAATACTGGGTTAGTCGATAAGGTTTACTCATCGAGACGCCTCATCATCTCTGAACATGTTGGCCTATGAGGTGAAGTATGAACGGGGCCTTAGACCTCGTCACCACTCTCTTCACTGTCTTCGCCGCAATCCTCGTCGGATCCATCTCCAAGGAACAGGCTTAGCGCATCGCGTAACCTCTCCACGTCCTCCATAGGTCCTTCAGAAGTCAGTATCCTCTTATTCAGCTCCAGCTTCAGCTCTATCATCATGTCCTCCAGAGCGAGAAAGTCATCTGGAGATGGCTGTGGCAGCGGCGTTCGGTGAGGAGTTGAGATCTGGAACACGTTGGTGAGATCACACTTCTGGGCGATGCGACGGCATCTACACCGCACCTACCGCCGGTTCTTTGGAGAATCGAAAGGTCTCTTCCTTTCCGTCCAAGTACGGTACCCGAAGCGTGACTACGACGTCGTCTTCGGAACACGGCCGCTTTTCTACGAGCCAAGTCGTACTGTACTCAGCATCGTCGGCTTCGGGCGAGGAGATTCGCGGTCGTTTAGCCGATGGTGGCAGACTGAAGAAGAAGAAGAAGCGGGTCAGACACCGAGAAGCTCTCAGGTGCATGGAAAACGCCCTGTACCTCGCATCTGGTGCTGCGGCACACTCCCACAAAGCGCGATCCTCGGCCAGACATTCAGCAAGTGCCGTCACCGTGTCCAAGCCCAGCTCATCACCATCTATCCAGTCCAGAAGCACCTGACGCAACTCTGCAGTGAGTCGTCAGACTGGCACTTACATAGCGAACCCTGTTTACAGGGTATCTCACAAACAAAGTCCATCGCCCAACTAAACTATCGGAAAGCGGGGAATTCGAAATCTGGACAGAAGTTGAATGCATGGCGTAATCCGAAGGATTCGAGACGAATACAAGGTGTCTCACAAAAATGTAAGCACCACTTGAAAGGTGATAACAACCAGTAAAGAAAGAGAAAGACAAACACTCACATGAAAGTACAAAAATAGAAAATTTCCGACACATGAGCGGTAGGGATCGCGCCACGCATTCCTCTGAATTCTTGCATTTTGCATTCGATTGATTGTACTTCGCTCGAATACTTGTCAGAATTTCTCAATGAAGTGGTCGTATCGATTGATTTGTGCTTTTTTTTTGAAGTTTAAAACTTAAAAAAATACACAACGGTTTGTAGCAAAGTGCAGGTTGTCCTAAAAATGTCGCATTCAAATCGCCTGCATGAAACCCCATTGAAGTAGAACGCGTGGCGCGTCCCGAAATGGGTTTGAATAGCGCCGTCTTTTATCCTTCATTATCCTAAAAATCATGAAAACACCATTAAATGACAAGACTTTTATTGCAAGGATCGAAATTGGTGGTTGAAAGGAAGTCGCAAAAAAATAGATAAAAAGTTTAAAAAAAGGAAAAAGGAAATATTTTATTTCATTTTTTGCGACTTCCTTTCCACCACCAATCTCTGTTTCTTGCGACAAAAGTCTCGTAATTTGTAGCGTTCTCATGACTTTTAGGGTAATGAAAAATAAAGGACGTTGCTATTCAATCCCTTTGCGGGATGCGCCAAGCATTCTACTTCTTTTGGGTAACGTGGAGGCTAACTAAATGCGTATTTGACAATGTCTGACAGTGACCAGTTGATGGAGAAGTCAGTGCTTTATCATTCCCAGACAAGTCTGGCAGCAATTCACCGACCCTGAAAGAACGGTAGAATTGGTTGGAGAGGTCCCGAATCAAGAACCTCGGTTTGAGTTGCAGGCGAGAGTCGGCGCCTACGCCGACTGCCTACGGATAACACGCTCTTCAACATGCCTACGCTAGAGATGTAGGCACTGCCCTATCGTATTAGGTTGGTGCATAAGTTCTCGGACATTTGGGGCATGATAATTTTTATTATCACAACATACGAACAACAATATCAAATCATTTGAAGTAACCACCCTTCACATCAATTCTCCTTCGCCAACGTGCTGGTAAGTCATGGATGCCTTTTCTCCAAAACGTGGCCGGTTGTGATTCGAAAAATGTGAGCAGTGCCTCCTTGACATGCTCTCAGTTCCTAAATTGCCGGCCGTCCAAATAGCGTTGAAGGCTCGAAAACAAATGACAATCAGAAGGAGCGAGATCTGGAGAGTAAGGTGGATGTGGAAGAACGGTCCATCCGTAGTCCGCCAACTCAGCCGCCGTCGCTCTAGCAATATGCGGTCTAGCGTTGTCGTGTTGAAAATACACCTTCACTTGCTCTCCTCGTGTGGTTTGAAGGTAGGCCCTCAACTTCCTCAATTGGTTGACGTAAACCTCTGCCGTCACTGTTGTCCCTTCATCCAGCAGCTTCCAGTATTCTACGCCAACAACGCTCCACCAAATGCATAGCATCACCTTTTTCACGTGAAGGTCGGGTTTCGGAGCGTCCTCTGCCTCTCCAGATGCGTCAACCCACTGTGCACGCCGGTGATAATTAGAGTAGAGTATCCGCTTCTCATCCCCGGTGACAAGGTTGTCCAGACATCCGTGGGTACGTCTGAGGGTAAGGAGAGACAGAGCGACATCGGCTCTGCGATCCATGTCATGTTGTGCCAAGTCGTGAGGTACCCAGCGACCCAATTTTTGCACCTTGCCATTCGACTTCAATCCTCGAACGACTGTTGAGTGACTAACACCAAGAGTGCTTGACAGTTCGCGAGTGGTTCGGTATGGGTCCGCTTCCACTCTACTTCGGAGGCCATCCAAATCCAGTGTCATCGGGCGCCCTTGTCGTTCATTGCCTTCAACGGAGAACTCACCAACTGGAAACTTCGAGAACCACTGGTACACAGCATTTCGAGCAGGAGCACTCTCGTCGTAAACATCCTTCAGGCGACGACACGATTCGTCGGCGTTGAGGCCAGATTGATGCAGGAATAACATGACGTGCCGAATATGCGTCTCAGTTGAGATGAATTGCTTAGCCATAATAGCTGACGTTAACAACGCAGAAGTAAATGTTGGGAACAGTTTTGTAGCCCTTTCCTTTCTCTATCGATCGATCATTTACGCGTTGATACATGTGAGAAATTTGGCGGGAAAATGCGCTTTCAATTCAGGAGGGATCAAATGTCCGAGAACTTATGCACCAATCTAATACAAATATATGTATAAATATAATCCATGCGTCCGTTTGTGAGTCCGCCCATGCAAAATTAATGGCTATTTGGCCAACATCTCACAAATCGGAATGACTCAAGTTCTATTACCCAAGTTTGAGGGGAATTTGATCTTGGAGCACATTTCATGTGTGGTTTCCACCCTAGAAGAAGAAGTTTCTTTGGTCCATTATTTCATTTTCGCTGCAAGATCGCCAACGTCAGGTCCAGATGATGGAGAGAATGTATGAGTTAGCCTGAGAAGTTGCAGTTCTTCGTGAGGAAAACGTAAGAGCGCTTTCAGAAGTCGGTCCCCCTCACGAAACTACTGCCTCAACCCGATATTTTACTTGAATCTTGTCCAGAAAGCATCTCTAGGCCCTTGATCCGAGGAGCTTCAGGCGCTACCGCACTCGGAGCTGCGTCCACTACATACATATCCGTTAAGGAAGGCACAAATGAGAGCAGTAAAACGCACCTTCGCATCGAAGCGAATCTCACGAAAGGCGGCCATCGTCACTTGTATGGGTGAGACTGTCGGCAAGTTACTGGAAATGTGACACTAGAAACGAGTTCTCGTATACTGGTAAATTGAGTCTTTCAAACAAACTCTCCGAGATAGAGAATAGGTAGCAGGCTCGTTTCGTTACGACAAATCGCCTGGTACTCCAATGAGCTACCATATGCATCACATAAAAGCGCACAAAAGGTGTTCTCACATTTTAAGTTGAAGTAGAATACATGGCGCACTCCACGTGGTCCTCACCAGCGAGAACACGATGAAAGTTGAATTCGTGGCAGAAAAATTCATTATTTCCTACAACCTTTTTTCCAAATGATAAAGAAATTGCAGTAATCGGCGTTAGTCGATGCCTCTGCGGGATGCGCCACGCATTCTACTTTTAAGGAACATAGGCGGGGGCAATTTTAGTATTTTAATTTCAAACGCGTCAGCGTGCTTGGAAGACTGTCCAATTTGGTTGAAAAAGTGTCCAATTTGCCTTCAAAAGTACCCAATTTTATTCAAAAATGTCCAATGTAACTTAAAAACTGCAGATACAAGAAGCGTTTATAAACGATGATCTACGACCTTCCGAACTTTCCTAACTGTTCATCAAGAAGGGCTGCTCAGAATACCGCTTTAGAAATCGATAAGAATTCTCGTTTTGCAGCGTTTGCGCAACCTTCTGAAGAAGAAAAAACGGGCTTATGAAAACCCACCAAAGCTTCGACTTCAACGCCAGAAGCGCGGACGTCGTATAGAGAAATCGATCGTCACTGTTGAGGAGATCACGAGCCAGATGTGTACTGGAGGAATAAAGGCATGTCAGCGATTCCAGCACACGTCCCACTTCCACGAAAGCATCAGCTGAAAACGGCTGCAGAAAATAGGGAAGAACTGGAAAATACAACCATATTTCTTCTTACACTATTATTCATACATATACACTCTTTTAGAGCTACCATGTCCGTTTGTCGGTTTAAGCATCGACACGGAATTCATGGCCGACGGGTGGGAGTGTCAACGAAATGAAGCCGACCAAACAATAATGGTTCTGTGGATACTCTTCTAGAGCTAGCTTATACGTTTGTCGATTTACGCGTTGGCGCAAAATTAATGGCCGGCGGATGGACGTGTTAACGAAATGGAGCCGACCAAACAATAATGATCCCTGTGAATACTTTTCTAGAGCTCGCTTGTCCGTTTGTCAGTTTACGCGTCGGCGCAGAATTAATGGCCGACGAATGGACGTGTTAACGAAACAAATCGAGCAAACAATAATGGTCCTGTGAATACTTTTCTAGAGCTCGCTCGTCCGTTTGTCGGTTCACGCGTCGGCGCAGAATTAATGGCCGATGAATGGACGTGTCAACGAAATGAAGCCTATCAAACAACAATCGTCCTATAAATAGTCTTCTAGAGAGCTTGTCCGTTTGTCGGTTTACGCGTCGGCGCAGAATTAATGGCCGATGAATGGACGTGTCAACGAAATTAGGCAAACGATCAGGGTCATCGATCAAAGCGAATATTTTTATCACTAGACAGGCTACAGACAGGCAAGCAGTATCGATCTGCCAAACAATAACTGTCCTGTAAATAGTCTCTAGAGCTAACTTGTCCGTTTGTCGGTCTATGCGTCGGCGCAGAATTAATGGCAGCCGGATGGGCGTGTCATCGAAATTAACCCGACCAAACAATAACGTCCTGTGAATACTCTTCTAGAGGTAGACCGTCCGTCTGTCGGTTTATGCTTCGACGCAGAATTAATGGCCGACAGATGGACGTGTCAACGAAATTAGGCAAACGATCTGCGTCATCGATCCAATCGAATATATTGGCATAGGCAGGCTAGACGACATGCAAACGGCACTGTTACATTGTGAAAAGCACGACGCACTCAAATACTGCCTAAGCATGACCGGATTAAGCCCCTAGCCTTACAATTGAATCCAGCATTGCCTAAATCGTCCACTATTTTTTAAAAACGTCCAGCACTGGTGCAAAACAAAACGTTAAACAAAAATAGTAAAAACACTGTAATTTTTTCTTTTCCGTGTAAATTTTTTTAAACAGTATTCTAAAATAACGTCTAGGAACCTCAAAAAACTTCTCTACATCACTCTCAAGGATCCCAAGTACTCACATTCGCTGGCTCTCAACGATAGGGCCAGGCAGATCGCTACGATACTGAAGAGCCTCGCTTTGTCGGCATTTCGACGACCAGAAGAAGATGACGATCGTAACGGTGTCACACCTCCAAACCATCGATCGTGCTCTGGAAAAGCTTTTGCTCAGAAATTCGTGAATCTCTGGTCATCTTACTGTATCCCATACCATTTTCACAGAAGACAGGACGCTTCTCAAATCAAATTTCTTTCTTCTTTTCTTTTCTCTCTTCCCTCCTCCCTGTTACTGTTTTTTGGGAGTTGTTGCTGAGCATTCTGATCGGCTAGTTTGTCATTATTGTCATGTTTTCTAATGATGGTTTTTAATATTTGGTACAGAGCAACTTGGATGCATTCTTAATAAATAGATAAATGACACACTTTTCAAGGCAAGCCTGGCGCTTCTGAAATAAAACTGAACATTTCCCAAATCCATACAGACTTCTTTCGTATGAAAGTAGAGACTCTTCGAGAAGGTTAAATACCGTTTTGTAAAAGGAAAATTTAGTGCTACTTTTTTGAAAATTATCCATTCGCATTTTTTTATTCACCTGCGATCACGCGAATATTTCGGCCGTCGAACAGTTTACAGTCTCAATTACTTAATCAATACCAATCAGTTATATCGATTTTTTCCAGCAGGTTAGAAGAAGAATCGTGCAAGTACTACGAAATGTGGACGTGCCTCATGACGACCATTTCGAGAACTCTGCCGTAATCTGTCATGATATCTTCTTCTTCTTCAGCGTTTCTCCCGCTTCGAGGCGGGGTCCGCTATTCTGGTGTGGTGACGCCACTTTACGCGATCAAATGCTTGATCGGGATGGATACCAGCAACCTTTAGGTCCACATGCAACGTATCAAGCCAACGCTGCTTCGGCCGCCCTTTAGGCCGTTTTCCGGGCACATCTATGTTAAGGCCAATCTTCTTAACAGTGTCACCACTAGCTCGAAGAACGTGGCCATACCGCCGAAGGCGAGCTTCACGCAACTTGTCAGCAATTGGAGCGACACCAAACCTCTGGCGTATTTCATCGTTGCGAATACGGTCCAGACGCGTAACACCAGCCGTCCAGCGCAGCATTTTCGTTTCCATTACGCTGAAGCGAGTCTCAACCTCCTTGGTTGCAGGCCAGCACTCAGCTCCATACATCGCTACTGGTCGGACGATGGTTCCATAGATCTTCGATTTAAGGCGTTCCGGTATCTTCCTGTCGCATAAAACGCCTGTCATCGAGCGCCATTTGGACCACGCTGCGCTCACGCGCAAGTTCACCTCGAACGTCAGACTACCATCAGACGCAATTGCAGATCCAAGGTACTTGAAGTTTGTCATTCGTACTAGCGCAGTGCCATTGATCTCAATGGACCCGGCTTCGTTTACGTCTGTCGTCAAGTACTCAGATTTTTTGACGTTTAGCTTGAGCCCGAACATCGCCAAGCGGTCGTACCAAGCTTGCGCTTGTCGCTCGAGTTCGCTCTTCTCTTCGCTTGCAAGCATTACGTCATCTGCGTACAGCAGCGTACAGGGGTAGGCTTCTGAAGGTCTCTCGAAATGGCATCCATTACGACAATGAATAGGAGCGGGGAAAGCGCAGAGCCCTGGTGAACGCCGACGGAGATAGGAAACTCCGCCGATGTGCCAGCTGGCGCTCGCACACTACTCTTTGGACCAGAGTAAAGTATGCGCACCCACTCAATAAGCTCTTCGGGAACACCGTGTTGTCGTAAGGCGTACCATATAACCTCACGCGGTACACGATCAAATGCTTTCTCTAAGTCGAGAAAAGCTATGTGCAGCGGTTTCTGCTTTTCGCGATGTCTCTCTACCAGAAGACGAGCAGCATGTATGGCATCGATGGTGCCACTGCCCGCTACGAAGCCACATTGATTGGTGGAAAGTTGGACGATATCGCGAATACGTCCGTCTACAATTCGCTCGAAGATTTTCATGCGGTGCGAGAGCAAGCGAATTGGACGGTAATTCGTGCAGTCCGCAGGACTGCCCTTCTTCCACATCGGGATCGTCGTGCTTTCCTGCCAACTACCAGGTACCTTCTTCTCCGTAACAACCTGGTTGAAAAACTTCGTTAGCCACTCAGCAGGACCCCAGCACCTCAACTTCCATAGGTCGGCCGCTATATCGTCGGGGCCCGTTGCTTTGCCTGGCTTCGTCTTCTTCAAAGCCGCTTCCGTCTCCTCCACAGTGATTTTCTGCACAGGACTGTGCGTAGGAGGGACGCAAGGGATAGGCGGATGGGCAAACTCTACTGTCGAAATTCTCTCGAAGTAGTCATGCCATCGTTCCATAGCCCTCTTGCGGTTCGTCAGTAGATGGTCATTCTCATCGTTGATGCCCAAGAATTTCTCGATGTCCTCGGCCTGACGATGGGGTGCCTTGGCAAGTCGATAATCTATCATGATATATAGACTTTCAATAAGGATCAGACGTTCTAGAAAAGAAACGTGAGAACCATATTTCGGACAAGAAATTCTGTTTTCGGCACTCACAAGGAGAACTTCCAAGCTCGCGGTGATCAATTGCGATGCAACTTTTAGTGGATGTAGGGACTCGTGTGGGGAGTCGAAAACCATAGTTACTGTTTTCGGAATGTTCTTCTGTGGTCGAAAAAAAAGCGTGTGTACGCGTGAGCGCGAAGCTCATGGCGCCCTGCTGTCATTTAGTCCAAAGTGGTTGGTTGGCGCGGTGGTAGTATCGTAGTTTCGCAGGTGCATGGTTGTGGGTTTGACCCCTTTGTACTGGTGTCTTTGCATTTTGCGATTTATCGCCAGTGGGACCCTTTATCCTCACTTCCAAGACATTTTTGAACAAAAACACTGCAACAAATGTCTTTCACGATCACGGAAAGATGAGAATTTTTGGCTTCCAGGTTAAGAAAGTCAACAACTGATGTCAGATTCGTGATCAGCACCCCAAACAACCCCCACGCACAAAGTTTGGGCGAAATTGGTGCATCCGACCTCACCACCCTCACTTACACCTTCTCTAACTTGTCATAAGAAAACGGGAAATTCAGAAACCGACGTCGGATTCATGATCAGCACTCCAGGTAACATCCGTAACCGAAGTATGAGTAACCACCTCGTAAGGACAGTGCATGGGCCCCTTTGGTTTACGAACAGTCAGGCTGTTTTAAGATGAGGTGTTGTAGATAGCAAATTCTATTATATTCTTTACATGGATGGAGTCAGAAACGTCATTAGGCCCAGGCTCGAGTGAGGGATGAGGTCAGAAGCAGCAATATCGCCCACACTTTGTGCGTGGGGGTTATTTGGGGTGTTGATCACGAATCTGGCATCCGTTTTTGACTTGCTTAACCTGGAGGTCAAAAATTCTCACCCTTACACTTTCAAAGAGCTCGATGCACGTAAACAACATTTGTTGCCGTGTTTTTGTTCAAAAATGTGTTGGAAATGGCGATAAAGGGTTCCACTGACGATATCGAACCCATGACCGTGCTCCTGTGAAGCCACAACACTACCACTGCGCCAACCGACCACATCGAGCTGGATGGCAGCAGGGCGCCATGAACTTCGCCCTCACGCGTCCACATGTTTTTTTCGACCACAGAAGAGCGTTCCGAAAAACTATCTATGGTTTTGGACTCCCCACACGGGACTCTACATCGTGTGAAAATTGCATCGACCTTGGGGGCTCTTCTTGTCAGAGGGAGTGGTGAGGGGATGAACCGCTACCAGACGTTTGGCGGCCGGCAGGGCAATATTCTTGTTCTCTCCATGAAATTCTAAAAAACCTCCAGTATATTCAGTTCCGCCAGGTTTCATCCTCTTTGAACGAAGCTGCTTTCAATCAATCGGCCAGCCAGCTCCACCGAAGATGATAGATTACCGGCGTGGATAATTAACAGGACAGTCAGCACAATGCCCCGTTTCAACGCTGGACCTCGTTTTTGCGAAACACCCGAAAAATAAAAGCGTCAGGTGTTGCACATCGCAGGTGAGATCGTGTGAGTTACCGTGCACAACGCTGGAGGCTCCTAAAATTCTCCTTTTTCAATCGCAAAAAACTAAACAAAAACGATGGAATCGCTAAGAATGGAATTTTAGGTCAGGCGAGAAGTACTTGGACATATAGATGAACTAATTCGTCCGTCGGCCATACGTCCGTGCAAAATTAATGACCGATGACACATCAAATCAATATAATCAATTTGTTTTCAGGGTTTTAATCTTGAAGATTTACAAATATTGAAAGTTGGTTGTATTCTGCTGTTTTCCGTCTGTCAATCTGTCAGCCCACGCAAAATTAATGGCCGATGAGGCATCAAGTCAATATAATCAATTTCTTCTCAGGGCTTATCGTTTGAAGCCCTACACTTACTAAACGTGAGTCTTTCGCATTTCGCTGTTTTCTGTCTGTCAATCTGTCAGCCTGCGCAAAATTAATGGCCGCTGAGACACCAAATCAATATAATCAATTTCTTCTCAGGGCTTATCGTTTGAAGCCCTAACTTACTAAACGTTAGTCTGTCGCATTCCGCTGTTTTCCGTCTGTCATTGTCAGCCCACGCAAAATTAATGGCCGCTCAAAGGTTTTAGACCTATACCTTACAATTAATTTCCGCTTAAAGGTGGCCATTTGTAGTCCTAAAATTTATGGAGTGTTGATCTATCCATTCCTCCCTCTGTCTGACCACCTGTCCATCCGCCTGTCTTCGAGAAATTAATGGCAGCTTGAACGAAAGGCTTTCTACGAAGCCATGGTTGAATGCGCTGGGGTGTTGCAAGGGATAAAACGGCTCCATAAGTACGTCCCGCGTCCTTCCTTATGTCAAACCGTCAGTCCACGCAGAATTAATGGCCGCTGAAAGCATTCACAGTGAAATTATCGACTCCTACCCAAGGATGACTGCTTGGAGCCTTTCATTATATCAGAAAACGAATTCGTGTGTCCATCGGTATTTCCGAAAAGGAGATTGCTCGTCTCTACGTCCGCGCAAAATTAATGGCCACTCAAAGAGGTTCCTAGCAGTACAATCCGCTGCTGCTCAGGATTGACTGTATAGAGGCCTAGAATGTATGGGGGAGTTGGTTCATCCATGGCTCCTTCGGTCTTCCTGTCCATCTATCCATCCACACGTCCACGCAAAATTAATGGCCGCTCAAGGAGGCAAGGCAGTAAAATTGACGGCTGCTCATATCTGACCGACTGGTATAGACTCCAGTCGGTCAGATATGAGCAGTCTATCCGTCGATCAGTATCTCCTTCCATTTGTCCGTCATAGGTATCGTCGGCGCAGAATTACTGACCGGTCAATAGCAGCATAATAGAGCTGGTGTTCCGCATATCACCGTGGTCTTCCGTCAACCAAACAAAAACAACAGCCGCTCGAAGTGTTTCCGAAAATAATAATCGATTCCTCCTCCTGCTTTGATCGTTTAGAATTCCAAAACGTCAGAAAGGGCTTGTCCATTCATTAGTCACTGTGTCCTTCCAGTCCGCGCAAAATTAGTGGCCGTTCCAAGAGTTGCATGACAATACGTCCATTCTTCTTAGTGGTTCTGCAACACGCAAAAGAAGGTAATCCGTTCCTTGCGACCAATCGTCCGTACGTCCATCCGCGTTAAATAAATGACCGCTCGAAGAGTTTCACAGCAATTCAAGCGAATTCTGCTCAAGGTTGAGTGTTTTGCGTTGGAATCACGCGAATATGATGGCCGGTGACCCCTGAAGTGCTGTCTGTTCAGTGACAGCATAGCAATATGAAGCCGACACAAGGTCTGCCGCTGTCATCACTGTGCCCTTTTGAATACAGGGCATTGTTGTAATCATGAAGCGTAGGCCTTCAATAGCTAGAAGGACATCGATCTGCTATGCCGTTCTGAAAACGACAGCGTTGGCGTATCGCTAGACGATCGAGTAACTTTCACTGGAGTAAGCCATGTACTTGACGTTTGGTAGACACTGAGAGGGATCCTGATCGGACGGCACATTTCTCAACCCGCCTGCAGAGGAGGACAATCTGCTACCTGCAGTTCAAAGTGGAGATGTCAGCGTCACCCCAACATCTCTGAAAGCGTCACGTATTCCCACAGTTCCCAAATGTCTGTTCCAAGAGCCGCATACATCAGTGGTCTGGGTAGCAGGGGTAAATCTACCCATGATGGGCGAGTAGGATAAGGATGATTTGGTATTTATCAGAGTCATTCAAAAACACCAGGAATCAGTTACACTACCTATCAGCCTGCCGAATCTGCATGAGGCTTCGCCCTTCTTCGCTTTCTGAGAAGCCTGCTACTAGCCAGCAGACCTGCATGATTCCGAGGTCAGATGGTTAATTCTGACAGATTCGATAATTCCGATCGATGGCTAATACCGATCAATACTGGTTTTGTCACGAGACGCTCGTCGATCCGCCATTATATCCCTCGGCTCCCTCAATCACGACAAATGGCTGGTTGTGAACACAAGTTGTGAAGCCCATCCAGCGGTCCTTAATTCTGAGCGGACGGACGTAGTGACAGACACAGTCAGCGGAGGCGACGGCTGCCACATGTTCCAAGACCTTGGTTTGGATTTCCCGCCCAGGTCAACCAAGCCTTTCATCCCTTCGGGGTCGGTGAAGACTGGTACCAAACTTGTCGGAAAGGATAAAGCACTGACTATCCATCGGTTTACCATCACAGGTCATTGTATAGGCCAAATAGGCATTCAGATTACCTCCACGACATCTCGTGGAAGTAGAATGTGTGGCGCATCCCAAAAAGAACCGACTAATGCCGTCCTTTATCATTTTCTCCTTCACCCTGATCGTGAGTGAGGTATGACTGCTTTGGGTTAAAGGACAAAGAATAAAGGACGGCGTAACTCAATCCTTCATAGGAAACGCTCCGTATTCTACATCTCCGATATGTCGTGGAGGTAAATTGAATGCGCATATGCCGACACATAGACTTGCGGTGGACTGACAAACAGTGGAAAAGTCAGTGCTTTAGCCTTTCCAGACAAGTCTGGTACCAGTCTTCACTGACCCTGGAGGGATCAAATACTTGGTTAGCCTGGGCGTTAAATTCGAACCAAGGACTTGGAACACGCGACAGCCGCTACCTCCGCTGCCAGTGTCTGTCACTACCCCCGTCCACGCAAAATTAACTGCCGCTGGAAGGATTTCACAGCGTGTATTCACCGATCGTTAACGAGAAAGCCAGTGGATATGATGGTGACTGGACGAGCGCCTCCTGACGAAAACAGTATTGACTGGCTAACAGCTATCGATCGGAATTATCGACTTTTCAACTGATCTCTGAATAACGCAGATATGTTGGCCAACTTTGCAGAAAGTGAAGAACGTCGTATGACTGCTGTCGAGCCTCGGCGATGCCTCATCCAGTGCTTAGCAGGCTAACAGGCAGTGTGACTGATTCCTTGTGTTTTTGGGTGACTCTGATAAATACCGAATCACCCTTAAGCCTATGCGCCCATCGTGGGTACATTTACCCTGGGGTAGGCTTACCTTACCCAGCACAGTGCTTAACACTGCTTCTGGAAAACATGTTCTCGTGAATGCGTACCGTATAGATTAGAGCGCATTCACTTCTCACTTAATTCCACTTGAATTTCCGCTATTGATCGGTTGGCGGGAAACGGAGTATAAATACCCGGACACACGCCACCGTACTCATTCTACTCCTTCTTCGCTTCTCCGCCGGATCGCCATCGTCTCAGCTGTATTCCGTGGTACCTCATAAACGGTCTCATAGAAATGATTCTACCATACGGGCACATGTTCTACACCGTAATCATTTTAGGCGTCATAGGTTGTGCAATTACAGAATATTTCAAATGGCGCTCGCATTTCACGCCGTTTCTTCGTGTGTGCAGTCGTTCCACCGCGATTGTTGTTCCTGTTAGGTACTTATATGTTGTTCTCTGCTTTGACTGAAAGTTCACTTTTCCAAAAGCCACAACAGTTGATTGTTTTCGTTGCTCGGGTACCATTTCACCAAAAATGTACTCTGAACACCTGGGACCAGGCAAAGCGTGACACCGGGGCGATGTCTAACGGCACCGCCCAGGGCAATGCCGACATGGAGAATGAGTTCAGAATTTTACAAAACTGACCGTATTTATGAATCCGCGGAAGCGGAAGAAGAAGCGATAAGGTTACGGTGTGGATTTGGGCCCTTATGGCAAAATCATGTTTGTAACGGTCTCAGCCGCCGTGGGCGAACAGAACAGGGGTGAACCAGAGGGCGACCGACGGTACAGTCGAGCATTCTTGTCCCACATGAGTTCGAGCTCTCGTTTTATGTCCGAATCTCTGCGATAGAGCCGATGCTATCGCTGACCAGCACTCTTGGCTGCCTTTCAGTCAAAGCGCCACCTTTTTTCGATCTTCATCCTTTACTCAGCCGTTTGTCTCTCCCCGACGATCATCGACGGGATCCCTCGTTGCTGGGCAGGGCCATCGATAGCTGACTCTGACTCTCCCACGTCATCAAATTACATGAAGCCCAGCAGCTCTGCGTCTCGTCGACAACAGCGCTGTTCGGACTGATTTTATGCGCTCAACAAAGCGCCGCTTGTCGACACACACACCAACACGCAGTGGGTGTGTCTGTGTGTCGACATTGTGCCTTCGAACAGGCGCCGGTTTATCGAATTCGGAGCCTGTTCGATGGTACATTGTCGTCTGATCTCCTTGGAAGTCGTGCTGTAGTTGCACAACAGCTCCACATGTATAAGAGGCGGTTCAGGAGACGAGGATTATCCCCAGGAAGACAGCGAAGTCTAGCGAGCCGTCAGCTTTAGTGGGCTTTAGTGCATTTCAGGTGTTCGAAAGTGTAGCCGCGGGATCGATGTCACACATCCGCACGGTCATTTGTCACCGCCATCGCTTGCACTGCCCAAAAACCCATGGATACCGCCAGAGAAGCCACGACCACGTTATGCTGGAGATGCACCTTGATCTGGTTCCAATGTCCGGAGCAAGTAGCAGTTAAAATTCAGCAATAATGAAGTGGAAAAACCGACATCTTCGACTGCGTCGAGCAATGAGCTGACAAAGTCAGAGCTTCTATAGCTTCAGAAGGTTCGATGCTGTTCGCCACAGCATGCGAAGATGTGAGCGTTGCTTCGTTGTCCTACTCGAGAGAGGAGCAGGCAGCGATACAGTGCAAAAGTTGCCTGCTCCTCTCTCGAGTAAGACAACGAAGCAACACTCACATCTTCGTATGCTGTGGCGAACAGCATCGAACCTTCTGAAGCTATAGAAGCTCTGACTTTGTCAGCTCATTGCTCGACGTAGCCGAAGATGTCGGTTTTTTCCACTTCATTATTGCTGAATTTTAACGGCTACTTGCTTTGGACATTGGAACCAGACGAAGCCGCATCTCCAGCGTAACATGGATCCAATAAATGCTGCTCGTTCGATGCAGAGAACGAACGTCAGATTTATCGTTCCGTCCAGTCGGTCACCATTTGCCACGAGCGAGCGCCAGCATCGTCTCAACTGATTCCTCTCTTCAACCCAATTAGTGATCCTCATTCGAAGTGCCGCCGTCCGATGTACCGTTTCGTCCGTTGAGCGTCAGCAACGTGTCCACTGTTCCCTATCTTGTGCCAGAGTGGTCCAGCAAGTCCTGCTCTCTCGGCGTGGAGAAGGGCATCAGATTTATGGTGCAGCCCCTGATAATATGATATCCTTTTAATATCTCAGTGTCTCCTTCTAGTTCCGAGCTTCGTCGACGTTCGAAGAGCAGAGTTGTTGTCGCGTAGGCCAAATTGGCGAAAATTAGGTGGGCCGGCCACATAATGCGCTTTGCAGACACCCGCTGGACGAAAGCCATCACCGACTGGATTCCGCGAGATGACAATAGAACACCGAGAGCCCACCAACGCGTTGGTCGCACTTCTTCGTGAACCTTTGAGCGAATAATATAACACTCTTCGTGTTCCTCGAGGGAGGAGGATCCATTGGAGCACTATGGCACGCGACAGGGACGAATGGAGACGCTGCTGGCGTCCAGTCGAGCAACTCGCTGGTCAACGGGACGACAGGTGAAACAGATGATAGTTTCTCTGGGTTCCTATGATTTCTATCACCTGTCGTCCCATTGCTCGAGCGGTCCACAGAAACGTTTCCATTCGTCCCTGTCTCGTGCCAGAGTGCTCCAATGAACCCTCCTCGCACGAGGGACAGGAAGAGCGTCAAATCGTTCGTTCGGGTTTTTCACGAAGAAGTCCGACCAAGGTGTTGGAGGGCGTCGCTGTTCTCTCGGCATCCCGCGAAATCCAGTCGGTGACGGCAGTCGTCCATCGGGAGTCTGCGAAGCGCATTACGTGGCCGGCCCACCTAATCTTCGACGACTTGGTCCATGCGTCAGCGTCTCTGATCTTCGAACGTCAGCGAAGCTCGGAACTCCGGAGGCCTTCTCTTCCTTGCGTGAGTCGTGTCACTCCGAGCATCGTCCTGTCGATTCCACGCTGCGCAACGCTGATCGCGTGTTCATCCTGACTTCCTATAGCCCAGGCCTCTGAGGAGTATGTCAGGGCAGGAAAAGCAGTGGAGTCGAATAGGTGGGCACGGAGGCGGACGTTCTTCGTCTTCTTCGCGACTTCTTCGACGCTCTTGAAAGCTCCCCAAGCCGCTCGTTTCCTCCTGCCTAGTCCTGGCGCTGGCTCGTTGGCCATTTTGACTTCACGACCCAGAAACACGTAGCTGGAGCACTCGGAAATAATGCTTTCTTTGAGCATATCATCAGCAACTCGCTACAATCAGCCAGCTTCCCCTGATGCCACAGGACACCGTTGGCAGTAGGCGGATATCGTCAGTGCACCGCAGCACCACAGCGGGGACCGCACTACTGATCCGATTACTCCTTGAACTTATGCGCATATGATTTGGACCAGAGGTGCTCGTCACGTTGCGGCCCGCATAATCCGATCGATTTCACGTCACCCTAATGGGCTGTGCTTTCAGTGTTTCACTCGAGCAGTCTGAATCTGTGGCTGGAGAAGCGTTGTGAAGTAGGACAGGCGAGCTTCTAGCTGTGGATTCCTGCACTCTGACAGCTAAGTGCAGTCAAACAGTGGTTCGATCACCAACAGCAAATATGAACGCAATGTCAACATAGAAGCCAAAACCTCGACAGTTTTCCCCTGCAGTGAAAACTCATGAAATAATGGGAGAGTATAGAAACACGAGCTAATCAACAACTCCAGTTCTTCCCATCTTCATCCTGTTACGGTATTTCTTTTGCTTCTTTTCATCTTCATAATCAACACCTTCATCTTCGTGTTCTTAATTTTTCTCTCTTCCCTTCTCTTTCTTTCTTCTCTTATTTTTCATCTTGTCCATCTTCATTAATATCATCATCACCATCTTCATAGACATCATCACCTACTCCTTCTTCTTCATCTGCTGCTGCTGCTTCTCCTCCTTCATATCCTCATCAACATCTTCCTCCTCCTCTTTTACTTCTTGTCCTTCACGATCATCCTTGCCCTCTTCTTCTCCATTATCATCTACTTCTTCTTTCTCCTCTTCTGCTTTTTCTCCTTTATGTTCGTTTTCTCCCCATCTTTATCCCCTTCTTCTCTACCCACTTTCTGTTAATCTTCTTCATCTGCTGCTTCTGCTTTTTCTTTTTCTTTTTTTCATCCTCCTCCGCCTCTTTTTCTTCTGTTTCTTCTCCATCTTATTCATATTCACCATAATCATCTTCTTCATCCTCTTCTTTTTCCTTATCGTTCTATTTTCTTCTTCATTTCGCCTTTCACCTTCTTCATCTAATTCTTCCTCTGCTACTGCTTCTCCTCATCCATCATGATGATGATCATCCTCTCCTTCCTTTTCTCATTTATCTCCTTGTTTCTCATCTTCATCTTCCTTCTTCTTCATCTAATTTCATCTTTCTCATCTGCTCCTTCCACTTCTTCGTTTCCTTCTTCTTTCCTCTTTTTTCATCTCCACTTCGTCATCCGCTTCCTTTTCTTCTTCTGTTTATTCTTCATCTTGTCCATTTTCATTATCACCCTCATCATCGTCGTCATCATCATCATCATCTTCTTCTTCCTTCAGCTTCTTAATCTAATTCTTCTTCTGCCACTGCTTCTCTTTCTTGATCCTCCTCTTCTTCTTCTTCTCCATCTTCATCACCATCATCTACTTCATGTTCATTTTCTTCTTCGTCTTCATTTCCTTCTTCATCCAATTTCTCTTCATATTTTCCATCTGCCCCTTCTGCTTATTCTTTTCCTTCTTCTTTTTTTCATCCCCGATTCGTCATCTCCTTCTTTTTCTTCCATATCGGCTTCTTCTTCTGTTTCTTCTTCATCTTGCTCATATTCACCATCGTCATCTTCCTCATCCTCTTCATTTTTCTTGTGCTTCTATTTTCTTCTTCTTCTACTTTCACCTTCTTCATCTAATTCTTCCTCTGCTACCGCTTCCCCTCCTTCATGATCATCATCATCATCATCATCATCATCATCATCATCATCTTCTTCTTCTTCTTCTTCTTCTTCTTCCTCTTCGGATTTTTCTACCTCAGAAAGATCATTTTCTTCATCGTCTTCATCAACTTCTTCTCTCACTTTCTCGTCATCTTCTTCATAAGCTCCTCCTCCTTCAGCCTCTTCTTCTGCTGCTTTTTCTCTTCTTCTTACTTCTTCAACTTCGCTTCTTCTTCTTTTCCTTCGTCTTCCTCCAGTTCTTCCTCTGCTTCTTTTTCTTCTATACCTCATCCTTCTTAGAGCGCAGTTGGAGGAGGAGTCGGCTGTCCAGGTTCTTGGTTCGGATTTCCCGCCCAGGCCAACCAAGCCCTCCATCCCTCCGGGTTCGGTGAGTTGGTACCACACTGGTTTCTGGGAAGGATAAAGCGCTGGCTTGTTCATCGGCTGACAACCGCAAGTCATTGTATGGCCAAATACGCATTCAAATCGCCTCCACGACATCCCGTAGAAGAAGAACGCGTGGCGCATCCCAAAAGGGATTGAATAACGCCGTCCTTTATCCTTATTCCTCTACCTCATCCTTCTTGCTTCTTCATCCGATTTTCCTTCTTTATCCGGTTCATATTCGCCATCGTCATCATCATCTTCTTCAGCATCATCTTCTCTTTCTTCTTCTTCTCCTTCTTTCACCATCTTCATGTAATGCTTCTTCTACCGCTGCTTCTCCTCCTTCATGATCCCCATCACCATCTTCTCCTCTATCTTCATCATCATTTTGCTCTTCTTCATCTTTCACCTTCTTAATCTAATTCTTCTTCTGCTGCGGCCTTTTCTCATTCATGATCCTCCTCATCTTCTTCTTCTTTTTCTCATCTTCTTCAGGTTGTTCTCCTTCGAAAGGATCATTCTCTTCTTCATCTTCATAACCTTCTTTTTCATCCACTATCCCTTCATCTTCTTCACCTCCTCCTTCTGCTTCTGCTTCTTCTTTAGCCTGTTTCTTCCGCTCCTTCTCTTTTTTCGCTTCTTCTTCTGCCTCTTTCTCTGCTTATTCAGCTTCTTTCGCTTCTTCATCTGCTTCTAATGCTTCCTATATCCGATTATTCTTCTGTTTCTCCTTCCTCACTTTAATCATATTCAACATTATCACCTTCTTCATCAACTTCCTTGTCCTTCTATTCTCCTTCTTTTTCTCTTCCTTATATAGAATAAACAATAAATTTAAATATACACAGCGTTCAAAAAAGATAGGTTTACCCTTGATTTTCTTGTTTCTGCACGAAATTTGGTTGCAGTCGATTCCAAAACTGTATCAGTGAATTGAACATAGCAAAAAACCTAGGAGTAATAGACTTGAGAGAAATCTGTAATGACTGCAAGAAATGGGAAAGGATTGCGTGAAAGCACAAAAAGATAGGTTCACCTTCTAAGAAGACACGGCTGGAAAGGCAGGTCAGTTGCAATTACTTTGTTAGTCAATACTCCTCCTAGCAAAGGGTTTGCAGTAAAATGGGCCTCGGTTCGATGCTATCAACTAAAGAACAAGCTCAAATCAAGGCACTCAGTGAAGCAGGGCTAAGCCACCGCCGAATTTCGACGCAGCTGAAGCGATCGCAGAATGTGATCAGCAAATTCTTAAGGAATCCTGATCAATATGGGATGAAGAAGCCTTCAGGACGTCCCAGGATCCTTTCCTCTCGAGATGAGAGACAAATCGTGCGTATGATGTTCAATGCATCGGTCAGCCTGGAGCGGGTGCGCAAGAGCCTTACTAAGAAAGTCGCGAGAGAAACTGTCGCGACTGCCTAATACGAAACGGCAACATTCTACACACTCAACTCAATTCCGCCGCACTTTGACTGCAGCACACAAGAAGAATAGACTGGAATTCGTCTCCAACAACAAAAGCCGTATTTGGACTAAGGCAAATTTTTCTCCTCGTTAGATGTTACGTTAACTAATCCGATTTTTTATCATTCAGGTGATTTTTTCTGACGAAAAGCGCTCCAATCTCGATGGGCCCGATAGAAGGCGCTACTATTGGCACGATTTGCGCAAAGAGAACTTGTTTTTTCCAAGGAGGAATTTTGGAGGCGGTACAGTGATGGTGTGGGCAGCATTTCACGCAGGAGGGAAAGTCGCTATTGCATTTACGTCGGCAAGGATGGACTCCCAGGAATACCAATAAGTGCTCCAAAACCACTTTCTTCCATTCCTTCAGGAAAATGCCGACCAGAATTGGATCTTCCAGCAAGACAACGCCTCTGTACACGCTAGCAGGTCTACAAAGGATTTCCTCAGGGCCTATTCAATTGAAGTTCTCGACTGGCCTGCATGTTCTCCGGACCTCAATCCGATGGAGAACATTTGGGGGCACCTTGTAAGAAGAATATACGAGGAGAACAGAACGTACTCGTCTGTCGAAAGACTTAGGATGGCGATTCTTTGAGCCTGGAACGACCTCCCCATTCGAACTATGGAAAATCAGGTTGCCTCGATGCCAACACGACTCATTGATGTAGCAATGAATTGGGAAGACCAATTGATTACTAGTGATCACTGATTTCATGCAATCCTTCCTCATTTCTTGCAGTCATTGCAGATTTCGCTCAAATTTTTTGGTCTTATATTTTTTGATATGCTCAATTCACTGATACAGTTTTGGAATCGACTGCCACCGAATTTCGTACAGAAACAAGAAAATCAAAGGTGAACCTATCTTTTTTGAACGCAGTGTATAAGCATATATAGATACCTAAACTATATATAAATTGGAATATAAAATGTAGAATAGAAGATCAAGTATAGAATTCAATCTTTTAAACAATTCTCGTTTGAATACATTACATTTTCCGGAATAAACTTAATAATTTACAATATTGAAAAAAAAGTTCTAACACCTTCCTCTTCATTAATGAGCCACCGGGGAGGTGTTGTAACAAAAAAAAAAAGGTTCGTCTGGAAATAGGTGGCGAAACGAATCACTTTGGAAAAAGAAAACTTTATTTTTCGTTCTTCGCTTTCACTTTGCGTTATTTAAATTAAGCTCCTCCTTGCTGGCCTTATCCAAATCACTACTTTTACATGAAACACGTCAATATCAGACAGTTTTTTACGACTTCCTTTTAATGTTCTCTATAAAGTCCTTCATTCACTGGAGGGCGCGAAAACAAATCGAGAAACCGAAACCGTATTTAGAAACGACACCACCAGTGAATCAGGAACTTTATAGAAAACCGGATCAGAAGGAATTCGTAAAAACTGTCTGATATTGGCGGTTTCTATGTAAAGGAAGCAACTGGGTTAAGACCAGGAAGTCCATCTCAAAAAGCCGGAGAGGAAAAGTCGGTGCTGGTCGCTAATTTGGCCTACATAGAAGCCGCGGGACGCATCAGACCAATCAAGGCGTGCCGATTCAGTGCGCCTTGATTCGTCTGATGCGGTCAGTGCGCTAATTGACTAGCACGTCTCCGCCTTTCCATGTAGGCCACATTAGCGACTGGTAGCAAAAATCAGCAGCACTCACCTCCAAACTGCAGTCGCTGTACTTCTAAGCCGATTTTCTGAAGAACTGCCAGAACGAACTTCGTCGTGGCTTCGTCAAGTGGTAATGAAGCGCAATTTGACGTGAACCACAACTGTCGACAAACGGTCTCCAGAGCCAGAATTAACGATCGACGATAAGGCGAGTCATCGGCGAGCTCAGAGTCGCTGAGGAGGCCGGTCAAGTACAGGAGATCATCTTCACGAACCGCCCTGCCACCTTGAACGTCCAGCCTCAGCTCCGCCAAGTTGTGCAGCCTGGAGGTTATAGCGCTTGGAGATCCAGCCATACCTATAAGACTTCAGAATCTTCACTGAAAGACGCCAGTGGCCCAGTCACCCTCATAGAGACCGTGCTACCTACTGGGAGGGGCTTCGCCCAGGATCGACAGCAGCCATCGAAACTGCCGTAAATCCAAAGTCAAATAGTTAATTCTGGCCAAAATCGATAATTCCGATCGATAACTCTTGATCAATCGATACTGTTTTCGTCGAAGGGGAGGTGCTTGTCCAACAGCCATCATATCCGCCGGCTCCTTCGATAACAATCAGATAGATGGTTGAACGCGAATGCCCATCTGGAAAACCTATCCAAAGGTCGCTAATTCTGCGCGGACGCACTCACTGACAAACTGACCGACTGACTTTTTTAATAAAAATTAAGATCCCAGAATCCAGATGTTTCAGGCAAGAACTGTTCAAAATATCATCGATAGGTACGTGTCGCGTAGGTGAGCAGCATTGATAGGTGGGAAAGCCTAAACCAATCAGACCGCATTGAAAGAGCATGCCGTTCGGAGAGGGCGTCTACAGTCGCTACCTTGATTGGCTGGCATGTGTTCGGGCTGCGTCTGTTTGGTTATTATTGGCTGGCGCACTCCCAGCTAACAATGCTGCTCACCTACGTGACATGTACCCATTGATACAATGATATTGATCGAACCAAGATCGATCGATACCGTTTTCGTCCTGTAAATTCGCTACCACATTCATGTCTGTCGACAGAAATCGTTTAGTAACACGTGCACGTAGGCTGCAAAGCCCACCCAGCAGCCATTAATTTTGCGCGGATGCGGTGTGGATCGAGTTTCTCACATACAGTGGGTTTTTTCCTGATAGCGCAAATTGCTATCCTAACAAGGACAGTAACACTCCTTGCACGCCTGCTGGACGATGGAGCAGTAGACAAGGCCAAATCGGTGGCATCGATCGATATTATCCGACCTATCCTACATTCATGACGTTTAATTGGTTGATTTGCACATACCGTGTGATTTCTTTCTAATTTGCGGCAACTAATTTTGCGCGGACAGACACACGGACAAACAAACAAGCTTTTATATACAGCAAACCTTTAATAATCCGATATTTTCACGCTAAAAATCGGCTACGCTACTTCTTGTCCTACTACTTGGATGATCGCCAAACCGCCAACTCGTTGGCATCGATCGATATTAATCGATCAATTACATGATGTATAATTTGACGTATAATTCTTTTTCATGACGTAAAATTGGTTGATTTTGCACATGCGATTATTTCTGACGGCAAGTAATTTTGCGCAGACAGACATACGGACAAACGGACTGACGCTTATATATCATAAATAATGCCTAGCAATCCGAAATTTTATGCGAAAAATCGACTATGCCACTTCTGGATGATTGCCAAATCCTTGGCATCTATCGATACCGACTGATCAATCCTCCAATCACTATGCTTAGTTGACTGATTCTGCATACATGCAGTAGTGCCTTTCCAGGGCGGAACGGTGTTCTTCACACCGCCCATACGAAGGGGCGGTACAAGGGCGCGCCCACCGCTTATTGAGGACCAGTTGTCCGAGTGCACAAGAACTAGGGCTGGGGCGGGATTACCGGCGCTGATGGCGGATGCTAGATTATCACATCTGTATTTGCCAGAGAATATGGTATTGAGTGGAAAGTTATCGGGTGGTATATTAGGGGTAACGGAAGGATCCTAAGCTGTCGGAGCGTGCTACTACCATATAATAGCTTCTGAGTCAGGATTCCGAAGAGTAAATGAACCCTCCATCAGTCCTTCGTCTGACGCAGTGTTCTGGAGGACTATTTGGTCGGTTTCCTGCGACTCGACTTTTAGTTTGCTTCGACTGAGAGTTTTCCGAACAAGACCCACCCCCACGACACCGAGACAGGAACACATGCGATACCTTAACCGACTCCTGAAGAGTAAATGAACCCTCCATCAGTCCTTTCGTCTGACGCAGTGTTCTGGAGGACTATTTGGTCGGTTTCCTGCGACTCGACTTTTAGTTTGCTTCGACTGAGAGTTTTCCGAACAAGACCCACCCCCACGACACCGAGACAGGAACATAAGCGATACCTTAACCGACTCCTGAAGAGTAAATGAACCCTCCATCAGTCCTTTGGTCTGACGCAGTGTTCTGGAGGACTATTTGGTCGGTTTCCTGCGACTCGACTTCTAGTTTGCTTCGACTGAGAGTTTTCCGAACAAGACCCACCCCCACGACACCGAGACAGGAACACATGCGATACCTTAACCGACTCCTGAAGAGTAAATGAACCCTCCATCAGTCCTTTCGTTTGACGCAGTGTTCTGGAGGACTATTTGGTCGGTTTCCTGCGACTCGACTTTTAGTTTGCTTCGACTGAGAGTTTTCCGAACAAGACCCACCCCCACGACACCGAGACAGGAACACATGCGATACCATAACCGACTCCTGAAGAGTAAATGAACCCTCCATCAGTCCTTTCGTCTGACGCAGTGTTCTGGAGGACTATTTGGTCGGTTTCCTGCGACTCGACTTTTAGTTTGCTTCGACTGAGAGTTTTCCGAACAAGACCCACCCCCACGACACCGAGACAGGAACACATGCGATACCTTAACCGACTCCTGAAGAGTAAATGAACCCTCCATCAGTCCTTTCGTCTGACGCAGTGTTCTGGAGGACTATTTGGTCGGTTTCCTGCGACTCGACTTTTAGTTTGCTTCGACTGAGAGTTTTCCGAACAAGACCCACCCCCACGACACCGAGACAGGAACATAAGCGATACCTTAACCGACTCCTGAAGAGTAAATGAACCCTCCATCAGTCCTTTGGTCTGACGCAGTGTTCTGGAGGACTATTTGGTCGGTTTCCTGCGACTCGACTTCTAGTTTGCTTCGACTGAGAGTTTTCCGAACAAGACCCACCCCCACGACACCGAGACAGGAACACATGCGATACCTTAACCGACTCCTGAAGAGTAAATGAACCCTCCATCAGTCCTTTCGTCTGACGCAGTGTTCTGGAGGACTATTTGGTCGGTTTCCTGCGACTCGACTTTTAGTTTGCTTCGACTGAGAGTTTTCCGAACAAGACCCACCCCCACGACACCGAGACAGGAACATAAGCGATACCTTAACCGACTCCTGAAGAGTAAATGAACCCTCCATCAGTCCTTTCGTCTGACGCAGTGTTCTGGAGGACTATTTGGTCGGTTTCCTGCGACTCGACTTCTAGTTTGCTTCGACTGAGAGTTTTCCGAACAAGACCCACCCCCACGACACCGAGACAGGAACACATGCGATACCTTAACCGACTCCTGAAGAGTAAATGAACCCTCCATCAGTCCTTTCGTCTGACGCAGTGTTCTGGAGGACTATTTGGTCGGTTTCCTGCGACTCGACTTCTAGTTTGCTTCGACTGAGAGTTTTCCGAACAAGACCCACCCCCACGACACCGAGACAGGAACACATGCGATACCTTAACCGACTCCTGAAGAGTAAATGAACCCTCCATCAGTCCTTTGGTCTGACGCAGTGTTCTGGAGGACTATTTGGTCGGTTTCCTGCGACTCGACTTTTAGTTTGCTTCGACTGAGAGTTTTCCGAACAAGACCCACCCCCACGACACCGAGACAGGAACATAAGCGATACCTTAACCGACTCCTGAAGAGTAAATGAACCCTCCATCAGTCCTTTGGTCTGACGCAGTGTTCTGGAGGACTATTTGGTCGGTTTCCTGCGACTCGACTTCTAGTTTGCTTCGACTGAGAGTTTTCCGAACAAGACCCACCCCCACGACACCGAGACAGGAACACATGCGATACCTTAACCGACTCCTGAAGAGTAAATGAACCCTCCATCAGTCCTTTCGTCTGACGCAGTGTTCTGGAGGACTATTTGGTCGGTTTCCTGCGACTCGACTTTTAGTTTGCTTCGACTGAGAGTTTTCCGAACAAGACCCACCCCCACGACACCGAGACAGGAACATAAGCGATACCTTAACCGACTCCTGAAGAGTAAATGAACCCTCCATCAGTCCTTTGGTCTGACGCAGTGTTCTGGAGGACTATTTGGTCGGTTTCCTGCGACTCGACTTCTAGTTTGCTTCGACTGAGAGTTTTCCGAACAAGACCCACCCCCACGACACCGAGACAGGAACACATGCGATACCTTAACCGACTCCTGAAGAGTAAATGAACCCTCCATCAGTCCTTTCGTCTGACGCAGTGTTCTGGAGGACTATTTGGTCGGTTTCCTGCGACTCGACTTTTAGTTTGCTTCGACTGAGAGTTTTCCGAACAAGACCCACCCCCACGACACCGAGACAGGAACATAAGCGATACCTTAACCGACTCCTGAAGAGTAAATGAACCCTCCATCAGTCCTTTGGTCTGACGCAGTGTTCTGGAGGACTATTTGGTCGGTTTCCTGCGACTCGACTTCTAGTTTGCTTCGACTGAGAGTTTTCCGAACAAGACCCACCCCCACGACACCGAGACAGGAACACATGCGATACCTTAACCGACTCCTGAAGAGTAAATGAACCCTCCATCAGTCCTTTCGTCTGACGCAGTGTTCTGGAGGACTATTTGGTCGGTTTCCTGCGACTCGACTTTTAGTTTGCTTCGACTGAGAGTTTTCCGAACAAGACCCACCCCCACGACACCGAGACAGGAACATAAGCGATACCTTAACCGACTCCTGAAGAGTAAATGAACCCTCCATCAGTCCTTTGGTCTGACGCAGTGTTCTGGAGGACTATTTGGTCGGTTTCCTGCGACTCGACTTCTAGTTTGCTTCGACTGAGAGTTTTCCGAACAAGACCCACCCCCACGACACCGAGACAGGAACACATGCGATACCTTAACCGACTCCTGAAGAGTAAATGAACCCTCCATCAGTCCTTTCGTCTGACGCAGTGTTCTGGAGGACTATTTGGTCGGTTTCCTGCGACTCGACTTTTAGTTTGCTTCGACTGAGAGTTTTCCGAACAAGACCCACCCCCACGACACCGAGACAGGAACACATGCGATACCTTAACCGACTCCTGAAGAGTAAATGAACCCTCCATCAGTCCTTTCGTCTGACGCAGTGTTCTGGAGGACTATTTGGTCGGTTTCCTGCGACTCGACTTTTAGTTTGCTTCGACTGAGAGTTTTCCGAACAAGACCCACCCCCACGACACCGAGACAGGAACATAAGCGATACCTTAACCGACTCCTGAAGAGTAAATGAACCCTCCATCAGTCCTTTGGTCTGACGCAGTGTTCTGGAGGACTATTTGGTCGGTTTCCTGCGACTCGACTTTTAGTTTGCTTCGACTGAGAGTTTTCCGAACAAGACCCACCCCCACGACACCGAGACAGGAACATAAGCGATACCTTAACCGACTCCTGAAGAGTAAATGAACCCTCCATCAGTCCTTTGGTCTGACGCAGTGTTCTGGAGGACTATTTGGTCGGTTTCCTGCGACTCGACTTTTAGTTTGCTTCGACTGAGAGTTTTCCGAACAAGACCCACCCCCACGACACCGAGACAGGAACATAAGCGATACCTTAACCGACTCCTGAAGAGTAAATGAACCCTCCATCAGTCCTTTGGTCTGACGCAGTGTTCTGGAGGACTATTTGGTCGGTTTCCTGCGACTCGACTTTTAGTTTGCTTCCACTGAGAGTTTTCCGAACAGGACCCACCCCCACGACACCGAGACAGGAACACATGCGATACCATAACCGACTCCTGAAGAGTAAATGAACCCTCCATCAGTCCTTTCGTCTGACGCAGTGTTCTGGAGGACTATTTGGTCGGTTTCCTGCGACTCGACTTTTAGTTTGCTTCGACTGAGAGTTTTCCGAACAAGACCCACCCCCACGACACCGAGACAGGAACACATGCGATACCTTAACCGACTCCTGAAGAGTAAATGAACCCTCCATCAGTCCTTTCGTCTGACGCAGTGTTCTGGAGGACTATTTGGTCGGTTTCCTGCGACTCGACTTTTAGTTTGCTTCGACTGAGAGTTTTCCGAACAAGACCCACCCCCACGACACCGAGACAGGAACACATGCGATACCTTAACCGACTCCTGAAGAGTAAATGAACCCTCCATCAGTCCTTTCGTCTGACGCAGTGTTCTGGAGGACTATTTGGTCGGTTTCCTGCGACTCGACTTTTAGTTTGCTTCGACTGAGAGTTTTCCGAACAAGACCCACCCCCACGACACCGAGACAGGAACATAAGCGATACCTTAACCGACTCCTGAAGAGTAAATGAACCCTCCATCAGTCCTTTGGTCTGACGCAGTGTTCTGGAGGACTATTTGGTCGGTTTCCTGCGACTCGACTTCTAGTTTGCTTCGACTGAGAGTTTTCCGAACAAGACCCACCCCCACGACACCGAGACAGGAACACATGCGATACCTTAACCGACTCCTGAAGAGTAAATGAACCCTCCATCAGTCCTTTCGTCTGACGCAGTGTTCTGGAGGACTATTTGGTCGGTTTCCTGCGACTCGACTTTTAGTTTGCTTCGACTGAGAGTTTTCCGAACAAGACCCACCCCCACGACACCGAGACAGGAACACATGCGATACCTTAACCGACTCCTGAAGAGTAAATGAACCCTCCATCAGTCCTTTCGTCTGACGCAGTGTTCTGGAGGACTATTTGGTCGGTTTCCTGCGACTCGACTTTTAGTTTGCTTCGACTGAGAGTTTTCCGAACAAGACCCACCCCCACGACACCGAGACAGGAACATAAGCGATACCTTAACCGACTCCTGAAGAGTAAATGAACCCTCCATCAGTCCTTTGGTCTGACGCAGTGTTCTGGAGGACTATTTGGTCGGTTTCCTGCGACTCGACTTTTAGTTTGCTTCGACTGAGAGTTTTCCGAACAAGACCCACCCCCACGACACCGAGACAGGAACATAAGCGATACCTTAACCGACTCCTGAAGAGTAAATGAACCCTCCATCAGTCCTTTGGTCTGACGCAGTGTTCTGGAGGACTATTTGGTCGGTTTCCTGCGACTCGACTTTTAGTTTGCTTCGACTGAGAGTTTTCCGAACAAGACCCACCCCCACGACACCGAGACAGGAACATAAGCGATACCTTAACCGACTCCTGAAGAGTAAATGAACCCTCCATCAGTCCTTTGGTCTGACGCAGTGTTCTGGAGGACTATTTGGTCGGTTTCCTGCGACTCGACTTTTAGTTTGCTTCCACTGAGAGTTTTCCGAACAGGACCCACCCCCACGACACCGAGACAGGAACATAAGCGATACCTTAACCGACTCCTGAAGAGTAAATGAACCCTCCATCAGTCCTTTGGTCTGACGCAGTGTTCTGGAGGACTATTTGGTCGGTTTCCTGCGACTCGACTTTTAGTTTGCTTCGACTGAGAGTTTTCCGAACAAGACCCACCCCCACGACACCGAGACAGGAACATAAGCGATACCTTAACCGACTCCTGAAGAGTAAATGAACCCTCCATCAGTCCTTTGGTCTGACGCAGTGTTCTGGAGGACTATTCGGTCGGTTTCCTGCGACTCGACTTTTAGTTTGCTTCCACTGAGAGTTTTCCGAACAGGACCCACCCCCACGACACCGAGACAGGAACATAAGCGATACCTTAACCGACTCCTGAAGAGTAAATGAACCCTCCATCAGTCCTTTGGTCTGACGCAGTGTTCTGGAGGACTATTTGGTCGGTTTCCTGCGACTCGACTTTTAGTTTGCTTCGACTGAGAGTTTTCCGAACAAGACCCACCCCTACGACACCGAGACAGGAACACATGCGATACCTTAACCGACTCCTGAAGAGTAAATGAACCCTCCATCAGTCCTTTCGTCTGACGCAGTGTTCTGGAGGACTATTTGGTCGGTTTCCTGCGACTCGACTTTTAGTTTGCTTCGACTGAGAGTTTTCCGAACAAGACCCACCCCCACGACACCGAGACAGGAACACATGCGATACCTTAACCGACTCCTGAAGAGTAAATGAACCCTCCATCAGTCCTTTCGTTTGACGCAGTGTTCTGGAGGACTATTTGGTCGGTTTCCTGCGACTCGACTTTTAGTTTGCTTCGACTGAGAGTTTTCCGAACAAGACCCACCCCCACGACACCGAGACAGGAACACATGCGATACCATAACCGACTCCTGAAGAGTAAATGAACCCTCCATCAGTCCTTTCGTCTGACGCAGTGTTCTGGAGGACTATTTGGTCGGTTTCCTGCGACTCGACTTTTAGTTTGCTTCGACTGAGAGTTTTCCGAACAAGACCCACCCCCACGACACCGAGACAGGAACACATGCGATACCTTAACCGACTCCTGAAGAGTAAATGAACCCTCCATCAGTCCTTTCGTTTGACGCAGTGTTCTGGAGGACTATTTGGTCGGTTTCCTGCGACTCGACTTTTAGTTTGCTTCGACTGAGAGTTTTCCGAACAAGACCCACCCCCACGACACCGAGACAGGAACACATGCGATACCATAACCGACTCCTGAAGAGTAAATGAACCCTCCATCAGTCCTTTCGTCTGACGCAGTGTTCTGGAGGACTATTTGGTCGGTTTCCTGCGACTCGACTTTTAGTTTGCTTCGACTGAGAGTTTTCCGAACAAGACCCACCCCCACGACACCGAGACAGGAACACATGCGATACCTTAACCGACTCCTGAAGAGTAAATGAACCCTCCATCAGTCCTTTCGTCTGACGCAGTGTTCTGGAGGACTATTTGGTCGGTTTCCTGCGACTCGACTTTTAGTTTGCTTCGACTGAGAGTTTTCCGAACAAGACCCACCCCCACGACACCGAGACAGGAACACATGCGATACCTTAACCGACTCCTGAAGAGTAAATGAACCCTCCATCAGTCCTTTCGTTTGACGCAGTGTTCTGGAGGACTATTTGGTCGGTTTCCTGCGACTCGACTTTTAGTTTGCTTCGACTGAGAGTTTTCCGAACAAGACCCACCCCCACGACACCGAGACAGGAACACATGCGATACCATAACCGACTCCTGAAGAGTAAATGAACCCTCCATCAGTCCTTTCGTCTGACGCAGTGTTCTGGAGGACTATTTGGTCGGTTTCCTGCGACTCGACTTTTAGTTTGCTTCGACTGAGAGTTTTCCGAACAAGACCCACCCCCACGACACCGAGACAGGAACACATGCGATACCTTAACCGACTCCTGAAGAGTAAATGAACCCTCCATCAGTCCTTTCGTCTGACGCAGTGTTCTGGAGGACTATTTGGTCGGTTTCCTGCGACTCGACTTTTAGTTTGCTTCGACTGAGAGTTTTCCGAACAAGACCCACCCCCACGACACCGAGACAGGAACACATGCGATACCTTAACCGACTCCTGAAGAGTAAATGAACCCTCCATCAGTCCTTTCGTTTGACGCAGTGTTCTGGAGGACTATTTGGTCGGTTTCCTGCGACTCGACTTTTAGTTTGCTTCGACTGAGAGTTTTCCGAACAAGACCCACCCCCACGACACCGAGACAGGAACACATGCGATACCTTAACCGACTCCTGAAGAGTAAATGAACCCTCCATCAGTCCTTTCGTTTGACGCAGTGTTCTGGAGGACTATTTTTCGTCACTGAACCACAGGCTTCGTGACCTACCATCGCGAAGCCTGTGGTTCAGTGCGCCATGCCAGGTTGCTATCCCGCAGGCAGCTGTGCGCCCAGCTGTTGGAGAAGGGTGCATATTTCGAGCTTCTTTCCACTAATCGAAAGGAGGGCCTGTAAAGGGACCGGTATTTTCTCTTAATATCGTCCAACGTCCTCCGTCGAAACTGAAGCCGTCATCGACGCCCTGCTCACTCAGGGTGTTCCTACTCAGTACATCAGAGTCCTTCGAAAGCTGTACAGTGGATTCACGACCAAGATCTCTCCGTTCTACAACGACGTCGTCATCGACGTGAAGAGAGGGATTCGGCAGGGTATACCATATCCCCGAAGCTCTTCAGCGCCACCCTCGAAAACGTCATGCGCGAACTAGAATGGGTAGACATGGGAGTGAAGATCGACGGCCGGTAACTGCATCATCTTCGCTTCGCTGACGACATCGTGCTCATAACACCGAGCATCAGCCAGGCGGAGCGAATGCTGGCCGACTTCGATCGTGTATGTGGGAACGCTGGACTGCAGCTGAATCTTACGAAGACGATGTTCATGAGGAACGGACAAGTTTCTGATGCCCCATTCTCGCTCAACGGAACGAACATCTCCGAATGTTCCAGCTACGTGTATCTGGGTCGCGAAGTCAATATGACCAACGACCTAGCGCCAGAGCTGAGGAAACGAGCGGCTTGGAGAGCTTTCAAGAGCGTCTAAGAAGTCGAGAAGAAGACGAAAAACGTCCGACTCCGTGCCCACCTATTCGACTCCACTGTTCTTCCTGCCCTAACATACGCCTCAGAGACCTGGGCTGTACAAAAGCAGGATGAGCACACCATCAGCGTCGCTCAGTGTGGAATCGAGAGGTCGATGCTCGGAGTGACACGACTCACGCAAGTGAGAGAAGGCCTTGGGAGTTCCGAGCTTCGCCGACGTTCGAAGATCAGAGACGCTGTCGCGTGGGCCAAGTTGTCGAAAATTAGGTGGGCCGGCCACATAATGCGTTTCGCAGACACCCGCTGCACGAGAGCCGTTACCGACTGGATTCCGCGGGATGTCAAGAAAACACCAGGACGCCCACCAACGAGTTGGTCGGACTTCTTCGTGAAAGCCCTGAACGACAACTTCATCCCGTGTCAAAGTGAGCTAAGCTGAACAACATTCCCAACAAACTTGGAATGAACAGCAACCAAGAAGATTCAGCGCAGTTCATGGTGTTTTCAACAATCTTTGAGCGAGTCATAACGCATGCCACTAAGGCAGAGAACAAGTTGGACTGTGGATGCGTTTGGCACCAGAAATAGAACCACCCGTAACAGGTGATCGTCCTTGCATTCTGTTTCAGTGACGATCCGCTCAAACACACCGTCTTTTGTGAACAAGGCAAGGTTGTAGGAAGCCGCTATACAGTTCCGAAGCTTGTCTAGGAGAATGTGTTCACAGTGGGTCGCGGTGGTGAGAAGCTTTGATAACACTCTGTGGTCAGACGACGACATGGATTATACTTAGTATTTTTCCCTTCTCGTTTGAAGATCGTCAGCCCTTTTAATAATCTTAAGGCTCATGCCTAACAAGCCAACGCATTTCGAGCTAAAATAAGGTTGCTAATACGCTAGTGCCTTTGTGGCTCTCTTAGAAATGTAGACGGTGTATATATGAAAAAATGAGCTACAGGGCGACCTTAACCGAAGCATAGAATTTTTCAAACATGTACGGACAGTGCATGAAACGCCTGATAAATTGGTGTCGAATTGAGTAGAGAACAAGTTTCATTGCTTTTTGGCAGCAGCGTCAGAGTGGACATCGTGCGGTTGATAGCCCTTATGGCTCCGACCGCTCAGATCGTCAAAGGACTAAGAACGCCTCGCCGCGCTTTATTGAAGGTGATATGCTAATTGCTGGTGAAGTGCTATGTGGAATCGTTTCTAATAGAAAACTCTTGAGGACCAGCAAAGTGCTCAGCGCAAATGACCAGTATTCTATGCTCAAATGGCTGCTAGAACTTCGCTGTCGGTGATTGTACAACGTGAGTCGGACGTCGAGGCACGTGTGCCGGGATGCCGAAGACGTGTCACTGAAATCGTGCCACGTGTGTCGGGGTGCAGAAGACCTGCCATAGACGTTGTGGCAACGTCGTGAAACGCGAGTCGGGACTCCACAAATGTGTCACAGACGTTATGAAACATGGCTTCGGATTTAGAAGACGAAACACAGACGTCGTATAACGGGCGTTCAGATCCAGATGACCTGCCACAGATCAGACTTTGCACAGCATGCGTTGGATTTTCAAAAGGCTTTTTAGCTTCTTGCAACGAGCGTGTGTGTGCTTGACTCTCACTTCGTTTCTCTGCCGGTACATTTGTAAGATGGTATTGGAGGGGGATGGGAGAGTGGAAGGTAGAATGACTACAGAATCGGAGGAGTATTACAGTTGTCCCACAGCAAAAGATGTCGACCGGTCGACCAATACCGATTGATTTTATTTGTGTTTCTGCAGATTAAGCAGTTCGGATAGAGACTCTCACAATCTGCTCCTCGTCACGTAAAGAATGGATACTTCGGAGAATAAATCGCTACATATGATAGAGAGCGGATAAGTCGTTTTGCAGCCGCTAGGTCGCTGAATTGGTAGAGGAAGTCGTTTACTCTTTAAAATCGTCGAATTATCATTTAACTTCAACATAGGCCCTGTCGCGTTCTATGGGGCGGGAAGTGTTGTTCGGAAAACAATTTCTGTTGAAGCAGCCGAATCGTTTACTTTTGAAAATGATTGCTAATATATTTTAGCTTCATCGCAGGCCCTGTCGCAGTTCTGGGTGGGGATCTTTGTCCGAAAGACTTTCTGTTGAAGCAGACAAAAGGTCATGTCGCAGGGTATCGACCAACTAGTCCCCCACATTACTACCTAAAACCTAAGGATTGGTAGAGGGAGTCGCTTACTCTTTAAAAGGTCTGTTAAGGTATCGCTTAACTTCATCACATGTCATATAGCGGATAAACCAACGCAATCCGAAGTCTACTCCACTGTTAAATGCCTTGCAAACGGATTATTTTATCTATTTGTTGTGAGCTGAGGCGCGTTGTTCGAAATTCACTTTTCTGTTGAAGGAAACGAAAGGTCGAGTCTCGCAGGATACCGAAGGAGTCAGCGCACAAAATTGAGCACATATTACCCCATCCCTGATTAATTGTGCTCTACTTAAACAAGTTATTTGGACTTCTTCCAACCGTGGGCCTCTTCAAAGATCAGTACTTTGATTCCTAGCATTTGGCGCCTCTTACGTTTGCCAAGAGGCGCCTAAAGCATCTCTTGAGGGCAGCCAATGGTAGGTGCGAAGGACCGTAAAAGGTGCGAGGAGCGGCACAGGTCACGACACAGGTCTGATGAACGCACAGGACCAGCGAGCAATTACTCCAGTCCAGGGACCAATGTCTAAATGAGGGACCAATATGGCACTGTGAGCAACTCTAGAGTGGAGGGGAGGGGCACCCTGCCGAATGATCAGAACGCCAAGAGTCAAAAAACTTCTAAAATAAGAACGTTAAGCACGCTCACACCTAAATTACAAATGCAGAAGAATATACAAGTACTTCTGCATCGTTTTGCTTATCAAAAAAGATCTGTGCAGTCAAATATGCACAGAATCCTCAGTGAAATAGCAAACGAATGCAGTGGATATGGAGAAGCGATTATGAAAGCCTTCACAACCAGGATATGTTACTTTTAGAAAGCGTTTTCTAGCTTACCGTTTTTCATACGCTCACAATGGCGTTGCATTAGTAGTCGAGGTAATATAATAGCAGGATAGTAGTCGTAGTAGTAGCTGCAGAGCTCGTTAGTCTTGCGGCAGCATTAGTTGCACGGAGAAGGGAAATGTTCCACTTTGCGACGTCTAATTAATACAGGCGGTGTGCGCCGTCAACTGGTCCAAATGGGCGGGGCAAAAGGGGGCGGAGGCGGGGACTCAGCGGGCGGAGACCTCTCCGGTGTGAAAACCGGGCTCCCCCCCCTTTCCAGCGGTCATTAATATCGCGCGGACTTTCAGTAGGACAAACGTACAGACTGAATCCTATAAGTAACAAATTCCCCTTAATACTCCAGTACTCCATACGAAAAATCGACTCTACTACTCCATGTGGCACTACAGCAGTGTAAAGCAAAGGATTGGTGATATCGAATGATATTAATTGATCAATTGATCGATATTCTCATCCTGGGCAGCATGTCCACCCGTGACTGTGTCGGTGTCGATCGACAGCGATCCGATGGCGCACACGCGCGTGCTGACCATGCTGTTAAGCCCTGCTAGCGGCCTGGCCAGTTATTTTGCGCGTACGCACATACAGACACAGGGACAAGCTCCATCTAAAACATAATTCGGCCCTATTATCTACGATTTTTCAAATTTCATCAGTCAGCAGTGGTACTTCGCGACATGTTCGTCACCGCAAGATGTAGCAGGGCACAGGGCCAGATCGATAATATCGATCGATCTTGATTGCTCAATCAATCAATAGTACTCTCGCCACAAGGAGCCTCTGCCCAACCACCATCGAATTTGCATCCATCGATGATTACCGGTCGCTTGAACACACATATATGCTATGAGTCGCGTCGAATACCTTCAATTTTTCTCGGATTCTCGCACGGACGCACGGACAAGCGGTCAAACTCGTACCATTTTTCACGTCAAGTTGGACATTTTTCGAGCGAAATTGCACAGTTCTCAAACCAAACTGGTAATTAATCCGTTTGTTTGTCTGTATGTGTGTATGCGCAAAACTACTGGCTAGTATGGTCTGAGAATTGTGCAATTTGGCTCGAAAAATGTCCAACCCGATGTGAAAATGGCATGAGTTCACCCACATGTTCGCGTGTCCGTACGACAATCCGAGAAAAATTGAAGGTCTTCGGCGGGCTCATAGCAAACAATTGTGTTCAAGCGACCAGTAATCATCGACGGATGCAAATTCGATGGTGGTTGGGAAGAGGGTCCTTGTGGCGAGAGCACTATTGATTGATTGGCCAATCTAATTCGATCGATACCAACGTGGCTCTGTGCCCGCTACAACTCGCCGTAGTGACTCAAAATACCACTGCTGGTCAAATTTGGTACAAAAAGGGTCCAATCAAGATCGACGTGTCCAACTTCGACAATTCACGGATTTTTGAATGAATATTTGGCCCATACAAGGTCTTTTGGGGCAATCCCCAGACATTCTCTCCCCACCAGACAAATTACCACAGTTAGCAACGGTGCAACGACACCGATTGCAAGTCATCCGTCCAACAGCCTCGTATAGGAAAGATTTATCAGCAAAAAACATCTAACAATCAAGAACCGGAAAACATCATCGGGAAGCACAAGATAAACATGGAATCAAATTATGATCTACACGTTCAAAGGCCAACTGAAAAACAGGGCACGTAACAATCAACAAAAACAATCGGCGACAACCATGTCTATCGATGATGATAGTCGTTAATGCTTGATCTCGCCTACTCGTCATACTCGTCATCCTCCTCCTCATCCTCGCCGTCATCCTGAAATGTCGCCATGTCAGTGATCTCGCTTGAATTGAACTGAGTAGTCCAAAAGGCAGTGCTACAAATGCAGTATCTGTTCATCTACGCAGAAGGGTCAATGACATCCAGGTTCAAAATCCATGTGGCGAAGGTTATAGTTCACTCGTCGTGCAGCACTCCGTTAAGCACCGTTTATACTCCGACGCTGAGCAATGCGATGCCACATATAGCGGCAAATTGATCGAACCACGCGATCGATCAATTGGCCACTACACATGCCGTCGCAGCGCTCGGCGTCGGAAGTATAAACGTGATCGCTTCGTAGACCTTGCATGCTCCAGTAGCTCCCGTCGTGGATAGTGAACGGGCTCGTATGGATGCTACTAGTATCGATCGCCTGCGCGGAATGATCGATACTGATAGCTCCCATAACGCCGCTCCGCATTACGACTGAAGTAACAACTCCGGCTGACTGCCAGAACTGATAGCTTTACCCTAGATCCAAGAAGCAGATTAGTGATTAGTCACCCTTTGCAGTTTGAGTTTTTTCGTGTTTCGAAAAATTCCTCAATCCCCCCCCCCCACCCCGTAGATCTCACACCTCTTCTCCAACTCTTCAACAGTCTTGTATTCAACGCTAGCACCCAACCGTCCAAATCGCTGGATTTCTTCATTTCAACCGCTGTTTCATGCAGACAACTCCATGCTACCCAAGGTCGATTGTCATAGACGTAAGAAACCAAAGCAACACATCGTCAGCAGGCAGGGTTGTCCACCTTCTATATAACCTCCATATTATTAGCAGAGCGCACAATGCACAGCACTAGAGCAATGGAGGTAAGTGAAGAACGAAAAGAAATTGAGAATTCTAGTACCTCCGAAAGTACACCTCATGAATACACTAATTTCAAGTAAATCTGACACTTTTCACTGCAACTTGAACACTCTTCTAAGAAAGCTTGGCGCTTTTGCAAAAAAAAGGTACAGCTTCCTTTAGAACAAGTCTCTTTCAGATTATACTGTAGGCTGAGACGGCTGGAATAATTCTTAGTCAGAAGGAAATCTTGTGCGACTTTTTCTTTAAAAATTGGTTCTTATAGGTGACCGGGTCCGTGCACATACATAGTAAATCAGAATGTGGTCCACCTACGATACTTGTGCCAAAATCGGCCATATAGTATAGTATAGAATAAATAAATAAATAAATAAATAGTAGAGTTCCTTCTTTGCCCACTCCATGAAAGCACAGAACCCAATCGAAAGCTTTCATTTTCGCTTTCCTACAAGCGCTACATTTTTATTCACCCGCAACAACAACAAAAAAAAACACCCACCTCCCTCTATGAGATTAAAAATAGTTTTCCCGGAAAATAATGATTTAAAGCTCATTCTAAAGAAAAAATGCAGCAATTTTTTGGTATATTAATGAGATCACGCCATGCATTTGTCTATACTGACGATTGATAGTTCAAATGCTGCTTACATGACAATGCAAAGTGAGCATATATGTTTCCAACTGGTATTGCTGTACCGTTGGCAGGTGTGTGTCTCCCGGAAAAAGAGCTTTTTCTTTTAATCCAAGGAACTCGTAGCGTCCCAGGCCAGGACAAGGCGCCGCCATTTCTCACTATCCGTTTTACACTTGAAAAGTTAATTTAAGGTCACATTTAAACAACTACTTTTCCTTAAAAAAATAAAAATACAAACTGTGCGTTCAGCCATTGGTGCACGTCAATGAAAAATTCAAGGCAAGTCTTACTCGCCGGAGAAAAATCACTTCCACTTTCTCGGAGTGCAGTTATACACGAAAGACGCTCGT
Organism: Heligmosomoides polygyrus polygyrus; assembly: GCA_947396885.1. Classification (NCBI taxonomy): domain Eukaryota; kingdom Metazoa; phylum Nematoda; class Chromadorea; order Rhabditida; family Heligmosomidae; genus Heligmosomoides; species Heligmosomoides polygyrus. The sequence goes on from OX377201.1 coordinate 107,089,768, forward strand.
TTCGATTAGATGAGTTTTATCAGCTCAGTTTAATTTCGGAAGCATCAAGCAAGCATTGAAAGGTGTTCAATTTGGTTTCAAAATTGTTAAACATCGTCTGAAAAGGGTTCAATTTCACATGTCTCTTCTTCTTCTCTTGAAAACAACGCCATCCATTCTCCCCGGGACGTCATAAAAAACAGAAACCGGTGCTCAGATTTCGTGTAATGGAACGTTAAGCCTTCTCATCGACCTATTATTGCTGTATTTTGAATCAAAAGACTTGTCACGGCGCTTTCTGGCCACGCTCCGAGACCAGTTAAGATGCAATAAGACATAACCCATCCTTTCACCACATGTAAAGACGAGGAAAACGAGCGTGAGGCACTGTCTATATTTCCGTCGTCGAGCGACGCAATGGCAAATTGAACGATCGACGGGATCGACTTGATCGGAAAAATTGATAAACCTCGTTGCTGATTTAGTCTAGCCACAATGCATGTCACGTCATCCGAGGTATAAACGAGGTCTACCGCTATCGCAGAGGGAGGAAAGAATCAAAATGAAAGAAGCTGCTCACCTCTCCCATGTCGAACATGTCATCGCCCATGTCTGCTTCACCGGTGAAGAAAAGCACCGCGCGTGGAATGATGTTGTCGCGAAGCACTTGGCCGATTTCGAAGTCCGCTCGCATCAGGTCGTGGGAGTCCTGAACAGACAGAAGCGTTACACACCGTTCAGATCGACATCGGCTGTATGGAATCCGCTCTCAGAGAACCCATTACGCTCACTTGCGTCTCATTCAGTAAAACCACACTCGTACACACAACCTCGCCAGACACTCCGACCTCTGTCGCACTCTCGAGGCGATTCTAGAACACTCACGCTGTCCGCTCTTTCGCAGTGATTCTGGCCAGGAAAGAGTCTGATTCGTATGTCTGAACGGTGAAAATGAATACCACAGGAAGTACCTCCACCTTTCAAATAGTAGACAAGTATCCTCCATTTTTGCAAAGTCCTTGAACCCACCGAGTTACGGGCCTCGACAGTTTACTATGGAATCGCACAGCCGCACGAGGCAATAGCTTCCAAACATCGAAAACGCAGAAAAAATGCAAAAATACTGCTTCATAGGCACCGAGACGTTGTTCGATCCCTAACATGCAGTATTTTTGCACTTTTCCTGCATGTTCGATGTTTAGAAAGTATTGCCTTGTGCGACTGTGCGACTACATAGTAAGCTCTCGCGCCTTGGTAACTCGGTAGACTCGAGGACTTTGCAGAAATGAAACATACTTCTCTACTAGATGAAGAGTGGAGATACTCCTTGTGGTATTCATTTTCGCCGTTCCGGACATACTGCTGAGATCCTTTCCTGGTCAACATCACCAGTGGAAGTCACTTTCAGTACAACGATCGGCTACAGGTTGTAGTCAGGATTTAGTACAGCAGCTACTCGACTGGAGCAACAGCCGGTTGCAGACCCGACATTGCTTTTGTGCGACAGCAGCAGGAATTCAAAATATCCGCGTGAATTCCTATGCTGCATGCACGGTGAATGATGCAAGCGATCTGCATCACCCAGCAATGAACACGATACACGATATCGCCCTCCTCACATCAGGTCTTCTCTGCGAAAACAGCGAAATCAACGGTGGAACCTACATCGTCGTCATCATCTTCGTTCTTGTGGTCTTCCGTTGGTGGAACAATCGTGTCGAAGAAGTTGAAGAAGCTGTCGGCTTTCACCTGAACGAGGCACAAGTTTAATTCGAGGAAAGAAACAGGTTAACTCAAAAGTAAATTAACTAGTACTAGATTCTCGATGTGAAGCTCCCTTCTGACCAAAAGAAACCTGTTCTGGAGCCCTGGTTTATAGTTGCGCAGCTCCGCGGCACCATAGACGAAATAGATATCGACTGGGCGGTGCGAAAAATCGATATCTATGGCGACCATCACGCCGCGCCGCGTGGCGGCGCAACTATAAACCAGGCCAAAGGCAAAAACACTCCAAACTAACACAGAAAATGAAGGGTTAATCCCCTTCCTCGAAATCCCTAACCTTTTTTAGCTTTTGCCCACTATTCTCTCCTAAAAATTCCACACTTTTCCACCCAACTCCAAATTCACTTTCAAATAACGACCCGAAACGAACCGTCTTCGAGATGAATTTGCCGGCGTTGCTGCCCTTCTTCAGCTTCTTCTTCACGACCTTCTTCGTGATGTTCTTGCCCTCATTCCATTGGATAGTGTCCCTAAACAGCATGAGTATAGTAAATCCTCGCAGAGATATTGTGCCAGATTCATCAACCGCTTACCGCCATCTAACTGTGAAAATACCGCCAAATCCTCATATGACATTCATCAGCATCAAGTTTGGGCGGTAAGCGGTTGAGGAATCTAGCCCATGGCGAGCAAAGGCGCGGTGATGGACTCTGCTCACTCACCCAATAGCACGCACAACCGACGGTCCATCGAAGCTGAACGGATCCTCGGCGTCGGGCTTGATCTCAAGGAAGTACTGCTTCTTCAGGACCGTATTCGTGAAGTACTCGTTGGGAGAGAAGTGGAAGTAGATCGTGAAACCCTGAAAAGGCACAATCAAGCTGCACGAGTCGAAGAGGAGCCATGTCTTTTCAACCGCCATGCGTAGGGGCGCTGTTCTCTTAGCAGGGCTAGTCCATCACCAAAATAAAGTAGGGGCATCCAGCTAATCGAGTCCTTTTGCCTCGTACCTGAAAAAAGGCCTGGGAATGCTCTTCATTAGGGCGAATTCGAAGTGCGCCAAGGAGAGCTGGCGACTTTTTTGTCCGTGAGGTTTTTTTTGCATCTTTTCGGGCAGTAAATGCACTGGTATCGATTGCGTTTGAATGTCTGATGGTTCGGCAGCGTTTGCCTGTTGATAAAAGGAAAAGTGCTCAACGAGGTGATCGGTGTATAGCGTCCTGCTTTAAGTATGTAAAAGCAGATGGAAGTGTCTTCTATGAAGGGTATTTACCGGCTTTCTCAGACGAAAGTCGGTTAGTGGCCGACCATGAAAGGGTTTGAAGCAAATTCAACACTCGCCGCGTCTCAGACGCTAAGGTTTGCATCAAGCCCTTTCATGGTCGGTCACTAACCGACTTTTGTCTGAGAAAGCCGTTAAAAACGCCTTCACAGAAGCTACTTCCATCTGATTTTACGTACTGAAAGCAGGATATACGCTGATCACCTCGTTGAGCACTTTTCCTTCTATCAACAGGCACAACACGCTATCGAACCCCTTTAGACATTCAAACGCAATCGGCACCAATACATTTGCTGCCCGAAAAAAGGATGCAAAAAACACCACGGACAAAAAAGTCGCCAGCTTTTCTCGGCGCACTTCGAATTTACCCTAATGAAGAGCATTTCGAGGCCTTTTTCAGGGACGAGACAGCAGAATTGGATTAATGGGAAGGCCGCTGTTGAGCCAACCGCATTTTGAAGAAAGACTAGCCCTACGAAAGGAACAATGTCGCCACACCGCTGGTCGCCTGGTAGTTCCTAGCACGAAATGGATGCGCCGATGGGCTGCGAGTTCCGCATGAATGAGTTGCAAAGGGGATCGGACGTAATATGCAGTTGGAAATTGGGCTGTAACGGCTAAAGTCGACGGCTCGTGGCAAGCAGACATAACCGGGTCACTTAGTTCGCATTTTCTCATTCAAACACTAGAAGGAGTCGAAATGAGCTTAGACCAAACTTATAACGAAGCAATGGGTTCCTCAGGCTCCACCCGATACCTCAACAAGCTGATTCGTAGATACTTTAGACTCGATTCGCGTCAGAAGCCAATAATGGACCCAGAATTAGTAGCTAGACCTCAGCGTCGACACAAGCTACACGTGCCACGATCAAAATGACACTCTGCTGCGATATTCAGACCAATACTCCAACCAGTGACGGCCATAACACGCAACTACTAGCATTCCTAAGAACATCGGCACCTTCCAAGCTCTGAATAACTCGACTCATACAAAGCGTTAACCGAATAGAGGACTGCAGACCACCGCACCAAGCTTGAGCAACACTTCCCTGAAACCCCTATAATGTCGCCGACCACAGAACCATATGTTAGCGCAATCGCAAAACTGCGCGGCTTCGTAAGATCTACCAATATCGATTGTCTGCGCCACCTAATCGACATTGGTAGACCTCACAACGTCCGCCGAAGTGTAGATCTCGACCAGCTCTTCATTCTCTTCCTACCACGTTAATAATTCCAAGTCGATTGTCGTAGACGTAAGAAACCAAAGCAACACATCGTCACCAGGCAGGGTTGTCCACCTTCTATATAACCTCCATATTATTAGCGGAGCGCACAACGCACAACACTAGAGCAATGGAGGTAAACGGAGCTGGCTGTGCTTACAGTGAACTATAGCACCTCTATGGTAAAACCTCACACATTGGCAGTTACCAACCGCTACGAATCACCACTGGATAAGGGGATAAGGCTAGTTCGAGGCTAGTTCGTTGGGTGATTTTTCAATTTCGCAAAAAAACACGCTCTCCCAGTCTACTAACAAACCGGTTTTGAACTCTACCTGGGGTAGGATTCATCAACGATTAACCCGCGGGTATAGGTGGTAGAGATACCCTAGGTGTAGTCTGCGTCTCTGACTCATACCTTATCTCTTCCTGACTCCTATCTTATCTCAATCCCTTATACTCCGCATACCAACGGGTTTAATTGTTGATGAATCCGGTCCCTAAGTCTGCATTAGGGTCCGACGCCGATCAGGTTAATCAGGATGCGTCACTTTTTCAAACCCTGGATAGATGGATGTGACGGTGACGTTGGATCATGGAAGTCACCGTCGATCTAATGGAATTCGGTGACGATGGTTAATCACGTTACCTATAGGCGGTTATACCGGCTTTTTGTCGTGCTTTCATGTAGTGGACCCGACGTCGATTAGGACCGCCCGTTTTCACGAACTGAGGATAAATTGGTCATGCGGATAATAGCGTATTTCAAAAGCCCGAATCTTAGGACGGCTCAGAAAGAAGCGATTTTCACTAGACCGAATTTTGAGACAATTCAGATACCGATTTTGATCAGAAATCCGATATTCTATCTGAGTTGAATATCCGGTCTCCCATCATAAGAAAAATATCCAAATCAGACAGAATGTCGGATTTCTGATAAAAATCAGTTATCTGAACCATCAAAATTCGATCTAGTGAAAATTACTCGTTTCTGAGCCATCCTAGGAATCGGGCTTTTCAAATATGCTATTATCCGCACGACCAATTTATCCTCAGTTCGTGAAAACGAGCGGTTCTAATCGACTTCGAGTCTACTACAAGAAAGCAAGGCAAAAAGCCGGTGTAACCGCCTATTGGTAACGTGATTGACCGTCGTCACCGAATTCCATTAGATCGATGGTGGCTTCCATGATCCAACGTCACGTCACATCCATCTATACAGGGTTTGAAAAAATGACGGATCCGGATTCGAAACCTAATGCATCCAAAACCGGTTTGTTGGCAGACTGGGAGAGCGTGTTTTTGAGAACTTGAAAAATCACCCAACCAGCCCAACGAACTAGCCTCGGAATTACCGCCGAATCATGACAGGAAACCAGGGTAACCACCGGGGTAATACAATGGGCTAATACTGAGCCACCGCTGACTACTCTTAGAACCAAACGAATTCCTAATACTTGTGTTCACTTGCCAGAAGTTGACAGGTTACATTATTTAGTAAATGAAGAAGCAATCTAACCCGCCATTTCAACGTGGCTGGTTCCCTTCAGAGGCTCTTGACCTAACAAAGCAATGTATACTGTGCACTCGAGAAGTTAGTACTTCGTCACTACTATCCCTAGTTGGTTTCACAATCACCAAGGTCAGCGTCAATCGTCAATTGCTCCAAGATTCATAATGTCCTCCTATTCCTGGTCATTTTCTAGGCTGATCTCAAGGCATTTTACGGCCGTATTTCACCACGTTACCCCAACCCCAACCAGATGGGATTCGCAGCCATTCTGCCTTCCATAACACTGTAAACAGCCTATGTGATCTCGAAAACAGCCTTACTTGGTCAGCGCCGATAACACTCCGGAGAAAACCAGCACAGAACCGCATGCATACCCCCAATACAGCCATTCCAACCTATGATAAAGATCGCCGCCACATATTGCTCCCAAGAAAAACACCGTTCCCGAAAATGATCGATCGGTCGAGATAGCCTGTTGCCTCTTAAGAGAAGGGTCAACTGTGATATGAGGCGAGATAACGATGGTGTACTCTGCACAATCGGCACGACCCCATTTCCTGTCTCATTTGACTTAGCGAGTGTAGGAGTGGACAAGGCAACGAGCGGAGCCCTAGCACTGTAAGAGCTGGCTCCTCTTCTCGGAACGGGCGCATTCCTTAACAGAGCACCTGCTCTCCCCAGTGGACAACCACAAAGCTACAGAAGAGCCTGAAAACGTCAAATGGTTGATTACAACCCATCGGTTCTTACTATAAGAAGCGCCCTTAAAGGCCTTCACAGGATCCGACACAAAAAGACGTACAACAGAACTCTCTTACATGTGGATCGACTTCGATCGTCGTCGTGATGTCTGTGAGATGCTTCAGGATGGGTTCGTCGTGGTCCTGGATCATATCCTGAGTCATGTCGGACGCCTTCAGAACATGCAGCCAGAACGACGGGATTCCTTTCGATCCATCGTCCGGTTCCGATTTATCGTTCAACGCCTGAAAGTATGACTATTTACTTGACCAATATGACCGCAATTTATTAGACACCAAACTTTAAAGCTTCATGAATGAGTACTTCCTTTACCACTTTCTTTTTCGCGTTTTAGGGACATGTATACTAAATTATACATGTCGCATCGACTGAATTAACAGCGTCCGCGCAGTCCGGATGGTTCCTAAACCTGTCTCCTAGCGGCATACTACGATCGTTCCGTCATAAAACGCTTACTGCGCCCCAGACTCTACCGATTAAAGCCATTTCTGCGGCAGCACTTTTTAACGGAATTCCAGTGACAGTTCACTATAAATTGTCGTAGACGTAAGAAACCAAAGCGCCACAACGTCGCCAGGCAGGGTTGTCCACCTTCTATATAACCTCCATATTATTAGCGGAGCGCACAACGCACAGCACTAGAGCAATGGAGGTAGAGGCCAGATTCATCAACGACTTACTGCAATGTACCGGTGAAAATACTGCCCAAATCCCTGATAGCGTGGCTTATCAACAAGCTGTCATAACGATGTTGCGTTGCGATCAAAATCTAGCGCCAGGCGGGACTCGATCCCGCACCTCCCTCTGACCGGGAGGGAACGCTCTACGCCTTTACACTACCGGCACCGTTTGATCGAACGCAACATCCACACCTCGTGGGACCGATCAGCACCCGTATATCGGGATGAGCCGGCCGCTGATATCAGCATGGAACCAGTTGAGCCGCTATGATCAGCTTAACAGTTCCATGCTGATATCAGCAACCGACTCATCCCGATATACGGATGAGTGCTGATCTGTCCCACGAAGTGCGGATGTTGCGTTCGATCAAACTTTGTCGGTAGTGTAAAGGCGTAGAGCATTCCCGCCCGTCAGAGGGAGGTGCGGGTCCGAGTCCCGCCTGCCGCTAGATTTTGATCGCAACAAAACATCGTTATGACAGCTTGTTGATGAGCCGCGCTATCAGGAATTTCGGCAGTATTTTCACTGGTAGATTGCCATAAGTCGTTGATGAATCTGGCCCCAGTACGTAAGCAATTATAACACGAGCGCATCACTCGAGCCACACCCTAGTCCATTCCCTGCCCAATTCGGTGCTATCCTCCGTGGCAGCGAAGGAATGCACAGAACATGCTATAGCATTGTTTGTTTGTTTTCTTTACTATCAGTGTGTCAGTGTGTTCCTTTTTTCGTGTGAGTGACACCTTTTCTAAGGCGACCCTCCCCTAACTACCATAGCGCCTCTAGTTCTACGAAGAAGGACTGCAGTATTACATCCGCTATGCCGCATTTCGGATTTCCCTTTCTGAGAAAGCGGATGTGAGACCACAGTCTTCTTCCATAGATCCTCCATCACTGAAGAGCATCTCTCAACCATCTCCGACATTCTGAGATCAAACCGAATGAACTTATTGAGGGGAAGGGACATGCCCGTGCCTCCAGCCCCCTCAACAAATCGAAACAAAATCTCAGCGCTCTGCAAAGCCGCTGCACTGAATTTCGCAAAATGAAGATCTCCCAGACACCACCAACCTTCAGCTCCTCCTCGTCAGCGGTATGAATGATGGGCAGCTTCGACTCCTCGTCCGTCGGCTCGTACTCACCAGTGACAATCTTCCGCCTCTACAACAAAAACGAACTACTTCATGAACAGGCTGCTGCCGTCCGCGATGTGACGTGCTACAAACCTGCTCGTAAAGCTTGTTGAACTCCGTCTCAAACTCCTTCTCAAGCTGATGAACGCGCTCATAGAACTTGGCCTCAATCTGAAACACAATCGACGATGAATGAAGCTGAATCGACGACGAAAACAGAAGTTGCTCCCATACAGATATCGCCGGAGAGTCGCTCACCTCAATGCTGTCGAGCTGAACCTTCTTGAGGGCGCAAACGCGTTTCTTGACCGGCAGCGAGAGTTTGTGGAGGATTTCCGGGATATCGCTGTGGTAACCGCCCTCCTTCAGAAGATCAGCAAGATCGCGCTTGTCGCCCTCCATTTTATTACCTGAAAAGGGGAAATTTACGACGGGTCATCATTATCGGGGTCGTCTCGCCAATGTGTATTATGGAGGAAAAGAGGAAATCGGTGATTCGAAATTCCTGACCATCGGGCTACATTGGAACGCGCAGAGGGAGTCCCATGCAGCGGGAGACAGGTAAACAGGGAGTGGGAACTCTCTAGTCCAAGGAACCGTGACGAGAACCATGCGAATAGGTCAGCACAACCAGTAGTAACAAACATTCAAGAAACTATTCATCGGATAAACGACAGGTCGGGGTCGGATTCATCAATCTCAGGGTAATCTCGGGGTATACAGATTCCTCGAACCGATGGTGAAGTCAGTGTTTTCCCCTTCTTATTCGGGTGCGGTACCAATTTCCATTCCTGGTTGGCATGTCGTGGAAGCAATCTGATGGGTATTTGGCCTCTTGGTGGCCAGCCGATGTACAATTCAGTATTTGCTCCCTCTCAGACACGTCTGGTACCAATGCATCGATCCCAAAGGGATGGGACGCTGGGTTGGTTCGGATTTCTCGCATTCACCTCGACCGAATCCATACCTGAACGAGAAATTCCATTCAACCAACCAAGCCTTCCATCCCTTCGGGTAGGGTGAATTGGTACCAGATCTCTCTGAGAAGGATAAGCCACTGAGTTGTACATTAGATGGGCACCGATAGGCCAAATAACCACTTAGGGATGTCCCACGCAGGCCGACCAAGCCTTCCATCCCTCCGGGGTCGGTGAGTTGGTATCAGACTTGCTCATCGGCTGGCCACTGCAGGTCAGTATGACCAAACACGCACTCAAATCGCGTCCGTGATATCTCGTAGAGGTAGAGTTCGGGGCGCATCCCAAAGCGGACTATTATCGTGCTTTATCCTTTAAATAAATACAAGCTTGGATATACAGACTACAGCTGCAGTAGGAAATCTGATTCTACTTCACATGACTTCAGATGTAAAGCGGACAGTTTGTACAGTGTGGACCACCCTCTAGGTTTTCACCACATTCTCAACCTATCCCAGGGTGGAGGAGCGCTTCACTCTGTCTGTTTGACAACACTGGAAATTTGGATCTATCCTATCGGAAGGGGGGAGGGGAGGGCACAGCTGGAAAAGAGAGTCATGCAGGGGACAGATTTGTCAACGGCTTACAGCAATTTAACACAGAAAATACAGCCGAAATCCCTGATAGCGCGGCTTATCGCTGGATATGTCGCGCTATCAGGGATTTCGTCTGTATTTTCTCCGTTAAATTGCTATAAGTCGTTGATGAATCCGGCCCCACATTGTTCCTAGGTGACACACATGAGCACCTCTTGAGTGCTAGCTCTAAAGAGCCGTCAGCATTTCTTCCGGAATGTTCCTTCCAATACCGTCTCAAACAGTATGAAGCTTCACCATTCCGTAGCTCAATTATTGGTCACCGCGGAGTTGGCATGATGCCAGCGTTGTTTCGTAGACGTAGTGCTACTGCAACGGTAGTTTCTGCGGTGAAAACGTGGCATTTTAGTTGAGAATTTCTTTTAAACAATACGGCTTCCCCCTTCCAACTGCTAGGAAACTGCAAAAGAGGGCTTTCTTGGGCACTGGTTCAGTGTGTCGCCTTTGTAAAGCAGCTTACATTGAATCTTCCAGAAAAATGCCCTCGCATCTGGGGCAGCAGGCGAAGATTTCGTAAAAACTCAAGCAACGGACCGAAGACACCGACCTATATGTACCCCCTCCAATTAGGATAGATTCGAGAAGTTCAGTGTAAGCTGTTTTACACAGGCGACGCACCGCACCACTGCATCGAAAACTCTTCACTGCAATTTTCTAGCGCTTGAAAGGAGAAGGCCGTATATTCTGCAAGGCGTTCTTAGTAGAGCACCACGATTTCAAACAGCTACCGTAAGAAGAATCGTTGCAGGACAGCCATGTCTACGAATCGGTGCTGGCATCACGCCAACTCCACGGTGATCAATAATTGCGCTACGGAACTGCGGAATGCTGAGGCTTCATGCGGTTTGAGGTAGTATTGGATGTGAAACTCTGGAAGAAGTACTGACGGCTCTTTAGTGCTAGCCTTCAAGGGATGTCCGCGTAATATCACCGAAGAACAATCTGGGGTCGGATTCATCAACGACTTAGGGCCTGTTCATACTTCGCGACAAGAGCGACTGGGGCAACGGATGTAGTGTGGTGTACGTAAATAATACCACGGACACATGCCTAGGCAAGGAAATGGACTCCTGGGGCCGGATTCATCAGTGACTTACATAACTTTAACAGAGAATTCACCGCAGAAAACTCAGATAACGCGCTTTATCGCTCACCATATCGCTTGATAAGTCACGCTATCAGGGATTTCGGCTGTGAATTCTCTGTTAAAGTTATGTAAGTCGTTGATGAATCCGACCGCAGGGTGTGTGCGATCGAAGCTCCTCGTTATTGTCACTACACCAGTCGTGGACGCAGTGTGGAGTACGCAATTATTTACGTACACCACACTACATCCGTCGCCCCAGCCGCTCTTGTCGCTCATGTCGCGAAGTATGAACAGGCCCTTACGTAACTTTAACGGAGAATTCTTAGCGAAAAGGTCAGCTAACGTGGCTTATCGCCCACCATATTGCTTGATAAGCCGCGTTATCTGAGCTTTTCGCCTACAATTCTCTGTTAAAGTTATGTAAGTCGTTGATGAATCCGACCGCAGGGTGTGTGCGATCGAAGCTCCTCGTTATTGTCACTACACCAGTCGCGGACGCAGTGTGGAGTACGCAACTATTTACGTACCCCATACTACATCCCTCGCCCCAGCCGCTCTTGTCGCTCATGTCGCGAAGTATGAACAGGCCCTTACGTAACTTTAACGGAGAATTGAAAGCGAAAAGCTTAGATAACGCGGGTTACCGCTCACCATATCGCTTGATAAGAACGCGTTATCTGAGCTTTTCGCTTACAATTCTCCGTTAAAGTTACATAAGTCGTTGATGAATCCGGCCCCTGGATGCCTCGCTTTTCTAGTGGTGCTCCCCTGGACTAGGATACATCCAAACTTAGAACAAGTCAGAAATTTGTCCGCCTTTCAGGCCGTATTAGGTAAAAACTCGGGCATAATATGGATGTGAGAGGAGGGGGGGGGGGCGTTACAGGTTTAGAAAACTTCAATACACAGCTGCGGTAGGATAGAATGCCTCGCTTCTCTAGCGAAGGACCACCTCCGCACTAGGATTGTGCTAGAGTAGTCAGCTCTAGTATGAAAAAGCAAGAAAAATATCGTCGAGGGGTACTCTCCTACTGCAACAATTTCGAAATATAGGGTCTCTTACGTGAGACCAGCAGAGTTTGCCAGCTTCATAGAGTTCGGATTCATGAGCTGAGCGGGGTAAAGCCAACGTCTGCACAGTGAAATTGAGGAAAAAGCACTAACAGATCAAAAAGTGGGTCATTACTGCTTTTACTATTTCAAACCCTAAAATATAACCTTCCCACACGCATCTACCAACTTTAGAGCCTTCAGACTCATCATGGAAATCGAGTATTGGCAGCTTAATCAATGAGAAGTACAGGAAACCTGCCTCCAAAACCGAACGAACTTTGGGACACCGCTATCGACCATTACGAAATCGATCAAATGAACGTCGATATCGCCGTAGCGAACAGTTTTTGAGGTCGTACTTCATTCGGCTAGCTAGTACAGCACCTAGGCTTCACGTAACAACCGAAAAGCCACAAGAAAACCGAAACTCGAACTGGAGGGACGAAGCACAAAATGAAATGCGAAATTTGGGAGAACCCAGCCGCTCGCCGTGCTTTGACCACGCCCATAGAGTACGGTGCCGTGGCTTTTCGTTTGGGGACCGGAGCGCGCAGCGAGGCGTGCGCCCTTTAATGTACGCACGACTTGCTTCTCACTCTGGGTGCAGAGCTCAAGTTAGGTGGGCCAGACCGGTGTGGACCTCTGTTTGCATTAGCGGATGGCTTCGTTGGTGTTCAAACCGGTCAGAATTGCCCTACTGGATGCCTTATCTCACGTTGGGGGTAGACTAGCAACCAAAAGAACCATCTTTGAGTCGTAGCGGTTCAAAGATTAAGAAAATGCTGGCTAGGTATTTGAAATATTTATCCAACTAGTAGTAGAGACGCGTGTAGCGCAGTCAGAGAAGGTGCCGTCTGTCGCATGCACTCAATACCAGGTTCTTGGTTCGGATTTCGCTTCGAGGCCGACCAACCCTTCCATCCCTTCGTGGTTGGTGATTTGGCATTAAACTTCTCTGGGAAGGATACAGCGCTGACTTATTCATCGGCTGGCCACAGCAAGTCATTGTATGACCAAATACGTATAATACGTATTCAAATCACCTCCACGACATCCCGTAGAATCCCGTCCTTTATCTTTTATCCTTACCCTACTCGGAAGAGAGCAACCCTAGGACGACAGTTGCTGTCCTTCATAACTTCCTGTACTACCACTTCACGTGTATCTGCATAGGAGCCCCTGTATCATCACATAGCGGCAGCTGGAGACACGTTTATGGGAAGGAATGAAAGGGCAGTACACCATTTGCCCCCACCCCCCCCCCCCCCGGCTAGGATAGGTCCTATATTCTCAGGCACTGGGGGATCATCTCCAGGGTCCGGATTCATCAACAATTAAACCCGTGGGCATGCGGGGTATAAGGGGTAGAGATAAGATAAGAGTCAGAGACGCAGGTTTCATCGTAGGTATCTTTACCCCCTATACCCGCGTGTTAGTCGTTAATGAATCCGACCCCAGCCTACAGGTGAAAAATGGGTGAACTAGCCTTGCATTGATAGGTGATCTGATTTCGACCTACAGGCGAGCGGTCGAAAACCTATAGATGACCGGATTACAGTATCTAGGCGGGAATTTAAAAGGGTTTGTTGAAAAGTTCAAATCGCTAACATCCTCTTCAGACCTATAATTGCTTGCGCAGTGCTTCACGCGAACATCGAAATGACCGGTAGTAGACCGCTCATTGAAACTCCGACCGAAATTACCCCCTACAGGTCAACTGTGACGTCGAAATACGTCATTCTCATCTGCAGGTGAAGTCTCCCAGTGTCTGACTTTTTCAAGAACGACCAATCGTACACACATAATGTATTTACATCTCTCTCAAGGTTCCACTGATGCGTCTACAATTTCTTTACCACATGGCCAGAATGCATCGAGGAGACCACTATTGAGATACATCCTAGTCGGTGGGGGGGGGCGGATACAGGATTTTTTTGCCTCACTATCCACTCTCTCTGAGAATTCCGTGGGCCGAATTCATCAATCTGGGATTAAACGTAAAGAAATCCTCATGGGTATGTTTTTCCCTACTATCCTGCTTACCCAGGGTTTATTCATTGATGAATCCCGACCCAGCTCACGATTTTAGGATTCTTTGAAGAATTCAGGGGACGGACTAATCAATGGCTAAACACGGGGTATGTAGTAGGTGGGAGAGATACCCACAGCCATATGCCTTATCCACCGATTCGCGCGGGTAAGGATGGAGTGTAAGGGGTAGAGATATGCACGATGGTGTTGCTAGTGGTATTACTTATAACTAATCCCCTACTGCATTTCGAATTGCGTGTTAATGTGGAGGTTTGCGGGGTACTTAGCGTGCGGTTGCTGCCATTGCGTCATGGATCGCGTCGGCGTCCACGTGGACATTCGATCGATGCTTAATCCCTATTGACCAACGAGAGTGGTTTCAGCACCAGCCGATTGGTTAGGTCTTATTCTTCCTAGATGTGTCTGTAGGGATAGCCATTAGACCTAACCACCTGCTGTGCCAGCGCTTGTTTATGTCACCGGCGCCGTTGTCATTAGAGCTCGTTTTCGTCGTCCAGGGGGAGTCCGTACCAGGCTAGGGAAGGGACCCGTGCGATCCAAGCTGCTCGTGTGGAAATTGCTTTCGTCGCCTAGGGGAGGGGGGGGGGGTGATGCAAAAACGCAGGAACGCAGGAGAGCCGCACCCCCGACCTTCTTCGTACGAAGCAACGCCACTACCTCTCTCCCACGCCCCTCTTGATCGGAGTGCCATGTCAGGCATGCAAGACATCGATCGAATGCCCACTTGGACGCCGACGCGATCCGCGACGCAATGGTAGCACTCACAAGCTACAGTATCGCGGGTTGATGAGCAAACCTGCACATCACTCCACGGAATGTATCCGCAGAAAGTGGATAGGTCTAAGTAAGACAGTCTGTAGGTTTGCGCGCTCACTGGCAGAAACGAGCTCCGGTGACAACGGCTTGGGTAATGTGCAGGTTTGGGGATACTGTAGCAAGCGCGCGGGAACATTCAAACAGCAGGAGGGGATTAGTTATAATTGCTTGGTTGTTTTGCCCTTACCCCAAGACTGATGGATCCAGCCGCAGAAGATAGAGTTATACAACTTGGAAAGGGAACTTAACTGGCCGTTTAATCCTGAATGGTCGGCGAGCGCAGTTCAAATACCGTTTGCCTTTGACTCTGGGTTCGGGCTCGGACTCGGACTCGGACTCGGACATCGGTCGTCGCTCGAAACGAATGCGCGGTGCCTTCAGGTTGGGGTATATCGCCTAACGAGCCATAGGGCTGAATCGTCGTATGGTCACCAACGGAGTAAGCCGTGCACACACCACCTACCTTCGTTGTCGAGCAGCACTTGCGGAAACTGGCTTGTGGAGGAGCTGTGAGGGAGGAACTGGATCTCACCCTCTCGGGTGTCGGCACAGCCAACAATGAAGCCCACCGACGCCTTCGAGCTGTCGAAGTCCACGTGTCATATCATTCTGACGTGATTAGGCTTATCAAGACGTGATAGGGAGCAGCTTCTCCATCCGTCGATGGGGAGAAAACTCCAACACCATGGGGGTTCCGCTTAGTATTAGGTCGTTGCATATGAAATGGCCGATTTGCTACCTCAATTTCTGATCGATTTGCGTGGCTACGAGTGTTCCCGGGCACTATTGTACTTTCGGGACCCCAGAGGTCGAGGTCAGGTCGAAACAATTTTTCGCCCAAGCTTCGCCTAGGGACGTTACATATTTGGGGTGCTGATCAGAGATGAGCGCTGGCGGGAGAGAACCTCCCGCCAGCGCTCATCAACACCTTGGCGCGGCTCTTCACACGCTACCTGTCGGAGTGCAAGGTTGCATCTCAGTGGAAGACCAGCAAGACCGTTTTGCTGTACAAGAAGGGAGACGTGCACGACATTGGCAACTATCGCCCGATCTGCCTGTTGTCCGTAGTCTACAAGCTGATCACTCAAGTGATCCTGAATAGGATCGGCCGAACGCTGGACGAAGGACAGTCATGCGAACAAGTAGGATTTCGGAGAGGATTCAGCACGATCGACCACATACACACCATTACGAAGCTCATCGAAGTGTCGCGAGAGTACAAGCTGCCGCTGTCCTTTACGTTCATCGACCTGAAGAAGGCATTCGACTCCGTCGACACTGAAGCGGTCATCGAAGCCCTGCTCACTCAGGGGTTCCTACTCAGTTCATCAGAGTCCTTCGAGATGTACAGTGGGTTCACGACCAAGATCTCGCCATTCTACAACGACGTCGTCATTGACGTGAAGAGAGGGGTTCGGCAGGGGGATACCATATCGCCGAAGCTCTTCAGCGCCGCCCTCGAAAACGTCATGCGCGAACTAGAATGGGAAGACATGGGAGTGAAGGTCGACGGCCGGCAACTGCACCATCTTCGTTTCGCTGACGACATCGTGCTCATAACACCGAGCATCAGTCAGGCAGAGCGAATGCTGGCCGACTTCGATCGTGTATGTGGGAATGTTGGACTGCAGCTGAATCTTACGAAGACGATGTTCATGAGGAACGGATGGGTTTCTGATGCCCCATTCTCGCTCAACGGAACGAACATCTCGAATGCTCCAGCTACGTCTATCTGGGTCGCGAAGTCAGCATGGCCAACGACCTAGCGCCGGAGCTGAGCAGGAGGAAACGAGCGGCTTGGGGAGCTTTCAAGAGCGTCGAAGAAGTCGCGAAGAAGACGAAGAACGTCCGACTCCGTGCCCACCTATTCGACTCTACCGTTCTTCCTGCCCTAACATACGCCTCAGAGACCTGGGTTATACGAAAGCAGGATGAACACGCGATCAGCGTCGCGCAGCGTGGAATCGAGAGGACGATGCTCGGAGTGACACGACTCACGCAAGTGAGAGAAGGCCTCCGGAGTTCCGAGCTTCGCCGACGTTCGAAGATCAGAGACGCTGTCGCGTGGGCCAAGTCGTCGAAGATTAGGTGGTCACGTAATGCGCTTTGAAGACACCCACTGGACGAGAGCCGTCACAGACTGGATTCCGCGGGATGTCAAAAGAACACCAGGACGCCCACCAACGCGTTGGTCGGACTTCTTCGTGAAAGCCCTGAACGACCGCTATGACGCTCTTCATGTCCTTCGAGCGAAGAGGATCCATTGGAGCACTTTGGCACGCGACGGGGACGGATGGAGACGCTGCTGGCGCCTGCTCGAGCAAGTCGATGAGCAACGGGACGACAGGTGATGCAGGTGATACAGGCGAATATAAAGTTGTAAGTGATCGTAAACAGTCCAAACTAATGTTAATATCGAAAAGAATGCGAAGCCAAATTATGAACCTCGAGAAATGTTCTCAAAATGGTCAGAAAATCAGAAAACAGGAATTCCGCCCACCTCTGGTTTCCGGGCACTATTGTACTTTTTCCGGGACTCCAGAGGTCGAGGAGAGGTCGAAAAAAATTTTCGCCTACACTCCGCCTAGGGAGGTTATTTGGGGGAAGTGCTGATCACGAACCTGACATCCGTTTCTGAAATTTCGGCTGATTACGGTAGGTTACGGTAGGTACCGGTGACTAAGTTGTCGAGGTCATAATCACCGATTTCGCCCAAACTTCGCCCAAGGAGGTTATTTGGGGTGCTGATTATGAATCTGACTCCGTTTTTCCTTTTACGCTGGAGTATGGTAGGTTATGGTAGGTACCGGTGACTAAGATATGGCGGCCAATTTCGCTCGAAACTCGCCCAGGAAGGAACGCTTTAGAATATCTGAAAAAGTATCTTTCAGGCGATCGCTACTGTGCCACTACCGTAGCGCCCCAGACAACCCCTGTAGCCGAAGTTTCGGCGAAGTCGGTGGCCATATCTTAGTCACCGGTGCCTACCGTAACCTACTGTACTCCAGCGTAAAAGACAGATGTCATATTCGTGATCAACACCCCAAATCCCCCCCCCCTAGGCGAAGTTTGGGCAAAATCGGTGATTATAACCTCGACAGCCTTAGTCACCCGTATCTAATGTAACCTACCGTAATCGGCCAAAATGTCAAAAACAGTGTCAGATTCGTGATCAGCTCCCTAAATAACCTCCATAGGCGAAGTTTGGACGATTTTTTTCCGACCTCTCGTAGATCTCTGGAGTCCCGAAAGTACAATAGTGCCCAGGAACACTCGTATCCATGAAAATCGACCAGAAATTGAGGTATCAAATCGGCCATGCAACGACCTAATACTAAGCGGAATCTCCATGGTGCCTCCGCAGCTCGTAACATCGACACTGCATTTGGGAGGATTTCGCTACGGAACGCACAATCCGCTACTGGTTGAAAGGTTTCGATCTGGGGATGAAGGTCTCGAGGACGAAGACGAGTTGAGCCGTCACGACGACCAAGTCAAAGTCATGGTGGAAGCGGATCCGCGTCGAACGTGAGAGAGCCGGCACAGCATTTCGGCGTTGACGGCAGCACTATCAGTTGCCACTTAAAGCACTATCAGTCATAGTTCACCGCAAACTTGGGTAATTAAACCAAAACTGTACATTATAGGAATACAATTCACGTTAGAGCATCCTAAAAACATTCTACAAGAAGTTAATTTGAAGAATAAATAAAACGGAACATGAGAAGAGCGCCATGTGAATTTTCTAATATGACTTTTTTATAAGGGTTTTTTGTCTGCATAGCGCAACAGTCTGATAAAGCTCAAAGCGAAATTCTTCTACAATATCCCACGAATATGTAGTCGCGATATGACACCTGTGTTTCGTTAAGGCTGCGTTGGAATACGAAGATCTACCACATCCAGCATATTCACCAGATCTATCCCATACCGATTATTCTTTCAAGCATTTAGATCGTCATGTTAAGGATTGATCGTCTGTGAAATTCAGCAACCAAGATGATGTCAAAAATGACCTCTTATGCTTTATTAGTTCTCGCATTTCTGCTTTTTACAAAAATGGAATGTCTAAGCTATTGTCGCGTTTGAAACAGTGTAATAATTGCAATGATTTAATTCTACTAAATCGACTGCGAGCCGCGGTAGATGAAAGACTTCGTGAAGAACAATGTGGATTCCGAAGTGCTAGGTCATGCAGCGAACAGATATTTACCCTATGGAATGTGGGAATGTCATCGAGCAATGCATTGAATTTCGGACGCAACTTCTCATCAATTTCGTCGATTTCCGGAAGGCCTTCGATAGTATGCACCGTGAATCGCTATGCTCAATTCTCAGGATTTACGGTATACCCCAGCCTTTTGTGGAAATCTTCAAGAAGCTGTACAAGAATTCCTCCTGTTGCGTCAGAACGAATGCAATACACCCGACATTCTTCGAAGTTGTTACCGGAGTGAGACAAGGATGTGTACTCTCCCCTCTTCTGTTCAATGTTGCTCTGGACTTCATTATGAGGAAATCCATGAAAGGTGATGAAACGGGTATTAAATGGAGCAGGACACACCGGTTAACAGACCTCGATTTCGCAGACGATGTAGCCATCATAGCCGAGAACAACGGTTTACTGCAGCAGGCGACCAGAAACCTCGCGAACGAAGCCAAGAAAATTGGACTACGATTAAACCCGGACAAACCGAAAGTGATGAGCATAGGGAGAACAGATATGAAAGTAGATATCAACGTTGAGGCATCACAGCTTCACAGCTGTCCAGAAGTTCACATATCTTGGAAGTACCGTGTCACGCGACGGGAATGTGGAATCAGAAGTACTAACGAGGATTGTGAAGGCTTCATCTGTGTTTCGGAAGCTCGGTCCAATGTGGAGCTTACCGTCAATCGCGTCGAAGATAAAGCTGCGGCTTTACCACTCAGTTGTAGTCCCGATTGTTGCCTACGCGAGTGAAACATGGGCCATGCCCATGAAGTGTGCCAAAAAGCTAAACCCCTTCCACCAGAGATGTCTTCGACGGATATTGAAAGTGCGATATACAGATCGTGTGACCAACTGTGAAGTCCTAAACCGGAGCGGTTCAAGTAGTCTTTCTGCATTAGTCGCACAAAGACGTATACGCCTCGCAGGACACGTAATGCGAATGCCCCAGTACCGATTTCCTCGAGTAGCCATGCGTTGGATTCCTGAAGATGGTAGCAGAGCGCGCGGTCATCCGAGAAACACATGGAGGCGAACATTCGTAAAGGACCTTCGACTACTAAATATTCCAGAGACGAAAGTAAAGAGTTGGCCCAAGACAGGTATCAATGGAGAAATCTCGTCGCCCGATATGCCCAACAGCATGGGAGGAACTAAGTAAGTAAGTAATAATTGTAATGATACTTATCTTGATTAACAAAATTGCATCCAAGCAAAGTTATGATCTGTCAATTATTTAGACAACATCGGCCATTTCATATGCAACGATCCAATGGAACAAATAGCAGGCACTCCCTGCTTAAAATCATAATTTCCACCGAACACACTGTTTTTCAGAGAAAATGTGCGAAATTTGAAGCTTCGTCGACGTTCGACGCCACTATCGCACGAGCCAAGTTGTAGAAAATAAGGTGGGCCGGCCACCTTTAATGGGAAACGACTGGATTGCGCAGGTTGTCAAAAAGGACACCAAGACGTCCAACCATGCTTTCGTCAGCAGACTACGCGGAAGCCCTAAACGAGAGGTGCGACGCTTTTCGTCTCCTTCGAGCAATTGGGACCTGCTGGGCTAATTTGGCACAGGACATGCACGCATGGATAGGGAGACGCTACCGTTCTAGCAGATCGACCAAGCATTACCCGAAATTACCCGAAAATTATTAAAGGAAGAAATGAGATTCTTTGATGAGTTTAGGATCAATTCAGCAAAATATCCGTGTGATCTACTCATAGCCGGGATTGCGCCATGCACTATGCATCCGTGTGACTTTGTATTAGATAGCATTCTGTATGGTTTCTCTTTTATCAATAAAGAGCGAATGAAAAAGATCAGTGTCTGCGTAAGCTGATCCCTCTGCAGGATGAGCCGTGCATTCCACTTTTAGATGACATCACAGAGGCGAAGGTTACTTAGCCTACACACCGACGAGTGAGCAGTCGCGCCTTGTCCTACCCTAACAACTATGGAACCAATTAATCAAGCTCGAAGGTTAAAAGCATTATTTTCCGCCAAATACACTGTTTTCAGAGAAGATCTCCGGAAGTTGGACCTTCGTCGACGTTCGACGACGTTGTCGCATGATCCAAGTTGTCGAAAATTAGGTGGGCCGGCCGCCTTTGACGTAAAACGTTACCGAATTGGGGTCAAAAAACACAAAGACGTCCACCCATGCCACGCGAAAGCGCTGAACGAGAGGTGTGACGCTGTCCGCGTCCCTCGAGCAAGTGGGACCTACTGGGCTAATTTGACACACGGCAGGAACGAAGACGCTACCGCTCAAGCAGATCGACCTCACGATAACCTGAAAATAGCCGAACATGATTTAAGGAGGAAATGAGATTCCTTAATGAGAATAGGATTGAATCGCCAGAATATCTGTGTGATATTGCTAAAGTTGCGCCATGCACTCTGTCTCTGTGTGATTCTGTAGTATATAGTATTCTGTAAATTAAGAATGAAAAAAATCAGCGTTAGCTGATTCTTTTGCAGGATGCGCCATGCATTCTGCTTTCACAAAACAGTACGGAGGCGATTTGAAGGTTACTAAGTCTGCACAGCGACGTATGACGATGACCAGCAGGTGGGCTAATTTGGCACAGGACAAGGACGAATACAGAGCTGTTCGACTACACGATATCCTGACATTATCCGACCACTTATTCAAGAAAGAAATGAGATTGAGATTCCTTGATGAGACTAGGAGGATCACCAGGATATCAGTGTGATCTACCTATTGCTGGGATTGCGCCATGCCTTCTGTATATGATATGAATGATTCTGTATTGTATCACATCCTGTATCGCATCCTCAATAAACAGAAATGATAAAGATTAGCATCAGTGTTAGTTGATCCCTTTCCAGCATGCGCCATGTATTCGACTTATTCGTGATATCGTGGAAGCGATCAGAAGGTTATTCCGCCTATACATCGGCTTATAGTGATCAGCCGATGAACAAATGCGTGTTTTACTCTTCCCAGAAAAAGTCTGGCGCCAATCTACCGACACCAGAGGGACGAAATTCATGGATGTTTTGGACTGGACCTGAACCTAGAACCTCTGGGGTGCACACGATAAGCGGCGCCTCCTCCGACTGCGCTATCACATGCCCCAGAAGCAGTATAACATAGAACATTGCTAAATTTGTACAATAATTTCAGGAAAGACAAGATTCTTTGATAACAGTGAAGGAATGTGGTGCAATATATTATACAAGTGCTACGACACTCCTAACGGCGTGTCTCGCACTTGCCCGCTTCGCGAGGTCATAGGTTTAAGCTTTATTCTCAGAAAATACTTTCACACAAAAAGTACATGAGCACGAGGAGGCTGCGCTTCCTCTGATGCAGCAATATCCCATGTTGAACGGCAAACGTTGCCCGCGAGAGGTACGCAGAGGCGTACGTGGCGCGGGTAAACTTTTCCGTTCAACATAGGATAATGCAGAGTTCTGCATGCGGCCGGTCGCCGTACGACGACGATGTGACCTCTGCTTCCTTTCTTTTCAATCTTCTGACTCCAGACGGTTGTGGTGCGACGAAGGGAACCCGTCTTCTGGACTCAGGTACTCAGAAACGCGCGCAGACGCCGTTGTGTCAAGCACGAGGAGGCTGCGCTTCCTCTGATGCAGCAATATCCCATGTTGAACGGCAAACGTTGCCCGCGAGAGGTACGCGGAGGCGTACCTGGCGCGGGTAAACTTTTCCGTTCAACATGGGATAATGCAGAGTTCTGCATGCGGCCGGTCGTCGTACGACGACGGTGTAACCTCTGCTTCCTTTGTGTTGATTCTTCTGACTCCAGACGGTTATTGTGCGACGAAGGGTGTCCGTCTTCTGGATCCAGGCGCTCAGAAACGCGTGCAGACGCCGATGGGTCAAGCAGAAGGAGCTGCGCTTCCTCCGCTGCAGCAGCATCTCATGTTCAATTCTGAAAGCGATCCCTCGTCGTAGGACGACGGTGTCTCCTCTTCTGACCCCAGACGATTGTGGTGCGACGATAGGAACCCGTCTTCTGGACTCAGGTACTCAGAAACGCGCGCAGACGCCGTTGTGTCAAGCAGGAGGAGGATGTGCTTCCTCTGATGCAACAATATCCCATGTTGAACGGCAAGTGTTGCCCGCGCGAGGTACGCGGATGCTTCGCAAGGGATTCCGTGAGATTGCGCGTGGTTCCACGAGGCGTATCTCAGCCAGGTTTCCAACCTGAGTGAGACACGCCTCATCATCTACAGGGCAGGGAGCTAACTCAATTATATAGTGGTAGATACGCCGGTCGACCAGCAAATATTGATCGGCACTTGATCGTCGGGTAGACTTCACTCCAACAAGAAATGTGCACTGTCCGAGATAAGAGGACAAGTACCATATGTGTATAAAAGAGTTATTCCGTCCGTGAGAATGTCCGTGCGTCCGTCCGCGTCGAGCCTCCGAACACAAGTCGACCGGCCGATATTGATCGGTACCTCATCGACGCTCAGACTTCACTCCAACAAGAAATGTGCACTGTCCGAAATAATAGGACAAGAACCATCGCCATATATGTATAAAAAAGTTATTCCGTCCGTGAGAATGTCCGTGCGTCTGTCCGCGTCGAGCCTCCGAACACCAGTCGACCGGCCGATATTGATCGGTACCTGATCGACGTCAGACTTCACTCTAACAAGGCTTGTTCATACTCCGCTTCGGGTACGGCAGGAACGACTGAGTCGCTCGTGGAAAGCATGCGTATCGATTAATGTCGAGCAAGTCAAAAATCGATATGTGTCTTTCTTCTATCCGACCATTCGCTCCTGTTGCTCCAATCACGAACTATATGAACAGGCCCTGAGCGATCTACTTAAAATATCATCATATCGATCAATAACATTGATCATGTATCGGTGCAATTGGAGGAGACGGCGCCGACTGTCACGTGGATGATCTACCGGGAGCGCGCCATGCATTTCACTCTCTCAACTTTTTGTAGTGTTTGGAAGGGTCTTCAAGGGGTAAAAAGTGCAGTTGAGATTTTCATACGCTTCCAGAACCCTTTATAAAGCTGCTAAAAGCTGCTGGAGGAAATCCAATAGCGGCGATAGCCACTGCCAGCGGACCTGCCTGCCAGGCCATTGATGATGAGATTCATGGAGCTGTTCTTGATTTATAGGCGACCAGAATAAAGTGCTTCCGAACAAGAAGCGTTGGGTAGGCAGTGGCGCCGGTGGCGGCTTGGGGCTCGGCACGAAAAAGCACAGCATTAGTTATTCATACGGGGAGCACGAGGGGCTCGACGGGGTGGCTCTTACGGGGCTGTGCTGCCCTCCTCAGACGAGCAGCAGCTCTCCTTCTCGTCGACGGCGAGCCGCCGTGGAGTGCTATTCAGCAGCACACCCTCACCTCCTCATTTCCTGCTCAATAAATGAGCCGGCCAGACAGCCCTCCGTCTAGTGTTTTCGGCTGCCGGTTTGGCTTCACTAAAGCTCGGAGCTTATCTTTCTCATAGATTAGGCTGCACGATAGCTTCGATTGACAGAAATGGAATCTGATTCCTCTCCTTCTTCATCCTTTTCCTTCATCTCCTCCTCTCATTCTCCTTCATCAGCTGTTAGGCTTAGCAAGCCACGCCTAGACCTATCTAAGCAAGCTGGATATAGCCTAAGAGAAAAGGTAGGGCTACAATGGGGTCTTTTCTGTTTATTTCGTTTTTCTAGCGGTCCGCCCCCCCCCCTCCGACTAGGATAGATACGAAGGGTCTCTTTAGGCGAACAAATCGACTGGTAACATTTCCAGGATTACAGGGTGGCTCATAATTATTTGTGTGCAGTTTATTACTAATAACTTCAACAAGAAACAACAGCTATACAATCTGATACAACTTCTCTATGGAGCAATGCCTAAGAATCATTCACTCGAGAAGATGTCCGAAATGAGCTCCTTCTGCAGCAACACAGGCCTTCAGTCTCTTCTCCACCGACATCACTGTAGTCCGCAGGAAGGTGACGTCGATATCGTCCCACGCCTTCTGAAGTGAAGCTTTGAGAGCGTTCAAACTTTGGTGACTCTTCGAGGAGATCTTCTGCTGGAAGAAGCCCCACACAGCGAAATCCATCGGATTCAGATCAGGCGAGTTAGGTGGCCAGAAGTCCTTCGTCCAGTAGCCAGTGAAGTGACTCTCGCAGAGCGCCAATGTGGATCTCGCAGAGTGAGCAGGTGCTCAGTCCTGTTGGAGCACGCGTTGACCACTGACGAAATTTTCAGCAACCCAGGGGAGAAGAACATCGCGCAGGATCTTTTCTTGGCAGACTTCAGCGTTGATTTTCACTGAACGGTCGACGAAAACCAGAGGTGTCTTCTTGTCCAGGGTAATGCCAGCCGATGCCATTACAGATTTCGGAAGAAGAGTCCTGTTGAGAACACGACGTTGCGAAGACCTGTTTCTGGATGAAGGCAGCAACTGACGCTGATTCTGTGAGCCGTGTGCCGCTTCAATGGTAGAAATCTTCTCGTCCGTCCAGATGACGTTTGATAAGCGGCCCTGCTGGATCTCCTTTAGCAACGACTTGGATTTTTCCTATCTAATCTATATGGCAGCTTCAGCAAGGGCTTGTCCGCGACGAAGACGATAACTGCGAAGCCCAAGATCCTGTTTGACGATCTTCTGTATTGTTCTGCGGGAAACCACCAGGTCTACGGCCATCCGATTCATGCTAGCTCCATTGTTCCGGTCGATTCTCTTTTTGATGACCTTTCGAAGGCGGAGAGTGTTCTGCCACAGTACGTGGTCTGCCAGATCTCTTCCTCGGTTCGACCGTTCCTTCTTCTCTGTACTGCTTCACAATGTGTCGGACTGTTCTGGCAGAAATTTGAAGGCGTCGAGCGATCTCTGCTGCAGAATGTCCTTTATCGGCGAGATTAGCGATGGTGGAACGATGTGGTGACGCTTTCATTGTCGACGGTATTGAGTGTATCACCTTGCTTGGTTTCTGTACGTACTTCCCCCATTCTAGAAAAATTCTAATAATTGATCAATAATTTTCAAAAATACAGTAACGGTTTGAATTTCACGCAACTAATTAGGAGCCACCCTGTAGACCTACAAAGATGTTGTTTTACCATGTGAATGATAAATGCAGTAGTCAACAGCCTCTATAGCAGCTTGATTCCAGAGTTTGTCACCGGTCCTATGATAAGGTCGTTAAAGAAGAATGCACGGCGCAACCGCGAAAAGGGTTAGACAGCACAGATATACTATACTACAAACATCCTTAAACGACTTATCTGATTTGGTCCTAATCTCATCAAAAATTTTTATTTCTGCGTGAAATAAAGGACAGAAGACGACCATAATCAATCTCTGTATGGAGTGCGCCACACATTCCACTTCTAAGAAATGTTGTGGCGGCAAATTGAATGCGTGCCTGACCTAGAGGAAAGGAAAAAAGGGGATGTAATGAAGTCTATTACTATACCATTTTTATTTTAAATGTGCACCTTCCATTTGCGCTTTGTGACAAAGGCATAAGTGTCTGAAGTGAAAATATCATACTCTATAATAACGCCCTAAGCGATGAGTCATCCTATCGATCGGCGTCGCCGCAGAAATAGCGGGGGAAAATCGGTGTAGAAAATAGGGGAAAATCGGGGGAAAAAAGGGGAAATTACGACACGAAAATATCGAAAAATGCCCAGACGTCTTCTCCATGCCTGGGAGCTTCGGCCCTAGGGCAAACAAGGTCGCTGAACACGAATCTGAAATTTGTTTTTAAAATATCGATCGCCATCAATCGATATTGATCAAACTATCGTTTTTTGTGGATGTCGTTCAAGCGGTCCGAAACGCTAGCCCTGGGTGTGATCGAGGTCGCTGAACACGAATTTGAAGTTCGTTTTTAAAGTTTCGATCGCCATCAATCGATACTGATTAAATTATGGGGCGCGAAAATAGAGGAGAATGCCCAGACGTCTTCTGGGTGCCAGAGGATTCAGAAGACATGCCGAAGACGTCGTCCGCTGAGGGTGGATCATTGAGGGGGACCAGTACCAGTAATGGGAGACCGTTTCACTAGGGGAGGACCAGTAGTGAGGGACCAATAGATTGCCCTATCATACTATATACACTGTACGTACTGCGAGCCTTTTGTATTCCTAGGTAAGGAAAAAAGCTGTACAACAGGCTGTACAGCTAGCTCGATGTGATTGTCCTTAGCTTAGTGATACTGCAAGATCGCGCGAAGCGCGCAAGTACGAGGCACTCCGATAGGCGTGACGGAGCACTTGCATGCTTTATAACAGAGGCAAAATAGATTTTTGTTTTAAGAAAATCGCTCAAATACCTTTATACGACATGTTTTGGGAATAAATGTGCACACTTTTCACGCGAAGAGCAATAATACCTTTCATCTCCAGAGAAACGAGGTATGGTGCAGATACGAAGGTTGAAAAACTAGGCACATACGAAGGCGCAAATAGACATCCTTGGTTAGTTGTAAGGATTAGTGGCCTGAAATTGACTTCTGTGATCATCAGAAAGCGTAATAACGACAAACTAATTCGTGCAAAAATATTGGCAGTACACGGACTCGAACTCAAAACCCCGCCGATGTGCTGCTATGAGGCGGCACTCGTACCGACCGCGCCATCGAGGCACATCTCGTGGAGTGTCGTAGAGGTTGAAGAGTATTGCGCACACGCCTTCACACCTCTTTTTCAGTTCTTTAAAAAGGCGTTCAGCAAAAACTGACTGTGGTTCTGGACTGCGCTCTCACAGAGCTCTACATCCTGTCGAAATAGCATCGGAAAAGCTAGCAATGAGCTAGAAACCTTTCCTTGCTGGTACGCTCTGTAGAGATGAATTTTCAATAAATGTTTTCTTAAGAAGAAGTTAATTTCAACAGTGTTACACATTGTCCACTCCAAATTCAGATACGTCTGACTTGGTTTGCATTTAGAATGCTCTTTTTTCTAAAGGTCTACTGTTCCACATTAAAAAGTGCCAAGTTTGAAGTGAAAATGCTGCGCAACACACTGTATCGAACAGATTTGGTTGATAAAGGATAAGGATAAAGGATAAAGGACGCCGTTACTAAATCCCTGTTGGGATGCGCCACGCATTCTGCTTCTACGGGATGTCGTGGAGGCGAGCTGAATGCGTATTTGGCCATACAATGACTTGTGGTGGCCAGCCGATGTACAAGTTAGTGCTTTACCCATCCCAGACAAGTCTGGTTCCAGTTCACCGACTCCGGAGGGATGGAAGGCTTGGTTGGCCTGGGCGGGAAATCGAACCAGGAACTTGGTATCGGGTGCAGGCGACAGTCGGCGCCTCCTCCGACTGCGCTACACGCGCCTGGATTTGGTTGATAGCAAATTAATGAACGAAGAAACATGAAAAATAAGAAAGAGTTTAGGATCATGAGCTGGAACAGGCTTTGCAGAGCAGCAAAAAATCAAGGAATAAAATAAAGGGTAATGGACGGCGCTAATCAATTTCTTTCGGGATGCGCCACGCCGTCTACTTCTAGGCTGCTGAAATGTCCTATCTTTATCCTTTTTAGTGAAAAACGTAAGATGAATAAAACTCTCTGGGCCAGTTTCATCAACGATTTACAGAGATTTTACGGAGAAATTACCGCCGAAATCCCTGATAACGCCATGACCTCACATGTCGCCTTCTGATAGGTCGCGTTAAATCGCGTTTTTTTTCAGGAATTTCGGCTGTATTTTCTTCGCTACGTCTCTGTAAGTCGTTGATGAATCCAGCTCCTGGTTAGGAAGGTCCTCCAAGGTCGAGATTCATCAACGTTACAGCGGTAGCATCTAACAGCTGATTCACGTTACAACGATCTTGCAGAGCTACGAGCTACCGAGCTTCGTACGTCGTATCTTTTGCAGGAAATTTCACTGAAAACCTCACCATAACGACTGCTGTTAAGTCTCGTTATCTGCGTTTTCGGCTGTAAATTCTCTGTTAAACTGCTGTAAGTCGTTGATGAATCCGGCCCCAGATAGATCAGATAGACATATGTATACTTTGAGAGTAGAAAGCTGGCCCAACTTCAGCGACTCTTTCTACCACGACTCCAACCACAGAAGCGCCGGCTAGCAACTGCTCTGAATGCAGCAGCTCACACCTCCAGAACGTAAACTCCGTGTCCAGGTGAACAACAACAACAGCAGCAACGAGCTTCGATTAATTCCGCCGGCTCCATATCCGCTTTCTCATGTCTGAGCTCGGCTCACGAGCTTGTCGTTGCCCGTGCGACCGGCCAAAACATCAATTTCCCTCACACATCCGTCGGAAGCACCTCAAGTCGGCCATGTTTCCAGGCGCATGTGTCGCACTTGGAGTGCATCCGCCCTTCGGCTCGTATCGATAGTTTTTCAGCCATCGGTAGAAATTTTGCCCTCACGAATCAAAAAAAGTATTGTAGAAGTATATCCACGCACTTTATATTCTCACGACCTTGTATTCTATATTCTTTATCTTTATTTTTATTTTTTTCTTTATATTCTTTCCAGCGCACTTAGATTTTTTCGAATCGATGCTTATCTAATTTCACACATTGGCGACAGTGTGACACGATGCCGTGCCACGCCCTTTCACCACCATGGAATCGTGTGACATGATGTCGTGTCACAACCTTGTAAATTATTTATTTAACTTAACTTTGACTTCAACTGACTTCATCTTTATTCGTTTAACATAGCTTTAATTCTAACTGTTTGTCTAACTTTCTAAAAATTGCTTAACTTTACTATAATTGCACTCCTTTTTATGCTCTGTAGTTGGTTTAAATGGCAGCAAACCATGCAAAACTTCCAAGGTTCGACTTTCATTAATACTTGGCATCAAGAGTTGTTTATTTGTCATTTTCATGTTTACTCATTTAGATTTTTCTCAAATCGATTTAATTTTATTTAACTTGTTGACGACGGTGTGACACGATCTTGTGTCACACCCTTTCACCAGCGCGGAATCGTGTGACATGATGTCGTATCACAGCCTTGCAAAATATTATTATATCTACACACTTTATATTCTCTCGACCTTATATTCTATATTCTTTATCTTTATTTTTTAGTTTTTTTTCACTTTGTATTCTTTCCAGCAGATCCAGATTTTTCTCAAATCGATGCAATGTAATTTAGCACGTTAATGATCGTGTGACACGATGTCGTACCGCACCCTTTTGCCAACGTGGAAACATGTGACATGATGTCGTGTCACAACCTTGTAAATTATTTATTTAACTTAACTTTAACTTCAACTTTATTCGTTTTACTTATTTTAACTGTTTATCTAACTTTCTAAAAATTGCTTGGCATTACTATAATTGCACTCCTTTTTTTATGCTCTGTAGTTGGCTTAAATGGCAGCAAACAAAGCACAACTTCCAAGGTTCGACTTTCATTATTACTTGGCATCAAGAGTTGTTTATTTCTGTCATTTCCATAATTACTCATTTAGATTTTTCTCAAATCGATTTAGTTTCATTTAACACGTTGACGATAGTGTGACACGATGCCGTGCCACGCCCTTTCACCGCCGTGGGATCGTGTGACATGATGTCGTGTCACGGCCTTGTAAAATATTTATTTAACTAACTTGACTTTCACTTCGACTAACTTTGACTTTATTTATTTAACTCAACTTCTTTAATTTTATTTATTTGTTGATTTATTTATTTGTTTATATGACTTTCTAGGAATTGTTGACTTTTCCTTAATTGCACTACTTTTTATGCTTTCTGTAGTTTGCTTGAACGGCAACAAACGAAGCATAACTTCCAGGGTTCGAGCACCATTGAATCTTGGCGGGTTGTTTGCTATTTATTTATTTATTTTCATATTTACACATTTAGATTTTTTTCGATTCGATTTAATTTAATTTAACTTGACGACCGTTGTGACACGATACTGATCGCACCCCTGTGACGCGTAGGATCATGTGACATGATGCCGTGTCATAACCTTTTAACATAAATTAACCTATTTAACTTAACTTTATCCTCAACTCATTGACTTAGTTTATTCAACTTAACCTTAACTTTAATTGTTTATTTAACCTTCTCAGAATTGTTTGCCTTTATTGAATTTTATCAATTCTCACAATTTATTTGTTATGTTCTCTGAAGCTCGCTTGAATGACGAAGCACAAATTCCGAGGCTCGTCAATAATTAAAATTGGCATCAAGAGCTGTTTATTTCTTCTATTTTTCACACATTTAGAGTTTTTCGTTTCAATTTAATTTAATTTAACGCGACCGATGTGACGCGATGTCAAGCCACACCTTTTTACCAGCGTGGAATCGGGTGACATGATGTCGTGTCACATCCTTGTTATTTATTTACCTAACATAACTTTAGCTTCAGCTAACTTTAACTTTATTTATTCAAGTTATCTTCAACTTTAGCTATTTGTTTAACTTTCTTAGAATTGTTAGACTTTATTGTATAAAATTTGCACTTCCTTTTTATTTTTTATGCACTCTGTAATTTGCTTGAATGGCAACAAACGAGGCACAACTTCCAAGGCTTGATCATTGAATCTTGGCATCAAGAGTTGTTTATTTCCTCAATTTTCATGTTTACACAATTAGATTTTTTGATTTAGTTTAATTTAATTTAACTCGTTGGCGACCGTGTGACACGATACTGAGCCACAACCTTTTAGCAGCATGGGGTTGTGTGACACGGTGTCGTGTCACAGCCTTGTAATTACTTCATTTAACTTAAGTTTAAATTCAACTAACCTTAACTTTATTTATTTAACTTAACTTTAACCTTAACTGTTTATATAACTTTCCCAGAACTGTTTGACTTTGCTTTATAAAATGTGCCCTTTTTTTGCTCTCTGTGGTTTGCTTGAACGAGAGCAAACGAGGCACAAATTCCACGATTCAACAATCATTAATCCTTTGCTTCGAGACTCGTTAATTTCTGCCATTCTCACCTCAAATTGAACACATTTCAAATCAAATTGCTCGCTTCGAAAGTTTCCGCGCTCCATCGCCAAGCGCGATCTCTAGGCAGAGAACAGTCTCGGAACAGTCGTCGGCTGGGTGCTGTAACGTTTTTACTCTTCCAAGTAACTCTGATGCTTTTGAAATCAATCACTGAACATTTTACAAATTAAAATAAGCGTGTTTTCCAGATTACACTATTGCCATCGAAAAAAATGGAAAAAATTTCATCCAATGAGAATTTCATATGACTTCCCTTGAGATTTTTAAATTCACCTTCCCCAAAAAGGTGAGCACATTAGTTGAGATTTTGCAAGATTATCAATTTTAGGAGCATATTTGGTGCTTATTTTATTTTAAGCCGTTTGAATTTTTTTAATATTATAGTAGTGATTTTAAAGGAAAATTTAGAGCATACTATAAAAAGTCCACAAAGACAGCAATTTTTAAGGTCTAAAATGAGAGATTGCGCTATGTACTCGTTCAGAACGTCGCGATTCTCATTTAAGTGATGACAAAAATTCGGCTCGCGTGGAGATATGCACTTGTTAGCGATCCAACGCAAATAATTGTAAAAAACAAGTATCCTTACTTTGGTGTTTTAAGTAAACAGCAATTACACTATCAAAAAAAGAGAATCAATAAGCTAAACAAGTGCATGGCGTGATCTCACCTCTTGGTAGGCAAAAATTGCTGTATTTTAAAATGGGTTCCAACCCATTGCTCTCCGTTGAAAATTAAATTTGTAAAAAATTTTCAGTAATATTCCAGGAGAACGAACTGCTGTCATGGGAAAAATTTCCGGTTTCAACCGAGTAATTTATTGCAGTGCTTCAGCGTAGAGGCGGTATCTTGAAAACATAGCGGAGATCAGTATTCTGGCGTACTATGATAACAGCTTAATAAGTAGCATAATAGAGAAATTTAGTGTAACAGCAGCATAATAAAGTTCTAAGAGCTATCGATCAGCATTTCACCGAAAATATAATAAGTGCGCAAAATTAGCGAAAAATATCGGAAAATACTCAAACGTTGTCCAACGTGCGTTCAGAAGACGTGCCGCAGACCTACAGTCAAAAATTGATCGATATTATCGATTTTTTGACCAATAGTATCAGTTGTCGTTCACATTCGAGCGATCGTGGAGGGAGCCATGTGGTTAGTGTGGTCGACTTCACAACAGTGGGAATACGACCAATATCGATCGATATTATTGATTTTGAACGGTGTTATCGATTTTCGTCCATACTAGACTGGTCGCGGGGGGATTCACGCGGAAATGACGGCCGGCGGGTGAGCTTCGGAGCAGCTAGAATGTGCTTAACAGGCAATTAATATTTATCGATCTTATCGAATCTGACCAATGTTATCAATTTTCGTCCTAACTGGATCAGTCGGGTTAGGAGTCACACAAGTATAATGGTTTGATTCACCGCATTTTGAACAACTATAAGGATTCTATCGGGCAACAAATATCGATCGGGATTTAGAGGAAGTAGAAGGATTCTATCGAGCGACCAATACCGATCGATATTATTGATTTTGAACGGTGCTATCAATTTTCGTCTATATTAAACCGGTCACGGTAGGTTTCATGCGGAGATCGGCGGATGAGCTTCGGAGCAGATAGAATGTTTTTAGCAGAGAATCAATAATTGTCAAATTAATTGATTTTTGACTAATGTTGCTAATTTTCGTCCTGATTGGATCAGTCGGGTTAGGACTCACACAAGCATAATGGCCTAAATCACTGCATTTAGAAAAAGTATAAGGATTCTTTCGGGCGACAAATATCGATCGATGATATTGGATTTTGCTGATTGTATGCCAATGACGGTCAGGCTATGCTTCTTTGCTGCAGCGATCATTTAAGAATTTTCGCCATTCAACACGGCATGAAAAGTGGTGGAGTTCTCCGCGTTAGCACCAGGCTCTTCGGAAAGTGAGCGAAAACAATCAGAAGTTCAGAATATATAAAGAATGACGACTTTTACCGGCACATGTCGCGATGACGCACAGCAGGGGTGAGCCGCTCCATGTACCGTAATCGCAGAAGCTAATTGTTTGCCCTACCTGTACGGATGGATCGGTGTCTGATTGGCTGCCGTGGTTATGACGTGGGCAACGGCGCGTTCCCGCACCTCCGCTTGAGGATGATTGCATGCTTTTTTTACATGGACTACAATGTGAAACCAAACGTCCAGATCAAACAACATCGAGAAAGAGAAAAAACTAGCGAAAGTTAGGCAATTTGTAGCAAAAAAGATAACAATAAAGCAAAAATAACGAAAATAGGACACCGGTGTCAATATTTTCTCGCATTATCTTGAACTGTCTAAAATCTAAAATAAATAAACAGTTCATAAAGGAATGCAACGTTGCATCATGTCGTACTGTCGGAAGCACATGCTGACAAAATGTAATTAGAGTTTAAGGTTTAATTAAATTCAAGTGTTGATCGATCATTCTCGTCGTGTCTGGTTCCGCAAATTAAAACAACTACCTTATGTGCCATCCAAACACTTTCGAAACGAACAGTTTTCCTAATGCCACACTTTAGCGGATTTTCTCCACATTTTTCAGTGAAACGTATTTTCATTTCATTTGTCGATAGTTTACGCTGTATATTTACCAGGTTCGACTGTCCGTAAGTCTTGGCATGATGACTGAACTCGTTGTTGCTGTTTTGATTGTAGCCAAAGCCAAGACGGCAACCGTTTATTTGGCTAACCTTTCGGCTATTCGCCTTCGTCAGAGCCTGGAAAAATCAAAGACCAAAGTGATCCAACCGGTTCCAACTGCCTTCCAACTACCTCGGCGCATGGTCTGCGGAGCCGAGTTAATAGGGGAAACTGTGCGACCCCTGTGTCTGAGAGTTAAAGAACATCTAGATGGACTGAGGAGGTCAGATATGGCGACCCCGCTTGGTGCGCACAGGATGGAGTGTCATTCCGGAGAAGAGTTTACGGTTTCGATAAAGATACTGGCACGAGAACCCAAGACTTCAGCACGCAAGACGTTAGAGGCGTTTTGGATTACTGCGAAAAGTCCAAAACTGAACCGAAAGGATGAGTGCTTTGCTATCACTAATGAGCTCTCAGCTTTCCTTGACCTCTGCAGACTTTGATCGCAACGTCTTCAAGTCAGAAGGACCTCTTGCCGGTCTATCAGACTACCCGCTGCACGATGCTCGAGGAGGTGGCCTGCCACCAGGTGCTCTCATTAGGTGAGCATTTCCTGCGTCATTGTAGCCTGAAAAGGCAGTTGAAGCCGGTTGGATCACGTTTGTCTTTGATTTTTCCAGGCACTAACAAAGGCGAATAGCCGAAACGTTAGCCGAATAAACGACTGCTGTCTTGGCTTTGGCTACAATTAAAACAGCAACAATGAGTTCAATCACGCTGTATATTTCTCTGAAACTGATGGAAACGAACTTACTTCAAACTGCTATAACTCAGCTTAAACACAACTTTATTAATCGAAGTAGAAACCGCCAAAATCTATACATTTTTGCCAACAAACAGGTAATGAATGTAATGCTTTACAATAAAAACTGAGATCACAGGAATTAACGAAATAAAGGAGGGCACATTCAACATCGGCCAAATTAGGGAATTGTTTCCGACGCAAATGAGAAACAAGAGCTCGAAGAAATGATATACAGTAGGGAAAAATTGCGAGAATATGGTAGGTGAGGGAGAACTTCGATACCTAAACGGGTTAACTTTCGCCAAGTGATTTGCGAGGTGTGTTACTTTGCGTTGCCTACAATAGGAACGGCCTCTTCTATTCACCACGGAGATGGCCAATTCGCGAGTGGTTGAATTTGGCTTCACCTTGAAGGCTTCGCACAACCGCAACAGAGGGGCGTCCGGAACGAAGTCGATCTTCGAGAGAGATATCTCCAGCCTTGGAGCTCTGATACCAACGGGCCGCTGTGGAATAGTGAATGACTTCCTCCTTGAATGCAGCGCAGATGTTGGAGGCTGCAGTCCAAGTCGTAGGATGCTGCTGCTTATCGTTGACATTGCTCTTGTATTCGTACTCGCGAGGCCTTATATAGTAAGTAGGCTTGAGGAAGTTTCACGAATGTACGTGACGTCACCACACAAGATCACTGCTATATGCTACAAGGGCCCGTTTATACTTCGACATCGAGCGACGCGACGTCACGTATTGTGGCCACATTGATCGAGCGACGCGATCGATCAATTTGGCCACTATACATGCCATCGCGTCGCTCGGCGTTGGAAGTATAAACGGGGCCTAAGAGCATTAACAAATTTAACACGCAGTAGCGTAAAGTGTTGCAAAACTTCACGATCAACCTAATACAAAACCTCCCAAAACCAACCGTTGTTCAGCTGAGGAACGACCTCATCTGTTAGATACGTACAAACGCAATTATATAGTGGAAGAAAAACAGTTCGCAAGTGAGACAAGTGAAGCTCTGAGGGGCTATATCCTATCGCTGCATGGAGGTTTACATCGTCATAAACGTCGCCGCTGAATTCGTTATAATCAAGGAAGTCAACTGTGTTGAACGAAGTGATTCAGCCTTTTGCAACCACACTGATTGTGATTCCGTTCAACATGATTTCGTATTAGTCGTAGAGAGTGCATATAACACATTATTAACGTTTTCCTTTGCTTACCTTGTTTCGGTTCTAGATCACCATGGACAGCTTCCACTTTTCAATAGCCGGAATGGAACATCGAGATGAGATTCGTCGATTTCTTATGGAACACTTTCTGAAAGAAGAGACTATGAATGTGGTGAGTAGTCAAGGCAGCTAGAATTACACGCCTTACACAGAAATTAGAAAGTAAAGAGAGGCCAACCCTTCTTAATTTTGTAGAATAGAACTATCCCGGAGTCTCATACGTAATTAGATAATGACACAATTGAGACTTCTGATGTTCTTTGTTGACAAGCTTTCACTGCTTAACAGCTTTCTCAGGCCTTTAATAACATTACATATAGTGAATACCACCTTCAAAACATACAATAATAACGGTAAATTCTAACCAAGCAGCGGGTCTCGCTAACAGTACCTCACTTACTGCATCAAGAATCTATGACGAAAAATGTGGCCGAAACAACTGCACGTATTGCACAACCAATAAAATCAGTCAACTACGTGGCACTGCGTATCAAGTCACATGCGAAGGCTGTGGCCAGAACTATATAGGAGAAACGATGCGGCTGCTTTACAGACACCTGGACGAGCATGTGCGAGCGTTCCGAAACCCCGCTTCTTACCCTACGAACAGCTTTTCGCGACACCGCACCCTCCACCACACTTATGAAGACACTCCTGCAATTAAATTTAATGTATCACACCACTTACTGACAACCTCGTTAGAAAGGAAACTGTTCGAGGTTTTTGCAATAAAAAGGCTGAACAATTAAATTAACAATAGGGATGAGCAGACGGAGGCGTTGAGGCTTATCGTGTAGTGATTAAGAAGATCAGCGGAAGTGTAGTTAGCAGTAACTTTACTTGTAGGGAGCATCGCTGTGGTGAGGCTCTGTTAGCGAGACCCACTGCTTGGTTAGTATTTACCGTTGTTATTGTATTTTTGATGATGTTATTGAAGGCCTGATGAAGCCTAAGCAGTGAAAGCTTGCCAAAAGAATATCGGAAGTTTCAATTGGGCCATTTATATCTTATTTATGTTTGTTTAAA
Organism: Heligmosomoides polygyrus polygyrus; assembly: GCA_947396885.1. Taxonomy (NCBI): domain Eukaryota; kingdom Metazoa; phylum Nematoda; class Chromadorea; order Rhabditida; family Heligmosomidae; genus Heligmosomoides; species Heligmosomoides polygyrus. The sequence continues at coordinate 107,127,493 of OX377201.1, forward strand.
AAAGCTTTGTTACGATCCTACTGTGTATAAAGGGAGAAGATTTCTTTGTTCAAAGTTCATAGTACGCAGGCTGGGCTTGCAGCGGGCGACATTGTACGCATACATCCGCTCTGATTTAATTCTTACTTTTACACCCACTTTTGTAGGCTACGAAGCCTTTCAAGGCTCGCTACAATATACTTGTGATGAAACAGAATAGTCACGTCATTTATGCACAATTTACTGTCACAGATCGAAAATAAAAAGGATCCTTACAAAGATGCAGAACAACAGCAAGCGAATGAAGATGGGTAAAAACCTAACTCTAACGCCGCGCGAATCCCCCTGGTTGACGCGCACGGTGCGCGACGAAATTGGAAGGGTTGTCGCGGTCTGAATACTTCCCACAGGGACGGCTAGTGACGTCATACGCGTCATACGTAGCCGCGCCTTGCTAGAGGGCGCCCTAGAGCGCGAAAGTGTGTGCCGGCGACGTCGACCGCGTAGGAGGAAAGAGACATGAGATGAGGATGAGACAAGTCTGATGTCTCCTGGTAAGGAAGTGGGAGCGGTTGTTAACAAAGTGCGGGCGGAATGAGACCCAATCTATTTCAAATGAGTGAAGGGAAATGGTCAAGAATCTGGTGAGGAAACTTCGAAACAAGAATTGGGACGGGAATATTAACTAGCTAGAAGTTTCGGATGCAAGTGTTTTCAAGCTTCTTTTGAGAGGGAGAAGGATGAGCGAAAAAATACTCCACTCACCTACTCTGAAGTGATAATTGATTATCCCTACAAGAAAAAACTCGGGGATATGTTAACCGTAGCTTTGGAAATTGTATAAAACTAGAACTACAACATGAACAGAGAAAAAGTCGGAAGAAGTTGGGGAAAAAGTGCGATCGAGATAAGATTTCGACTCAGTGGGTAGAGAATAATCCTATAAGAAAGAAAACAGAATAAAATAGCTCTAATGTTTAAGGAGTCTTTTCCAAGGGTTCTCCATCGTGTCACATCCTTTCGGCATTTCGTTTCTTTCTGAGAAGCTTGAACACTGGCAAAATTTCGTGCACCGCGGTGAGCCATGCGTCACCGAGCGAACGTCCGCGTTTCAGCGCCGTACGGCTGGCGGCTAGCGCGCGTCGTCGCATTGGAATTAGTCCTAGAGCCAATGAAGATGGTCTGGATGAACGAAGGCGGCTTCCTGGTCGAAAATGGCGACCCGAGTTTACGTACAGGCGGGTTGGATGCTGAAGGTGCGACCCTTGGTGGATTGAGACGTCGCTGGGATGCTCCTGCGGTGACTGACTCTGGACATCTCGGGCGGGGGTATCCTTTTAGCCCTAGTTTATACTTGCGTCGCCACGCGGCGCGGCACCGCGATCGCCATAGATATCGATTTTTCTCGCCGCCCGGTCGATATCCATCTCGACCATCGTGCCGCGCCCCGCAGCGGCGCAAGTATAAAGGCTCGCTTATGCGGCCCTGCGGTCAGAAGCCCCGCCCCGGCGACCATCGATTAGCATGCCAGCGTGCACGACAAGGACGCAAAAGGGGTATATACCATTTTCAAGTCGAATTGGACACTTTTCTCGTCGAATTGGACACTTTTCGAACCAAATTGGACACTTCTAAGCTCGCCTAAGACTATTGAAATCAAAGAGAGCTCTTCTGAATTGAAACAAACCTTATACAGGTAAAACTACAGACTCAACAAGATGGTTACAAAATCTTTTTTAAGGAAAATTTAGAATAACTTTTTGGATTTTTTTAAGCTGTCCGAATAAGTGTAATAATTTTATAAAATTTTTAATTTTGGAGAGAAAATAACAAGTTAAATTTTGCTTTGAAGCGCAGCAAAGCAGCAACCGCATAATGCACTAAAAAACCAGACTGCGTCATGCACTTAAAAACCTCGCCGCGATTTTCATTTGATTGATACATTTGTAAATACTCCTTACATTAAACAACATTTAAAAATCTATATCTATTTACCAATTTTCATCCTTCTGTTTTTTAAACAATCAATAAAGCACTATTTTTCCACGAAAAATCAAAAATTTATAAAATTTCTTAAAGTGTTTACTAATTGCGTAAGTGAATTAAAGGTCCAAAGAAATCATGTGAGATTTTCCTCGAACAAAAAAAACTGTAGACAACGCAACAAGTCCAATTGTTAAAAACGCACATACCTCGTTGTTCGATGTAAACAGTATATACACTATCAATCAAATAAAAATCGCAACGACTCTTCGAGTGCATGGCGCACCATCTCGTTTTTAGTGACCATATGGTTGCTGCTTTGCTGAGCTTTAAAACAAAATTTAACTTGTTATTTTTCTATAAAGTAGGAATTTTATAAAATTATGTCGTTGTGTAGTTATTTCGCGCCTCACATCATATTGACACGCAGCGCTTGGTGACGCCATAATTGAGATGAGTATCGATTTTTCGAGCTGTGTGGCGGTGCCACATCGCATTTAAGCCTATGGTATACTCCCGTCCACCGCAGCGACGCAACAGTGCACAGCGACGTCGACGTCTCGCGACGTGCGGTTGAAACAAGTGGAAAAACAGGCCAGCGACGACCGCAGCGCGGGCGTATATTCCGCTTTCGTCACTCAGAGGTATAAGGGGTCGTTTAGTGTGCGCGCGAACGCGCGACGCGATGCTATGTGTAATGGCCGAATTGATCAATCGCGTTTCTCGATCAATTTGGCTACTACACATGTATTGCGTCGCGCGTCGTGCGCACACTAAACGACCCTTAAGGCCCCGTTTATACTTCCGACGCCGAGCGACGCGACGCCATGTAAAATGGCCAATTTGATCGATCGCGTCGCTCGATCAATATGGCCACCATACCTGGCGTCGCGTCGCTCGCGTCGAAGTATGAACGGGGGTTAACACCCCTCTACTACGCGTCGCGGGAGCGGCGGTACGACAACTGACAACCTCGACACCCACTGGGTCGTAAGCTATTGCAGTGAAGGCGCTTCATTGACAGTTGCCCCGAGCCCATCGCCGGCGCGACGCGGGAGTATACCATAGGCCTTATACTTTGCCGCCACAATGCACTTGTCGGAATTTTAAGATACGATATTCGGTGAATAACACCACAGCACTCAATACGGCTTACTATTCGGCATTATTTGAATGTAGGCCTTGAAAACTGGCGGAACTTTCCTTGTAATTTGATAAAAACAGTTAGACTGACAGGTCAAGGAGCACAATGGAGCATCGAAATAACGATAAGTTCAAAAAGTTAATCAATAAATTTAATCAAATGGTGTGGAAGTTTTTGTATGCAACCTGTGAAGGAGTACTTTTTCCAGGCTACAGGAATCACAGAAGAAGAATTTGCACCATTTGCCGATGAAACGCTGAACTCTGCTCTTCAAACTCCCTTCTCCGTCTTGTGTCGAGACGGTGAGATTATTCGCGATCATTTCGGTGCTATTTCGATAGGTGGAGATTGGCCGCTTTTGATAAGATTTACAATCAGACCTCACTCGAATTCAGAAACGAATAAACTTGCCGGAGTTGCTTTGAGCACAGTGGTTCGGCGTGACGATCCTCCTTTCGCCGATCCGCTAGGAGCTCCAGGCCGGCCAGAGATTGCTGCAATAGGTAGGCACTGTCAGAGCTCCACATTTGAATATAACTGCAAAGCTTACTAAGCGCTCTTTAGCCTCGATATGTGAAGAAGTTCACGGCTCCATTTGGCATCTGCTCAACCCGGAGATTAATACAGTACTTGAACTGTGGGTGATGGTAATTCTTTGGCTGAGCTTAATCTCAAACATGTGAACCACTGTTGCAGAGATATTCTCAGTGTTGCTTTACATTATCAACGACGCGGGATCGCTGGCAAAATGCTGGAAAAGAGGAAGTCGCCTGAGTTGCTGCAGGTTTGTTCTTATACAGGGTGGTCCACATGAAGTGTTACGCGGAAAACTATATATAACTTTGCACACACCAATTAAGATAAGAAAAGTGTACAATCATTGGAAAGACAAAAAAATTTTGCATAAAATATCATACATCACATTCAGAATGAGTTCCTTCAGCTTCAATGCAAGCGTCCAATTTCTTTTAGAAATTCTTGAAGATGCGTGCGATAATTTCCGGTGAAATTTCGTCCCATGCCTTCTCCAGAGCTCTTTTAAGCGAATGCAGTGAACTGTGTCTGAAAGAGCAGCCCTTTTGCTCTAAGACTGACAAAATGGCGAAATCCATAGGGTTGAGACCGGGTGAGTTTGAAGGCCAAGCATCCTTCGTCCACAAATCTGGAAGATTGGTTTCACACCATTCCAAGATCTTCTTGGCACCGTGAGCTGGTGCCCAATCTTGCTGAAAGGTCCAATCCATATCCGTAACATTTCCTTGTGCCCAAGGTGTTACCACGTTTTCCAGGATTTGCTTCTCGTAGATTTCGGCTTTGATCTCAACTTCTTTTTGAATAAAACAAGCTTGGTCTTGCCCTGGCCCGACATTTCAGCCTTCCGTTGATTCTGCGCGTTTTGGAGTGGTTCGACGGTAAATATCTTCTCGTCTGTCAGTCGCGCTTGTCACCGCGCGTAAGGGCCTTCATCTTCCTGCATTTCTCCACATTTGAAGCCTTCACTTTTCCGTGAGGTGCTGTCCTTTGGCAGATTTGTAGTAATACAATCACAGATCATCATTCGTCAGTCACTGCATAGTTGAACAAATTACGCTGTGCTCCTTAGCTAGTTTCCTATTGTTTCTTGCAAGATTTCGGTGTAACATGTCTTTGACGGCCTTTCGAAGAGCAGAAGTTCTTGCAGTTCGTCGTGGTCTTTCTCTCGGACGATTTTCGGTCTCTTAGGTTTTTTCGAAACGTTGGATGATGCGGTGTACTTGAATCCGATGCCGTTTGAGCATCTTTGAAATCGTGGAAACGGTCGACCCGCGTTTGAATGTATACTACGGCTGAACGATCCCTAAGCGAAACCATGTTTACCTAGAAACGGAGAACAAGACTGGTCATTGGTGAACTAAAAGATACGGAGAGAACAAATAACACCGCAGCAAACCACAGAAAAAGAGAGAAATTTTCGAAAAAGGGCTTTTTGTAGCGCGTAACACTTCATGTGGACCACCCACTTCCAACACTCGTGCTAATAAGGGAAGAGCGCCTTAACGGTTCCAAGAACAATGAAAAATGCACGGAATTAATCAAAAACTCAAAAGAATGAACCAACATGAAAGGGAAACTAAAATAGAAAATTAAACATGGACGAAAAGAACAACCGCCGCGAGCCTGGCCGTGGGTTCGATTCCCCTGATACTTGTGTTTCTCCTTTCGCGATTTATCGTCAAGTAAGCAATTAAAAACTGATGCCAGATTTGCGATCAGCACCCTAAATAACTACCAAGCACAAAGTTTGGGCATAATTGGTGCATCCGACCTCACGACCCTCACTCGAGCCTGGGCCTAGAGCGGCCTTTGCAACTCGGTCTTCATGGTCAAACGAGGGCGGTCATTGAGGTGTGAACCTTCTTCTTCTTCTTCTTCTTCTTCAGCGTCTGTCCCGCTTCGTAGCGGGGTCCGCTATTCTGGTGTCATGACGCCACCTTTCCCGATCCAGCGCTAGATCAGGGTGGACACCAGCCGCTTTCAAGTCCGTATGTAACGTATCAGCCCAGCGCTGCTTCGGGCGCCCTCTAGGCCGCTTTCCTATTACCTCGAAGATAAGGCCTATCTTGCGGACGCTGTCTTATTCTCCACGCAGAACGTGGCCGTACCATCGTAAGCGAGCTTCGCGCATCTTGTCAGCTATCGGCGCGACACCGAACTTCTGCCGAATAGCATCGTTTCGGATGCGGTCCATGCGCGTGACTCCTGCCGTCCAGCGCAGCATCTTCGTCTCCATGACGCTGAGGCGCGCTTCAACTTCCTTGGTCGCAGGCCAACACTCAGCGCCGTACATCGCTACTGGCCGGATGACTGCTCTGTAGATCTTTGACTTAAAGCGCTCTGGTATCTTCTTGTCGCAGAGCACGCCAGTCAACGAGCGCCACTTGGACCAAGCTGCACTCACGCGTGAATTCACTTCGACCATCAGTTTGCCGTCAGACGCCACTGCTGATCCCAGGTACTTAAAGACCGCAGTGCGTGGAAGCTCGATGCCGTTAACCTTGATGGAGCTGGACTCGGTAACGTCCGTCGTTAAATACTCGGTCTTCTTCACGTTCAATCTGAGTCCAAACCGCTCCAAGCGATCACACCAAGCTTGCACCTCTCGCTCGAGTTCACCTTTATCTTCGCTAGCGAGCATCACATCATCGGCATAAAAGAACGTCCAAGGGACGGGCTTCTGAAGATCTCGTGTGATGGCATCCGTGACGACAACAAAGAGGAGTGAGGAAAGCGCAGAACCCTGGTGTACCCCGACAGAGATGGGGAACTCCATCGAGGTCCCAGCTGCAGCTTGAACTCGACTCTTTGGGCAAGAGTGGAGAATTCGCACCCACTCTATGAGCTCTTCAGGAACTCCATGATGTCGCAAGGCGTACCATATCACTTCACGCGGTACGCGGTCAAAGGCCTTCTCTAGGTCGAGGAAGGCGATATGCACTGCCTTCTGTTTCTCGCGATGCTCCTCTATCAGGAGGCGAGTGGCGTGTATGGCATCAACGGTGCCACAGCCAGCCACGAAGCCGCACTGATTGCTGGACAGCTGGACGATGTCCCGAATTCGTCCATCGACAATTCGCTCAAAGATCTTCATGCTGTGCGGAAGCAAGCGAATCGGACGGTAATTGGAGCAGTCTGCAGGACTGCCCTTCTTCTTCCAAATCGGGATCGTCGTACTTTGGCGCCAACACTCAGGCACTTTCTTTTCCGCCACAACCTGATTAAAGAACTTCGCCAACCACTCAGCAGAGTACCAGTACTTGGACTTTCACAAATCAGCTGCCACGTCGTCGGGCCCAGTCGCTTTGCCTGGCCTCATCTTCTTCAAAGCCGCTTCAATCTCCTCCACGGTGATCTTCTGAACGGGGCCGTGGGTTGGAGCCGTTGAAGGAATGGCTGGATGAGGGAACTCTACCGTAGAGATTTCCTCAAAATTCTCACGCCATCGCTTCAATGCCTTCTTGCGGTCCGTAAGAAGATGGCCGTTCTCATCATTGATGCCGAAGAACTTCTCGATGTCCTCGGTCTGGAAGTCGGTAGAGATACCGCTCACCATCGCGAGACTCGAGCTTCTCGTTGACATCTATATAATGAGTGGCTTTTGCAACAGCCACGGCCTTCTTTGCAGCTTTCTTCGCTTCTTGGTACTTCCGCCAGTTATCGGCTGTCTTTTCGCCGAGAAACACGTGATAAAGCGCTTCTTCTCTCGCACTTTTCCTTTCACGTCATCTGTCCACAGCCACGCGAGAAACTACAGCTGCTTCCTTCTCTCTGATTCGCCACCACTTAATTCTAGCTGCACCGCATCGCTCAACCTGCTTCAGCCTCGGAGGGGCGATCTTCAAAGTGCAGATCAGCGGTCGATGCTGTGGGGCGACCGTCTCATACGGCAGGATCTTCGCGTCTGTGACAAGACTCCAGTTGCGATCTCTCATAAGGACAAAGTCTATCTGAGTCTTGGTGCTTTCACTGTAGTATGAGATAAGGTGCGAGTCGCGTTTTCGGAAGACGGTGTTCACTATGGTGAGGTTATGCGATTCCGCGTAATCAAGAATGCGCTCACCATCGGCGTTACGTGATCCGTATCCGAACCAACCATGACAGCTGTACCCGTCTTTCGTAGCACCTACGTGCCCATTAAGGTCACCAGCGACTATGATGACATCTTTCGACGGTACCTCTGCTGTCTTCTCATCAAGCAGGCTCCAAAACTCAAGTCAGCAACAATAAGGGTCACGATGCCACTGGGGAACGCCTCTGTGGTATCGTGACTAGTCACCGTGCCGTCTCCCCCCTTCTCAAAGGTAGGGCCTACCCCGCCTTCCTTGGCTTGATCCGAGCAGCCAGTCTGCGGAGCATACGCTGAGAAGAAGTGATAGAGTCGCTCCTTAGCGGCGACAGCGATCTTCATCAATCGATCGTCAAAGCGCTCGACTCTTACAATCGAGTCACGAAATCGTTCGGAGACGATTATTCCGACACCACTTGTGGTCCTGGGACTTCCACATAGAACAGCCTTAAAGCCACGTCCTATGTCCCTTGACTTGCGGCAATACCACCTCGTCTCCTGCACCGCACAGAAATCAACTCTTCTACGCTCCAGTGCTTCAACCAACTCGCACGAGCGGCCCGTCAACGTACCCACATTCAGCGTTGCCACGCGGGTCCTGCTTACGTTACGGGACTTTCGGACTAGCTTAGTTGCCCCCCGATTCCGTCCTCGCATCAGGGACCCTCGCATATTTCTCACACTCGCCGGCCTCTGCGAGTGCGCGTCGGCTCCCGCGGACGCCGTAGCACTATCTCGAAACACTTGAGCTGCCATAAACCATGTGATGTGACATGGGTCTTCGTAGGCCGGCCTGTCACAAGGGCCTGTCGCCTGCAGTCGAGTGTCCGTGTTCAGCTTAACTCGCAGAGCGAGTAGTTTCCAGTGGCACCACGTGGAGGAACGGACATCGCCACCATTGAGGTGTGAACCTATTCGAGGTAAAAACCAATCGAATACATTAAGCAGTGGAGGGCTACACAGAGAGTAAAATATCGGTGCTTCTACGTCATTTTTTGAACTGGTGGTAGATAGGAGCGTAGATGTTCGGTTCATGAGCAGTGTATTTCACCTACATGCTTTCTTGCAATCCTCCATCGTTGTTGAAGAATGTTGGTACATCAGAAACAGAAACAGTCATCTGAAACAGCTTGACTGTTCGAAAACCAAAAGGGGCTATGCACTGTACTAGCAAGGTAGTTATTCACTTTACGGATGTTACTTGGAGTGCTGATCATGAATTTGACATCGGTTTCTGGATTTCCCGTTTTCTTAATACAGGTTAGAAAAGGCGTGAGTAAGTGAGGGTGGTGAAGTCAGATGCACCAACTTCGCCCAAACTTTGTCCGTTGGGGTTATTTGGGGTGCTGATCACGAATCTGGCATCAGTTTTTAACTTGCTTAACCTGGAAGTCAAAAATTCTCACCTTTCCTCTTTCGAAGAGCTCGATGAACGTAAACGAAGTTTGTTGCCGTGTCTTTGTTCGAAAATGCACTGGAAATGGGGATAAAAGGCCCCACTGACGACAACTCGTAAAATGCAAAAACACCACTACAAGGGGTAATCGAGCCCACGACCATGCTACTGTGAAGTTACAACACTGCCACTATGCCAACTGAGCACATTCGGCTGGGTGGCAGCAGGGCGTCATGAACTTCGCGCTCAGACATCCCCACGCTTTTTTTCGAACACAAGAGCATTCCGAAAACAGTAACTATGGTTTTCGACTCCCCACACAGCACCCTACATGCTGCGAAAATTGCATCGCAAAAGCTCACCGCCAGTTTGAAGGCTCTCCTTGTTAGGCTCATTTATACTTCCATCGCTACGCAATGCGATGCCATGTATAGAAGTCAAATTGATTGATTGCGTCCGCGCCACTCGGCCTTAGTGAATCGAGTGAGCCCGCGACTAATCGCGCTGCTCAGCGCCGGGTCACATTCCTCTCGAAATTCTCGAAATTGGAGCAATGCGTTTGATGGGTTGCGGCGGGTATTGCTGCTCTTCGAGGTGAAATCGGAAAAGTGTGCGCAACTGCGTGTGTGCAAGTACGCAATTGTGTGCGCGTGACCGCGTTTCCTGCGGGGCAAAAATAACTCCAACGCCGCGCGAACCCCCTGGCGTCGCGCACGCTGCGCGACGAAATTGGACGAGTTGTCGCGGTCAGATGCTTCCGACGGCTAGAAGCGCCTCCTGCAGGGACATGTGGCACGTCTTTGCCTTATTTCAACGTTTATTGGAGATGGTATATGAATGTGGCTTCAACAGGACGATAAACGACAGCTCATACAGGAATTCTGTGTAATCTTAAGTTCCTTGCTAGAAATGAGGTCTGGGAGTTTAAACACTGAGAACATTTCGTGCTCCGCGGCTAACCATGCGTCACCGAGCGCACGTCCGCGTTTCAGCGCCGCGACGTCGCACGCGGCTAGCGCGCGACGTCACGTTTTAGTTAGATCCTGGAGTCCGTTTCCTGCTGTTTGAAGTGCTCATCGTCAGCGCGACACCATGCGACGCACCACTCCGTTCGAATCGCGTCGCCCAGCGATGGAAGTATAAACGAGACCTTAACGACACCTCGCATAAGCGTCGACACGACAAGAGCTCTCGCAATGTCAGCGGCTATACCTGAATTAGGTTTTTGTATAGAAATCCTCGAACGTACGCAGCACTGACTGTCGGTTGATTGCTCCATTGCCGAGGGTTTTGTTCGTGGGAGTAAATCAAACGCTTTGGTTGGCATCAACCATTAATCCGTTGTTCCTTTATCTTTTCCAGCAGTATGGGATACAAGGCTTCATCTGTCAAGCCTCATCGTATGCTAATCAAATGTTAATGCGGAAGCGAGGCCACCAGGTAAGCTCTCGTCTGCATCTAAATCAAAATATTAATGTTTTCTTCAACATTAACAACACTGTTGATCAGAAATTTTGACGCAACTCGGAACAGAATTCGCATGTTTCAGGAGCTGAAAGACGTACCGTTCTCACGATACATAGGAGAAGATGGTACGCAGCTCATTCAACCACAGGACGAGACTCAATCAGTGAAACTGTTCTGGAAAGCCTACCATCCGAAATAGCTTCGCGAACACATCGCTTTTTATTGATTGTACTTTCAAAAGTGTAATTCTGCTTTCAAATAAAATGAGATTCCGGACGCAATACCGTCCACTGCATTTGCATTGATCCAGTGATGTGACTTTTTATCAATGCTACATGACGTTGTTACGAAAACACACAATTCTGTGCACTCCAAAAACGTAGGGATTTCACGCAAAAGTGTGACATGCCTTGACGAACAGTCTCTCTACGCTACTGAAACGTGTAACATCAAAAATGACCAAGTAAACCAGGTACAAATTGGCAGGGGCGAGTATTCTTGACTCTACATACAACGTGACCTTCGGATATCTAAAATCAGCCTTTACGGACAACCTTTGGTAACGTGGTTTTCTACAGAACTTCTTATGGCAACACTTCTCTCAATAGTATCTGATGAAGGCCACATAAAAAGAACATAATAGGCTCTGGCAATACGCATGAAGGAACATCTAGCGAGCAAAAGGCGTGGGTTGCTCACTAGTCCACGTGGTAAGCATAGAATGGATGTGCATAACGGGAACGACTATGAGGTGAGGTGTAGTATTCTGGCCGATGAGAGAGAGATCTCCGCTAGGAAGGCGTTGGAGGCGTTCTGGATTTCCTCAAGAAATCCAGTAATGAACAACCGAAATGAGTGCCCCTCTGTTACGTGTGACATCTTGCCGTTTGTACCTCATTGTGAAGTGTAAGTGACCGGTCGGCGACAGTTCCCACTCAGTGTGTCTCATTCGCCTCTACTGGTTACTTAACGAGGGCGATCGTCAGCCCTGCGGTGGATCCTATGCGTGAGTTCGTCTTCTTCGTTTGGGCTATCCGTGGTGATTCTAGGGTGGGTCGAAAATGTCTAGGGTAGTTGAGGCGCTTGGTGGGGTAGAGCGCAAACATAAACCTGTGCTCCACTTTTAGGCCTCTGAAGACGACGGAAAGTCGAAACGTCAGGCCGCAAATAAAGATCCACCTGCAAACCTCGTGTGGTACAAAATACTGACACAAAAGAACATAATCTTCATGATTTTGGTAGGTCCTCAACGGATGCGTCTGTAACGACGTATAATAATTGAGTTATTTTTTATTATATTCGAACACAGACACTAATTCACAGCGAATTATGTACGGAGTTCCTAATGTCAAAGCTTTGGAACGGGTCCAGAACAGCTTCACTAGAAAGCTTTTCTTCAGGTCACGGCATATAAACTACCGAACCATAATGTGCGGAATCTGCAGCTAGGTTTAGAATCTCTATCCACACGGGGAAAGAAGTTCGATCTTTCTATGGTTTACAAAGCGCTGCACGGTGTTGTCCATCTGAGTGGAGGTAGATTTTTCGTGACGTGTGTTTCCGTAACGAGGGGTGCTGCTGTAAAGCTGCGGGTTCCTCCGGTCCAGAGTTCAGTCCGCTCCAACTACTTTGTCTGTTGAGCCGGCGCGGAATACGTCAAGTTAAGTAAGCGCTTTGCTATACCTGCAACCGTTGCGGCTTTTAAAAGGATTTTAGAGAAATACCTCTAATTTTTCCAGTAACTCTCAGGTACTAAATCTTGTTCTCCCTCTGCTTTCCGTTGCGGTTTTTTTAAAATCCTCTCTTATCGCTTTTCGAGGGGCTGTGTTCCTTACCTTTCCAAGTTTACTATTTTTCGCTATTTGACGATTCATTCCTTGGTGCTGTTCGTTATCTAATTGATTTTATTGATTCTCTTTCTCGGTGTGATGGTGAGCGTGCTCACTCTGATCACTTTACATGTGCTTTACCACATGTCTCAATGAAATGAAATGAAATGAAACATAGACAAGAAACACATGACGAAGGGAATAATCGGTACTTTATCCTTTTTATTACAAAAAAACACGACAACAAAAGACACACTATCTCGAATTTCGGTTTTTTAAGCCGTACGTACACTCGGCAGCGGCTCAGCGGCAGTCGTGATTAAGCATAGGAGCATCGATTTGGCGGGAATCGACGCCCTTGTGGTTAGGCCAATGTTATACTCCCGCGGGATCATCCGCGGACGGGCGGAAATCGCGCCAGGATCCCTGAGCTGGCCAATCGCTGCGCCCAGTCACGCCCCCGATCGACAGACGACGTGAGGGCTGTTATACATCCCGCGCGCGGTACACCGCCAAAATCGCGCTCCAATGCGACGCTAGCCGCCTCGGAACGACGACGACCGTCCGCGGACATCTCGCGGATGCTCCCGCGGAAGTATAACATAGGCCTTAATTACGGTTGCCGCTGCCGCCGCTGCCGAGTGTGCATGCGGCTTTAGGCAGGCCACACTTGCAGTGATTTATAGCATCTAAATGAAGATCGTGGAAAGCCGTGAAGATCGTTTGCTTCGTCGGAAAGTCTTCCTATTTTCCGATTGTATTGGAACAGCAGACGTTGTTCGCGTTGCAACTATAGCCATCTGGACACTGTCCGTTAACACATGGACCTGAAAATCGCCTCCTTGGAACACCGCATTGATGCCTTATCAGCAGACAATGTATCACACCTTCAACCCTATTTTTATTTAAAATTTCGAAACTTCAGGGACAGCGTGAAGAGTATATCAGCTTTCTTATGACAGCAAAAGAGTTCTGATTTACACCTTGACTCAAAATCAAAAGTTATTTGAAAAGCTGATTGCTGTGTTCCCCACATTGTTGTTCCGCTCCCGTGCAATTTCAAAAAGAAATTCCTGCTGAACGAATTACTCTGAAAACATTAAGGAAATCGTTACAGTAAGAGGGGGGGGGGCAAATTCAAGGACCGATGGTAAACCTCACCACAGAGTTACCTTACCAGTTTCTTAACTTAAAGCTACTTCTGGGCCTAAATTCTTCAGCGACTTACCGGCCGGTAACGATGGAACTACCGCTAAACAGCGATTCGTCAACGCGCAACGTGGTAGGTTTCCGGATAAACTGTGGTAACGTTTACTCGGCTAGGGCGTCGGGTAAACGACGCGTTGAACCACCATAAACTCTAGTTTATACTAGGGATAGCGGCTCGATGGTCGGGATATATATCGATCGGGGGCGCGGAAAATCGATATCTATGGCGATCGTGGTGCCGCGTCGCATGGCGGCGCGACTATAAACTGGGGCTAAAGCTCTACTGCTTATGTCTGAACCAGTGGCAACAAATTGGGCGCGCTGCCAAGTGTAGTCGGACACATGCCTGACGTCCTTCACCACGTCCTTCGTGAACATGGACCAGAATCGAACGATCTAACGATTTACTTAAAGGGTTCCTGGCAGTTCACGCGTCGTTGGAGCAATATTTGGAGTGCAATTACACTGTACCCAGCTGCACCTAGTCCCAAGCCGATTAGCCGTGGAGCGCGGAAACTCTCGGGCAGCCTGATCCTATAGCCCCTTCCTCCTCCGACATTTGTCACTTAATCAGCTTGGCCTGCTTGGTGAAGGGTTTTCATTCTGTTGTTTCCACAATTCGACCTCTTCTGTGGGGGCTTACTTAGGAAACGACCATTATTTCCACAATTAGGCTTGTTCTGTGGGGGTTTAGTTAGAAAATGACTTTATGCTGGGTTGTGTGCTCGAAGAGCTGATTTTTGCGCTCTTCGAGCTCACACAGCCAGTCAAGGGAAGGGATTGAAGGTCGGTGGATCCAAGGTGCTCGTTCTTCAGGGGGAGTCCGCAGCTTCGTTCTGCGCTCTTGGAGCGCCGAAGCGTATACGGCTAAGAAAAAGCGCAGAAAACGCCTGAAAATCGTGTAGACGTCAAAACCCCTCAAATCGCAACAAGTCAGTTGAAATGCAAAAATGCCGAAACGCGGGGGATTGAACCCCCCGACCTCCCTTGCATGATGCAACACCACTACCCACTGCGCCACGAGCTGCTTGCCGGTGCCATCGCGGGTGTACAAAAGGCCGCCAGCACGCAGTTTCCGCACCCCATCGCTAATCGGTGCTAGGGACTAGCTGCAGATGGGTGCAATGTAATGTTTTTCCAATGTTAGGCCCCGAGACCTCTATACTAGGGCGGGAAGAGACTAGTGAAAGAGCCGAGGAGGCAGTCCGCTTAGGAGGATTTGTATGGAACATTCCTAGAGGCTCTTTTACATCCTTCAACCAGCGAATTAAACGTCAGCTGCCACTGCTACGACATGCTGAAGGTAGTCGAGAGTTGTTTCTGGAATAAACACCACGCCTATATACCATTACTATTGCGCTTACTCCCTGCACGACATTGGCAGCTATCGCCCGATCTGCCTGCTGTCCGTAGTCTACAAGCTGTTCACTCGAGCCATCCTGAATAGGATCAGCAGAACGCTGGACGAAGGACAGCCATGCGAGCAAGCAGGATTTCGGAGAGGATTCAGCACGATCGACCACATACACACCATTACGAAGCTCATCGAAGTGTCGCGAGAGTACAAGCTGCCGCTGTGCCTTACGTTCATTGACCTGAAGAAGGCATTCGACTCCGTCGAGACTGAAGCGGTCATCGACGCCCTGCTCACTCAGGGCGTTCCTACTCAGTACATCAGAGTCCTTCGAGAGCTGTACAGTGGATTCACGACCAAGATCTCACCATTCTACAACGACGTCCTCATCGACGTGAAGAGAGGAGTTCGGCAGGGGATACCATATCCCTGAAGCTCTTCAGCGCCACCCTCGAAAACGTCATGCGCGAACTAGAATGGGAAGACATGGGAGTGAAGGTCGACGGCCAGCAGCTGCACCATCTTCGCTTCGCTGACGACATCGTGTTCATAACACCGAGCATCAGCCAGGCGGAGCGAATGCTGGCCGACTTCGATCGTGTATGTGGGAACGTTGGACTGCAGCTGAATCTTACGAAGACGATGTTCATGAGGAACGGACGAGTTTCTGATGCCCCATTCTCGCTCAACGGAACGAACATCTCCGAATGCTCCAGCTATATGTATCTGGGTCGCGAAGTCAACTTGGCCAACGACCTAGCACCAGAGCTGAGCAGGAGGAAACGAACGGCTTGGGGAGCTTTCAAGAGCGTCGAAGAAGTCGCGAAGAAGACGAAGAACGTCCGACTCCGTGCCCACCTATTCGACTCCACTGTTCTTCCTGCCCTAACATACGCCTCAGAGACCTGGGCTATACGAAAGCAGGATGAACACGCGATCAGCGTCGCGCAGCGTGGAATCGAGAGGACGATGCTCGGGTGACACGACTCACGCAAGTGAGAGAAGGCCTCCAGAGTTCCGAGCTTCGTCGACGCTCAAAGACTAGGAACGCTGTCGCGTGGGCCAAGTTGTCGAAAAGTAGGTGGGCCGGCCACGTAATGCGCTTCGCAGATATCCGCTGGACGAGAGCCGTTACCGACTGATTCCGCGGGATGTCAAGAGAACACCAGGACGTCCACCAACGCGTTGGTCGGACTTCTTCGTGAAAGCCCTGAACACAACCGATATGACGCTCTTCGTGTCCCTCGAGCGAGGAGGATCCATTGGAGCACTCTGGCACGCGACAGGGACGAATGGAGACGCTGCTGGCGCCCGCTCGAGCAAGTCAATGTCAACATGACGACAGGTGATACAGATGATACTTCCTGGCCGTATTAATGATCCTCCGATCATGACTTTCTGCCTTATGTTCATTAGTATACTATCCATATAGAGGGCCTGGAGCTAAAGCAGAACATGACTGAAATTCCTCCGCAAAATATTCTCTGCCTTTCTTACCTCATTTTTTGCCTTAGCCTTAGACTTTCCAAAGCTCCTCAAATATCAAAACAAGCGCCGCTTACCGATGCACTGCTGTGTCTGCGTTGCTCCAGGGCTCAAGACACCGATGTTCGTCGTCGGATAGGTGAGATAGCTCGGATAGCTCGGATAATAGTAGTAGGTCGAATAGCTGCTGCCGGTCGTCCAGCAGTTCATACATTGACCGCAAGCTGAATCACTCGAACTATACGATGCGTCAAGGCGATTTATTGAACTAAGTGCTTACGGTAGTAGGAGGTGAACTGATTCGGATACGTTCCGCAGAGGTAGATGTAGAGCGACTGTCGCCGTTGACGAACTCGAGGCTGATTCGCCGACACGGACGACGACGTCTTGGTTGATGCCGGCAGGGCGGACTCAACCAACAAGACTGCCACTAGCAAGACCAGAGCGAAAGACCGTGTTCCAGCCATGGCTGAATTTGAACTTCCTTACAATCGTAGACTACTGCCATGAAAGGTGCAGCACACTCGAATGGGAATCAAACCACGGTGGCGCGAAGAGATCACCGTCATGACCAGGAGATAAAGGGGCTTGAAGCTGTTCACGTGAGGTGCAGGACGAAAATGAGTGAAGTATCAGTGAAAGTAAATGTTTTATCTTTCCGAGACAAATCTGGTACCAATGTTCTAAAACAGGGAATCTCGGCTTAGAGCTAGCAAGTATTGGACATTCCTGCCAACGATGAGTCACCGAAATATCTATAGATTTTGCTGTCTTAAAATATAGAGAAAGAATCGTGAAAAAGTCTTCAACTCCCTTTTCTTTCGTGATGCTCGTTGGTTACAGATGTTGTCCCCTAGTCTCTTAGAAGCACCAAATGTGGATATTTTCCAAAATGAGGTTGAAGAAAATTGATTTGCTTGCAACACTGCACCGTGTTGACATCACCTAGAGGCAGCGTTTGGTTTTCTATTTCACTGAATTTCTCACTTTGTTGTTTTTGTTCCAGTTCTATATTAACTCCTGCTTTGTTTTACTTTTATGCTTTCTTTGCTAAATTGTGACCTTCGCTTAGCTTTAGTGGTCTTCCCAACGTTTTTCCTTGTTCTGTTCTCCACAAGTGCCTCCCAGAAATGTCCTCACCCTGTATTTTCCCGCGTTCCCCTAAGCTGATGAAGTCGGCGGACCTACTAAGTTGGTATCCGGAGCCGTTATCCTCGGGCGACCTGCAGTGTTGGCGGGCCGCTGCTCCTCTTCATTCAGTTTCCCACTGTTTCCCACTGTCCCGGCCAATTCAGGGGCCGGATTCATGAACGATGTACCGGCGGGTAAGTGCAAGATTTACCCCCACCCCCTCCCCCACTTACGCGCGATTCATGAACGCGCGGCGGGGAAAATCGGGGGTAAGTGTCGAGGTAAATGCTACCCCGTCGGCGCGTCGGGGAACATTTACCTTCAAGGCGAGGGTTTTGCTCCGCGGCCAATTTCTGACCCAGTGCAACCCTCCGCTGGTCCGTTGCCAGCTCTGGGCTGGCCGCCAGCCGCATATTCAATGCTCGATAGGGGGCGCCTAGTTACCATCGCCTGCGCCGTCTTTCGCCGGACCTATGGTGAATTGCTTTACCTTTCGTTTTTCTCTATTAGTCTTGAATTCTATGTTTTTTGGGCTCTGTGGACCATGGCGGCCCACAATGCCACTTATTGTTATGTAATTTGCTACCTTTAGTGGCGTTGTGGGTCGGCTTGGGCCACCATGAGCCTGGTCCACCACGCAAATCGTAATTTACGATTTGCGTGGGTGGACTATGCCTGTCCGCCACCTTCTCTTCCCACCTTGGCATATGTTGTCTATGGGGGCTACTGTGGTGGATGGCACACACCCAGCCATGTAGGCCCATATTTACAATAGCATTCCTACTGCCTAATATGCTGCTACTTTCCACCCCGTTCCCCCCCCCCTTACCTCACATTTCACATTTCATTTTCCCTAACTACGATGCTGTCAGTGCCGGTGGCAGCGACTTCTCAGCAGCAAATGTGACTGCTTGGTTTCGCTGCTAGCTGATGAAATTGGTCGCGGAGCAAAACCCTCGCCTTGGCCGTCATGAAACAGAAAAGAGAGGTAAGTTCAGGGAAAGTAGCGGGTAAATAGTCATCGAGGTAAGTGGGGGTAGAATTTACCTCCGGCCGCGTTCATGAATCCGGGCCAAGGACTGTTTCGTTAAATCATAATTGAGTTGTTAAGCAGACGTCTCGTCCACATTCTTCAATATCGTGCTGACCAAGGTAGGTCTGAACGGAGGAAATGGATAGTACTGCGAGAATCTCCACCCTTCATATAGTAGAAAAACATGTTTCGTTTTTGCTGAGTTCTTGAACCAAAAGAGCTACGGGCCCTCGAAGGCGGGGTACAGTACCGCACTGTCAGCACGTGCCAACGTGTATGCGTGCGTGCGCGCTGTTATATGTGACGCGGCGAAAGGCTCCGCGGCAAGCCAGTCGGTGGCTCAGCAGGGTGCAGGGGTACTCTACAGGTGCTAGGTCAGTTGTTCGACTCCCGTGCTATGCAATAATTTTGCATTTTTTCATGATCGCCGCCTTCTTTACCAATTTGCTTCCCACACATCTCCTACATATTTACTTCACCCTAAATTGTCAAATAAGGATCAGATTCGTGCTCAACACGAAGTTTGTGCAAAAACGGTGACCATGACCTTATCATTAATCACCTCTACTTACTGTAACTTAACGTACTCCAGCGTAATACAGAAAAACGGATGTCAGACTAGTGATCATCATCCCAAATAACTCCCCTGGGAGAAGTTTGGGCGGAATCGGTGATTATGACTTCGACGGCTCTAGTCACCCGTACCTACCGTAACCTACCGTAATCGGCCGAAAATTGAAAAACGGTAGTCAGATTCGTAATCAGCACCCTAAATAGCCTTCCAGGGCAAGGTTTGAAAGAAGTCGGTGATTATGACCTCGGCGTCTTTAGTCACCCGTACCTGCTGTAACCCGTACCTGCCGTAAGGTTACTGTTCAACATTCGCTGAAAAATACGAAACATTGTAAAATTCAGAAACTGAGAAAACTAAGCGAAGCACAGCTCACAGAAACCTTTATTCGACAATTTAGAGTGAAATAAATGTGTAGGAAGCAAGCTGATTTAGACTGTCATAAGGCACAACTTTCACTTTTTTAAAATTTCGGCCGATTACGGTAGGTTATGGTAGGTACGTGCGACGATGCAATACTGTGCTCCCAATTTCGAGGGCCCGTAGCTGTTTGGATTCAAGGGCTCAGCAAAAACGAAACATGTTTTTTATTGCATGAAGGGTGAAGATTTTGGCAGTACTATCCACTTCTCCTATTCAGACCTACGCCTGAGACCCTTAAATGGTGAGCTTGAAGTTTTGATGTTGAGGTTTTCATTCGTTTCGTTTCTCACAGTGTTTTCTAAGTATACTTTGTCCATATATAGTTCTCTGTGCGCACAATTATGGTGCAAATAAAAAAAAAATTCACCGATCCCGGAGGGATGGAAGACTTGATTGGTTTGCTCGGGCCAGAAATCCGGACCAAGGATCTTGAGTTAATCGCACGTGTCAGTCGACGTACGTCCGGCTGGGCTATCACGCGCCCATTTTGATCGCTACTTACCAGGATACTATCTCAACGGTAGGTCGGAACGGCCCAAGTGTTGTATATGGGCAGAACCGCTTCTCTCTGGGAAGTAACAAACTGCAGGCAGCTCGACCCCAATACAACTCTACGCAGAGTTAGGGGCGACGGAAGTCGCGTGTTGGCGCTCTGTTGATTCACGTGCTCCACAGCTGACGGGCGCGCGCGGGAGAGGGCTCGTATCGCGACTCCGCGCAGTGCACAGGTGGCGTAGTAGGGGAGCGCTTGGGCTCGTAAGCGAGGGGTCGAGGGTTCGGATCCCGCAGACAGCGTTTGTTTTGCACTTTTGCAAAATCCATGTTTATCATATAGGTTATCCATCTAGGGGTACTCTAGTGTGTTATAGAGCATGTTCACATATAAAATATGCTTCAAACTACAGATTAGCTAAAATGTTCACTTCTGTGTGTCACTTGTTTGAAGTCTATTTTGTGTGACCGTAGTTATGTAACGATAGATATTTTGTGGCACCAGTTAAAAGTTCTGACTCCACCAACAAGACTTCGGTCAAAACAAATCCGCTAAAACCTCGTCCAGGGGTATTATTTGGGGTGCTGATCACGAATCTGACATCCGTTTTTCACCATTCGGTCGGAGGCCACCCATACCGTTAACAAGGGTGGTCCAGGCAGGGTCACCGATTTCGCTGAAATTTCGTCTAGGGGGTTATTTGGGGTGCTGATCACGACAACAATCTGACATTTGTTTTTCACGATTCTGTCCACCTGCCGTCACCGGCAGAAACTTTAAGAATGTAATCCTGTGCCTTCCTGTATCTATATTATCCAGCCGAATCATGAAGAACGGATATCAGATTCGTGATCAGCACCCCAAATAACACCCCTAGACGAAGTTTCAGCGAAATCGGTGACCCTGCTTGGACCACCCTTGTTAACGGTATGGGTGGTATGCTATATGTAAACATGCTCTATAACACACTATAATACCCCTAGGTGGATCACCTATATGATAAACATGGATTTTGCAAAAGTGCAAAACAAATGCAGCCTGCGGGATCCAAACTTTCGACCCATCGCTCACGAACCCGAGCGCTTCCCTACTAGGCCACCTGTGCACTGCGCCGATAGGAGCACTCATCCCGCACGCGCCCGTCGGCTGGGAGCACGTGAATCAACAGGGCGCCAAGAGGCGACTTCCGCCGCCCCAAACTCTGCGCAGGGTTGTATTGGGGTCGAGATACCTGCAGTTTGTTACTACCCAGAGAGAGGCGGTCCTGCCCATATACAACACTTGCGCCGTTCCGACCTACCGTTGAGATAGTATCCTGGTTAGAGAAAACTACTTGCCTTTAAAGGAATATATAAAGTTAAAGGACCTGCATACATTAAAAAGTTTAAACACTTTTGTAAGAACTGAGAGGCCTATTTATTGCATGAATCTCGAGCTGCATCTCTTGAAAACGCGAGCATAGCCAGTGAAGCCGAATTTTAGGCGCTAACTTAGGAAGCTCGGAGTCGCATGATTCACACAAGTGAGAAAAGGCTTCCAGAGTTCCAACCTTTGTCGACATTCGATTCTTAGAGACGCTGTCGCCTGAACCAAACCGTCGAAATTTAGGTGGGCCGGCCACGTAGTGCGCTACGCAGACACTCGCTGGACGAGAGCCGTCATCGACTGGGCTCCATGGGATGTCAAAAACAACAGATCCCGATTTCCTCAAGCGAAAGATTTGGGTAGAAGTACCGGAGGGTAAGGGTACCACTCACCTGCGGTCGGTTTAGGGCACGAGTCGTATTCATCAACCGAATCGAGGGTAAGGTAGAACCCTAACAGACGTGCAGAAAAGTTGTTTTCCTAGCATTCCGCTGATTCCGCCGCTAATATAGATCGAAAAAACTCGTCCAAGTTAGGAGAGGGGGGGGGAAATAAGGGAACCGCATTTGCAGAATTTTCCCCAACTGGGTGAAATAATGAGAAATGATCTAATTTAATCAGAAATCTCTCTCGGAGTTTCTTATTATTTTTCGATTCGAGATTTCGTATATGTTCTTGAAGAAGTAGTTTCAGGAGGCTTCGTACATTCATTTTCATGAAAAAAAAATAGCTCATAGGATTTCTGATTTCAGTGGGGCGTATTTTTGTAAATGGGGCGCGAAATGGTAGCGATAAGGGCGGTTGGACCACTATGGCACGCGACAGGGACGAATGGAGTCATTGTTGACCCCGGGCGAGCAACTCAGTGATCAACGGGACGAGAGGTGGTACCTTAGGAAGAAATTGTGCATAGGGGTAGGTGTTCAGCAACGGGAGCACTGTTGGGTAGGAGGTGACCCTGATTGGCTGCGATGTGTTTGGTCGGTGCTCTGATTGGTCATTGATTGGCTGAAGTGCCTCTACCTTCCAGTGCTGTCCACTTTCACGACATGGATCCCTTTTTCATAGCTAAACGACTAGAAAGAAAGGGAAATGTGTGAAAATACAAGTACTGAGAGAAAGCGGTTCATAACAGAACGAAGCTCCTATATTATCGTAACGCCTTACGCTGAAAGAATAAGAACAGTTTCCGAAAAACATCCCGAGCTTGTGGCGAAGTTCGAGAAGCGGAGCTGCTGCAGCGATATGTCGAGCGAGAACGGCATCTCTGTGTATTTAAAGCTCACTTCAGAGCTGTGCAGAATAAAGTGCATGCTCGACGCACTACTAAGACCGCTTACTCCATCACCGAGTGAGTTTTTTGCCAGCGTAAACAGACGTTGGTGTCGAACTTATGGACCGACCAGTTTTTTCGCGGCCGGTGCCAGCATCGGCAAAGGGCATTCGATGGGTGGATATCGTTGAGAGCACGCCTTCTCTTCCAATAACTCCAGAGAGAATTATTTTAGGAGGTCAAAAGGTGTTTTTTAAATTTTTTTAGAGGAATATATGCTGCAATGTTATTAAAAAATGGGCCGCAAACACAAGTACAAGCACATGAAATTCTGAAACCGGAAAATCGGCAATTTTGGCGACGTAAATAAACACGGATAAAGAACCGACAGAAAAATTTGATAAATTTCTTGGTATTTGTTGTGGTCCATTTCGACAGAAACTATTTAGTATTTGAACGCGAGTTCTCCCCTTCCTAAACGACCTGAGTCACTTTCATCAGATCAAAGGTTAAGGATATAGGACGGCTTTAGTCAACCTACTGGAGGTTGCGCCATGCATACTACTTTTACCGGATGTCGTGGAAGCGAGCTGAGTGCGTATTCCGACATTCAAAGATTGACGGTGGCCAACCGATGAACAAGTCAGCACTCTATCCTGCCCAAATAAATCCTCTTCTTTATTCTCCAGCTTCAGCTCCATATAGGTGTAACAACTAGCTTGATCAAACAACGTACAATACTTTCATTTCGACCTTGAAAACTTCAACATTTTCAATGTGAAGCGGGTATTGGATGCTGGATTTGGCTTCTCCATTCACCCCTGTCGCGTGCCAAAGTGCTCCAATGGGCCCTTATCGCTTGACAAACATGACTAGCTAGTGTCATAGCGTTCGTTCAGAGCTTTTAAGAACTCTAGGCGTCCTGATGTTCTTTTCACAACAAGCAAAATCCAGTTAATAACGGCTCGCGGTCGCATTACGTGGCCGGCCCACCTAATTTTCGACAACTTGGCTTTACAGTGCGTACTCGGCGCACACAATGACTTACCGTAACCAGCCGATTTACCAGTAGATGTTATATTCTCCCAGACAAATCCGGCACCGATTCGCCGAACCCGGAGTTATGGTAGGCCTGGGCGGAAAATCCGAACCTAGGACCTGGTTTCGGGTGCACGCGACAGCCGGCACCTCCTCGGACTGCGCTACGCGCGCCCTCCTGGAGAATATGCACTCGAAGGAATGCGGAAAAATGCTGTCTGGATGTTCTCACAGACTGAATGATCTACGAATTGACTCCATTACATGCATGTGGTGGCCTAGTTGGAGGAGGCGCCGGGTGCTCCCGGTTCGAGGTTCCTAGTTCGAATCCCCCCCCCCAAGACCATCGAAACCTTCCCTCTCTAAGGGATCAGTGGATTGATGCTAGCCTTGACTTCAAAGGAGAAAACACTCAAGTCATTTTGATCAAACCTCATTGTAGCCGTTACTAACCATAAGGTTAAAAGCTGGAAAAATGCTGTCAAAAATAAATAAAACGATTTTTTGTTGCGATCCAAACTCTAAGGTCTAGGAAACCCATTGCATGTACACCCTTTTGCCGCCGCAGGACATTCCGCCGACCAAGTATGCATTCAAATAGCCTCTACGATATTCCGTTACGGTAGAGTGCATGGCGCATCCCAAAAAGAAGACTATCCCCGCCAAAAAGTATCGGAAAAATCTTATCACTCACCATAAACCGCCCAATATTTGTCATATTTACCACAACGCAG
The DNA here is from genome assembly GCA_947396885.1 of Heligmosomoides polygyrus polygyrus. NCBI lineage: Eukaryota > Metazoa > Nematoda > Chromadorea > Rhabditida > Heligmosomidae > Heligmosomoides > Heligmosomoides polygyrus. The sequence continues at coordinate 107,152,003 of OX377201.1, forward strand.
CTTTCATTTATATGACAATTTCCGGTTGAGACTACGTCGTCGTGTATGGTATTCGAAAACAGGTGGCGGATTCTCACCGACTGTTGACTAGCTTTTTACCGGTAGTTCAACGGGTTTTGAAGCAGGAACGCTCTCAATTTGGCCTAGAAATATGGCACTTTCAACGCAATTACACGTATAACGCCTCCGTTCTCGGCGCCATCTGAAATCATCATCACCGTAATTTGACCTAAAGTTCACCTACAGTAGATTACTAGGAATTTTCTTTAGAACTTGTTGTTCGATCATCCTACCCGACAAAAAGTACTTAGGAAACCTTATGTAGACGACGGGGCACAGGTGACAGCTCCGAAACACCTAGCGGTCAACTGATGGTGAACTTCAGGTGAACTTTTGAAAAGGGACTACACTATGTGTGAAATTCAACAACGTACAGGGTTTTCACCCACTGTTGGCCGACTTTTCTTCGATAATTCGGCACAACGTTCAGCAATAGCGTTCTCAATTTTTTGTACGGCTCTCTACGCAATTACACAAACTACGCGTCACTTTACGCCGCCATCCGAAATCATCTCAGACACTGGAAGAAGTCACCTGCAGGTGAAAATGACATATTTTGACGTCACAGGTGACCTGTGGGAGCTATTTTGAGGCGGAGTTTCAGTGAGCGGCCTACTACCGGTCATTTCGATGCTAGCGTGGTACGCAACGCGATATGTAGGTGAACTGCAGGTTCACACGCCCCCGTGCAATCGATTGGGTCACCTGTGGGTCGATATCAGGTCACCTACAGTTGCAATGCTAGTTCACCCATTTTTCACCTGCAGGTGACCTCTCCCAGTGTCTGAGTTGTTTCATGCGTAACGCTAGCAATGTGGCACTTCCTACGCAATTACACATAGTACGCCTCAGCTCACGTCGCCGTCCGAAATCATCGCATACACTCGCAGCGGTCAACTGGAAGGGCAACTATGATTCACCCAAGAAACTGACCGGAAGTTGAACGGTATTTCTCCCAAAATTCAACGAACATGGTATGGCGGGATTTCGAAACGTATTTCTCGGCACGTTTCAACCCGTTTCAAATTCCCGCGCAAAATGATTGGTTCGACTACGGATGAAACTCCGTTCACCTACCGGTGAAATTTCAACGGTGAACTACAGTTACTCTTCCAGTTGACCGCTGTGAGTATTTGATATCGTCACTGTAAGTTCATCTGAAGTTCACATAAAGTAGACCGCTAAGAGCTTTCTTAATAACGTATTGTTCGTTTATCTTGCATGCCAACAAAAAGACCTTAGAAAACCTGTCGCTTATCGAGGACGATGGGATACAGCTGTGTTCCAAACACCTAGTGAGGGTGAACATCGGGTGAACTTTTCAAAAGGCAGCTGCACTATGTGTGAAATTGGCCAACGGGCAGAATCTTTACCCACTGTTGGCCGACTTTGCTCCGATAGCTCAATAGAATTTTGAGCACGAGTTCTCAATTTGTTGTGCGGCTTTCTACGCAATTACACAAACTACGCGCCACTTTACGCCGCTATCCGAAATCATCGTCACCGCAGGTTCATCTCTAGTAGACCTCTAGGTGCTCTCTTTATATCCTAATGCTTGCACATCCTATCTGCCGAAAATCTTCGAAAAACGAAAGCGAGCGTGTATGTAGGACGGTGGAGCGCAGTTGTGTCAATGATAATTCTAAAACGCCTAACGGTCACCTAGGGCTGAACTTCGGGTGAACTTTTGAAAAGGCAGCTACTCCAACCATGAGTGTGAAATTCACCAGCGGGCAGGATTTTCACCCAACGTTGGCCGATTTCTCTCCGGTAGTTCGACACAATTTTGAACAATAGCGTTCTCAATTTGTTTCACGCGTAACGCTAGCAATATGGCACTTCCTACGCAATTACACATAATACGCCTCAGCTCACGTCGCCGTCCGAAATCATGTCATTCACTCGCAGCGGTCAACTGGAAGGGCAACTATGGTTCACCCAAGAAATTGACCGGTAGTTGAACAGTACTTCTCCTAAAATTCAACGAACTTGGTATGGCGGGATTTCGAAACGTATTTCTCGGCACGTTTCAACTCGTTTCAAATTCCCGCTCAAAATGATTGGTTCGACTACGGATGAAACTCCGTTCACCTACCGGTGAAATTTAAACGGTGAACTACAGTTGCCCTTTCAGTTGACCGCTGCGAGTGTCTGAGATCATCACCGTAAGTTCATCTGAAGTTCACATAAAGTAGACCGATTGCATGTCGACAAAAGTCCTTAAAAACCAGTCACTTATGTAGCACAATGGGCTACAGCTGTGTCAAGTATTATACAATTCCGAAACACTTGATGGTCAACTGAAGGTGAACTTTAGGTGAACGTTTCAAGAGGCAGCTTCACTAAGTGTGAAATTCACCAACGTGCAAGCTTTTCACAAACTGTTGGCTGATTTTTCTCCGGTAGTTCAGCTCAATTTCGAGCAGCAGCGTTCTCAATTTATTGTGCGGCTCTCTACGCAATTACACAAACTGCGCGTCACTTTACGCCGCCATCCGAAATCACCATCACCGCCGGTTCATCTCTAGTAGACCTCTAGGTGTTCCCTCTTTATATCCCAATGCTCGTACATCCTATCTGCCCAAAATCTTCGAAAAATGAAAACGCGAATATGTAGGACAATGTGTCAAAGATAATTCTGAAGCATCTAAAGGTCACCTGAGGCTGAAAACTTCGAGTGAACTTTTGAAAAGGCAGCTACTCTGACCATAAGTGTGAACATCGCCAACGGGTAGGATTTTCACCCACTACCGGACGAATTTTCCCCGTTAGTTCAATACAATTTTGAGAAATAGTGTTCTGAATTTGTTATGTGGCCTGCTACGCAACTACAAAGACTACACGTCAATTTACGCCACCGTCCGGAATAATCTCAGACACTGGGGGATGTCACCTGCAAGTGAAAAATGGGTGAACTAGCATTGCACCTGTAGGTGACCTGCCCCATCGCGAAAGCTTGACCCAATCGATTGCACGGGGGGCGTGTGAACCTGTAGTTCACCTCCATATCGCGTTGCGTATCACGCGGACGGCGAAATGACCGGCAGTAGACCGCTCACTGAAACTCCGCCCCAAAATAGCCCCACAGGTCACCTGGTCAACATACGGCATTTTCACCTGCAGGTGACCTCTCCCAGTGTTTGAGATCATCACCGCCGGTTCATCTGCAGTAGACCGCGAGGAGTTTCGGAGACATCCTCGCCTGTAACGCTACATCGTCCGGAAGACTATACGAGTGGAATAGCCAAGGAAGAAGTCCAGAATTCATAAGCGAAATCGATCACTTTGGACACTGAAACGACCTGATGACAGGAGTAGAGGCAGATCCTGGTGCCTTGTGACGGCTGAACTGAAACCCAGTCCCCGTCGGTGCAGGGTTTTATGGAGACCGACGTGCCAAAGAAAGTGCCGAGTAAATACACTGTGGCTCGTTTACATACAGTTCAGGATCAGTGCAATGACACCTCCATTTTGTGATCATGGCACGCAATCACTCCACTACCCCGCCGACCTGCTCCGAGTTCGAGAAGAATCAGCAGCAACGGCAGTGGTCTGTTTGATGAGCGAGAACTCTCTCGGATTTCCAGCAGTTTACGTCAGCACGAAGAGTGCAACACGAAGTCGGTGCAAATGCCTCTGCCGGCCTGCCTACTGCGCAGTAACCTCTCTGTTTGCAGTCACTCTTTGAAGGCGATGAAGTGGTCCGCGGAATTCCTCACCCCAGAAGAAAGTGCGACGACCGTCGCGGACAGTTCTTGCACTTCCCCCATATGGTTGGCACTCTATGCCTTTACATGTCACATTGTTGCACTGGCGTCGACTATTTGTTGACCAAAAACCGGTCGAGAGACGTTTGGGTTAGGCAAACACGAGGCCTTTTTCGTTCACCTCGTAACATGCCGTCAGGCGACGTCATTGTCGGAGCAGAGGTAAGGAAACCCTCGTGGGTACGGCATCCTCCACCTGACAGTATACCGTCAATGGGGTGGATACGATATACTACTCATAGAGTTGGGTGCAACAAGTGCTGGGCCCGAATTCATCAAGCAATGGGTATAGGTAGAGATACCGTAAGGGAATCATACCCACTACCAGCGACGGGTAGTGGCTACGAATCGTATTCATGAAAGGAATCAAGGGTATGGTACAACTAGGCCTTTCGCGAGAACAGCTGGGGCCGCATTCATCAACGACTAACCCGTGGGTATAGGGGTAGAGATACCCACGATGAAATCTGCGTCTCTGACTCTTGCCTTATCTCTACATGACTCGTATCTTATCTCTACCCCTTATATCCGCATACTCATGGGTTTAACTGTTGATGAATCCGGCCCCTGATCTCACTGGAGCGCCATTTTGTCAATGGGGCGCGAAATAGTCGCGGGTATACGAATGTAGCCACAACGATCGGCGGTTTTCTCTGCCCACTGATATACCCACGATTTGGCGGGTAAAGTTTATCATGAATCGTGGGTATGTCCACATCGTGGGTATGTCTACCCATATGCCCAGCATACCCATGGGTATGCGCGTTGATGAATCTGTGCCCTGGATGATCCGCATCCTTTTTCGAACAATCGCTGGACAAAGCGCTGGACGATGCTCTTGGAAAAGACTAGAATCCTAAATAAGGGGGGTGCTCTTGCCTAACGTATCCAGACAACACAACAGAAGCGTTCCGCGACGTCCTCAGGAGAATCTATCCCCGGGGGCGTTCATCAGGGGCCGTATGCTATTCTCTCCCCAACCGTCCCCGGCCGGGTATGAGGCGGTCTCCACCCACATCCCTGGTACGCACATCATGCGCCATCGATTTTTCGCGCTGTCCCCGTCCCCGAGTCGGGCCCCAGAGATCGGGGGACTAGCGTCGAACACATTTCGTCAAAGTTCCGGTCCGTTTGTTCCTCACAGGACCCACCGGTACGGTACTTGGCAACGCACCAGCGCTGGCGATCGATAAACAGCCGTTGTATGGTGCAGACCAGCTTCAATGGCTAGCGAATGTCTTCTGATTTCTCGGATTTTCCTTATTAACTCGAAATGTTCTCAATCACTTCTGAAAACTCCGCCCTGTAAGTGGAGCACCTAGCTTTCGTCGGTTTGCCGCGCTTATGACCCTTTTATCGTAGTCAAACTAACTGTTTTCGCGAATTATTCACATTTACGCTGAATAAGCCACTAACAGATACAGTACCGCGCATGTCTTTTGGTCAATTCCCGAAAAAGCCGCTTTGGAGCGTTCCAAAGCGGCTTTTTTATATAACTTTCTTTAAAAACAAGCACTTGTGAAAGGAAACATATCTTTGAGCTCAGCAGGCCAAGCTCTATCTTTTGACATATAAATCTATAAAGTTGAACAATGTATGTAGGCCGGACATAATCAATCGAGTGGGCGCGAGAGCCTGTAGAGTGACAGTTTGGAGAGTTTGTCGAAATTTCCAGCCGCCCTACTCAGAAATTGTCTTAAGATTGTTCAGCTTGTCTTTGGAGTGCGCCGTGAACAATGCATGTAGAATCGAACCTATCAATCGAGTGGGCGCGATCACTCGTAGAGTGAGGTCGAGTGGGCGTGAGAGCCTGTAGAGTGACCGTTTGAGAAGTTTTATAGAAATTTCCAGCCGTTCTGCTTAGGAAATGCTCCTAGCCTGTCCAGCTTGCCTTTGGAGGGCGCCGTGAACAATGCATATAGAATGGAGCCTATCAATCGAGTGGGCGCGAGAGCCTGTAGAGTGACCGTTTCGGGAGTTTTATCGGAAATTCCCATCCGCCCTACTCATAAATTGCTCCTAAACTCTTCAGCTTGCCGTTGGAATGCGATGTAAACAATGGATATAGAATCGAACCTATCAATCGACTAGGCGCGGCCACTCGCAAATTGCACGCGCGAGTTGTTCGGAGCGCAATAACTCTGTCGAGATCGAATCGTTCCGGCTGCGCCTCATGGATTTTGTAGGCAGTGGAAAGCTTTTAATAGTCCGCAAAAGTGCAGCGTTATGGCTTCCAAACAAGCGAAGTTATAGCGACGAGAAAATGCAGGTTAGCCGTGTGTGACACGATTTTTTCCGATTTCAGTCGACCCCTGCAGGAAGACGCGGCGTGCTAACGGCACGCAAACGCGTATGCTAGCAGAACACTGAAGGCACTTTACGATGACATGCTCACAGCTCCTCAGCTGCCTGAACTACCTTGGCCTCATCTGCCAGTTTAGAGCGGCGTAAGATAGCGGTTAGAGTTTCTTGCGCTCTTACTCACCAAGATTTGAGCTTTCGACTCTTGCAAGAGTACCGTTATCTTCAGCTCGAAGAGCTCTATTGAACGATCTCACTCGCATCCAAATCAGAAAAATGGATTTTTCGACGTTTTCCCATCGAGGACTTGGGCGCCCCAAGCTGAGCCTGCGCGGACGATGACGTCATAGAAGATCGATATCTTAAAATTGGGCCATGCTAGATACCATTCGTTCCAGTTTTTCATGCTGAATTGAATGGTGTTATTGGGAGTAGGGAAAACTGTAATCTGGTCGAGTAATAGCGAGGAGAACATGGACCGTTGTTGTATTGCATTGCACGCGCGGCCATGTATTGAGCATGATAACTCTGTCATGTGTAAACCTTTCCGGTTGCAACTTGTGGGTTTTGTAGGCAGTAAAATGTCCTAATAGTGCGCTAAAACAGAGCAATGTAGCTTATGATTGGACTAAGTTACTGCGCTGCGAAAATGCAGGTTAGCCTTGTGTCGCGCATTTTTTCCAATTTCGGGTGGTTGTGTCAGGGTCACCAATTTGCTCAAACTTCATCTAAGGATAGGAGTAATTCGGGGTGTCTAACACGATGAAAAAGTTCATTTGGCTGATTATGGTAGAAGACCCCCAAACTGATGACTGAGGGTGAACGTTGATCCTGACCCGACCACCCTCAAGCGGCAGGTAACCTACCGAAATCGGAGAAATTTTCGAAAACGGACGTCGGATTCGTAATCAGCGCACAAAATAACCCGTAGATGATTCTGAACGAGAAAATTTGGTCAATTTCGAAAATATCGATATCGAAGATATAAATTTTCTATGACGTCATCGTCCGCGCAGGATCGGCCCAGGTCCTCGATGGGAAATTGTCAAAAAATCGCTTTTTCCAGAATTGGTCGAGAGTGACACCAATCGATAGAGCTTTTCGTGCTGAAGCTAATATTGCGTTATTGGGAGTGTCGAAAACTCAAACATGGGCGAGTAAGGGCGCAGGAAACTTCAACCCTAAGTCCACCGTCCTAAAATGGCAGCTGGGGCTAAGGCGGTTTAGGCAGCTGAGGAGTTTTGAGCATATCATCGAAAAGTACCTTAAGCGTTCTGCTCGCCCATGCATTTGTAGGCCGTTCCGTCCGGCTCGCTGGATCTTCCCGTAGTGGTCCACCGAAATTGGAAAAAATGCGCGACACAAGGCTAACCTGCATTTTCGCAGCGCAGTAACTTAGTCCAATCATAAGCTACATTGCTCTGTTTCAGCGCACTATTAGGACATTTTACTGCCTACAAAACCCACAAGTTGCAACCGGAAAGGTTCATACATGACAGAGTTATCGCGATCAGAACACGGCCGCGCGTGCAATGCAATACAACAACGGTCCATGTTCTCCTCGCTCTTACTCGACCAGATTACAATTTTCCCTACTCCCAATAACACTATTCAATTCAGCATGAAAAGCTGGACCGAATGGTATCTAGCATGGCCCAATTGTAAGATATCGGTTTTCTATGACGTCATCGTCCGCGCAGTCTCGGCCTGGGCGCCCACGTCCTCGATGGGAAAACGTCGAGAAATCCATTTTTTTTTGAAATTGGATGAGAGTGACACCGTTCGATAGAGCTCTTCGAGCTGAAGATAACGGTACTCTTGCAAGAGTCGAAAGCTCAAATCTTGGTGAGTAAGAGCGCAAGAAACTCTAACCGCTATCTTACGCCGCTCTAAACTGGCAGATGAGGCCAAGGTAGTTCAGGCAGCTGAGGAGCTGTGAGCATGTCATCGTAAAGTGCCTTCAGTGTTCTGCTAGCATACGCGTTTGCGTGCCGTTAGCACGCCGCGTCTTCCTGCAGGGGTCGACTGAAATCGGAAAAAATCGTGTCACACACGGCTAACCTGCATTTTCTCGTCGCTATAACTTCGCTTGTTTGGAAGCCATAACGCTGCACTTTTGCGGACTATTAAAAGCTTTCCACTGCCTACAAAATCCATGAGGCGCAGCCGGAACGATTCGATCTCGACAGAGTTATTGCGCTCCGAACAACTCGCGCGTGCAATTTGCGAGTGGCCGCGCCTAGTCGATTGATAGGTTCGATTCTATATCGATTGTTTACAGCGCATTCCAACGGCAGGCTGAACAGTTTAGGAGCAATTTATGAGTAGGGCGGATGGGAATTTCCGATAAAACTCCCGAAACGGTCACTCTACAGGCTCTCGCGCCCACTCGATTGATAGGCTCCATTCTATATGCATTGTTCACGGCGCACTCCAAAGGCAAGCTGGACAGGCTAGAAGCATTTCCTAAGCAGAACGGCCAGAAATTTCTATAAAACTTCTCAAACGGTCACTCTACAGGCTCTCGCGCCCACTCGACCTCACTCTACGAGTGATCGCGCCCACTCGATTGATAGGTTCGATTCTACATGCATTGTTCACGGCGCACTCCAAAGACAAGCTGAACAATCTTAAGACAATTTCTGAGTAGGGCGGCTGGAAATTTCGACAAACTCTCCAAACTGTCACTCTACAGGCTCTCGCGCCCACTCGATTGATTATGTCCGGCCTACATACATTGTTCAACTTTATAGATTTATATGTCAAAAGATAGAGCTTGGCCTGCTGAGCTCAAAGATATGTTTCCTTTCACAAGTGCTTGATTTTAAAGAAAGTTATATAAAAAAGCCGCTTTGGAACGCTCCAAAGCGGCTTTTTCGGGAATTGACCAAAAGACATGCGCGGTACTGTAGAAACGTACCCCAGGTTGCGGTCCTTGTATACCTTACCCTGCAACCGCTTTATCTTTAGCACTGGGTAAGAATTTACTCAGGGCTGGGTATATTTGTTTATCTTGGAAGGATTTGCGCTCTACTGCTAAAAGTCTGGGCCCGGATTCTTCAAGCAATGGATATTGGTAGAGATACCATAAGGGAGTCGTACCCACTACCCGCAGTAGGTTGCGGGTACGATTCGTATTCATGAAAGGAATCAAGGGTAAGGTACAACTAGTACTCTCGCGAGAACAGCTGATCTCACTGGAGCGCCATTTTGTCAATGGAGCGCGAATGAGTCGCGGGTATACAAATGTACCCAGTCGCGGGTTTTCTCTACCCACTGATATATCCACAATTTAACAGGTAAGGTTTTTCATGAATCGTGGGTATGTCCACCCCTATACCCAGCATACACGTGGGTATATGTGTTGATGAATCTGGGTCCTGATCCCACTTCCTCAGGGCCTGTTCATTCGCGACAAGATCGCCCGTGCAAAACATGCAGTAATAATCTTGGTTATCCAGCCTCTGGTCATGACCCGGAATCAATTCATTTCGCATATTTATCTGCGATAATCCACAAAGCACGGAACGACAAGCCGGAACATGACTCGGCACAAGAGAAAACATGTCAACAACACATAACGGGAGATCACTGGGCGCCGGAGTGGGGACGAACGCCGGCGTGGTCGGCGGAAGGAGCCGAAGCACCGCGATGAAGGGCTGGCCGGGTCCCTGGGTGCAGTCGCGCGTCCCTCAACCGTCCGGGTGGCAGTCCTCGCGAGTCCTTTGTCCTCGCTTATATAGGTCCGTCCTCCTCAAGTCCGTGCCTGAAACAAGGAAGGGCAAGGGGCCGCGACGTTTCGAAAGATACGGCCAGCAAAGAGAGAGGCAACACGGGGGTAAAATGTCAAAACGGGACTCACCACACCGATTCCTCCTTCGTCCCTTACATCTCCCCCTTTTCGCGAAGTCCGTCCTCGGACTTAATACTTGATTGCAGCGGGGATAGTCTTCTCGAAGAAGCACATTTCAGCCAGAACTCTATTGAAGCGACACCATGTGATGATTTGTTCCCATAGTGGTATGACTTGAAGCGACGAGAGGCATCCTATGACGAACATTCCGTCTCGAGCCCGGGATAGCGCGACGTTGAGGCGCTTAGGGTCTGCAAAAAACGAATGGTTGGCGTCTTTGTCGATATGAGTCCGTGTGGTACACACAATCACAATAGATTTTTCCGATCCCTGTGCACTGTCGACCGTAGCGACGGCCACCTCGGTATCGCGCAGCACAGCTTCACATAGATATTTTTGGTCACGATAGAGGCATATGACCATAATGTCCTCAGCGCGGACTCCTTTTGCTTTCAAAAGGCACACTAGGACGCGCACCGCGTTTGCCTCGATGTCGTTGCTGTATGACCCAGTAACGGATCTAACCGCGTGACCTCTCACGTTCACGACTGCGAGTGGAATCTCGGGGTTCGTCAGTTTCACACGCGACAGCAGATTTTGGCGTAATTCTACTGGTGTGCCGCACCGCAAAGCGTCGCCGTAAAAGAACTTAGAATTGAGGCGCATGAGGCCCGCGTGCGGACGGTACACCGTCCGGATGGTGCAGACTGGAGCGTTGCCCCTGCGGTGGGCGACATCCAGCACCGACTGTGAGCAGAGAGCTACCGCCTTGGGGACGTTGTGGACGCCTACATACGGTGGTAATTGCTTACTATCACCCACGAGGGTGTAGCAAGCATACTGAAAGCGCGAGAGAAGTGCAATGAATGTGGCCTCTGGAATCATTGATGCTTCATCTAAAAGCACCGCACTCCATTCCCGTGAGGGGCGACGCCAAAGGCCCTTGCGTATAGTTAAATTTATGGCGGAGGAAATTGTACAGAGGAACACATTGGGTTTGTAGATCCGAATAAAGGCGCGGGTCAGCTTCTTAATACGTGTGGAGGCATAACGCTCCAGGAATAAAAGGCGCTTGTGCTCCCGCGTAGCGACTCCCCTCTCCTCGCCAGTGAATACGAATTCCCTGAGGGCGTTACGATGTTCCGCAAACTCCTCAAACATTGCTAGATCATTTTTAGACATAACTTCTCCATGGGTGCTTGGAAGGTTCTCCATGAGGGTAGCCATGTTAAAGGGTTCATTATGAGCGGCGTCCTGCGAGAGTAGCTCGCTGACATAGCGCACAGGACGTATTCTGTCCGAGTTAAGCTCTCCTATTTTTGCGCATATTACATCTAACGCGCTGTTTTGAACCGCGGCTACCAGCACGGTTTGACCCCTTTTTACCACTTCTTCGGCCATGACTGCCGTGCATAAAGACTTGCCGGCCCCGTATGCGCTGTCAATGATTAGGACAGGGCTCTGCCGATTGAACCAGTTTACGGCATTGACTTGGTCTGCGTTGAGCTCTACGTCGTTACCTGAGACGTTGACAGTTATGGAGGTGCGCTCTTCTACCTGCTGGGCCAATATATCAGCGTCTCCTGCCAGTACTGCGCGAGCCGCCAGCCATGACGTCGTGTCCGGCTCGAAGGTGCTAGCCATTCGGCAGTTTTCTAGCATCGCCAACACAGGATTGGCGCGCTCTTCGACGCTGCTGAGTGAAGTCCCGACCGCCATACGACGGTGTGGTGTGCTCAACATGTACGACCGAAACCTGGTGGTGTCCTTGAGAAGGAGTTCCGCAGTGACCCCGACTCTTGTGTCTCCCATGACTAGGTGAATTATCCGGGCTTTAAGTATATCAGCCTGGTATGCTCCTTCAACGAAGCTACCCACCGCCCAACCCGATTTGCTACTAACGGGGATTTGAAACTCCACCTTAGCCGGAAAAGCATTTATATCAAGGGAAGTCCAGATTACATTATGTACTCGATGGTCGGACGCTTCTGCGACGCATGCCGCTATGGTCCCACAGGCAGTGCTGTAGAGGGGCTCCAGGAAGTGCATGACCTCCTTAGGACGAGACTCGAATAATGTGAAATCCGTGAGCTTGGCCTCGATTAAATCCTTATACGCCTGCTCTACAAGTCGCATGTGCCCTGGAACGGGAGGGGCGCTTGGGATGTACTGAATATCGGCTAGGAAAGCGTATATTTCTGCTGAGTTGTCCTTAGGCGTACACGCGAAGCGCATGTAGTCAATCTGTCGTGGTCTAAATAAGGCTACGATAAAGGAGTTATCGATGACTTGTTCAAACTCCTTAGGATCGCGAAACCGATTTTTGTTTGCGGTGACCAAGTAACGGTGACCTTGCATGCACAATTTGAATGTGCCGTTTTGCCTGGAAACCACCCTGATGACGAATCCAAGGGTATCCTTAAGTTCGCGATATACAAGGCCGAACTGAGCCACGCGCCATATGGTGGATTTCCGCGATAAAGTAGCTTCCTCCACGTTTGTGGGGGCTACCAGATAGGAGGTTTGGAACTTTACAGTTACGGCGAGGGAATACACCCAGACTAGATCACCGATAATAAGGCTACGGAGGTCGACTCCTCTTTTACCAGTACGAATATTGATGCCGAACTGGTCGATCTGGATGGTATGGAGGTCCCACCGGTCGGGGAAGGGAAGCTCGATATGAGCGGCTTCTAGTCGTGCCCCGGAACCATACAAGGTTTTGACCCTATATAGGACAGGTAGGATACCCTTGTGGCGTTTTAACCCTCTTACGTAGGTGTGCTGTTCCTGAAGAGAAGCCTGGTCTACTAGGGGCATAGTTGGCAGCTCCCCTTCGCTCCTCTTTATACTTATAATGTTGTCGTAACTATTAAAACGACGAAAGTTTTCAATAGCCCTTGGACCAACCGCTTCCAAAATGGGTACCTCGTGACCCACCGTAGGTAATGGCTCTCCGGATGGGTGCAGGTGTAAGCCGCTGTACCCCGCAGCTGTTACTTTCTCATAGTTGCGAACATCCAGGTCGGAGTGATAATATTCACATTCCTGAATCTGTACCCTGGGCTCGAAGAAGGGAGCCCATGGGTGGGATGAAAACCGCTCAAACTTCACCGAAGGAGCGGTTTGCGGAACCTTATGTTTTAGTTCTCTAGAGGGGGCAACCACGGTTTTTTCTGCTGGTGGTGCCTCCTCGGGAACTGCTTCTTGGGAAAGAGTTGCTTTCTCGATAAGTGATGCCAGCGTCTCAGCCGCTGATTCACTATTTTTGAGTCGGTTCACGGCTGGTTGGCTGAAAGCTCCTGAACTAGACCCGGCAACGTTTTCATATTCGGTTTGGGGCGCTGATTCCTCAGAAGAGGTAATGAGCTGAGACACTGTTTGTATTGCACTGCCAGGTGGCATTTCTTCAGAAACAGTTTTGTTTGGGGCGGCAGATCCCTCCGAAGAGGTGATGAGCCTCGGTTTCTGCACTAGTTCTAATTTCACACCTTCCTCGTCAGAGTCGTATGAAATGAAGGTGAGAAACTGCTTCGACTCACCGCCCGCCGAAACGGGAGCGTTTACCGCTGCCGCCGGCGGTGGTGACTCCTCCCCATCACCAGCATTTGAGAGCACGACGTCCATCGGTTCTTCATGAACGATGCCGTCAGAAACTGGCAAAGGAGGGCGGTCTTCTACGGCTAGGGGCGAGAGTCCCTCAGGTGAGGTAACGCTCTGAGCACTGTGAGAATCACTTGACATTTTTCTGAAATAGGTGAAAGTTTCTTTTTGGAGAGGCTTCATGAAACACACGACATATTAGCGATCTATGGCGGTAGGCGGAAATGATGAAATTGGAACTTGATATGAAAGGAAGATGCGTTTAAGTAATAGAGGAACAGATATCGCCGAAAATGGCGCCCGAGGGAAGCCGAGAATAGGAATTGTAGTCGTCGTGCAGCAAATAGAGAATGCGTCGTGGGAGCGAACTGAAAATTAAAGTAGTCGCGGGAAGGAAAAAATGTGTGTGAGGTTATGAAACTCATTGACGATTTCGAGGACGGAGATTATAGTGATGCGATGGACTCCCTGAGGCTGTATCCGTAGGGGATGCTATAGGTGCTTCCTCCCGTTGGTGGATGTAACCAGGGATATGCTCTTCAGGTAGTGCGTCTACGTAATCGTGCTCCTCCGGTACCGAAGGGAGGGTGGATGCTGGACCCGTGAGATCCACGACCTTTTTTATCTGATTTAGGTGAACACGACGGGGCTGGGACTGCGGCGACGTTATGCTCACAATCACCGCGTATGGATGGTCGACCTTCAGAACGCGAAATTGACCAATCCAGGGGAAGCATAACTTCCGTGCGAGCCCCGATTTGCTGGTATAATTGCGGAAAAACACCCGATCACCTTCGCAGATTGTAGAGGGGCGAGCTTTCTGGTCGTACACGCGCTTCATAGACGCCTTATATGTTCTGGCGTGCTCTGCTGCTTGCTGCCACGCCAGTTGTAAAGCCGATACTAGTTGCGCTTTATAATCGTCCGTTTCCGAGGGGCCAGGGATTTGAGGTCGGGCTTCGGGCAATAGTATGCGATCTATGGTAAAAACAGGATCTCTACCAAACATTAAAAAGTATGGTGATTCACCGGTGGCTTCATTTATGGAGGTGTTGTAGCAAAATGCTACGCAGGGTATAAATAAATCCCAATCCTCCTGTTTTATATTGATAAATTTGGAGAGAATAGCTTGAAAAGTGCTGAAAGTTCTCTCCGTAGCGCCGTTTCCCATGGAATGATACGGAGTTGCAAAGCGGTGTTTGATGTGCAAAAGGTTGCAGAACTCCTGGTAAAAATGCGACGTAAAACTTGAAGCCTGATCGAAGACTAATTCAGTCATAGTGCCATATTTCAAGACGCATTCCGTCAGAAGTGCGTGGGCGATCGTATTAGCCCTCGCGTCGGGTAAGGGAACGGAGATTACGTACCGGGTGAACCAACAAACAATATTTAAAATGTATTTATTGCCGCGCTCCGTAGTTTTGAGTGGTCCGCATAAGTCCAGTCCTACTTTGGCGAACACTGCTTCGCTGTGCACGGGAATGAGGCGTTCGCGGAAATTTGGCTTCGGATTGCGGCGCATTTGACAGGTGAGACAGGAGTCACACCACTTTCGGATGTCACTGTGCACTGAATGCCAGTAGTATTTACGCAGGATTTTTGCAAGGGTCTTTTTCCATCCCATATGACCGCCGGAAAGAGCGCTGTTGTGATGAGCATCAAAAATCAGATTCTGCAGGTGCTTGGGCACTAATAAAACGGTGTGCGCGTTATTCTCCTCTTTTAGGAAATAGTAGAGACAATTGTCATTTTTAATAATGCACCTAGGCGCCATTTTTGCAGCTTGAGTTTTAATCGGTTCTGGTGTATCTATGGGTAATTCTGAATCGGTTATAATACTTCGGAGACACTGCAGCAGGTTGTCCCTTTTCTGCTCATCAGCAAAGCTAATAAGGTCAGGGCTTCCGCTTACGTATGTGTTGAGTGAATACACTATGTGGGGCTCATCCGCCTCGAAAGCAATGGGTAGGCTGAGAGGGAACTCGATGATATCTCGTAGTTCCTTTTCAGGAGGGGAAACACTATCCTGGCTCTCGTATGCTCTAGAGAGTGCGTCGGCGACCGTGTTTTTTGAGCCTTTAATATGAATTACCTTAATATTATAGCTCTGCAATTCGATGAGCCAACGCGCTAAATTATCGTGGGTCTTGCTTTTGTTAAGAAGAAACGTCAATGGCTTATGATCGCTATGCAGTGTTACTTGTGCCATGCAAATATAAGGTTTAAACTGTCTAAGGGCGTAGATAATCGCTCCCAACTCGATTTGAACTGCGGGCCATCGGCGCTCAGTCTCAGTCAATGTTCTACTACAGTAAGCGACGGCATAAAACTGTTTTGAACCGACCTCGCTTTCCTGCATTAGAGCTCCAGCTTGAGCGACGCTGCTTGCATCGGTAAAGATGTGAAACGGCTTGTCGTAGTTCGGGTAGCCAAGAATAGGCTTCCTTAATAGTGCGTCTCTCAACTCCTGAAATGCAGCTTCTTGCGCTTCTGTCCACTGGAATTTTGTTTCCTTACGGGTCATTCTAGTTAGGGGTTCTGCTATGTTAGCGAAGTTGGGAATAAATTTGCGGAAAAAACCTACCATTCCGAGAAAACGCTTTATTTCTTTAGTATTACTAGGTCTAGGGAATTCCCGTACTGATTTCGTATTGGCTTCGGCTGGTGAGTAGCTGTCTTTACTGATGACATGACCCAGAAAAGTGATTTGCTGTCTTGCAAAAACACACTTTTTAGGGGAAGCTTTTAGGTTAAACTGCCGTAGTCGCATAAGAACTTTTTCAATAGACTGAAGGTGACTGCTGAAATCTTTGTTGTATATTAAAATATCGTCAATATACGTGAGGACGTTACCCTCTAGACCACCAAGGACCTTGGCCATTATGCGAGCAAAGTAGCTACCCGCGGATTTTAAACCAAAGGGGAGATGTGTCATTTGGTAGATTTTATTTTCCGTGATAACTCCACATTTGTAGCTACTTTCTTCATCTAGGGGAAGCTGAAGATATCCACTAGCGAGGTCTAGTGTCGTGTAGAATCTATTGCCACCTATTTTTTCTAGGACATCATCTATGCGTGGAATAGGGTACGGGTCCGGCAGGGTTTCAGGTCACTTCATTAATTGGGCGTCTCATATCTAAACAAACTCTGAGTGAGTTGTCCTTCTTCCGAACTACGACCAAATTATGAACCCAGTGGGTGTGCGATTCCTTCATAACACCTGCTTTAAGGAGCATATTTATGTGTTTTTGAATTTCCTCGCGATATTTGGCGGGGACACGGTAAGGACGAACCTTACTAGGGGGGTCGTTAGTGGTATAGATATGTACCTTGCCAGCGGTGCAACTGCCGATATCGTATTGGTGACGCGAAAATACATCGGGATATTCATCGAGAAGCGCGCGTAGCTGACTGCGTTGCTCATTATTGAGGTCGCAATTATCCAGGTTGACTACGTAGGTTGGGTCTGTTTCATTCATTTCAGTGACGCAAGCTACGGGAGTATGCGCCGGTAGCGACCCTGCACTTCTACCAGTGGCTTTGTCCTCACGGACCTCCGACGCGTTCGCAATGCGAGAGCCCGCGTATAAAGTTTGCGGCTGGTTAGTCGGGTTACTCACCAGCAATCGTGGATTGGATGAATTGATTATTGCGGGAGCTACAATGAGGTCCCTCTGAGATAATTGTGCTGACTGCGAAACCAAGACTAAATCTTTGTCAGGGCTTACATTTTGCACAACACACGAGACGATTTGCTCCGAGTTAGGAGGAATTTGTAGCGTGTCGCTAACGCGCACGGGAAAGTCATCGTCCCTTGAGTAGTTAGAGGAGGAATATATTTGTCCTAGAGGCAGCGTTACAGAGCCGAAAGAAACCGTTTTCGCCTTAAAGTCCATAATCATTTTCGGTAGTAATGAAAGTACGTCATTTCCTATTATTACTTCATAAGCGGAGTTGATATTAGGAACACATAGACCTTTTGTAAAGTGAACGACAGGAGTCAACTCAATGTTTGCAATTTTCATTCTTACTACTTTAGATCCGGCCATAGGAACTTGGGTGCCAGCCATACCTACTGCTTGTAGAGAAATAGGAGGATCGAGATGGAAAATACCGAGAGCTGAGCAGAGATCCTGGGCTGCTAACGTGATACTGGAGCCGGTGTCAACTAAAGCTGACACGCTAACTCCGTTGACGGTAATGCGGATATGAGCAGACATAGAGTGATCGGCAAGAGAGAGCGTGTAAACACGTGGGAATGAGGACCGTGGCTGGAGTTCCATAGATTCCTGGGGTGGGGTACTGTATCCCGTTTGCGATTGGTCGGCGCGTTGCAGGCCACGCCTCCTTGGCCTGCCTAAGTTAGCCACAAGTTGAAAAAGGGCACCCGGTTCCGTAAACTGCTGCTCCGGTACGAATTCGCTAATGTTAGTGATTACAAGGTTATGAAAGAGAGTAAGGGGTGGACGGAGTTCACTGGGAGGGCGATTAAAGGAATTATGGAGTACTGTAACTCTATCCCGTGGGACAGGTTCGTAAACGCCGGTCAACGGAAAGAATTTTGTCACGGTATTGTTAAAGGCGAATTCAAAGAAATTATCGTTAGAACATGGAATTGGAACCGCCTCATGTGTGATAATATTAGTTAAAGGGTCGATAAAGGTATTCCAGCGAGATTTGTCCGGAAGAAATATTGAAATAGATGGAAGAGAAAAACAAGAAGAGTTAAACGTGGTGAGTGCGTACATGGACGGTGAAAGGCTTGCACAGGCCTTTGTGCGCACGATATTACCACCAAGATATTTTGCTTCAATATCGGTGCGTTGTAGAATATTACGCATGGCCAAAGTTGGATTTGCAGAAATGGAAGAGACCAGAGACGCGCTTAAGGAATTTACGGACTTGCAGAGGGCGGCAATGGCATGGTGAAACGAGGCGCCTAAAGAAAGCTGCATGTTATCTTCGACAGCTAAGAGCTGCGCGGCTAACTGGTTTGTGGTTGCAAGTCCCACCTTCTGCCTCACTGAGACGCCCGCTTGCCGTTTGGGACGAGGATACGGAAAAGATTCAATAGCATAACCTTGATCGGTAGGAATAAGAGAGTGACCACAATCGGAAACTGGCGGAGATGAGAGTGCGAACGATAGAGCAAATTCTTTAGAATCACTGAGCCACACCCTGTCGGCGAGCGTACCCTTCATCGAACTAACGTAAACATACTGGCAAGTCTCCTGCGAGTCGGGCGTCCATATGACCGCAGCTCCAGAGGCCATCGAACATTGCCCGTCCTTGTATAAGCATCCATTCAAGGGTCCGATGGAACTTTCCATTGATGTTGAGCCGTGGTAGGCGTATACCGTTGCCTGGAAAACAACGCAATTAGATACCGACGTAGTATAATCAGAGCAGCAATGGAAAGGAGCCGATGGCCAATTAATTTCCAATGTATTCAACGTTTTTAAGACGGTTCCAACCGCAATAAGGTCGCCATGCGCACATGTTCTATGGGATACCATGTGTTTGCAAGTGTCTGCGGAGACCGTTTGCTCCTGCGTAGTAATTTTCTGCGTGCGGGCGCCGAAAAAGTTTACAGAAAATATGGCTGTTTGCGTGACTATACGACAGACATGTGCTGGGCTCTTATACCGAATCGTATTTGGGCGGTAGACTTTCACTTTAAGAGGAGCTGCTGCCGCAGTCCAGGACGGAAGAATTCCTGTGCAGTTAATGTCAGAGGGTACTTTCCAATAGCTTACTGGAGCTTTATTAGAGCATAGAAGGGGTGGAGAAATTTGCGCACTGGAAACCTGAGAAAGAACCGTTAAGGCTAACATGCAAATATAGGGCCAACTAGAGGATGAGGAAGGGGGCGACCGA
The DNA here is from genome assembly GCA_947396885.1 of Heligmosomoides polygyrus polygyrus. Lineage (NCBI taxonomy): Eukaryota > Metazoa > Nematoda > Chromadorea > Rhabditida > Heligmosomidae > Heligmosomoides > Heligmosomoides polygyrus. Next base: position 107,171,464 of record OX377201.1, read on the forward strand.
CTACGTGACGGACGTTCCTCTTCCTCCTCAGCGTGAATGTTTAGGTTACGGGTTGCGAACGCTAAGTCCGCTAACGCGTTATTTCTTTCAATTAAGGCGGCTATGTGAGCATCTTTCTGCTCGTTAGTGAGCGGCTCTTGATGAACAATGGGCGTACTGTTACCATATGATTCGAGTGCCAAAACGTTCGAAGTAGTACGGTTATTGCTAGTCCTCGGATTCGTTTCTAATCTGCGTTCCCGCTGGGGGATCGCGTTGCGCGCATCGCCGTACTGATTATTGCGCAACTGTGGATTTCTGGCTTGGCTAAATGGCGCTGCGTTAGGGCGCCAGCTGTTGCTACGATAAAATGGCCTTGGAGGAGCTAAATTGGCAGGGGGGAGGGTATAGCGGCAAAATGTCTGAATGTGTCCCATTCTGCCGCATCGGAAACATGTTACGTCAGAATTGGGGGCACGTTCATTTACTCGACGACTGAAACGAGAATAAGAATTAGAATTATTATTGCTAAGTGAAAAACTATTACCAAAGCCACCGCGCCTTTGATTAGATCTGGAAGTTCTACCGGCGTCGACTCTTGAGGTGCTAATGACATTAACTGGTGGTAAATGAGGTTGAGAACCTGGAAAAATACTGATGCTATTAGCCGCATCCGCGAGAAGCGACTCGTACGTAATGGCTTTTATTACTGCCTCATCAAAGGTGGCAGGGTTTGCCGCCTTCACATGGAAACGCAGGCTGGGTTTTAAGCGATCCACGAACTCGTCCAACAATCTTTCGTTTTGGGTAAGCCTGGTTTGTCCCCGAGTTACCTTCTTTACAATATGCTTGAGTCTCTCAGCAGAAGCACGCGCGCCCTCCGTTTGACTTTGCCTGCAATCGCATAGCTGCTGGCGAGCTAAACTCCGAAAATGTGGAGATTCAAAATGACTACGCAAGCGTTCTACAATGCTGTCGAAATCGTTCTCGCTTTCCTCCGACATCTCGTCCACTAGATCGCGAGCTTCGCCTTCCAGATACCCCACCAGGGTATTGGTCTTGAGCTGGTCCGGTAATGGCGGGTTGACCATTCTTACGGCATCTTCGAAACTGCGGAACCAGGTTTCGAAATCGCGACCATCCGCTCCGGAAGATGGTTTCAAGGTTTTTGGCGCGAGCTGCCCGAAGGTCAGGCCGCTAGGAAACGCTGCTACAGCGTCGCCTTGTATGGGCAACATCTCACTCTCACTTTTACACTCCAAAACTCGCTCCTTTTTAGCTGAAGGTGAACGTACCTCGTCGATAGTGGGAAGCTTAGGGTCGTTGGGTGACCGCTGCGAAGGGGTTGACCTGGAACGCTTAATGGTAAAGGCGCGAGAGACGATGGACGTCTGCAATGTATGCTTTGAGTCCTAGACTACTTTTATAGGGGGGAAGTACGAGACAGGTGCAAGCTGGCCTGGGATAACATGTTTTGCTTCGCAACGGCGAATGGTGGAGGGCTTTTTGTGCAGACAAAGAACGACGTCTTACTCATGCGTGCGGTAGACAAAAAAGGGCACGCGGGGAGGAAGTGAACTTTCTGGACGGCAGGAGCGAAAACATGCAAAAAGAGGTTTGAGAAACGGGGCTCCGCTGCTGGCAATTCGGGAAGATTCTGCGCAAACACGACGGAAAAGTTCAAATGTGTCCGCAGACAAAGACCTACCCGTGAAAACAGCGAATACTGTAGCCTAGACAGCGGCCGTGCAATACAGTGAATGAGCGGCTCTGGTGGCGATTGGAGGCGTACGATGCCGTCTGTTCGCGAGGCGGTGTGCTACAGGACCGAGTGTATCCCGCGGGTGATCGTTTGATAGCGTTCGCGGGGAGGTACTTAACGAAGTCCGCGAGCATGCCGCTGGGTGGGCTCGATGAGGCACTCGGCTATAAGGATGTTCTCCGTAGCACGTCCCTTCGTGTGGCCGCATATTCACCAGACAGTTTGGACGCCCTACGGTCTGAATTGCGCAAGGGAGCCACGTGAACCCCGTCTTTGTGTCATTTTCTAGGCGCTACTAGACACATAATGGGCGCTGAACCCAGCTGTCAGATGCAGCGGTTGTCAGTACTCTCCACGTCCACCGCGGCCTAATTACGGTATTTCATTTGGATGCGAGGCGATTCCGTCGTAGTCCTAATATAACTAGCATCAGACTTCATATTTATTTTAGGCAGTGTATGTAGCTCCAGGTCCCCGAGGGTGACGTGGATTTTACGGCCCTTTCCCTTTTTGTTGGCGCCAAGACCACTCCAGTGTCTCTTTTTCCAAGTTCCCGTAGGGAGCAGCGTGGATTCCTCTTTAGGACATCCAAACGGTGGATTTTTCTTTCCATAAATGCGTTCCGGCACTCCACAAGCAGCGCTCCAAAACACTGACTACTGAGGCAGTGAAGGAAGGAGGGAGAGGAGGCGTAGAAGGCGAAAGGAGCTGCGCAGAATTCCCCATCCGCCTAACCTGGCTATCCCTCCTAAATTCACCTGCCCCCCGGTCGAGGCTTAAACCGGTCATCCCTTTGGGCCGATTGCTCATCCCCAAAGAGGCTCTACTACACCCCGAGATCGGGGATCGCGGCCTATCCTGAGACCGCACTCGCTGCTACCAGTAATAATCTTGGTTATCCAGCCTCTGGTCATGACCCGGAATCAATTCATTTCGCATATTTATCTGCGATAATCCACAAAGCACGGAACGACAAGCCGGAACATGACTCGGCACAAGAGAAAACATGTCAACAACACATAACGGGAGATCACTGGGCGCCGGAGTGGGGACGAACGCCGGCGTGGTCGGCGGAAGGAGCCGAAGCACCGCGATGAAGGGCTGGCCGGGTCCCTGGGTGCAGTCGCGCGTCCCTCAACCGTCCGGGTGGCAGTCCTCGCGAGTCCTTTGTCCTCGCTTATATAGGTCCGTCCTCCTCAAGTCCGTGCCTGAAACAAGGAAGGGCAAGGGGCCGCGACGTTTCGAAAGATACGGCCAGCAAAGAGAGAGGCAACACGGGGGTAAAATGTCAAAACGGGACTCACCACACCGATTCCTCCTTCGTCCCTTACAATGCATATCGATCAAAACGGAGCGCGCGCCGCCGAAAAGTGTTCATACTTGAGCGCCCGCGCTGTCGTTCCAGGCGCTGTTGTCGCTAAAGTAGTTACTTGTTCATACTTCCGCGCGCTGCGCTCTCGTCGCTGTTGTCGCTGCTGTCGCGAAGTATGAACAGGCCCTCAGAGATTATTCGCCATCTCAACCGCGTTTGACTTTCTATCAATTTTGGTTTTGTTGGCCTTCACGTCTTCAGATGTAGACCCATGTTGGTATCAATCTCTTCTAGACTCACGCTTCGGCGTTGTCGCATTCGCCAGGGCCGCAAACTCGGGTAATTAAACCATTCGCCGGCGCTCCTGGGTCACTCTCTTGGATGGAAGACAAGCGTGATTTGGACTCCGTCCGAACGCACCTAGGAGTCCTACATCAATATTTTAGACAAAGGAGGGTGGGGATGTCGTTTGTTGTGATTTCTGGAGTAATTAAAATTCTTGAATTACCTAGGGTGCTTCCACTAATATTAATCTGTTTTTTTTGGCTTCTTAATAAGCGTTCTGTAAGTTTTCTGTTTTGACTGTGATTGCTGCGGTTCTCTGACTTAGCCGTGTCGTTGGACTTCTTTCTCAAACTTGGGTAGTTAAACCAGTATATCATGGCTGACAGTAAAAACCATAGGTAATTTGTATTTTTTCTTCATTTCTTCTCCACCTTCCAGTGAAGAAATCGGTTTGAGAGTGCCTTCTTCGTTTTGGTAGTGTCACCCATGATTCCGAAAAGTGGAGCAAAAACCACAAACTTGGGTAATTAAACCGTGATATCGCGTCAAAAGCGTTAAATACACGAAACCGTGAGCAATCTTCACCAAAGTTGAGAGGTGATCAAGCCACGTAGAGCTAAGGCTTCAGGATATTCTCCAGCTTAAAAATCTTCAGAACCCCTGCGAAAATAGTTTTTTGGAGGATGCCTAAACGCTCAAAGACTTCTCAAATCCTTGGTTATTCCATCCGTCTAAGGGAGCCTAGTCTGAAAGGCCTCCAATGTAGGAGCAAATCTTATATTCTATTTCAGTCCGAGGGAAACCGGGCTTTGCCCAAATAAAGGCTGGGTCTGCTCAGGCCCGGCTGTCTATGAATCATGGCATGTTTCTTCACACAAGTGCAAGTACGACGTCTTCTTGGAGCTGTTGACCAAGATAGCTATACGTTTCATTTCGGCTTACGTTTCCTCATTTCCACATTCATATTATGAGACAAACAAATATTAGACTCAAAATATTTATTAGATAAAGATCGCTCGAAAAAGACAAACGTGTCTGAAAATGTAGGTGAAGAGCTCATACATCTGGCGGTGGTAAGGAGGTGGACATTTACAGTATCACATAGCACCACATATGGTGTTAAAGTGAAAGCTTGATATGAAGAAAATGCGGCAGCGATTCAGATGCCAGTGTAATGTTTAGTGAGGAGTCCATCTGCGGAAGTACTTCCTATTTTCCGACTGTATTCGAACAGCACACGTTGTTTGCGTTGCAGTAGTAGCCATCTGGACACTGTCCATTTACGCATGGTCCTGAAATGCTCAACTTCTGCAGCTTCAGCATGCCGTCTGAATGTTGAGCGAGTGACGCCAGCCAGAAGATAGTTCTTGTAAAAAAAGGGAAGCAAAAAAGGCGTGCGCATTAGGATGAGAACCAATAGGAGACGGCGGGGCGGAGCTTGTCACCGCCAGGCTGCATATAAGGGCGCCCGTCAGAGTTAGTCGCGAGCCGTCAGAGTTAGTCGCCGACGCAACGCGTCGCAGTCGACCAGGGAGCCGCCAAGCGCCATCGTCTCGGGAGCTTGCCCCGCCGGCCGCCTCGTGTTCACCGCCCTGCTCTTCTTGCTGTCTGATTGTTGCTGTATTCCGAAGTACTTGCTGTTATTGTTGTGATCGAATTGTTCCTACTTGGAGTGTGCTACTGCTTGGCGTCTAGTCGCTGGTGTATTGGGATTGCCCTTGGACCTCTGTGTAATACAGGTCTTTTTGCTTTCCTGAACGGTACTGGGTCGACGTCTGCACCGCGGAAAATGCGCTACAATCGGAAGAGCGCTAAAATGCGCGCCAAGTTTGACAGCTTAAAGCATAAGTTCTTGACGTGCAATACGTTTCCATCGCGCCTCTTCTGCTAGAACTTTCCAGCATTATCATGTCAAACCTCTCCTACGTTTGCAGGTCAGATAACGCTTGCCGATGATATACCGTGATATGGGCCCGTGCTAAACGAAAACCAAACTAATTCTTTCCTTTTCATTACTTGACAATTAAGGTTACTATTACACTTATATTGCTGTGATAACGTACTGGGATAAGGACAGGAGAGATCTGAACTGTACATCAGTACGTAATCTAACTCGTTGTTTAAGTCATAAAACCGATGTTTGAAAGGGAAGGAAATTCCGGGGAGTGGTCTCCCGTTCTGGGGTCAGATTCATCAACGATTTAAATAACTTTAACAGAGAATTCACTTAGGAAAACAGATAACGCGGCTTATCGCTCACAATACAAGCCGCGCTATTAGGGATTTCAGCTGTAATTTTCTCTGTTAAATTGCTGTAAGTCGTTGACGAATCCGGCCCCAGGACTAACCACACTGACAGTATCTTATGAGCTTTATCTCTAATGTTAAGTTGCTTCTCCCTTGTTAGGGAAAATGTGAGGTTAAGCGACTAACTCCCGTCTTGCGAACAGGGCCTGGATTCATCAACGAAGGAGTCGGAAAATCACTACCAAAGATTTACCTGACCGGGTCCTTGCTAAAAACTTATCTGCAATTGTGATTCGCGAAGGTCGCTGTGAAGGATGCCGCGCATGCGTCTGACTACACTTGGCAGCTTTGGCAGCGCGCACAACTCGTTGCCACTGGGTAAAACATTAGCAGTAGGGCGTTAGCGGTACTTCACCGTGTCGTTTACCGGACATTCTAGCTGGGTAACCGTTACAACGGTCTTCGCCGGAAATCTAACACGCCTGGCGAATCGCGCTGTGGCGGTTTCGCTATAAGTTTCATCCGGTGCTGGCCGGTAATTCATTGACGAATCTGGGCCCAGATGACGATCAACGATGACAGAGCAGAAACAGCCCCTCCAGTGGATGGTAGACGGGGAGACAGCCGTCCACGGGGGAGGCAGGACAGGAACTGATGAGTAAAGGCTCCCACAGAGTTCTGCGGCAGCGCCGCGGCCCTATCCTTAACCATAGGGCAGAGACGCAGAGCTCGCCGCCGGCGGCGTCCCTGCCCTATCCTTAACCATAGCGGCGAGCGGCGTTGCCGCAGAACTCTGTGGGGGCCTTAAGTCTTCCTGTTCATAGTCGTTCGCGGAGTATCGATCGCGGAAATGGTTTGCGCGGAGTGGGACCCGTAAGGTCGCAGAGATCCTACATCGTTTAAGGGCGATGGCGAAAATAGAAAGAATGGTGATACTGTGGGTGGTACCAGTGCTAGGACTCCATTCAGATTGGAGCGCATTCTGTACATGACAAACGCACGCCTTATGACTTCAACTTTCTGAGGTTCTTCAGCGACTAACAATATTAACTCGATGCACACCAGGGGACAGATTCATCAGCCGCTGACCAGCTGGTAACTGTGAAAAGTACCGCTAAACCTACTAATACCGCGATTCGTCAACATGCGGTGTAGTTCCATTGGGGTCGAGCTCTCTGTATCGGTTACTTCGCAGGCCTATATTGTGAATCCGTGATGGGATGATACCGGCGGTATCGTTGATGAATCTGTCGCAGATACCCATTGAAGAATGGAGACTAACCGATGCACTGTTGAGTTTGCGTGGCTGGTGGGCTCACAATAGGAGCCATAGGATTCGTGATTGAGACAGGGTTCGTGACCGGTGGGCTGACTACTGTGGCTGGCTGGTATGACGGGTAGTAGTAGCTGACGTAGCTAGTAGTCTAAACGGAAGCGGTTAAAATGTAGATATAGGATCGTCTTTATATGGAGGACAAGCAGCACCCTACCGTAGTTGTGCAGCAGCCAGAGACACACATTCCCATACCGAACGAAATACATATCGCAGACGACGTGCACGAAACACTGCAGGACGAGCTACATGTTATACAAGGACCACAGGCTGAATATAAAAATATTAAATAGACTAATTAAAATATTCATAATCTAGGAGTCAAACAGGCAATAAGTAGCTCATTTTCGGTCAGCTGTTCCCAATTCGGAAGTTAACATCCATCCCTAACAATCCAGAAAGGGACCTTCCAGAAGAAATCTTATAGGCAATATCGGTTTAAAAATGTAGAATATTCTAGAGCGAGAAATGCTCTCACTGGCAGAGAAAAACGGGAGAGCCGAATAACCTTTTGCTTCTTAATTGACAGAAGATTGATAAAGCATCGCTTTTATATGTCTACTCCCACGCAAAAACATGACTCATGTTGTTGGCCATTCAACAAATTGACGCTTTTTTAATCTTCCAGAAAAGGTATTAACTGTGATTATTAATCAATAGAGGCTGCAAACAGCCGTCAACAGATACTCTACTGAGGCGTTAGGTGCCGTTTATACTTTGACGCCGAGCGACGTGACGCTACGTATTGTGGCTGCATTGATCGAGCGACGCGATCTATCAATTTGGCCATTAGGCCCCGTTTATACTTCGTCGCCTCGCGACACGACGCCACGTATAGTGGCCATATTGATTGTGCGACGCGATCGATCAATTTGGCCTCATTGCGTGGCCATCGCGTCGCACCGCGACGAAGTGTAAACGGGGCCTTAGGCCGGGGGCATACTTCCATCGCTGCGATGCCATCGCGGCGCTCAGTTCATGGCCATTCCGCCGCACGTGGTCGAATAGTCAAAGGAAACTTCGCCGCGGCCGCCGCAACAGTGACGGTCGGCATGCGCGATGGCTTCCCGCGCCCATCGCGGGTATGGCATACTTTTTCGCGCCGCGCGCGGTGTTTAGCGTTGTTCCTGGACGGATCGCCGTCGCGCTCCCTTGCAAAGCGATGGGCGATGCGACCAGCACAGAGAAATTCAAATTCTTTCGCGTCGCTCTGCAAAACTCATCGCCGCGATTCCGTCGCGGCGACGGGAAGTATGCACGAGGCCTTAGACACGCCGTCGCGTCGCTCGGCGTCGGAAGTATAAACGGGGCCTTAGTCTTGCCACCGGCTAGACGACGAAAATGTTTTTGAAACTAAAAGACTAGCAACTTTTTCGCAGCGCGAGCGGAAACATGAAATTTAAAGAAGAAAAAATGAAGACACTCACCCACAGGCGTCGGCAAGAGACATAGCCCTTGGATTCAAAGGAGTCACCGACAGTATCAAACGCGGGTCCTGCCACGCGTAGCTGCGCAGCACTCAAGAAGCAGGCGTTTTTGGACCACTTCGGCAGTTTTTGGGCCATTTCGGCCCCACGCTCCAAAATCGCTCACATCTCAAGACGTTAAAGCCTCCTCATACTTGTGCAGCAACGCCGCAGCCCTATCCTGAACCATAGCGCAGGGACGCCCGCCAGCGACGAGTGGCAACGGCGAGGTCAGCGACGATAATGATGTGAATCATTACTGCCGTCGCCGCTCCAGCCGCGCGGGCAGAGCCGCTGCTCTCTAGTCCTTCGATGAGTCAGCTCGGCGGCGCAGGACCCACGTCCGATAGGTGAGTCCTTTAAATCGAAGACAGTGAGTGTTTCCATCTTTCTTCTTCAGTACTCATGTTTCCTGTCGTCTTTTTTTGCGCTTTGACTCCCCCAGGATGCGTTCTGTCACGACCTATGTAGAGCTATCCAAATCTCTGCACCCACCCAGGTAGGGTAGCGCCGAAGAAGAACGAAGAACAGTCAGATCCTCGCAATAAGCAGCACTCTCGAGCATTTACTGAACTCTGTGACTTAAAACTTACGGTAGTAGGAGGTATATTGGTTAGGATAAGACCCGCAAAGGTAGACAGATAACGAGAACGACTGTCGACGATGGCGAACGAAGGTCCGTTCCTCGGACGGCAGTAATGTGGCCGCCGATACAGCTGAAGATAAAGCCAGAACGAGCACAGCGATCGGCAGCATATCTAAACTGAGAGCACCATGTAAAGTTTATATCTGGGTCACAATTCTCAGCGTCTTGACAACCGTCGTCAGTGTTCGTAGCAGAGTTTAACCATCAATAGCGTAGCGATGTGCAACACTAACATGAACAATCCGCTGGAGTAAGTACTTATAGACATGGAATTTAGTTTAGCATAAGGCGTAGTTTATACTTCCTGCTGAGCAGCAATGTGATCGTCATACATACACATCATCCTCAGGCACTGAGAGAGTTCATCTGTAAAAATGACGTATTTTGACGTCACAGGTGACCTGTAGGAGTCTTTTTTGGCTTTCTATGAGCGGTTTGCTGCCAGTCATTTCGCCGCTCGCGTGATATGCTACGCAAGAATTTGTATGTCTGAAGAGATCATTTAGCGCGGTAGGTCTCATTCGCACGGTCGGTAGGACGAAGTGCAATGGCATAATCCGGTTGGTTCCTGTTGCCTTTTGACTTGAACAACTTAAACATGTTTTGTATGAAGGTACAGTCGAAAAAACATGTCTAAGTTGTTGTTAGCTGTCGTTGCTTTGGATGTTATTGTCCTTTTCTAAGATTGCTGCGTGACGTCGTTGAAGAGCTATAAAAAAGGCAATTTTAATTTCAGTAAATAATAACATAATAAATATTTAAACAAATTTACACATAGATTTACAACTAATTCTATTAAACGGCATATTCAGTCCATTTAGGCAGGACATAAGGACCAAACAAGAGTTTAGAAATAATGTTCAGGTGAGGAGAGGTTGGGGTTCCAGAGAATATTAAAATATTTCATGGAATGTTTAAAACCGCGATATCTTAATGTGTGTTTCAGAGAAAATTAAAACATTTTACGAAGTGTATAAAACCACGATATCTTATTAGGATAACAAACCGAAATCTACTCTCATCAGACGGTACGTCGTGCCAAGTGAATGAAATTTTTACTTTCTAAAGTTTTGTTAGCTTGCTGCTTCGAATAAACAATTTTTTCATAACCATCCAATTTTAGATTACTTATAGGAGGTGAATGTTGAAATATTGCTTTACAAAGCGTAATTGATACACCTTAGGTGGATATGTTCAGAAACACGGAGCCCTACATAAACATGTAAGTAGTATTTTCATTGCGGAAAGAAGCATTATGTTTATTTACATCAATATATTAATTTAGAAAAAGGCGTTCGGCTACATACTCTTGTGAAATAATCAAGGTTATATGTAAAAGATCCTTATCGTTCACTACTACACTTAGCAAATGTTCGAAAAATTGCTCTACGAAACGTCTATATGATAAAGCCCTACAAACTAGCATTACAACTGGTTGGATATTCTTGTTTAGGAGTCAGAAAAGCTCTAAGTGCGAACTTTAATGGGGTATTAATAATTCCGGTTGTTGCGTTCCAAGAGAGTTGGATTACGCTTCTAACATATTTATGCTTTCTTTTAAATGTACAATTTTTACAATAGGTTTGTTGTCGCTATTGCTTGAATAATAAAATTCTATGGGTCATCTATGAGTTCTTACAGCTTTAGAGCAGTATGTAAAGTACACACCCCTTCGAATGTCCAGATAGACCAAAACTAAGCATACTAAATCTTATTTTAACAGGATGCGTGAAAAGCGTGGTGAGATTCACGTCCATTACAAAAACCCACTTTCAAATTTCCGCCATCTGCAGCTCTTCGACCGCTCACCTATACGTCGAAATCAGGTCACCTACCAGTGCAAGGTAGTTCACCATTTTTCACCTGCAGGTGATCTCTCCGCCGCTTGATTACGTACAGCGGTAACTACTACAATTTTGGCTTCCAATTATTCGCTAATATTCGTGTTGACATGTACAGTGCTAATTCATGCGATTCGTTCAACACTCTCTTCCCCATCGTTTTATTTGTTCTTGCTATTTGGTGTTTGCTTGCAAATTGTCGTTGATTTACGATGATATGTGGAGGATCTGCAAAGAGTCGACAGATGGAGATTCTTTTGCGAAAGATCTTCTGCTCGCCAACATGATTTTAAACTGTGACTGATCAAATCAAATTAGCGGCGCTCGTTTTCACCGCGTTTTCACCGCTTAAACGCTGTTGTGCGCCGCATCCATCTTGGAGTCAGACGCGTTCTTGCATCTTACATCTAGCGAACTAGACCGAGAGGAGATGCACAGATGAAAAAGGCGTTGCCGCGCAACACTTATTTGAAAATCGTGAAATGTGTCTCATATCCGTCGTCGCTGAATGTGAGTCCGTAAATCTTCTGCATGACGCAATACCAACTCGTGACAACAGTGCGATCTGTCAAAACATATCCGACAATCCGTGAGTCAAAACATATCCAACAATCCGTGAACACCTTCAAGCGATCACTGTCAAGAAGCAAACAAAGTTTTGTGACATGCTACGGCGATCTGCTCCTACCGTGGTGGGACACGCGCGCGCACTGGTACAGAGCACGGGTGTGCGTTTAACGATAAACGATTTACCAATTTACCAGATTTACCGGCATTTTTCGATAAAAGTTTTTGACAAAATTTAACGACGAAAATTTTCGTTGAATTGCATTGACGATATTTACGTACCATTTTGCAATTTGCTTCTTCTTCATGGAAATATAATACATTTCGGGCGAATTTTTCGGATGAGTTTTCGCAGTATCGCAGCGATTCCAGGGAACCCTTACTTGAATATGTGGAAATAGGCAGTCGACATCGCCCTCATATTTCGAAAAATGTTGGTATCCTTGCTCACTGACCAAATTATTTGCGGGCTCCCCTTTTCTATTTAGTAGTTTTCTATTTTTTGGGTTTTCTCGACCGTTTCTTAATTGCTATACATCAGTTTCTTATAAATCTAAGCAGCACACTTTTTAACAGTTTTTTTTGTGCCATTTACTTTATAAGTGAGGTTGATAAGTCATAGAACACGCGAAGAAAACGCTAATGAAAACAAATAAAGTGAAAATATGTGTAAAAAATGAAAGGTAGAAAACCCCTCTTCCCCGCAAGTTTTCGAAAAACTGAACGGGTTCATAGTGCAGCAACAGCTGACGATTGTAGGACGACGTTAAGGCAATGTTGACCACCGCCTAACCAATAGAGCGTCGCTGCTGTTACTATCATTGTTTCGCCTTCGCTGCCCCTTTCCCTTCTCTGTTTCAGGCACTGACTTGCGGGGGATGGACCTATATAAGCGAAGACAAAGGACTCTCGAGGATTGCCACCCGGAGGGTCGAATGACATGCGGCTGCACCCAGGGACTCGGCTGTCCCTTCACCGCCGTGCTTCTGGTCGTTCCACCGACCACTCCGGCAATCGTTGCCACTCCTGTGCCCAGTGATCTCCTGTTATGCATTGTCGACATGTCTCGTGTTGTACCATGTTATGTTTCGGCTCGTCATTCCGTGCTTTGGGAAATATGGCAGATAAATATGCGAGATGAAATGATTTTGGGTCGTGACCAGAGGCTGAGGGTCCAACACTATTACTATATAATCGCCCTGTAGATGGAGATGGAGAAAATCAATAAAGAAAGAGAACTGGCCTCTTACACCAAAACACAGCCAAACTGACAGCAACAAAGAAAAAGTTTATTTAACGAATTTATCAAATTTACCGGTTTTAACGTAAAAATTTTTCGTTAAAAACAGTCATTAAAAATTTACCGAAAAAAATTTAACGCGTCGCCAGGAGCATTTGTCTTTCCGTACATATTTTATCGCCAATGGACCTGGAATCCTTCGAGCTATGTGGATTTCGACATGGGGTAATTTCGACGTAAGATTCCCTCCCTTCTTTAAGGCAGTTTGGCTGTGTTCGATAAAGATTAGCTTTGCTTTGCTTGCAAATTATTCCTTCAACCTTACTAGACTTAGTGTCAAGAGTTGTTAGAATTTCAAGATAAGTAACACACCTAAAGATTGGGCGAAACAGTTGGAAACCGAATTTTAAAGATATATCAATAAACAAGCTTCTATATATTCCAGCTACTGTATTTTATTCCCCACATTTTGGCATTTGCATGTACAACGATTTAAAGGAGGCTAAAAGATAAGAAGCATGTTTTTCTTGATGCTAATCGTTAAACTCAATTTAAACACCAAACATCCTATCCTTTCTGCAAGAAGGTGAAGGTATGGTTATACATTATTGAATTTTATATATCTTATCCAGCAACTTAACCATTGTAACTCTAGTTTTCGTGGTTGCTATCTAATTGCTTCTATCTTCAGACAACTAAGAGAAGGAGCAACAACAACTGAGACAAAGTTCAACTAGTTTGTATGACTGGAACTTCACAAAGGTCGGAAACGGTACTTTCAGAAAACGCTCACAGCCGAGAAATGAAGAGGGACTGCAGTTGTGGCAAGATCAGCGCTCTTGTGTTCTCTGTGAGTTTATATTGATGACGGCAGCAGCAAAAAGCTCAGACTCGGAACGTGAGCAGTTTCTTATGTGAAGCAAGCAGAAGGAGCCGAGAGTGAAGTACGTGCATGCTTAACGTATTACTCATCGAACGAAATACTCTTTGGTGTTGATGCAGGGGATACTGGTTTCTCGCCTAACCGATTGAACATCACCCGCCCGTCGCTTTAATCACTAGAAATTCAGCCAATTGTTGTTCTTTTTAATTTTGCAATTCGCATTAGTCGATCCACGTCTTAAGAGCATAGCAGTGTTTGACTTCTAGCATTGCACACTAAGCCGTTATTTGTTTATACGTATTTATTCTTCTCTTGCAAACGTCGGAACCACATAGCATCGGTGCAATTTTGCTTAATTCTGAGGATGCTTGCCAAAGCTTAAATGGTGCGGTAATTTATCAAAAGCGGTAAGACGAGATTCTCCAGCTTTTGCTTATGATTATCTTTTTACCGTTTAATTCCAAGGTTTTTGATTCAAAATGCGTGTAAGTGTGTTCACATAATATGCAAGACGACTTCTCGATGAAGAAGCTCTGCAAAAACCGAGAGCACCACCTGTTACAAATGAGTTTATCGTTTCAGTTTCAGAACACAGTAACTTGGAATAAAATCTTGGAGAAATGATAATTTGAACAGAAGTAGGCACTTTAGAAAGTGTGTAAACGAGTAAGTTTGAAGATGAACATATTTTATTTTATTTTCATTTTATAGATGCACCATAAGTGTGTTAAAACAGGAACATCAACACACAAATTTCGCACAAACTCAACACAATAAACACAACACTGGTGAAACAAATAAGGACATGATATCAATGTGCACTGCAATTAACAAAGTTTATCGTTTCGCAGAGATTCATAAGCCTAAATACAAGGAGGCCGTAGTTACGAACCAAACATCCAGGGAGACTAGAAATAATATGTCAACTACAATGGACAGGAATTAGAACGAGATAACTACACCGTGATAATGTTACGGAGGTCGGCTTGGCGCTCAGTATAGCTATGGTGTGATTACAATGTAGGGGGGAATCACTTTCGAGCAGTTTTGTCAAACGGAAGCACCTAGGAGTCCGGTTTCGGTCCGGTCATACCTAGGGCTTCATTACGCTTCCATTCAATGCTGCTTCCATAGGAACTGAGGTAGGCAAACCGAACTTGCAGACATAAATTGTCTCAATGTAAAGGATGACTCTACGCACTATATATGTGTATATATTATATAAAGAAAATAGAAACATGATTTAAAAATCATGGTGGGCTCCTCTGTATTCAAGCTCTTAATGACTTTTAATTTTAGTCATGAAATCGAAGCAGGCATATTGATTCACTAAGCGTGAACAAACACAAAACACACTGTGTATCAAAACTTAGTCCCCCTCACTAATAATCACTCTGCACTATGCAACTGGTATCGACAATCTGGGACTCTTGCACTATTCAGTGAGCAGCACTGCAGCGAGCGAATGTGGTAACTCTGCATGTAACTGAACCAGATCGCCTAGACCTCTTGAATTTGCAGATATAAAAGAAGATGCTTAACTTGCTTCAGTTTTTTCTTAAAGACGGGGAAACTAGTCGACTCCAAAATACTGCTTGGTAGCATTTGAAGCCAACGAGCTCCCCTGTAAAACGAGGAGTTCTGTACCTGCGTTCGACGGTTTCTGTTTACTGGCGCAAGTTGCAAAGAAAACTTACCCACTACACGGCCTGAAAGTCCAGTATTTCGAGGGCTTTATTGTAAGGTTTCCTTTAAGAACTTTATAACAAAAACTAACGTCGTTGAAAGTACGCCTGTAAAGGAGGCTGTTTGGACTATAACTTGGCGTTCGGTGTGCCACTATTGTTCACTAGTCGAATATGAGTTCACCAGTCATCGGTTAGCTGCAAACTACCTTCATCGAGGTAGTAACAGCTTCACCTTCCAAAAAAGTTACGGTTACTAATAACGCCGGAGAAGGGACAACCTTCCTTTCCAGAATCTCGAAGGCAGCATCCGCCTCTGGAGGACTCAAGCAGCCGTGGGCATCATCTTCTCTCTCATCGCTCTTTCACTACCGGCGCTCGAAAATAAAAGTTTTCTTGAGCCTTGCAATGCTTGTTTCATTGATTATCCTGTTCATCGAAAGTTATGCGGTGGAGAGTATTGGTGTGTTTCTTCTCTTCTTCCATGGCTATTGCTTTCGTTCCTCTTATATTTATGCTTATTTAAACATCAGTTGCACTGCTTCTCCAATAGGCACCACATACTATAGATCGAGCACATGCCGCCATCTCTCCATGTAGAAAACTAGTAAAATAATGGATCTGCGGCATGTTAGGATGGATCTAAAAATATTGTTTGAGGTTAGTAAAATCGTTGGGCTTATTTAGACAGTGTATTTATTTCTTAAAAACAGTCTGCAAAGGTAAATTTTTAAAACATATTTTCTTTAAAAACCAATTTCAACCTTGGTAGACTGCTCTTCTGATCATTAGTTATGTCACACTTGACTTGCGACATGTTCATTTTACCTCTAGGGATGTCCGGTTTAAAGCTGAAAAGCGTTGAGTTTAAAGTGAATATGGTATAAATCATTGTCGTGCTGCAGCTCGAGTAGGAAGATTTTCTTACTCAAAACAATCCTGCTCTTCTTCTTCTGTTAGACCTGTTCAAGCTTGCGTGGCGGAAAAGCGGAAATGAACTTTGGCTAGCCGAGCACTGTCAACGACAGCAGCTTGTGTTTGAGATTTCGGAGCTCGTTCAGAACCGTTCCGTCGCTCTTGAATTTCCAATGCACTTGAGCTCACAGCGGTTCTTCCAGGTGCCACGCCTTTGTTCTGTTTGCTCCACAACCTGACTCATTTCTTCCACGATGCTACGAAAGCAGACAGTTCATTGTGCACGTAGACAGCGCACCTGCCTGCATAGGGACTAGTCAGATATATTCCAGATTTTCTGCGGGGTGCTTGTGGACAGACAAGAAAGCTCAAATATTCACCTGAAAAGCAGATGATGACTCATTTGATAGAATATTGCACTAATACCTTGTCAGTGATTCCAGCAGCATCGAAGACCTTCCATTGTACACACTACGAAAGAGTTCTTTGTACAGTCGGTAGTCGAAGGGGTATATGCCACGCCGATTTTTACCACGAGCATCGATAGTTAAGCTCTATTGGAGTAAACTGTAAAACTAATCGTACTGACGGGGTAGCGCCAAGAAGATGAATCGTTCACTGATGAAAACAGACGCTGAAAAATCAAACATCCTAGTGACGGAATACGCATCATCCTATTTTAAAGCACCTAAATATAATACTATTGAAAGAGGAGAAATAATAAAACTGAAAAGGTAGGAAAATTAAACAAAGCATCGTGCCGTGCTGCGCACAGGAGACATATGTACGCGGCCACTGAAGCCATCTCGCTCATTGTAGGAGCATCGCTTTCTCCATTTATCTGGATTAAACCAATTTCCCCTCGGTTGGAATTCATTACTATACCGCGGCACTGTACCAGGGGTGGAATCCCTGGTGTTCGTTCGTCGGCGGCTAAGGAACTTTCGGCGACTGCCCGCCTCCTCTCAGAAGCAGAAGTCGTCCAAAACACAAAGATTTTTTAGTAGAACGAGATGAACTGGTGCATGTCTGGAGAGCAACACACGGAATGAATAAGGAAGAGCGAAGAGCATGCGCGGGAAAGCAAGCGAACAAACCAAATTTGAGCTAACCGCTTAGAAACGCGCACCTTACCCCCTACCAGTTTGCGCCTTTATTGACTGAGCCGCATTGATCACGATTACTGACCGACGCCTACGACCTACCAAGCCTCTTACCGCACAGTACTTGTTTAATTAGTCTTAACAACCGACCGTAAAAGGATTCCATTACAGCATATAATCAAATCCAACGCAGTGCAGTCGTGGATCTAAAATGATAATACTCTTCCTGGGTTGCGCCAGGCCCTCCACTTTTAACGATCAGTAATAACAACTTGTATTCCTTCCTGGTGTGCGATGACCTGCGGTGACAAACCGATCAATAATTCTATCCTTATTAGGTGTTACAGATTTACACGGTACACGATTAGCGATCCTGGAGCCCTGGAAGTTAGGTATCCTTCCAACTCAAAAGTGCCCAAATGAGAAAACCCTCACCTATCCCTTCTATATTTAATTCCCTTCTGTTGTTGCTTACTATCAGTCATATGAGAAAGAGTCTTATGTGAAAGATCTTCTACAGATACCACGCAACACTAACTGAGGAGCCAGCTAATTTGTTGTTCATTATCTGGACCAAAACTGCCGGACACCGAACAACAAAACGGATAGGTCAAAACCTCCCGGAAACCGGATAACGGATAACGGATAATCCGCTCATCCCTGGTACAGATGTCTGCTTTTCCTCGACTCACCTTCGCGATATTGCCGATTCTGTGTTTATTTATTTGTTGGTTTTCTTACTGCGAAACATTACTGCATAGAACAGAAAAGTAACTATGAATATAATGAGGTCGTAGAACACAAAAAATACTATTATAAAATAGAGCAAGAAACAAAACAAGAAAACTGACATCTCCGTAGAGCACTTTACAAAAAACCACACCTCAAGCAATTCTAAACAAGAATCTTTTCGTGCGGTTGCGAATCAAAACAAGACAGTAACCAATGCTTCGTGATGAAGTATGCACGTTACATGATCGTTTGTGCATGCAATTAAACTTAGGCTTGAAGGTTAACTGCTACACTTTCACGCGGGAGAAACCAGCCATCAATGGCTTAATTAAGAAATTTCAGTTAGTTTCTGTGAAAGGACACGTAATAAATTTCGTTCATTCCGTAAATTCTTTAAAAACTTTTCACGAGGAAGATGTCGGCAGGCCCTGTAAATCCGTTGACGCCGGTAGTCTGTCAATTTTGACAGATTAAAACCACAACCGGCTTCACGGAAGGAAAAAGCTTTCTTCTTTTCGTATCCGAAATTCCCGTTCTGCTCTCTGCCAGCTACCACGTCATTTCTTGCAGGTGGTGGGTTGAAACGCTTGATGGCTCTATAAGTTATTTGCCTCTGACAGTGGAAACACTTTGGTATCTACAAAAGAATTCCCTGGAAGCAGGAGGACTGAGTTGAGTGGTTAGTAATGCGTTGAAAGTAGTGACCGAAGCCAAATGTTTTGAGTCTTTTTATCGCAAAAAAAAACGCAAGTCTAGTTTGACTTCATTCTTGGAAGGAGAGTTGCAGAGTTGAAAATGGGAAGGAGCTTTTTAAAAAATGAGGATCTTTTTATACAATTTTCAGTTCAATTTGAACATTGTCCAAAACGAATTCGACGTTGTCCAAACCAATTCAACGTTGTCCAAACCAAATACAATGTTCAAAACAAATTCAACGTTTTTCAAGACACATTCAACGACTTCCAAATCAACACATCTTCTTTGCAAGTTGTACGTTTCAATGTTTACTCCTTTTCAAAAATTTCCGCTTGCAAAAAAGGTTATGGAACGAAAAATTAGAAACAACTAGCAAGTTAAGCAGTACTCCAGTAGTAATGCGATGCAAGTACAAAATCAGTCAATTGAACGATAAAACTGCAAGTGATACAACAATACGATAAACAATACAGAATACGAATAACAACACAGCAATAACTATTCAAAATGGCAGAATGAGCACGTGAAAGTAAGTCCTTTTTTAGGCCTTCAAGCGTTTTGAGGTGTGATTGGATCTGTTAAGGTGTGATTTAAGTGTGATAATCTGAGCAGCTTCGTGTGTGATCCTTCCGTCGACGAACACCAACTTGACGAAGATCTCCTTCTGACTCCGAGGCACTCGCCTGTATCGGCCGCATTGCTGACTTTGATAAACTTGATCATTGCTCATGTTGCATGCAGACATGGCAAATCGCCCAATGACAAGAAAAAGTGGAGAGGTCCGTTTATATAGTACGGGAAAAGTTTTCAGAAGGATGTTGAATGTGTTTTGGAAACGTCGAATTTGCTTTGAACAACGTTGAATTTGGTTTGGACAACGTTGAGTTTCAACTGAAAATGGTATATAATTTGCGACGGGAGCGAAGGGAGCGATTGGACGGTCAGGCAAATCATACGTCTCGACCCCTGCTGGGCGATCGCCCGGCAAAAATCAATGCGTGCGGCTTGCTAGGACTACCAATCGCTCCCACCGCTTTCGTCACGAAGTATGAACAGGCCTTTACTTACAAAAATTTCGGATTCAAGTCTACAGATTTAACGGATTTGAAAGAAGATCATCATGAACACTACGATTGAAGGACGCGATGGCAAATTAGATAGCACCATTGTGATCGATGAGAGGATTAATTATTCAGGACAAAATAAATGAAGCAGTTTTTGAAATTCTCAAAGGTAACGAGATCTCAACAAAGCGTAGTGGTAACCGGCGTCGATCTGAAGACTTTTCTATAAATAGCTCTCCCATTTTAACGACGACGGTACTGCTCAGAAAGGAAACTATAGAATAGTTGTTACAAATAACGGCGAACTTCAAATTCCTTACAAGAACAAGTGCACGAAATGACGAAGCATTCGATGTAACTCCTGCTACTCAGACTAGTACTTACTTAGTACTTATTTTTAGTTTTTCCGTTCTATTGAGCGCATAGAGCGATGAACTTTTTTCACCGCTGTCTGTCTTGGGCTATTTCTTCGCACTCCTGCCTAGAAATATCCATATCTTCAGGTCATTCATGAACGTGCGACGCCACGTGTATTCTGAGCGGCCCCTGATTTCCTTTCCTGGGGCCGGATTCATCAACGACTCACGTAACTTTAACGGAGAATTGTAAGATAATGCGGCTTATCAAGCGATATGGTGAGCGATAAGCCGCGTTATCTGAGCTTTTCGCTTACAATTATCCGTCAAAGTTACGTAAGTCGTTGAAGAATCCGGCCCTTGGTAATATCCATTGGATGGCTGACCTTGGCAGGCGTTGCGCCGTCCAGCCAGGCGGAGTCGGCGTTAGGTAAGGGGTCGTTTAGTGTGCGCGCGACGAGCGACGCGATGCCATGTATAGTGGCCGAATCGATCAATCGCGTCGCTCGATCAATTTGGCCACTACAGATGCATCGCGTCGCGCATCGCTCGCACACCAAACGACCCCCTAAGGCCCCATTTATACTTCCATCGCCGGGCGACGCGATTCCAACGCCGCGATGCGTCCAGTCACGTCGCGCTGTTTCGCACGGCGATGGGCACTCCGAACAGCCGGCGACGCGATCAGCGCACCATTGCGTACTTGCACACATGCAACTATGCACACATTTCCGGGTCCACGTTTGTTTACTCATTTTTTCACCGTATTTTTAGCCAGTATAAGGAAGACATGGGCGAGAATCTCCTTTAGTTCTGCCGCAAGTCCACCTCATACCAGACAACTCCAACGGACAAATGGAAACACCATAAAACGTACCTGGACATAACCTGCAGCAGCAAGTAAACAAAATAGCAGCGGTGAATATTGGACGGAATAGAGATTGGGGAGAAAAGTGGTAGGGAATAGCAGATAATGTGTCGAAGGGAATAATGAACAGGGGATGAGGGGCGGGGGGTGGGGAATGAGGGACGGAGGGGAATAGAGGCGAAGAATCCGGGCTGGCGGAGACCTGAAATCGAACGTATAAGGTCAAACACATCACAAAAAAGAACAAAATAGGGTATGTAAGCAGCAAATAAAAAACCACGGAAAAGAAATAGGTAGGAATAAGCATGAGAAAACATTAAAATGGAAGAAACACTCACCTTGTGGCCGAAATTCGACTAGCCTCCAGCAAATCCAGGCGGGCGGAGACCTGAAACGAAACTCTAAAGGGTTATTGAAATGTAAAAAACGAGATAAAACGTTTTGTCGACTAAAAAATCAAAAAGTAAGAGCGAGTGCGAAGTCGCACTCCAAGAATCAGCTGATTGAGGCCATACCTCGCCCCAATCAACCGCGACCGCGCCCCAATCCACCGCGATCCATCGCATCGCACCCATTTCGAGGGCGACGCGATCCAACGCAGGGCGACGCGATTGATCGCGGGCTCCCGCGATTCATTCCGGACGGCTGGCGTCATCGCTGGGCGACGCCATCAATCAATTTGGACTCATTGCGTGGCCATAGCGTCGCGCCGCGACGAAGTATAAAGGCCCTGCCAGACTTCTGCGGCGTTGCCACTGCCCTATCCTCCATCATAGGGCAGGGACGCAGAGCTCGCCGCCAGCGGCGAGCCCAGCGGCACCGCCGAATATGCGCTCTGCTCTTTCGCGGCGGGGATCCAGAGCGAAAGCGTGCGCGTCACCAGTTGGTCCCGACTAGAAAGACTACACCTCGCCGTCGCCGCTGTGCGACGCCGCTGGCCGGCCGGCAGCCGCCGTTGAGCGGTGTGACTCATCGATTTCGCCCCTCCGCCGCCCGCCGCCCGCCGCTGGCCGCAGAAGTCTGCGGGGGCCTTAAACGGGGCCCAACGGTTTCGTAAGGCCAAACAACGCGACGCCACGTATTGTGGCCACATTGATCCTGCGACGCGATCGATCAATCTGGCCATTATACATGATATCGCGTCGCTCGTCGTCGGATGTATAAACGGGGCCTGAAGGTTGCTCAAGCGACAGCGTCGTAATACTTTTTCGTTCGGCAAGCGGTCCTTGTAACGTATCCTCATTATTTATAGCAGACATTTGTAATGAAACGCATTGACTCGTCTGATGATGTTAGCGACATCCACGTTACGCTAACGTACATTGCAGTTTGGACGACTATCAAAGAGTACAAACGCAGCATGACGTTTGATGAAATGAAAAACTACGTCCACAGTGGCTTAAGTCTCCGGAATTTTGTTTTGCCTTCGCAATCCTATAGCGAGCGTCAGCCTCAGCATCCCCGTTACTGGTGATCGTACTTCCCAAGTAGGTGCAGCTATCCAGTACTTTCGTTTCTATGCAAGTGCCGTCTCTTGCGCTCGTATTTCTAACGTGCATGGCCTTTGACTTTTCGGGACTAATTCGACGCGAAGGCTGGCGCGAAATTGTAACACATCCGTTCGAATTTGAGCTACATGTACAAAACCAGTTGCTCCAATTCAGGTGATCCTTCACAGCAGGAACGTACAAGTGTTAAAGAGAATTTACAGAATGCAAAAATAAAAATGCAAGCAACATCCTCTATAATACAGGGGTTGCTGCGACGGTCTGACCATATGTCATTCCGTTCGCCCATCTGGGTAAAATTAGTGGCACACCGCCAACTGACTTCACATCTATTATTGATATTGATTATTGATCTCTTTTCAGGATTAATCAATTGAAGTTAAAATCATGTGAGTACTTTGAGCGGTGAGCAGGTTTCACAATAAGCAGATAGTATTGATCATTATTGACTATCTATCAATATTATCGATTTTTGAACAAAGTTGAATGTTTTGTTGAGAATCACGTGGCCAGTAGACAGGCCTCTAGACAGGCGAACGATATCCTTCCAACCAATCGATTTTATCGATCCTCATCTTGTGGTGTGTCTACCGTTTGAAGTAAATAGAAATCAAGTGGTCATGTTGGCAGTTTGGTAAACTTCATGAAAAGCTAAAAAATTATCGATGAGTGCTGTCGCAGAAGAAAAGCAGTATAGATCATTATCGATCGATTTATCGATTTCTTTTCATAATTGACTACTTGAGGTGCGAATCACAGGAATTTATTAGTAGATATATAGGCCTCTCAACAAATGGACAATATTGATTGCCTGACCATTATCGATTGTTTTTGCTCGGAGTTGATCTATCAAAGTGGGTTGTGATGGCCTTTAGATGGACCTCACAACAAGCAAAAAATATCGATCAATTCTATCGATCTTCGATTGGACTAGACAACTTAACATTGGAATCACATGTTAGATGGTGCGTAGGTTTCAGAACAACTGAAAAAATGTCCTCGGGTTACTAAATAATGCGTTGACGATCATATCAAAAAGAACTCGCATATATCTCCGGAGTCTAGTAAACAATGGTAATCGATATCGATCGATTCGATATACCTTGTTTTGAGATAACTGTTCGAGATGATTTTACGTGAGAATGCTATTCGATCGGATAGTTTCTCAGAAAGCAACCAGTACTGTTTTACTGACCAATACCGATCGATTTTATCGATCTTTTCGTGACTCACCGTATGAGATGGGAATCTTGTTGTTATTGTTGTTGATACGTTTGCCGGTAGATATTTCGTATCAACGAACTGTTAGTTATTTCAGTGCCAATTAGAATGGGGATGAACTGTGCTTCCGTTTTTTTAGCGCCTTTTTATCCGCGCTAATTTGTTCAATGCAACACTACGACGCCGTTTCAATGTCCGCCCGCTGATATCGGCATCGAACTGGCTAAGCTGGAAGCGGCTGCTCGAAATGAATGAATTTCTTCTCATTTCAGTCCAGTCGTCGTCGTCGTTGTCGTCGTCTAAGAAAGCGTGAAGATGATCTGCTTCTATCGCTGCTCGAAGTGGCAAATCTTCGTTATTGCAACGCAGATGCTCATCTCTCTTTTTTTACATTCTCCTTGCTCGTTTTTGCATTCTTATCAGAAAATGTATCTTAGGTGACCTACTCCTTGCTCACCTGGTCCGTCCACCCCTGATCCTACCCGGTTGTTGTAAGTCTTGCTATGTTTTATCAGTAGATAAAGTCCTAGTAGTAGACGAACAGCATCAACACAGACCTCACATCTTCAGCTGGTACGAGAGGCATCAAAAGCCAGTTATCTTTCTGAACTTCTTCGAACTTCTATTTACGGAACGCCTTCAGCCATGAATTTTACGCTCCGCAGTCTGGCAAGAGGGAAAGGGTGTAACCCAGTTGTACACTGACGTCAACATGGCAAGTGATCCTTCCTCCCAATCTGGTGTCGGACGACGACTGACACATTAGCACGAATTTACCTAAGCGCGGCGGTAGCTCCGCTTCCAAGTGAACGCCTCTTCTTCACTTATCGAGAATCTTCGAGTGTGCCATTCTGATCTCCTTCTGCACTATCCTTCTTCGTCATCGGTCACCACATCACAGGAGCCCATGCAACGACTTGCGGTCTTCAGTCGTTATTCAAAACCCAAGCCGTTTTGACGTTTCCATGCATGCTTGGTTCATTCATCGACCCAGAGATGATCGAGGCGCTCGTTCGGTTCGCGAGCGATTGTCAGCGACTGCTCATTCTTAGATGTCCAATCACCTGTCAACCATTCTTCACCATTGATGGTCATGGGTTGGCACTTATGTTCCATTCGTGTGCCAAAGTAGCCCAGTGGGCTCTCTTGGCTGATCCAATAGCCTCATAGCCTCTTAACTGCTTATTGAATTTCATTCTATTTCAAACACTAAGACGCGAAAGGTTCACTATCCTGAGCAGTTGTGGAGAGATACTGTAGACAGCCATTCAGATGAACAATGATATCCGCTTAGATGAGAAATCCTTCGACACTGAGATAACTTGCTCCGACGGCTACTGCTTCAATTAGAAGACCGAATATGACGAAAGCTCCGATATCCTTCTTGTCTTTCTCTGCAGCAGCCTGTTGCAGCTCGGAGCTACCCACACCACCAGGAAACATCATGTTTCCTCAAACTTGGGTAATTAAACAGCTCTAGGATCCTTCGAAACACAAGATTACCAGCCGCGAAGTCCCCCAAGCCCCGAGAATAGAAGACTCTGACCGCCATCGTTTCCTTTAGCCCTTCTTACTTTCGTTACAGTAATGCACATTAACGAATAGTGTAGCGGAATATCGTAAGGCAGAATCTTCGAAACTGATCCCATGATGCCTGTTCGGATCACCCGAAATGCCTCTCTCCGTGGCGAGAAACAGATCGTGAGAGTCTTAATCTGCATAACCATAAATAAAATCAATCGGTATTGATTGACGCGCCGATACCGTTTACTGTCTACCTTCGTCAAATGGCACATCTTCTGAATTTGGACGCATGTTGCGTAACGTCTGTGACAAATTTGCTGAGACTCGATGTCTATGATACGTTTCCAGCACCTCGATACACGTGGCACGACGTCTGTAACACGTCTTCTGAATCTCGCCACACGTTGGACAACGCTGAGAGAAAACACTCAACCCCCCCCACCCCTTATTCGTCGCTCCCTCCCTTAGTGATCGTTCCTTTACTGGTACACCCTTACTCTTTTGAATACCTACGCACGTTGAACAACGTGTTCAGCACATCTTCTGAATCCCGACGCACATGGGCGACGAGTTCGGCGCGTCTTCTGACGCACTGCACTTGATCCCGTCCATTCCCTGACGCGTTGCCCGCTCAAGATGTCTTACCATTACTTACTTAGTACTTAGTTCCTCCCGTGCTGTTGAGCGCATAGGGCGACGAACTCTTTCCACCGCTGCCTGTCTTGGCTATTTCTTCACACTCCTGCCTAGAAATATTCATAACTTCCAAGTCATTCAGAAACGTACGACGTGTTTTTTGGGCGGCCTCTGGTTCGTTTTCCTGGCGGTGTCCATTGCATGGCTGATCTTGGCAGGCGGTGCACCGGCATTCGAAGAATGTGTCCGGCCAGGCGGAGTCGGCGTTGCACAACGGTTTCGTAGAGGTTGCTCGAGCGGCAGCGTTGTAGTACTTCTTCGTTCGTCAAGCGGTCCGTATAGCGTACCCTCATTATTTGCCGTAGACATTTGTAGTGGAACGCGTTGATCCGTCTGATGATGCTAGCTGACGTCTTCCATGTTTCGCTAGCGTACATTGCAGTGGGGACGACTATCAAAGAGCACAAACGCAGCATGACGTTTGATGAAATTGAAAAACTACGTCCACAGTGGCTTAATCCTCCGGAACACTGACGTTGCCTTTGCAATCATGCATCGAACGTAAACATGCAACATGCATGCATTATCCTGGTTAGCCCTAGTTTATACTTGCGCCGCTGTGCGGCGTGGCACGATGTTCGGGATAGATATCGACCGGGTGGCGCGAAAAATCGATACCTACAGCGATCGTGGTGCCACGCCTCTTGGCGGCACAAGCATTAGGGCCCGTTTATACTTCCGACGCCGAGCGACGCGACTGATGTAAAGTGGCCAATTTGATCGATCGCTTCGCTCAATCACTATGGCCACTATACGTTCGTCACGTTGCTCGGCATCGACGTATAAACGGGACCTTAGACTTAGGTGATCCGCCGCCACGGTTATAAGTTCCACAGCAATCGCCCATGGTTAAGCTCGAAGAAAGCCCGGCTGGCATACGCCGGACTGTCGTAGGCATCTCTTGACTTCAGTCCCCCTCTTCGTGACTGACAACGTGACCCACGGATTAAGCGAATTACACACTTTCAGGTCGAATTGGACACTTTTCAAGCCAAATGGGAAACTTTTCAAACCAAATTGGAAATTTTCAAATCAAATTGGACACTTTCAACTCAAATTGGACACTTTTCAAACCAAATTGGAAACTTTTCAAATCAAATTGGACACTTTCAAATCAAATAGGACACTTTTCAAATCAAGTTGGACACTTTTCATGTCAAATTACACTGTTAGTGTTTCAGAGAGCCATTTCAACAGCGAGCCGTTCCTCCAGCTGATTGATGAGTGCCTTCCGATGCTGATAAGAAGAGGAACAACAGTGCTTGAGCTCTAATGTGACATCTCAGCTCACTCCATATGCTTGCTGTTATTGCTTTTCATGGCTAACTTGCAACGTTAGACTTCTATCTCTACGATGAGAAAACGAATGTCGAGCTTGTTTCAGCACATTGTATTCTCAACAGCTCTCTTTATTCAAGAGTAAGCAGGTGCCCGCTCATGACCTCCCATCAGGGTAACCTCGGGTGCATACCAGTTTAAAGAGGCCGTTGATACACAAGGCCCGCCCGCCATGGTTAATGCTAATAGAGACCCTATGGTCGTAGTATCATAGCTGCCTGCTTAATAATTGACTCAATTTCGTCGAATAGTTCGATTGCTAATTCTCTGTATATCAGAAGAGGATATTTCCCTTTCCAGCATTGACTCAGCAAATTTAGCCATGAAAGCACTCTAATCTCTTTTCTCCTTTTTCGTCCTCTCGCTACCACATTTTCGTCTGTTCTCTTCCTTTTTGCCATGTTTCTGGATTTGTCTTGTAAGCCAGCCACCTTTTTTTTTGATAGTCACTTTTGTTCAATGATAGCACTGGCACGAATGAATTAATAAATTTAAATTGTCCAATTTGATTTGAAAAGTGTCCAATTCGACCTGAAAATGACATATATAAAGTAGAGTGGTAGAAGCAATGAGTAAGAGAAGTCGTCATTACAACAAAGCCTCGCCCTAACACGCATTGTGTCGAGAAGAGAATTCCGGCCACTATATTTGTGAAAGACAAGCGACAGGAGACCTTTGAAGAAATTTTGGGACACCGGGCAGTTCGTCTGTAAGGTGTTGCATTTATGAACAATCGCCTTCGCGCTTCAACGAAGTTTGTCGCTTTGAAGTCCTTTCTCAAGTGAAGGTTTCCATTCTTCTTCAGAATGCGAACGATCTCTGTTGTGCTTCTACTCATCATCGGCGTCACTCATCAGACCGGAACTTCGCGAAGGAATACAGGTGAGCGTGGACATCGTCAGTATTCTGTTCACGTAAATGTTCGTCAGAGATCCTTAGTTTATAGGTTGTCCGGAAATAAATGAACTTTTTAACCCGAATATTCAAATTATCATAATTCACAATGGAAGGATACTAGGTGACTATGGGACTTTGAGATGGGATGCATATCAGTGAACGCGGCTTCGAAAGCTGATTCCAAATATGTGCTCCGTTTCTGCTCCGCTCATCTGTGAACGGAGTTATGGGCCATTTTCAACATGGCTACGAGCCCAATTAGCCCGGAAACTCCGCTGCCCTCCAAGCAGTGGCGGCCAGGTGGTAGAGGAGCGGCGTGGTGAAACAGACTGGCTTATGGTTCGAATCCCCTGTGATGCAGGACTTTTGCACTTCCTGAAAAAGATCTGCCATCATCAATCAAAGCTCTCTATGTCAAATCGCAACGGAAAACCACCCATACTTCCATGTGGGTGATCAGTACCTTAGACAGTGCCCCCCACCGGCCGAATTTTTTTCCAGACACGGGGTCGGTAAGGACAATACTGCCGACCATACATTGGATCCGATTGAAAATCTTCGGATAATTGGATGATTCGGATGATGGCAATTTCGCGGACCCCGGATTTTTGGATGATTCGGATAAGGGCGATTTTGCGAACATCGGATTTTTGGACGATTCGGATAAGGGCGATTTTGCGAACATCGGATTTTTGGACGATTCGGATAAGGGCAATTTCGCGGTGGCCGGATAATTGGTTGATTCGGATCGGGATTTCAGCATCGGATATCCGAAAATGATTCATTCGGATCCAATGTATACTGCCGACTAATCTTCCAAAGTAGATAAGTCGGCAGTATTGTGTGTTGGCGTGTCTTTTGGAGGAGTTCGGTCCTTCCTATACTTCTCGCGTTCCTAAAAGGCAAGAGAAGAAGATGGCCAGTAGCTTCGCATGCATCTTGCGAGATGAGCGGGAGCACCGAGGTAGATGATGAGGAAGATTTCAATATGTTTTGTTGTTTGTTTTGCCATGTTTTTAGCAACATTTCATAATAAATTGGATCTCCGTGCCAGTCTGAAGTTGTCGGTATGAAGACGAGTCCTTTCTGGTGACGTTTTCCGTTGAGATTTGACATAGAGTGTTCTGGTTGATCATGGCAGATCCCTTATAGGAAGTGCAAAAATCTCGCATCATAGGGGACTCGAACCATAAACTATCCAGTCTCACCACGCCGCTCCCCTACCATCTGCGCCACCACTGCTCAGACGGCAGGACAGTTTCCAGGCTACTTGAGCTCGTAGCCACGCTAAAAATGGTCCATAACTCCCTTCACAGATGCGCACAGCAGAAACGGAACACATACTTGGAATCAGCGTTCGAAGCCGCATCCAGTGATATACGTCTTATCTCAAAGTCCCATGGTCACCTAGTATCCTTTCCTTGTCAGCTCAGACAAAAAAAACATCCCCTAAAATAGCAACCACTGGAATCTGTACGTCTTTGCCAACGAGAAACAGGTGGCGTAGAAATCCGGAGTTCTGAAGGCAATGAAAGCGTTGGAGGTAATTTTAGCGTCGCCTTTGTTATTGAAGCATTTCTCCTTGAGGAAATTGCTCAAATGTTTGAAAAAGTGGCACATAACCGGTAGGCCAGAGGTCCGTTGAATATGGTGGATAAGGCAGAGCTTCGTAGCCCGTGAATTCGTCCAGCTTTTGCATGGTCGGTTGTGCTACGTGTGGCCGGGCGTTGTTGCTGAGAAGAATCGGCCCCTTTCTTTTGACAGGACATACGCAAGGCACATAGGTCTTAGTTCTTGGTCCTTTCGTCGATCTGCTGACAGTACTTCTCCACCGTAATCGTTTCGCCAGGATTCAGAAAGTTGTGATGGATAAGAGCAGCTGTAGACCACCAAACAGCAACCATGACCTTTTTCTGGTGGAGTTTTGGCTTCGGAGAATGTTGAGAACCCTGATGATCGTGATCCAAACATTGAGCCGCTGGTTCTCGTAAAAGATCCACTTTTCATCACACGTCACAATTCGGTCGAGAAGTGGGTCGTCTTGATCGCGCAGAGGAAGAGACGATGGCACCTCAAAACGACAACGTTTTTTATTCTCGTTCAATTCATGCGGCACCCATTTATCGAGTTTTTTCAACTTCCAAATTGTTTCAAGTGATCGAAAATCGTTGTTTGGCCTGTCCATACTTCGCGACAACAGCGACAAGAGCACGAGAGCGCAGCGTGCGCGGCGTGCGCAGCGCGCGGAAGTATGAACAGGCGACAGCAGCGACTGGAGCGACATCGTCGGCGCTCCAGTATGAACACTTTTCGGCGGCGCGCACTCGCTTTTAATCGATATGCATATTTTGCATGGACGATGGAGGCGACGAGAGCGCAGCGCGCGAAAGTATGAACAGGCGACAGCAGCGACTGGAGCGACAGCGCCGGCGCTCGAGTATGAACACTTTCCGCCGGCGCGCGCTCGGTTTTAATCGATATGCATGTTTTGTACGGCGACGAGTAGCTCCTGTTGCAAAGTATGAACAGGCCCTTTTGCTAACTCAAAGGTCGTCTGCAACATCGAATAGACGTACGCGGATTTGCTACCACCAGGTTCTTCAATACATCCTTGCCAAGTTCGGAAGAATGGCCACGGCCTTCTTTATCTTCAAGATCGAAATCACCAGTCTTGAATTTCCGGAACCATGTTCACAGTGTTGACTTGCCGACACTTCCTTAAACCTAAACTTCGTTCATGTTACGGGTAGTTTCAGCTGCACTGTGACCAAGTTTGAGCTCGTACAAGAAAATTTGGCGAAAATTGCGTTCAGACATCTGAAACGGCAAAGCTTAATATTGGGGGAAATTTTTGCTCAAAACAAAATTCGAAAACACGATTAAAGAGAGCACGTACTCAGCTTTCCAGCTGCATTCAACACTACAAGATATAGATCATACTTTATTGAAAAACATGTACTTCAATAACAACAATTGCAAAACGCTCATTTATTTCCGTACAACCTAAGCTCTCCGTTCGTTTGGCCCTTGGTGATGTTTTAGCCTATCAAATCTTCGTGCCATTCATCACTATCGTCGAACTTGGCAGGGGGCTCAGTTCCTCAATTCTTCGGTGCTGGAGAAGGAACGTTTGCCGGTTGTCCTCCTTAGGCCTATGGTATACTCCCGCGTCGCTCCAGCGACGGGCGCGGGGCAACTGTCAACGGCGCGTCTTCGCTGCAGTGGCGGACGGCGCGGTTGTGCGGTCAACTGGTCGCGCCATTGCTCCCGCGATGCGTCGCAGAGGGGTGTTATACCTCCGCGTCGCGGGAGTGAAACATACTCCCGTGCGACGGGGAGCGATGGTCGCGGATGGGGGAGCGCTTGTTGTGCCCTATTCTATGCACTTCCGCTCACTTATTTCGACAGTTCCTTGGTTCTTGACCATACCATAGCAATTTCAACACACGTTTGGTGATGTTGGGTGGTCATGTGATGTCTCTGTTGTTCTCCTCGTAGGGTTTTCGTCGTGGCTAGACTCATTTTGGGTTTTTTCGACGGATTGAATAGCTAGTTTTTTGAGGAGGTATTTTTCTGAGAAATCTACATTTCTGTGCCGGAGCAATACAGTTCCCGCTTCGGTCACGGTTAGAGCGTACAGACCGTCGGAGGACGGAGTCTCTGTTTATAACCTTTATACCACTAGATGTATAGTTTTATCTGCACGTTGCTGAGTTTCCAAGGAATGATGTAATTGCCTGTATTTTCGCTCTCTCGGCACGTGTCTGGGTCTAGAAAATTGTTAAGATAGCAGAAAAGTAGGCGATGCGCTCGTACAATAGCGCTCGCGTCGCACGGTAAAAAAGGAGTTGTGACGAATTAGTCCGTCGTAATCCGTCGTATGGTCATAACTCTCCCAGTTTTAGGTTCGAGAACTTCTATGTCATGGGAAATAAACTGCACCAATCGCGTAAAGGCTGCTCATATAATTTTTTGAGTTGCCCACGACGAAATTCCCATGATCTGGTGAAGTTATACTTAAATGGTGGAGATCTCAAAGAGGTGAAAAGAACGATGTCAACTCTTTCTCAAAATATGTAGCTATCTAAATTGGAGGAGTTATGAGCATGCGACGTTTTGCGACGGATTAGCCCATCACAACCCTTTTTTTTTGAACCGTACGACCATAGCAGTATTGCATCTCATGTGGGGTTAAGGTTTCGCGACTCTGTCACTGCTTTGCTTTCTGTGCTCTAGTAGGGTTGTCTCGAAAAACTCATGCGCTCTCCATGAGGTCAAATAATCTTGTTCTGTTACATGAAAAATCTATGTAAACTCGTTTTGAGAAAGGAAAGACTCGTAGATTGGGGTCCGACGGCGATTAAGGCATTTGATTCGTTTTCCTATACCTACCGCTCCCCCGTTGCATTTGTCTGAACATTCCTGCAGCACGATGCTCTCAGTTAGTCTGACTGGGCCCTTGAGCGAACTCATGACAAGACTCACGGTGGGTGTGATGGACAAAGCACGATTTCGTCACTGCACTGGATCAGCTGATTCGCTAGAGTTCTGCAAAAGTCTCCGTCTGCAGAACTGCGTGAACTATGTCAGCCTCAGCGATGGCGACGGCTCGCGACGCGCATCGCGAGCCGTCGCGTCGCTGTGCACTTCCGCATCGCTGCAGCGGACGGGAGTATACCATAGGCCTTATCCTTTCCCATCGCGAAGACACCACTGAGAACTGGACATGTGGAGAGTGCTATATGCCGTTGATAGATAACATATGCAGTAAAGAAGCAATACTAAAAGTTCTTTCTGTTCACAACTTCAGCTGGCAATGATATGTGGTATTGAACCTCAGGAAACCTTTTTTCGAAAAGTTTTCCAGACAACCTAGTACTTGGCCAAAAGCACAATTAGATATTATAGATTTATTAGTTTTTGTCTATTACTGCACCAGAAATGCGCCTAATAAAAACAACAATAAGCATTGTTAGTCAACACACTCCAGACTAACTTAAAAACAATTAACCTTGACAAAATAGAGATTAAGAGATTGGGTAGCATTATGAGCTGCAACTAGATAAGAGAGCTTTCTTATGCAGCTGCTCAGCAGACCCGATGCAGACGACTGAACAAAAATAGCGTACTCCAAAGAAAGAGTGATATAGTATAATACTACATCTAGTTGTCTTAACTTGGTCAAACTTATTTAAATAAATAAAATTTCATAAAGTCATAGTGTTACGAGGGTGCATCATAATTCAGTATGGCTATGGTGTGATTCCAAGTGAGCGTGTCAATCACTTTCGAGCATCTTGACGAGAGGAGAGCACCTAGGAGTCCGGGTATATAACCGGTCATACCCAGGCAAGCATTTGCCTCATTACGCCTCCTGTCGATTATGCTTCCGTAGAACTGAATTATGTCTGACCGCACCTGTATACGGAATGTATCAAAATAAGTGTATAGAATCGGATTACGAATAAGTAAAAAGAAACCAACAATATAGGTGTTAAGAATTAACAACTTTGGAGTTTAGGTATTGACCCTCTGCACTGAACCTCTGAAGAACTGCAATCACTAAAAGCACTAAAAACAGTAGACATAATGCTACCAAAATCAGTGTGAGAACACAAATGGAAACCAAACGAGAGTAAATGGCTGTATGTGACAACTAGCCGTAGCAGCTGATGAAGGCCGGTGTCATAGAGGCAAATGTAGCGTGGAGGGGCCAGCAAAAGGATTGTACTCTGGAACAGCAATAAAAATAAAGCCGTACTAGCGAAAATACTAGTGATCAAAAGTCTTCAATTCTAAAAACCGACAGCAGATCGATCCTTTCCGCTTGCGTTCTGAAAATAGAACTATTGCTCGAGTAAAGCACATCTGTAGGTAGCATGTCCAACCACCTTGCACAACGAGTGAAGAAATTACTGAGTATCTTAGGGCTTCGACTTGTATTCATTCTGATACTACGTAACAACAGTAAATTAACACGTCCCTTACACGGCCCAAAAACCAAATATTTACTTGGTTTTAATTTTGTTTATTATTTATTTATTTTATTTATTTATTGTTTGCACAATGTCGTGCGCACAAAAATATTACATCTAACAAGGACACAGCACATTAGAAAACACATGGTGAAAAATAACAAATAAAAAAAGCTAGCCTAACTAACTGTTATTTTCCTGTGAGCGCAACTCTTACACAAACAGCAGAAGTCACATAGAGGGGAAACAGTTCTGAAAATGGGGGTAAGGGAACGGGATAAGGATGATGGGTAGCTGATGAAGAAGAGCAGTGGCCCGCCAACACTGCAAGTCGTAGGAGATATCGGCTCCGGATACCAACTTAGTAGGTCCGTCAACTCCATCAGAACCCATCGAAGAGGCTGCATGGGGAAACATAGGGCGGTAGCACAGGCTAATCAGAAACAAAGTAGAGAAGTTCTAAACATCAAGAAAAATTAGGAACACTAGGAAAGAAGGAGCACAAACGGAAAAAAACAAGGAAAAAATGAAAACAAAAGAAGCTCAAAAGAAAAGTTATTCTAAAACAAAGGAATTCCTAGTTTTTGAAAAAGGAAAACGAAGAATAACAGAATCTTCTGCTTAGGCAATATGTGGTTTATGCAGTGTTGGAAGCAAATCTATTCTTTTCAATCCTTTTCTAAAAACATTTGCGTTTGGTGCTTCTAATAGGCTAGATGGTAGCATTTGTAACCAACGAGCTCCTCGAAAGAACAGAGAATTGAAAACTTTTTTTCGGTATTTCTTCTTTATCTTAGGATAGCGAAAGTAGAACCTATTACGCCGACCTTGTGTTGGCAAGAAAGTCCAATACTTACTAGCTTTAAGTCTAGATTCGCCTTTTAGAATTTTGAAACAGAACACTAGATTATTTACAACGCGTCTGTGCAGTAGGCTATTGAGGCCGAAAAATTTTAGTCGTTCTTCATACCTAGGACACGCTGTAATAGGATTGGTACAGTTTACACAACGATTAAACAAGATCTTTGTAAAGGTTTTCTGAACCTCTTCATATTTTTCTATATACTTTTTAGTAGAAGGACTCCAAATCTGAGAACAGTACTCCAGTATTGGTAAGATGTATGACTTATACAGTTTAATAAGTATTCTGCTGTTGTTACATTTAAGGTTCCTGAAAATTGAAAAAAGGACCGAAAAAGCTTTCCTAACCATTATATCAATGTGATTATTGAAATCTAATCCATTGTCCAAGAAAATTCCTAGATCACGAATCTCAGATACTGTCCTGAACGTACAGTTATTAAGGCCAAATTCCACATTAGGCGCTTCTCCAATGTGGAAAACTGAAGTTTTGGATGGATTTACAGGAATGTTCCAAGCGCTAGCCCACACTGCCATGTTGTTAATGGACTGGGATAAGGCTTGACAAACCTCATCCTTATTGCTGTAATTGTACCTCCCATACATTTTTATGTCATCGGCATACATCTGCACCTTCACACAAGGGTGCGTGGATAGAGCTGCAGGAAGATCGCAGGTGTATGCAAGAAAAAGAACCGGTGACAGCACACCTCCCTGGGGAACCCCACTTCCACAATCATAGCAGATCATTAGAAAGATCCGAAAGCGGAATTTCAGACAATAATTTCTTTAAGGCGCCTATATGATGGGCCAGAAACCGCACAGGCGGGTTGTCCGCCAGCAGCAATTCCAGATCCAAGGTGTCGACGTAGCCAGAGAATTTCCCGCCAGGAGACGTGTACCTCGCATCGTGAGTGATCTACAGAAGACTGCTCTGAAGCGATCAAATACTCTTGACCTATGGCTTTAGGCTGGCAGGCACGCGCGAGGGCCAACAGCTCTACACGATGGAAGCATCGGCATCTACCGTAGTCGGGCGGTAAGGAAGGTGAGCATCGCGAAGACGAGCTACGTCCTTTATGAAGGGACTGATTCGTAAGCTATTCAGAGGGGATCGCCTTACCCAGAAGTGCCGCCGACGACGTTCGAAGTAGAGCTACCGTCCTTTATGGTAAGTTTTCTTCCGAATAACTATTACAAATGTAATAAAAACGATGTCAGTTATTAAATCAAAGCTTCTCCCTTCGTAAAACCTCGGCATTTCAAGTTCTTCAAGTGTTAGTATTGTGCCAAAACGAGGTTATTATGGTGAATCTTCTTTATTTATGCGTGGCCCAAACGTTTCGACGAGATCGTCGTCTTCAGAGGCGATTCGATCCACCAAGAGTGCCGATGCCACTGTGCGAAACCTCGTCCTCGCTAACCTTACTAACGCAGAGTGGCATCGGCACTCTTGGTGGATCGAATCGCCTCTGAAGACGACGATCATGTCGAAACGTTTGGGCCACGCATAAATAAAGAAGATTCACCATAATAACCTCGTTTTGGCAC
Organism: Heligmosomoides polygyrus polygyrus; assembly: GCA_947396885.1. Classification (NCBI taxonomy): domain Eukaryota; kingdom Metazoa; phylum Nematoda; class Chromadorea; order Rhabditida; family Heligmosomidae; genus Heligmosomoides; species Heligmosomoides polygyrus. The sequence goes on from OX377201.1 coordinate 107,208,015, forward strand.
AATACTAACACTTGATGCCAGTTATTCTTGTTTCACCTAGGTCGACTTGGACAACGGCCGAAGAAAAGACGAAGCCATGGAGACGGTCAATGTACGTTTATTATTATTACCCAAAAAGTCAAAAAACATCTAAATGAAAAAAAACCAAAAATTTTAGAACCATTTTCGCTTGCCGTATGATGCCATAGTCAGTAGAGACTCTCTGCACCCCAATTAAAGGTTCTTAGTTCGGGACCCGCCCAGGATAACCCAGCCTTCAATCCCTCAGTGGTCCATGAAATGATACCAGACTTGGCCTAAAAAATCACTAAATTGGTGGCAACTTATTGCGAAATACGCATTCAAACCCCATCTTCGTGACGTCCCGTAGAAGTGGAATGCATGGCGCATCCCAAACGGTTTTTTTAACGCCGACCTTTACCCTTTAGGCATTGTCTTTTCAGTCACAGGAACATTATTAGATTTATTCAAATTTGAAAAAAATGCAATTTTTGTCGTACGATAAAGCTGCGCCATGTATTATACCACGACGTCGCAATTTCTTTTTGATTGATAGGGAAATTCTGTTTATATTAGACAGCGTCATTAATAAGTGGTCTAAATAAAACAGTTCTCTTCTATGTGACTTCATGTAAATAGCATATGAGCTATCAATCAGGTAGACATAGTCATGTGCGCGGACTAGCGCATGGCGCAATCTTTCCACACCAGAAAGTTGTGGCCTTTCAGCGCTTCAAATAGAAGTCGTGCCGAAGACGGCGTCTAATGTCCCTAAGGATTCAGATGATTCGACAGAAGGCCTTCACTGCAGGGGAAGGCAGTCAATATCGATCGATATTATCGATTTCCTCTCAGATTTAATCGATCAGGGTGGAAGATACGCGAATGTTGTGGCCGACGGAGTGCTTCACAACACGTGGGAAGCTTCAATGGGGAGGCAAATATCGATCGATGCTATCGATCTCCTGACAGGCGGTTTCGGTTTCCTGCCAGATTTAACCGATCCGGGTGGGAGATACGTGCGTATTACGGCCGACGGAGTGCTACACATCAGGTGGAAAGTCTCAATGGGGAGGCCAATATCGATCGATACCGATGATGATGGTTGAACTGAGATTTCTTTAACCAAAAAATGTTTCTAAAATTATTAGGGTTTTAGAGGTACATATTCAAACGCGCTGCATCACCACTTTGGAAGATAGATTTAACAAGAAAATCAAAAATGTTTACTCCAAAATATATTTGCCCCATGTCGTGAATATGGGCAGCATTGAGAAGTGAGAGCGCGTTAGCCAATCATGACTAACTAGAACCGTTTCGATGCGGCCTGATTAGCTGGCGCGTTTCCGCCTCCTCAATGCAGCCCACATTAGCGACTAGGGATTTATTTTGACCTTGAAAATGTCATTATTTTGTTCTCACTAACTGAAAGAACGGGAATGCGTTAGGTTTTGATTCCTGGAAGAGAAATGTTGGAGCTAGTCGCTAATATGGCCTACATGAGGAGGCGGGATGGCGCTAGCCAATCAGAGCACCGAATGGACATGCGCTAGCCAATCACGGTATCGATCGCGCACGCCAGTCTGAGCGGCGCGCTCATTCGGTGGGTCCAACACTAACTCTTCCGCATAATCCCGGTCAAGAAGGATGAAAACAAACACAATTTAGGCCACAGTTTACTCATGCTTTAGCGAACAAACTCTCAAAGAATCATTCAATATGACCACCTCCTTTTGCATTTACGACAGCCTTCAAACGGTCAGAATAGCTATCAGAACTCTTGGGGTATCTGTAATTGCAGGTACATCAAAGACCCTCAACAACCACTAGTGACCTGGGAGAGGTTAGCAAATTATTCTTCTATTTGTCTGAAAGTTCGTTCTTATATGAAAATAAGCTTTCAAGGGGCCAAGGATACGTGGACTTGGAATGTCTCGCTACTACTACCCACCACGTCAGCGTTTACCATTGAGGAAGTGCTTCTACAATCCGACAGGTAGCACAACCGAGCCCTTCGAAATAAGCTTTTTTAGGAAATTGTTTGCTTCTGATCCATTTGGTTTCCCATGGCGAGCGCTAATATCCACCTTATAGTTTTGGTACTAGTCGTTAACGTGGCCTATGTGAGAGCAGGAAACGTTCCAGCCGAGCACAACCAATCATAACAGCAACACCCTGAAGTTTCTGGAACATCTGCGTCCAGCCAGAGCGGGCCCCACTTGCGTCATGGAATCCTTGGATGTAGCAGCGTTGTATACAAATGTCAGCAACGAGTGCGCTATGGAAGCTATATTCGAGCTTCTCACGCAGCACCAAGAGGCTGTAGACACAAACGGATTCTCTATAAGGCAATTAATGGTCCATCTTAAAGAATACCTTGGTTGCAACATTTTCAGATGGTCGGGCCACTATTTCTCTCAGATAAGAGGATGGCAACGACTAGTACCTACGCTCGCTATCGCCTTCATGGCCAAAATTGAAACACCTGTGCTACTAAGGTTTCCATTACTCTATTGTCGTTACATCGACAACTGCATTCTTATCTGCTCGACGTCGGAAGGAATGGACCTGTGCTTTAGCCTGCTTAACAACCAGTCCCCTTATATCAAGCTCACTCGCGAAAAACCTCAGGGGGATTGGCTTCCGTTCCTGGACGTGCAAGTCCAACTGAAAGAGGTGGTACCGTAACAAAATGGTATAGAAAACCTACCAGCAAGAGTATCATAGTTCACTGCCTTTCCTCGCACCCAAACCACATGAAGCAAGTTGTAGTGAAAAACACGTCCCGAACCGCAGCTCTCGTATCCGGTGTGGAAGAGGAGCGATAAGAATCAGAGAAGCTGGCACAAGAAATTGCGGCTAGCAACGGATATAATTCCCACGCTACATCTATAGTGTTACGAGGCCTTTTCACGAGCAAAGCAGTAGTCGCGCCATTTCCGGAAGGGTACCCTTCAAAGCGCCATTCATCTCCGATGTAAGCACTTCCCTTCGAAAGTGTGTGAGTCAAGCCGGTCTGGAGAATGTGGTAATCGTTGTGGGGGTGCAACCAGACAACCTAAGGCGGCAGCTAGTTCGGAATCGTCCTTACGATCACCTTTGTGTCACCTCTGGTTGCGCCGTCAGCCCACATGGCAGGAAAGGGGACTGCACCTTATCAAGTGTGGTATGCCTCATTACCTGCCAAAGTTGTGGCGAGGAATATATCATTGAGACGGCCCGGGCCCTACATGTTACGGTCAAGGAACACCTTGACGGCAGGGCCAAGTACAGGACGTCCACTGCAATGGGTCACCATGGAGTCCATGGGCATACGGGGGAGGACCTTGAGGTCAGGGTCAAGCTACTGGCAGTCGAAGCCCAAACTGCCGCCCGCAAGGCTTTGGAGGCATTTTGTATTCATGCCAAAGACCCCAAGCTAAACCGGAAGGAAGATCACCTCTATATAACAAGCTCAGGCCCTATATCAGGTTGGCATTCTGGTTGGGGCGTCTGTGTCTCGACAACGGCCCTGCCACCGACCGATTGGCGCGTCTGGCTTCCTGTACGGTGAGTGTCTCGATCTCTCTAATGACTACGTGATAGAAGGGTAGTTTTGAATTTCTAAGGTTGAGGCGACGTCTGACGCGGTAGCCACATTTTGACTTGATTCTTCCTTTCAGGCTCTGAAGAAGGCGATACCGTTGAAACGTTAGCCAATAAAGATGTGTATAACTTCGTGTGGAGCTCAGTTAAAACAACGCAACAAAATCATTACACCGACCGAATAGGCTCCAGCCGCTTAAGGCGCCGACCGTACACGCTCCCCATCCCCTTCTAAGAGGGATATCCGTTAGCTGCAGCCTAATTGATGTTGTTCATTCCCTTTCCTATGTATGCCACATTAACGACTAGTTCCATGACTCGCTTAAAGCCCGTCATAGCCACCCCTTATAGGTGTCTAGAAAGATCCATTCTTTGTTCAGGATACGTCTGCTGCAACGAAGTGCTTAACGATCTCATGGTTGAAACATTCGCCGAGATGGAAGCCCGTCCGAAGTTCCACACCTGCAACATCCAGGCTGTCGCAAACCAACTGCAGGTGAGGCGATCTCTGTGAATTAATTTTGTACATTTGAATAGCAACGTTTCAAACGTTAGCTCCCGTTTATACTTCCATCGTCGAGCGATGCGCCCCTTCGCGTCGCGCTGTTTTCGACGACGATGAGCACTCCGAACGGTCAGCGACGCAGTCACGCGATTGCACACCATTGCGTACTTGCACACACTAATTGTGCACACATATTTCCGGTCCACTGCAAAGGACGACTGGAGCAGTAACAGTGTGCCCCAATCCACCCCGATCAATTGCATCACGCCGATTTCGAGAGCGACTCGATCCGACGCTGGGCGGCGCGATTGGTCTCGGTTCACGCGATCAATCAATTTGGCTCCTGCACATTGCACGTCGCGCGACGAATGAAGTATAAACGAACAACAGCAATCGATAAGGGGCCTATCATTACATCGCGTCGCGGGTCGGCTGCACACTAAACGCTCCCTTAAGCCCTAGTTTATGCTTGCCCCGATAGGCGGCGCGGCACCACGATCGCCATAGATATCGATTTTTCGCGCCGCCCGGTCGATAACCATCCCGACAATTGTGCCGCGCCGCGCAGCTGCGCAAGTGTAAACTAGGCTAAGGCCCCCGCAAACTTCTGCGGCGTTGCCGCTACCCTATCCTTAACCATAGGGCAGGGACGTAGAGCGCGCCGCTGGCGGTCTCCCTGCCCTATTCTTCACCATAGCGGCGAGCGGCGTTGCCGCAGAAGTGTGCGGGGCCTTTAGGCCCCGTTCATACTTCCGTCGCCGGCGAAATGAATCATTTGAACGGAGCGGAGCGCGTCGCGGTGTTTCAGACGGTCATGAGCACGCAGAACGTTTTAGGTCGCCTGTGTCCAGATTCAAAAGAGACGAACCGGTTTCTTTGCCCACATATGATTATCGCTTGCATTTTAAATGTTAACTAGCGATTATTTTTAATTTCTCGTTGCGCGTTTTTCCGTGTTCATTGCTGACGAAAAAAAAACACAACGAGAAAGTAAAAATAAACACTATTTAACATTAAAACTGCAAATGATAATCTTCCTTGAGCAAAAAGCCGGCTCACCTGTCTCGAATCCGGACGCAAGCGACCTTAAAGGAAACTGAATCGTCGAGGAAAAAGCAAAAATGAAATAAAAGTCATCGGCAACGAAAACAAGAGTAACACACAGCAACAAAGTGCAAGCAAGTAAGAGTCCCCGCTGCGACATCCTTTAAGTAGCCGCTGACAGATTCACATGCTGTGCCCAAACAATGCATAAACAACATTTTTTAAGCAACGCACTGAGGCAAAGTTCAACGTCAGCTTCGAGGCCATCGTCGCCTACGACGACTTCGCGCAGAAAGTTCACTTCAGCAACGACCTCATCTGTAAAGTGGAACTAGGAGGACGGTAAGCTCATATTGCTGAATTGCCTATCTTTTAGTGGCCCGCATTTAAAATTTCTGGAAAGTGGAGCAAGTTTGAAGAGAAACAACTGTTTGCGGGAAGGTGATGACTGATGGTCAAGATTCACTTGCCGAGTGTCCTTCACGACATGGTCCTGAATCCGTTGCACAGCTCTCAAGTCTGAGTTTGGATGTGTCGAGTCAGAATGCTCTGTCCAATCAAGACTACGACGAATACCTTTCAAAGTGCAACATCTCAAGAAAGTGGATTCCTACTCTTCCATTAGCTTGATAGCCGACAAAATCAGAATGTGCGCTTTGGAATTTACAGTGGAATTTCCAGAGTGTTTACAATATGCCCCAGCTCTTCTGTGGGTTCGTATTTTAAGCGTCTCCCTGAGTTACGGTAGCGCTCCGCGACCGCCCCCGATTACGATAGTGTGGCGGGATGTTGATCGGGTGAGGTATAACGAATAAACGAAGCAGACTAGCCGCGGGGCAGACTTTCTGTCGTAGCGTGGTGATTGACGACTGTAACTCCTGATGAGGGGGGGGGGGGCTGTCGCGCCAAACGCAATTTTAAAATTGACGCCGTCTACCGCCTCGTGCAATCTACCAACTGTATCTCGTCAATAACTCGGGTGCGTTACGTTAGGCCGCTCCCTGGGTTACGGTATCGGGCCGCGCCGCGCGCCACCGCCCCCATCACGGTAGCGTGGCGTGTTGTTGAGCCCGCCTCGGACGGACGGGTCCGACTGCTGCCGACAGGGACGGCTAGAGACGTCATACGCGTCTAATCAATGGGCACACTAGAGCACGAAGTTATGCACCGCCGACTGTTGGCTACGCTCTTTCGGCTTGGTAGAAAAGAGAGACAGTGAAATACCTCCGCTTCAGCTGGTATGTTGGAGAAATACGAAGGTTTCTGAGTGTTTGCTAAAAGGGTGCCTGCGAACGATATGACACTTAAACCATCACGTGCGAGTTGGAGAAGTGTAACGAGGAAGTGACGAGCGAAATTACAATCAAGAGGAAAGTTACGGATTAATACTCCAATGAACAGTTTTTGAAGCCTAGCAAAGGTCCCATGTCTCAGCAATCCCTCAAAAATTTCCCAAGGCCGAGTATTTAAAGAAAAATGTGTAGGAATGTTAATATTGTTATGCTGAACGAGGTTGTAAGGTGATATGGTGTATGCGTGTGGTGTATTGAGCAGCTCAATAAATATCCACCTTACAACCTCGTTCGGCACAGCAATATTGACATACTAAGAAAATACCGAGGTTTTACGAAGAGAGAAGTTGGAGAATGTATAGAGAATTTCGGGAACCGTCTCCCAAACACCTGTGAAAGTTCATTAAAGTGTCTGGCAACAGTAACCTTCCTATCACAACGGACAATATATTAGAGCAGAAAGCAGTGGCTTTCAAGAACAGTGACACGATAGAGAATCTGTGGAAAAGACGCCGTAAACATTAGATATTCTCTTGGGTGGTTATCTCACCCCATTTTTTGAAGTATTAATACCCAGCTACTTTAACAAAATATCCACTCCTTACACCTCTCAGCTTTTCCTCTGTTCATGCTATAGTTCGAGTTTTATACCATTTCCAAACGGTTTACATATGTCCCGGTTTTTCTTTCTTGTTGAGGTAATCCATTTTAATCCAGAGAATCGGGAATAAGCTCAAGCTTCTACTCCATTGTATCCCCTGCCCCGATAAAAGTGTGCATGTTTTGTTGTTGTTAGTTTGCAGTTTGCAGTTTGCAGTTTGCAATTCGTTCTAAAACTTCTAAATAATAGCCACCACAACCCTTTTTCGAATTCTCCTGACAACGTGGCTTGCCATTTCTCCTCAGTCATATGAAGCAGATCTCATTCCACTCGAACGTAGTTAACAAACGCTCTCACTTCCTCAGTCTTCCAAAAGACGTCCACCAACATTGTGTACCATTTAACTGTTTCCCTTCTTCTGCGCTAGTAGAAGGAATGCAGTCGAAAGCAGTCGGCACCTCCAAGAATCCCGTCGACAGGACATCCGAATCCGACCTTCTCTCCGAGAGCCCCCTCGACTGGACTTCAGGAATCCCGCTCCTCCTTCCTCCAGTCTATCCTTTCCAGAGTCGTGTCGACTCGATCTTGTAGTAGCTGAATAAGAACTGTTCCTTGTTGTGTTATTGGCTGATAAAACTAATAACATCAATATCGAGAAGGTACAACAAAACTACAAAAGAACGGCACCGCTGCGACAATGATGCATCGGCCGGGAATCCTAGTTCGGAAACAACTCCTGCCACAAGTTGCTTCTCAACCTATGGCCATGGTAACTACTTTAACTTGACTCGCAAACACTACAAAAGGAACATGTGGCGATTGGTCATCGGTCTCCTGGTCACTGATTTGGCCGGTGCACTATTGCCGCAGCGGTGGCCGTTTTTTTTGTGGTTTTGCTATACCTTCCGATATTGATGTTATTAGTTTTATCAGTATATAACAGAACAATGAACGGCTCCTATTCAGTTACCTAAACAAACAATAAATGTCCTATCAAGGTCGAGTCAACACGACTCAGAGATCCGGGAGTCCTACTAAGGGAGATCTCGGTTTGAGAAGTGAGATCCGTGGCGCCCTTTCGATGGGGCTTCTGGGAGGAGCGGGATTCGGCGTCCTCTCGACGGGAGAAGCGGCAGCGTATTCGGTCCACTTCCGGTCCAGATTTACTCGAGTCGTTGACGAGGTACGGTAGATTGCATGAGGCGTTAGACGGCGCCAATTTTAAAGTTGCGTTTGACGCGACGTGGGGGCTGCCTTATGCGACACTTTAACAAAGGCATTAAAGACCGAATTGGTCTCATTCTAATAAAGACTGCACTTAGCTAATAAACTAAAAATTATGTAAAAGAAAGCACATGGGAAAAGTTGAGAATAGAACATGGCTTGAGAGCCCGATGGAGCGACCGGCCGATCGGTGACGACACCAGGAACTGATCAGCAGGCCCGCGCGTTTATGCTAGCACGCGGCGCATCGTCTCCGCCACAGGGTTTGCGCGGCAGGACCCATAAGGGCGAAAGAGTCCTTTAAGAGTACTGGCAAAAGTCATGACATCAGGCGGGAAGTATCTTCAAACTCTGCGGATTACGTGTTTAAGAGTAAGCGGAAACTGCCAAAAATTTTCGATGTCGCTCTAAAATACAGACTTTACGGAATTTTGCGACAGTAACAACTACGGCGATGTGGAGCAACTCGGCTGACTAAAGGCCTCCGCACACTTTTGCGGCAAGCGGTGAGCGGCAAAACTCGTACTCGCGGCGGCGCTGAGCGGCAGAGAACTGTACCCTTTCTAGTCGTGATCTACTGATGCTATTCGCCTCCTGCTGCGATCTACCCGACAGAACGCTATAGCGGCAATAATGGTGTGAATCTTTATTGCCGTTGCCGCCGCCCAACATTTTGCCGCGAACCTATGCGGCTGCGGCACGGCACCGCTCGCTATCGGTCGAAGTCGTCGGCAAGCCCCCCTCCCTGCCCTGCGGTTAAGGATACAGCCGTCGCTTTACCACAAAAGTGAGCAGGAGCCTTTAGGCATCATTTATACGTCTGTCGCCAGCCGGCGCCGTGCTATGAAACATGCCGGTATCGATTAGAGGGCGCAGGCAATCGATAGTCGCAGCTTTTGTAACGTCTATACTCGCGCACTGAAGTATAAATCCCACCTTACAGCCTCTTTGAGCAGTAAAATAAATTAGAGTTGCACTCCGTAGATCAATAGTCGACTATTCGCCTTTTTTCAGATACATGCTGACCTATGCGACGGCACGAAATCTCCAGGAGAATGGACTACCTCCCGTCGGCGCTGGCGTTGTTCAACATGGGCCCATCACCGAAGAGATGCACAATCGTAATCGGGTGCTTAGCGTAACAGTCTGAAGCGATCATTACAAAATAATAAATTAGATAAATCAATAAATCAATAAATCAATAAAATAGTTATATTTATTGGCGTCTTCGTGTACAGCAGCGCTGTCAATGCTTTTCCGCGTGGAGTTTTTTTTTTCAGATCGATTTTTTGAAGAGCTGGGAGGTTTCTCTTCAGATTTTTTCGGTAGCTGCCGCGTCTGCATGGTTGTGGTCCTCGAATTCTCCGATTAGGAGCTGAATATGCTTCTAGATGCGCCAGAGGACACCATGATTTGACAGCTGGCTCGCCGATGACGGACCTATTGAAAGCAGGCGCTTCAAGGGTGTCATTACTGGCATCGATTCCGCCTTCTTCGGGTGTTCGCATACGTCGGGAGGATTAAGTGTCTGTGTCGCATTTCTCCATTGATTTTTAATCCTTCCTCTGAAATTTCAGCGTTTTTTCAAACGTGAGACAGGTTTTGTGTTGAATGAATGGAAATTTTTCGCCCTAATTGTCTCTAGTCCCCTTCTCGCCAGCATTTCGGGCCTTGAATTTTTCAGCAAATGACGACATGTATGCCATTTTTGTCAAACTGGAAATTTTTCAAATCGAATCGTACACTTTTCGAATCAAGTTGAACCCTACTGATCACTTTTCAAACAAAACTGTTCACTCTTACAATCAGGCGTGACGTTTTTAAAATCAAGGTGAACTTTTTTCAATTAAATAACAAAAAATTGATTTTTTTAAACAAAGCGTCTCGCAGATTATACTACAACCTCTGCAAGGTTAGAATAATCTTTTGTCCAAAAATTTTTCAGAATGAGTTTTTAATTCTACAAAAAGTGAACACACTGATGGAAAATTTCTAAACTCCTAATTTTTCGGGAAAAGTAGTGGCCCAAAGATTATTTTCGAGTGCAGAAAGGCGGACATCTTTCAGCTGTAGATTGCGCCCCGCACTCGTTCAGGACGTCGTCGCTTGTCTTTCAATGACAACAAAAATTCTACATCGCTTGCAATTACACCGTTGTCAAGAGTACAGGATAAAGGATAAAGGACGGCGTTACTCAATCCCTTCTGGGATGCGCCAGCGCATTCTACGTCTAAGGGATGTCGTAGAGGCGACATGAATGCGTATTTGGCCATACGATGACTTGCGGTGGCCAGCCGATGAACAAGTCAGCGCTTTATCCTTCCCAGACAAGCCTGGTACCAATTCGCCGAACCCGGAGGGATGGAAGGCTTGGTTGGCCTGGGTGGGAAATCTGAACCAGGAACCTGGTATCGGGTGCACGCGACAGTCGCGCCTCCTCCGACTGCGCTACACGCGCCCGTTGATATATCGTTGTATCCACAGTGTTGTCAAGAGTACGACGAAAAAATATGGAAAACCCTAGTATATTCACTTTGTTGTTTTCAGTATGCACCATTTACACTATTTAGACGAGTGCATGGCGCGATCTCCTTTTCCAGTATACTAAACATTTGGACACTTTTTCAAAGAAAACTGGACATTCTTCTAAACAAGCAAGACGTTTTTGAAATCAAGCTGAACATTTTCATGAATCAGAAGAAAAATTGAATTTTTTTTTGAAAATTTGAAAATTTTCAAAGCGTCTTCCAGATTATACTACAACCTCCCAGGTTAAAATAATCTTTCTTCCAAAGAAAACTTAAAATGCCTTTTTTAAAAATTTTAAATTCACCTGCTCCAAAAAGTGAACACACTGTTGGAAATTTTATAAACTTTTAATTTAAAAAGATACAATTTAAAATGCCTTTCTTTGAAAATTTTTAATTCACCTGCTCCAAAAAGTCCAAACGCTATTAGAAATTTTATGAACTCCTAATTATTTTAAAGAAAAATAGTGGTTTAAAGACTAATTTCTAGTGCAGAAAGACAGAAATTTTCAGCGCTAAAAGAATAGATTGCGCCATTCACTTGTTCAGGATGTCGTGGTTTTCCTTTCCATGACAATAAAAATTCTATTTCGCGCACAATTACACTTTTGTCAAGAGCATGACAAAAAAATTTTTCGAAGAACTCCGATGTATTCACTTTGCTGCTTCAAGTATGCAGCATTTACACTATCAATCAGGTGAAAATCTCGAGCAGCTACACGAGTGCATGGCGCGATCCCCTCCTTTGATACGCCAGAAAATTTGCTGCTTTTCAGTTCTCCAGATTAAACCTTAAATCACAGTTTTTTCTTAAAATTAAAATTTTTCGTAAAATTTCAAGCAGTGGATTTACTTATTGGAGCAGCTAAATAAATTTTTTAATCGCGCTAATATTTCCTTCACAAAATATTCTAACTCGAAAAACAAAGCTTCCAGCGACAAAAGAATGGATTGCGCCATGCACTCGCCGGGATGACGTGATTTTCCTTTCAATGACAACAAAAATTCTATTTGCGAGGTCTCGTAAACTCTCTAGATTGATCCGGAAGATGCTTGTAGTCCATGGTAGCTCATGGAAGTAGAATGCGTGGCGCAACCTTCAATCGATGGACACCTTTTTACCCTTTCGCGTTTTCAATTTGTAGATTTTCGTTTAGTCGTTAGTGTACTGTGTTGGAAGTGGGGTGCACCAGACCAATCAGGACGCATCCATTGGGCGCGTGAGCCAGAGGGGGCGTGTACGCTCAGTGCCCTTATTGGTTGTTTGGCTGCCGAACTCCCAGATTTCGTCTCCCCATGTAGGCCACATTGACAACTAGGTGTAAATAAATCACCAAGGAGTCCAGTTCAGCGTGGCCCCCCTATTCTTCAAGTGAGCCACCTAGGAACAGATTCATCAACCGCTCAAGCCCCGTTCGTACTTCACGACAAGAACGACTCGTCGCCCGTGCAAAACATGCATATCGATTAAAACCAAGCGCGCGCCGCCGAAAAGTATTCATACTTGAGCGTCGGCGCTGTCGCTCCAGTCGCTGCTGTCGCCTGTTCACACTTCCGCGCCCTGCGCTCTAATCGCTTCCGTCGCCCGTGCAAAACATGCAAATCGATCGCACACTGCCGAGAAGTGTTCATATCCGAGCGCCGGCGCTGTCGCTCCAGTCGCTGCTGTCGCCTGTTCACACTTCCGCGCCCTGCGCTCTAATCGCTTCCGTCGCCCGTGCAAAACATGCAAATCGATCGCACACTGCCGAGAAGTGTTCATACCCGAGCGCCGGCGCTGTCGCTCCAGTCGCTTTTGTCGCCTGTTCATACTTCTGCGCGCTGCGCTCTCTTGTCGCTGCTGTCGCGAAGTATCAACAGGCCCTTACCAGCCGGTAACGATGGAAAGTACCGCCAAACCTACGGATACCGCAATTCAGCAACATGCGGTGGAGTCAATTTGGGGTCGAGCTCTCTGCATCGGTTACTATTTACGTAGGCCGGTATGGTGAACCGGAGGTGAGATGATACCGGCGGTATCGCTGATGAACCCCTGGTTGTTGGGAAATTGGCAGCTCCACCAGTCGCTTGCGTGTGATTCAATGGTGGAAAAAATGCTTATGTTTACAATCTGTTGAGAAATTTGTTTGTTTCCTGACGATCACCTATTGCTCTCATTCGATGACTAACACTGGCTGCCACCAGCAGTTGATCGCTGCATCCAGCATTGTTCTCGGCGTGGAATAGGTTGGTGGCTTTGCAGCTTGGACATCTACAAATACGGATCCTTCACAATGCTACCGTACACCTTGACTTTCGTGAAATTCGTTACCCGGTCGCTACTGCGCTCAAAAACGCTCTTTTCTTCGAGCGTCACCGATGCATACAGTCTCCCTAGGCGTCGTTTAGAGTGTAGTGCGTGCGATCGCATCCAGCATTGTTCCCGGCGTGGAATAGGTTGATGGCTTTGCAGCTTGGACATCTACAATTACGGATCCTTCACAATGTTACCGTACACCTTGACTTTCGTGAAATTCGTTACCCGGTCGCTACTGCGCTCAAAAACTTTCTTCGAGCGTCACCGATACATACAGTGTCACTAGGCGTCGTTTAAAGAGTGTGGTGTGTGCGATCGCACACGCGCGCCCTAAACGACGACACAACACTAATAGACATGCTTTGAAGAGATCTTCGAATCTGAGGACTAAGTTACTGTTAAGGGAATGTGAGAAATAGAGAAGATCACGCGATTGAGTATTTGTCCAAGCTAAGATTGATACACTGTGGCCTAGCACAATGATACAGCACAGGAGAAAACTTAGAATTTTGTGCTATTTTTAAAATTTTTACAAAAGGCCGCTCTGAAGCTACTTAACACCTGGAAATCGCTAAAAAAATATCTTGATCTAATGGTGAAGAATTGGAAGAAAACGTAGTTGAGTCGATGATTTGAAGAATACCAAGGAAACCAGAAGTAACGCTAACACCAAAATAGGTACACTGAAGTCCGTTGTTACAAATTACTTTGTGAAACCAAGCCGAATTCGTATAGGCCGCTATTATGCCGTTATCGATGTGTGAAATTCCACATTACGACTGATTTGAAGACTGTATGTGTCGAAATTATATCGTTCAAGTCAGTCATCCCAGTAACATTGGTTAACGAATAATCGATAAAAGGTCTAAGGGGCTGTTCATACTTTGCGACAGCAGCGACAAGAGCGAAGAGAGCGCAGCGCGCGGAAGTATGAACAGGCGACAGCAGCGACTGGAGCGACTAGAGCGACAAGAGCGACTGGGGCGACAGCGCCGGCGCTCGAGTATGAACTCTTTCCGGCGGCGCGCGCTCGTTTTTAATCGATATGCATGTTTTGCACGGACGACGAGTCTCTCTTGTCGCGAGGTAAGAACAGGCCCTATTCCCTCACAAGGACGTCTACGTCGGACAAGGTCGTGTATCTGCGATTACACATATGCTTCTTATCCGACACCTACGGATACTGTACGCATCGGGAACGCCCGAAGAAATTAGTGTTGTCTGTGCTCCTACACCTTTACAATCACATCTGAGCCCGGTTTCCTTATCTCATTGATGAACAGCAGTTTTCTAGAACCAGAGCTACACTCCAGGCAGCATGTAGCTCCAACATCGATGCCTCCCAGCAGAATCTTCGCTCCAGATTTCGGCGTCGTCAATCCCTAAGTGTGGGCCGCAGTACACATGGCTTCAAACGCGGTTTCAAAAAAGTACGAGCTAATTTCCCCTGATTTGTACTCTGAGTACCGGATTTCATCCATTCCACACATTTCCTCGGCAACAAAATGTGCCCACACATCCGAGTAACTCCTCAAAGAGGTCTACTTCGGACAAAGTCGTGTGTCTGCGAATGCACTCATGCTCTTTAGCCGACGCCTACAAGTACTGTATGCATTGGGAGCTTCCGAAGGAATGAGTATTGTTTGTGTACTTACACGTTGACAACTACATCTGAGCCTCTAATTTTCTCATCTCTTCGTCGAAGAGCCTTTCCTATAGCCAGAACAACCCTCCATGTAATCACGGAGCTTCAACATCGATGCTCTCCTGTAGAATCCGCCCCCAGAACCGGCGTCGTCAATTCGGGAGTGTGCGCCGCAGCACGCACGATTTAAAAGCAGCCATCATTATGTCGAGGTTTATAGAAACTCGGACATGGAATCTAATTCCCTATATTTTATAGGCGCAATTCTTAATTTTCTGAGTCTATCTGGGCAACCAAGTTGGCGTAGCTCACCTATTTCTATATGTCGTTGCCCATGTTGTTGAGAAATCATTTAAGAGCGGCCACCACCAACTAGGATTGCACCGTTTTCTACTCTGACTACCGGATTCCACACATTCTCTTAGCAACAAATGTGACACTAGATCCGAGTGACTTCTCAAAAACGGTCTACGTCGGACAAATTCGTGTGTCTGCGAATGCACTCATGCTCTTTACCCGACGGCTACGGATACTGTACACATCGAGAAGGTCCGAAGGAAAGAGCATTGTCTGTGCACGTACACGTTCACAAGTAGATTTGAGCCTGTTTTCCTTATCTATTCGATGAAAAGCCCCTCCTGCAGCCAGATCAAGCCTCCACGGCAGCATAGAGCTCCAATATCCATGCCTTCCGACAGAATCTGCGCTCCAGAATCCTGCGTCGTCACTTCGGGGGCGTGGGCCGCAGTACACACGCCGCACGGCGATCGACGCCGAATTTCAAATGTGCGGCTGGCGCCTTGCCGTTAGTGCAACGCGCCGTTGTGAAAGTGCGTTGTTTCGCAATCGAGTCGTCCGTCCTCGTGTCGCTGCCTTGTTTCCTCGTCGATCTTTTGACAGCTGAAGTCGCCATATCACTTGATAAGCCGTAATATCAGGAATTTCGGCCGTATTTTCTCCGTTAAATTGCTGTAAGTCGTTGATGAATTCGGCCCCTGGTGGCGATGGCTTCTTCTCGTCGATGGTAAATGGCGGAGCGCCTCGAATAAACTACCAGAGGTCTCGGCCTCATGTCTGAACAACGAAAACGAACACCACAGCGAGAATCTCCACCCTTGATATAGTAGACAAGTATGCTTCTATTTTTGCGAAATCCTGGAAATCACCGAGTTAGAGGCCCGATAGACTACTAGGGAATCGCACTGTCGCACACTGCAATACCCTCCGATACCTTTACAACCGAAAAAAAACCCTGTCCGAGTTGTCCGGTGCGCAACGTCCACAGCCGCGCGATTCAAACCTGATTTTTTATTAGCCATGGAGCGTCGTTACTACAGGCTCTATAGGTTGGAGCCACGGATGAGGGACATTAACGACGCTCTAAGGGATTTTCTGCCCACCACAAGCCCCCCCCCCCCTCGATCCTGTTTGCGCTGGGCAAGCACGCAAATATGACAAGCTGCAGGACTGGTTAGCAAAGGGGAAGCAACTGTGTGGTCCCGTAACGATTTCCCTGAATTTCACTCCGAAACTACGGTGGACAACTCAAACAGGTTTTTTCCGGTTGTAATTTTATCAAACACAGCAATACCTTCCAAACATCGAATGAATTCAAAAATACTCCAAGGCAAGGGATCGCAGCAAGACGTTCTTACTAGGGTGTCACGTTTTCAAACCGTTGCCGTAAGAAAATCGTTGCGGGACCGCCACGTCTTCGGATCAGTGCTGGTACAATGACAACTTCACGATCAATGGAGGTATGGAATTACGGAAAAATAAGCTTCATATTGTTTGAGGTCTTTGGAGCATTTGGAAAGAAATGCAACTTGATGTTGGAGCAGATGAGTAGTTGCTGCAGCGTAGCCAAGATTGGTACATGTTTTGGATCTATCCTAGTCGGTGGGGGCACATAACTAAAAAGTCTGTAACAAATCGACTTGAGACTTACCAAGCGGCTCATACAGAACAAGATAGGGCACCAGTTAAAAGTTCCGACTCCACCGACAAGATTTCGGTCGAAAAAATTTTTTCGCTGAAACTTCGTCTAGGGGGGTTATTTGGGGTGCTGATCACGAATCTGATATCCGTTTTTAATGATTCGGTCGGAGACCACCCATACCGTTAACATGGGTGGTCCAGGCAAGGTCACCAATTTCGCTGAAGGTTATTTGGGGTTCTGAGCACAAATCTGACGTCCGTTTTTGAAATTACGGCCGATTACGGTAGATTACGGTAGCTAAAGGTAACCAAGGGTGTCGAGATCATAATCATCGGTTTTGCCGAAACTTCGCCTAGGGGGATTATTTGGGTTGCTGATCACGAATCTGACATCCGTTTCTCGTTTTGAGTTTGGGTGAAATCGGTGACCATTACCTTAGTCACGCGTACCTACCGTAACCTACCGTACTCAAGCGTCAAACGAAAAACGGATGTCAGATTCGTGTTCAGCACCCCAAATAACCCCCTAGACGAAGTTTCAGCGAAATCGGTGACACTGCATGGACCACCCATGTTAACGGTATCGGTGGTCTCCGACCGAATCGTGAAAAACGGATATCAGATTCGTGATCAGCACCCCAAATAACCCCTAGACAAAGTTTCAGCGAAAAATTTTTTTTCGACCGAAGTCTTGTCGGTGGAGTCGGAACTTTTAACTAGTGCCGCAGAGGGATAGGCAACTGCACGGTCCCGTAGCGATTTCCCTGAATTTTACTCAGAAACTACGGTGGACAACTCAGACAGGTTTTTTCCGGTTGTAATTTTATCACACACTCACAGCAATACCCTCCAAACATCGAATCTACAAAAAATTCAAAAATACTCCAAGGCAAGGATCGAAACAAGACGTTCTTTCTAGGGTGTCACGTTTTTAAACCATTACCGTAAGAAAAGTTGTTCCACGGATCAGTGCTGGTACAATGCCAACGGTCAATCAATAGTGAGGGTGGGAATTACGGAAAAATAAGCTTCATACTGTTTGAGGTCTTTGGAGCATTTTGGAAAGAAACGCAATTCGATGTGGGAATAGATGAGTAGTTGCTGCAGCGTAGCCAAGATTGGTACATGTTTTGGATCTATCCTAGTCGGTGGGGGCACATAACTAAAAAGTCGGCGCAATGTGGCTCGGGGGGTCACCCCCCTACACAACGGTTTGTGCTTTTTGAAACCGGATTTTTTTTTGCAGCACTAGTGTGTTCTACCCCTACAGTGAACTGAGGTAGGCCATTTCCAATGTAATTTCACACACACGTATCCTTTACTAAGGCGGACAACCACTGAGTAGGGGGGTGACCCCCCCCCCCCCGAGCCACATTGCGCCAAAAAGTCTGTAACAAATCGACTTGAGACTTACCAAGCGGCTAAGACAGAGCAAGATAGGACCTAGACTAGAAAAATTCATGAAACAAAACGAAAACATTACGTTTGTTTTCGCCGCGGTTGTAAGCAGACAAGGTTACATGCCCTCCTCACCATGTTAGATCCTGATTCTAACATGTCAGGCCGTGGTCAGCACGCGGCATGCGGCTTTATGCGCCCTCCTCACCATGTTAGAGCCTAGTTCTAACATGTCAGGCCGTGGTCAGCACGCGGCACGCCTCCATTGCTTCGCTCATTGCCCGCCGAGACGGTTGTAAAACCGCGCCGATTTAATTTTTCTGTTTGTTCGTTCGTTTTTGTTTCTTTTAGGTTCCATCTCGTTCCCTAGAGCCGCTCGGTAAGTCTCAATTCATTTTGTTACATACTTTTTAGTTATGTGCCCCCTCCCCTCCCCCGACTAGGATAGACCCCATGTCTTTTGCCTATATCCAAGGCTATTCTTGTTTTCATCATCTTACGGTATCATTTCCGTGGTCTCTTAGCTTTCTGTATGGATTTCTTCAGAATGAAATGGCACTTGGAAGATCCTTGAGTTCTTGAGTTTTCGAGGCTGATGAAGGCGACGAAGCCGAGTTGTAAGCCGCAATAAAGACTTGTACCAATCATGGCTACGCTGAAGCGACCACTCATCTGTTACAAGATCAAAATGCATTTCTTCCCAAAATGTTCCACCGAGAACCTCCTTAAACAGTATGAAGCTTCTTTCGTTTCGTTCCAAAGCACCACTATCGATTAACCGTGGAATTGGCATGGCGCCAGCACTGATCCGAGGACATGGTGGTGCGAGTATTTAAAGATACAAAACGGGAGCGACAGCGGTCGCGCGCGGCGGCGCCTGGCGCGTTGCCAGCGCTGCCGGCCTGCCGAAATTCTCGCATTGGATCACGTCAGCATGCTTCCTACTGGCATCTAGATTGTAGGAACGAATGAAAGGCAGGCGATCCACTTTAAAACAGACCAAGCCGTTAGGGATACGACTTGCGTCACACATCAAGGAAGTTAAACTTGGTTCGTGTCCATTTACCCGCTTCACTTCTGAAGGAACGTTGAACTCGAGGTATTATCGTGGAACTTATGTCCAAGATATACAGTGCATGGCCTAGAGTGGCATGCTATTAAGGCCAGTTAAGTATGTTTAACAGAACATTCAGTTGAGGAAGATATGAGATCAACGCTGGATACTGAATTTAGCTTCACGCCTATTATCTATAAATTATATATTATCGAATTTTGTAGTTATTAGTGATTTATGAAGCTACCTGTCACCCTCGCTCGCCCCAGAGCTCACATTTAGGGTTCATTCTTCGTTGAGAAGCGCCTTCATCTCGTTGAACCCCATCGATCCTTGGTATCGTGGTTAAGCCCCCCCCCCCTTAATAAACATGTCCCCGTGCCTCCATGTTCATCCATAAAAACATGCCGGGGTCTTGCATCCTTGACGAAGAGATGGATTAGTTTCTCCCGGACTCCATAATCCACTGCAGATATCCTCCTTCAGATTTTAGTAGAAAGTACAAAAGGTCGATGGGTATACCTTGCAATCCAGGCTGGTGCCCGCTCCATTATGAGACCATGGTCGTGGAACACTCAAATAAACACGGTTTCTGTGCTCTCCTCCGCTGACACGGAGGAGAGCACAAAGCTAGGCAAGGGAGGGAACTCCGAGGTGTGCCTGATCTAACTTACCCGCTTTAAGCCACCTTTCCAGTGTACAGCAGGCGCCAGCCCGCTTAGTACCGTAATTTCTTAAGTTCCATAACCTCATATCCGGTTACGTTCCCTTCCCCTCCTCCTTTCCGGCTCGCTCGAAGCCTTTCCTTCCTGGGCAAGCGCATGAAATGCACGAGAGTTCAAAGAAGCAGTACAGGTGCCGCCACTGGCCTTTTTCTTTCTGGAATCTGCCTCTCCGATGAATCAGCATGCTCGAGGGCGAGCTACCCCGTATTCGGCCGACAGAGCTGGCAACGCGCCAGGCGCCGCCGCGCGCGACCGCTGTCGCTCCCCCTTTGTATCTTTAAATACGATCCATGGTGGTCCTACAACAACTGTTCGTATGGTAACTGCTTGAAAACGTGGTACGCCAGTAAGAACGTCTTGTGGTATCGAATGCCGCTCTCCACGCCTACGAAGCAGTATTTTCGCGCTATTTTGCATATTCGATATTTGGAAGGTGCTGACTTGTGAGACGGGGCGACTCCATAGTAGGCAGTCGAGTCCCTGACTCAGTAAATTCCGGAACTTTGCCAAAATGGGGCCTTTTTTGCCATTTGAAGGGTTTAGATTTTCGTGTCCATTTTCGTCGTTCAGGCATGTGCCTAAGACCTTTTCCTGGTTGATTTTATTGGCGCAATTGGCGTGAGCGCAGAGACGCGGCAAGACTTTTATAAAATGCTCACATTAAACCACTTGCGACTAAGGGTCTGGTCATACTTTCAGCGACAAGAGCGGATGGAGCGACGGACGGAGTGTGGAGTACGTAATTATTTACGTACGTCACACTACGTCCGTCGCCCCAAACGCTCCAATCGCTATTGTCGCGCGAAGTATGAACAGGCCCTAAATCACCAAGGGTAGTGACGAGTTGTCCGCCAAGAATTGGACGAGTTGTCTCGCAGTTCCCAGGCGGCCGCTGCGGGACCACTTGCCCCCATCAGCTCGTCAATCGATAGGATCTGGTCGGTGGCGAGACCGTCGTTGGAATCTTTAGTTTTTCTTTGTTTTTCTTCAGTATATGTCGTTTTATAGTGTTTATTTCGTATGTCCGTCTTTCTCGTGCTAGTCGTGTTCCTTGTTTCTCCGCCGTTCCTTGTTTCTTCGCCGTTTTCTTCCTTTCTTATGCAGTTTCTAAACTTCTCACACAACTTGACGTCTCTTTCCGAGCTTTTTTCTTGCACCTCTCGCTCGCTACACTTTTCTTGATGTTTTCGGTTATTCCTGTGCTGTATATCCCCTTTTTTACAGCTAATTAACGCGAAAAGACGGCGGAGAGGCAAAAAGATGTGTACGACTAACAGGAAGCACACGGTTATGCGAAAGATACACAAAATGAGCGCGATGATACGACTTAACGAAATTACATAAAGAAAAGCTAAGAATTTCGTCGACGGTGTCACCACCGACCACAACCTGTCGATTGACGAGCTGACGGAGCAAGCGGTCCCGGAACGATCGCCTCGGCACTGTGAGACAACTCGTTCAGTTCTTGACGGGTAACTCGACAATACCCTTGGCGATTTAGTTACAAGTCATTAGCCACAAGCTTTTCTAAGTGCATGTTCATACTTCGCGACAAGAGCGCAGCTCGCGGAGCTATGGACAGGCGACAACAGCGACTGGGGCGACAGCGCTGGCGAGTATGAACATATGAACACTTTTTGGCGACGCGTGCTCGGTTTTAATCGATATGCATGTTTTGCACGGGCGACGAGTCGCTCATGTCGTGACGTATGAACAGGCCCTAAGCGAAGGAAGAGTAGCTGTCCAGGTCTAGATGGAGGAGGCAGCAAGGCAGTATTCGTCAGGACTTTCATCTGATACTCATACGTTAAATCGAGGCTCTTGGTTCAGCCTAGACCACCAGGTCTTCGGACCCTTCGGACTCGGTGAACTGGTACCAGACTTGTCTGGGAAGAATACACCCCTGATTTCTTCATCTACTGGCCACCACAAGTCATCGTGTGAGTCAAATACGCCAAAAACAATCGCTTCCACGATATCCCGTAGGTGTGGAATGCGTGGCGCATCCCAAAAAAGGTTACTATCGTTCTTTATCTCTCCAATTTTCGAACATGAGGGTTCCGCTGTTCGATTTTGGGTCGTGTTTGGACAACAGCGACCTCGCTTAATCTAAAGGAAATCGATCGAAATTTTGGCACAGTTGTACTTTCGGGACTCCAGAGGACGAGGAGAGGTCGAAAAAAAATTTTTCGCCCAGTCCTCGTCCAGGGGGGGGGGGGTATTTGGGATGCTGATCACGAATCTGACATCCGTTTTTCGTTTTACGCTGGAGTACGGTAGGTTACGGTAGGTACCGGTGACTAAGGCTGTCGAGGTCATAATCACCGATTTCGCCCAAACTTCGCCATGGGGGTTATTCGGGGTGCAGATCACGAATCTGAGATCCGTTATTCGTTTTACGCTGGAGTACGGTAGGTTACGGTGGGTACCGGTGAGTAAGGTAATGGTCACCGATTGCGTCTAAACGAAAAACGGATGTCAGATTCATGATCAGCATCCCAAATAATCCCCATAGGCGAAGTTTGGGCGAAATCGGTGATTATTACCTCGACAGCCTTAGTCTCCGGTATATACCGTAACCTACCGTAATCGGCCGAAATTTCAAAAACGGATGGCAGATTCGTGATCAGCATCCCAAATAACCCCCTGGACGGTGTTTGGGCGAAAAATTTTTTTTCGACCTCTCCTCGTTTTCTGGAGTCCCGAAAGTACAATAGTGCCGAAATTTTTTGAAGAGTCTTTCAAGCTTAACCTCACTGCTCACCTAAGGTAGTAACTATGGTGAGCATCTCTTTCAAAGCGCTACAGTACGCACAATCGTGGCGGGTCCATCATAAGGACTGCACATGACTGTCTCTTTGTTATGGTGTGCTTTGTTGTATGTATTTGTAAGGGAGAAGTCATTGATCCACTCATTCCTCTTCCTTTCCCATCATTCGGACTAATCAATGTCGTGCTCATTCTTATGATCAGTGTATGTCTACTTTTCCATTTTCAATGTATTTGATTAGCTGTTTCGGCACAGTTCTGCCTGTTGGTATTGGATGTTAATGAAGTCATGTGAGCTATCCGCCTAGCGTGTTGAATTTAGTTCACTACAGCCATCCTTTTACAGCCTCCTAACTAGAGAACGGTTTCGACCTCCCATGGAACTTCAAATTGAGACCAGGATCATTAGAAAGAGCTCGGAATGCTGATTACGGATATGGGTTTGAAAATTGCAAAATGAAATTCTTCAGCGAGTTATGGCTTGTCGAAATTGGGAGACCTCACCACAGGCTGGCCGTGCGACACACCTGGCGCGAGAGTGGTGAGTCATCGGGGCTCCGTAAGAAGGGACCGCCAGCTGCGTAGGTGGCGCAGTGGAAGTGCTCCCGCTCATCAGGTGCGACGTCGTTGCTTCGGTTCTCGTTGCCGCCGTTTTTTTTTTTTGCAGATCTTAATTTATCTTCGAAATGACTGTTTGATTAAATTGTCGGGAAAACCGCCATACACGTTTGTAGAAATGCTTGAAGGCAAAAAACTGCTATGATTACATTTTATTTGCTATTTCCACAAAAAGGATCCAAATCATATATTGAATAGTTAGAGGTGTTTCTAACAACCTTGGCATTCATGGAAAAAAAAAAAAAATGTGTGAAGCAAAAATGTAGGTGGAATGTATGATGAGGAAGAACAAAATGTCGTCGATCTACTGCACTGGTAGTTTTCCCGGCTATTTAATCTTAAATGTGGGCGCGTGTAGCGCAGTCGGAGGAGGCGCGGCTGTCGCGTGCACCCGATACCAGGTTCCTGGTTCGGATTTCCCGCCCAGGCCAACCAAGCCTTCCATCCCTCCGGGGTCGGTGAATTGGTACCAGACTTGTCTGGGAAGGATAGAGCGCTGACTTGTTCATCGGCTGGCCACCGCAAGTCATTGTATGGCCAAATACGCATTCATGTCGCCTCCACGACATCCCGTAGAAATAGAATGCGCTGGCGCATCCCAGAAGGGATTGAATAACGCCGTCCTTTATCCTTTTTTTTATCCTTTATTTAATCTTAAATGTGTCATAATTCAAAACCAAAGGTCATTTCAAAGATAGATTATGATTAGCAAAGAAATCGGCAGCAACGGGAACCGGACTAACGATGCCGCACCTGACGAGCGGGAGCACTACCCCTGCGCCACTGCCGTAGCCTGCGGGTCCTTCTTACGGAGCCCCGATGACTCACCACTCTCGCGCCAGGTGTGTCGCACAACCAGCCTGTGGTGAGGCCCCCCGATTTCGGCAGGCCATAACTCGCTCAGGAATTTCATTTTGCTATTTTGACACCCATATTCGTAATCAGCATTCCGAGCTCTTTCTAATGATCCTGGTCTCATCTTGAAGTTCCATGGGAGGTCGAAACCCTTCCCTAGTTAGATGGCGCAGAAACACAGGTGTCGTGGATCTCCAGCAGCTGCCCGGCGGTCACTAGGTGCGGCATCCATTCATCGAATTCCTCTACTTTTCCGATCGCATTTAAGTGGCGACTGATAGTGCTACCTTCAACGCCTAAATTCTGTGCTGGCTCTCTCACAGTTTGACTCGGATTCGCTTCCACCATGGCTTTGCGTTGGCCGTCGTTAAGGAGTGATGGCGGCCTACCTCGGTATTCATCTTCGAGACCTTCATCTCCAGATCGAAACCTTCCGAACCAGTGGCGAATTGTGCGTTCCTTAGCGAAATCCTCCCAAATGCAGCGTCGGAAACTATATACAATGCCTGAATCGGGAACGTACGTAGCCACGAGAAATCGGCCAGAAATTGAAGTGGTGAAGTCGGCCATTTTATGTGCAACGACCTATTATTGGTGAAGGGAGTGATCCATTTAGAAATGGGCCTGTCCTTGCAGGGCAGGAGCGGTCGTCGATCGATTGATGCACTTCATGGGTCCCGCAACGACCGTCTGCATACGGTGCAAAGGCTCAACCGGACAACTCGTCGCTACTTCGGTAGCTTTAGACGCGAGTGCGGATCTTTGGCCGGCTCGTTTGAATCGTGTGTCATATTGAAAATTTTCGTCAAGTTATAAAGGTTTGAGCTTCACTCATACCAGAAGGAACTTCAAGGATGTTATAGATCGCAAAATGCGAACATCCCTGAGCAAACAGTAGCGCGCTTGAGCACCTTGACTGGTCCTGTATTTTCGTTCATTGCTGTCCTTTTCTACGATATGTAACAGCTCTTCTAACAAGGAAACCGTTTCAGGCGTATGTCTGATGGTGAGCAGCAAGATATCGCTTCGAGAATCTGCAATCTGCTATTTCTGTGGAATTCTGACAACTTTCGAAGTCAAACTGAACACCTTCCATGTAAAACCAAACGCCTTCAAATTTAGATTATTAAAAAGGATTATTCCAACAGCCTTTCAGACTCGTTATCATATTACTGTGCAATGTAATAGGAAGGGCTGTTGAAAATAATCACACTTATATAATAATCCGCTAAGCGATGAGTCACACTATCGACCGACGCGATGAGTCATAAAATAGGGAAAATTACGGGGCACAAATTAAGGCAAGAAAATAGCGGAAAGTACCAAGACGCCTTCTACGTGCCTGACGACACAGAAGACGAGCTGAACACGTCGCCAAACGTGCCTGGCGACTCAGTAGACGTGCCGAACACGTCGGGGACCGTGCATGGCGAGCCGTAGACGTACCGAACACGTCGGCGACCGTGCATGGGGAGCCGTAGACGTGCCGAACACGTCGCCAACTTCAGCCCTGGGGGTAATCTAGGCCGCTGAACATGATTATGAAGTTTGTCTTTGAAGTGTAGATCACCATCGATCGATATCGATCAAATTATCGATTTTTATGGATGTAGTCCAAGCGTTGCAAGCCTTCAGCCCTGAGGGTATTCGAGGTCGCTGAACACGATTATGAAGTTCGTTTTTGAAGCGTAGATCACTATCAATTGATATCGATCGATATTATCGATTTTTGCGGATGTCGTTCAAGCGGCACGAAACTTCAGCCCTGAGGCTAATCGAGGTCCTGACCGGTGGCTTTCTCCCAGATTCAACCGATCGGGGTGGAGAGAGGGGGGGGGGGAGACACGCCGGTGGTTTTCTCGCAGATTTAACCGATCGGGGTGGGGAGGGGGTGGGAGACACGCGGGTATTATGGCCGAAGGAGTGCTCCACATCAGGTGGAAGGTTTCAATGTGGTGGCCAGTATCAATCGAATGACCGGAGGTTTTCTCCCAGATTTAACCGGTCGGGGTGGGGGGGGGGGGGGTGGGAGACACGCGGGTACTATGGCGGAAGGAGTGCTCCACAATAATCTGAGGACGAAAGCACTGCTTAATGCAAATGAATTACGTTTCTAAACTGTATGAAGATGGTGCCGACGTTGAAGAGATGTTGAGGATGGAGGGAGGGAGAGCTGGACAGCTTCTATCAAAGAACTACCCACCTGATCTTAAAGAAGGTAGACCAAGGTTCGAAATTGCTGTTTTCAAATACCTCTTTTCATTGCTAAGGTGCCGAGAAGGCTGCACAAGCAGAGCAGCTGCATGAAGTGAGTGATCTTGGCTTAGTGACTCTCTAAGGTCGCGCGAAGCGCGCAAGTGCGAGACACGCCGACAGGCGTGTCGGAGCACTTGTTTTTAGTAATTTGATTTTGAAGGCGTCTGTTTTTATTTGGAAGGTGTTCAGTTCGATTTGAAAAGTTGTTAAAATTCAAGAAGTTTCAAAAGTTTCATTTGAAAGTGTCGAACTGTTGTGAAGATGGTGCATAACACGGTACCATTGATATTTTTCGGCTGAAACGGTACTACGCGGTTACCTATACTTTTTAACGAAGTTTAACGATTTAACTGAAACGCACACCCCTGAGATTGACCACAGAAATAGGATGGAGATTCTCGAAGCGATGTTCGTTTTGGCTGCTCAGACATGTGCCGAAACCGTTTCCTGGTTAGAAGCGCTGTTGCCTATCGTAGAAAAGTAGAACGACGATGAAAATCACAGGATCAGCGCAGGTACTCAAGCTGCTCAAGGATTTCGCATCTTCGATTCTTCTGTTACCCATTAAGCTACAGTGTCTATTTTCATCCAGGCATACAAGTGTTATCCAGGGAAGAGTTGAAGTTTTTCCTGGGGAACCTGTCAGCTGCAAAATGTCCGCAGCATTTCCTGTCGTAATGGTGATTGATAAGATTGCTCTCCCGTTCTCACTAAGCAACTGACCTTGAGACGGGAGATTGCGTTGACGTATGAAGAGTTTGTTTTGTTGCAAGAGCTCCTGTCCGAGTAGGCATTTTCTTATAAAACTGCTGTTCTTGTAGCCTTTTAGCTACTTCACGGGTCCAATGCTTACGAGTGGTTTTTGTTGATGTTTGTTTAGAAGTTTCCAATAAATCCGTGAACTAAGGATAAATATGTATACAATGTAAAGCGGGCACTTTTCAGCGCGATTAAGGCGCCTTAAAAGTCCAACGTACCTCCTCCACATTAAACTAGACGCTCTCCAAGAAGTTTACGAGAAACGATTAATTATTTGTTTATTTATTTTGCGTCTATTTAAGACAGTCGTATGACAACATTTCTATCCAACAACAAATAGGTGCTCTGTTATTCTCAATAGACTAGATAAACAGACGAAAGTGGAGCGATTGTTTGCGACAACATGCTCCCTGTAAGACGCACACAAGCACATAATCGCCTCGCCATCTCATCTCAATAGAGTTCTTCTACAAAAGGGTGACGAATTGTACCACATCTACCATTTCCACGTCCAATTGGACACTTTTCAAAGCAAGCCTGGCACTTCTGAAACCCAGATGAATATCCTCCAAAGCAAAATTGGCGATTTATAGGCTGAACCAGACATTTTCTAAGAAAATCAAAAATAAATTTCTGTCCTAAGAAAATAAATAAAAGTAAGGCAGAAATTTATTTTTGATTTTTGTAGAAAATGTCTGCTTTAGCTATAAATCGCCAATTTTGCTTTGGAGGATATTCATCCGGGTTTCAGAAGTGTCCAGCTTGCTTGAAAAGTGTCCAGGTAGACGTGGAAATGACAGATGTGGTGCTTTGAAAAAAAGCGCTGATTCATTATTTTGCTGAGAAAATAGATGCTATATTCTCCTCAATGGAGCTCTTTGGAAAGAGGGTGAGCAATTCTACCATATCTATCATTTCCAAGTCAAACTGGACACTTTTCAAAGCAAGCTGAACACTTCTGTAATCCAGATGAATATCCTCCAAACGATAATTGGGGATTTATAACTGAAGCAGACATTTTCTAGGAAAATCGAAAATAAATTTCTGTCTTAAGAAAAGAAATAAAAGTAAGACAGAAATTTATTTTTGATTTTCTTAGAAAATGTCTGTTTCAGCCTATAAATCGCCAATTTTGGAAGGAGGATATTCATCTGGATTTCAGAAGTGTTCAGCTTGCTTTGAAAAGTGTCCAATTTGACTTGGAAATGATAGATATGGTACAATTCCTCACCCTTTTGTCAAAGAGCTCCATTGAGAAGAATATAGCATCTATTTTCGAAGCAAAATAAGGAATCAAAGCTTATTTTAAAGCACCATTCTGTCGTCTCCACGTCTAACTGGACACTTTTCAAGCAAGCTGGACAATTCTGAAACCCAGATGAATATCCTCCAAAGCAAAATTGGCGATTTATAGGCTGAACCAGACATTTTCTAAGAAAATCAATAATAAATTTCTGTCTTGAGAAAATAAATAAAAGTAAGGCAGAAATTCATTTTTGATTTTCGTGGAAAATGTCTGCTTCAGCCTATAAATCCCCAATTTTGCTTTGGAGGATATTCATCTGGGTTTCAGAATTGTCCAGCATGCTTTGAAGAGTGTCCAGTTTAACGTGGAAATGACAGAATGGTGCTTCAGAATAAGCTCTGATTCATTGTTTTCCTTGGAAAATAGATGCTATATTCTTTTCAATGGATCTCTTTGGCAGTGGCGAGGAAATGTACCATATCTATCATTTCCAAGTCAAACTGGACACTTTTCAAAGCAAGCTGAACACTTCTGTAATCCAGATGAATATCCTCCAAACGATAATTGGGGATTTATAACTGAAGCAGACATTTTCTAGGAAAATCGAAAATAAATTTCTGTCTTAAGAAAAGAAATAAAAGTAAGACAGAAATTTATTTTTGATTTTCTTAGAAAATGTCTGTTTCAGCCTATAAATCGCCAATTTTGGAAGGAGGATATTCATCTGGATTTCAGAAGTGTTCAGCTTGCTTTGAAAAGTGTCCAATTTGACTTGGAAATGATAGATATGGTACAATTCCTCACCCTTTTGTCAAAGAGCTCCATTGAGAAGAATATAGCATCTATTTTCGAAGCAAAATAAGGAATCAAAGCTTATTTTAAAGCACCATTCTGTCGTCTCCACGTCTAACTGGACACTTTTCAAGCAAGCTGGACAATTCTGAAACCCAGATGAATATCCTCCAAAGCAAAATTGGCGATTTATAGGCTGAACCAGACATTTTCTAAGAAAATCAATAATAAATTTCTGTCTTGAGAAAATAAATAAAAGTAAGGCAGAAATTCATTTTTGATTTTCGTGGAAAATGTCTGCTTCAGCCTATAAATCCCCAATTTTGCTTTGGAGGATATTCATCTGGGTTTCAGAATTGTCCAGCATGCTTTGAAGAGTGTCCAGTTTAACGTGGAAATGACAGAATGGTGCTTCAGAATAAGCTCTGATTCATTGTTTTCCTTGGAAAATAGATGCTATATTCTTTTCAATGGATCTCTTTGGCAGTGGCGAGGAAATGTACCATATCTATCATTTCCAAGTCAAACTGGACACTTTTCAAAGCTGCTGGACACTTCTGAAACCCAGATGAATATCCTTCAAAGCAAGATTGGCGATTTATAAGCTGAAGCAAACATTTTCTTAGAAAATCAAAAGTAAATTTCTGTCTTAGGAGAATAAATAAAAGTAAGACAGAAATTTATTTTTGATTTTCGTAGAAAATGTCTGGTTTAGCTATGAATCGTCAATTTTGCTTTGGAGGATATTCATATGGGTTTCAGAAGTGTCCAGAAGCTTTGAAAAGTGTCAAATTTGACGTGGAAATGCTAGATATGGTGCTTTAAAATAAGCTCTGATTCATTATTTTGCTTAGAAAGTAGGTGCTATATTCTTCTCAATAGAGATATTCGACAAAAGGGTGAGGAATTGTACCATATCTACCACTTCCAAGTCAAACTGGACACTTTTCAAAACAAACTGGACACTTCTGAAATCCAGATGAATATCCTCCAAACGATAATTGGGGATTTATAGCTAGAGCAGACAATTTCCAGGGAAAATCGAAAATGAATTCCTGTCTTACGAAAATAAAGAAAAGTAAGACAGAAATTTATTATTGATTTTCGTAGAAAATGTCTGCTTTGGCTATAAATCGCCAATTTTGGTTTGGAGGATATTCATATGGGTTTCAGAATTGTCCAGCTTGCTTTGAAAAGTGTCCAATTTGACCTGGACATGACAGATATGGTACAACTGCTCACCCTTTGCTCGAAGAGCTCTATTGAGAAGCAGTGGCAAGGCGATTATGTGCTTGTGTGTATTACAGGCAGCGTGTTTTCGCAAACAATCGCCCCACTTTCGTCTGTTTATCTAGTCGCCAGTCTTCCGAATTTCCCCATCTTGCTGCACATTCCATGACTGATTTCGTCTAGAGAGGCGAACAACGCGAAACATCTTCAGTATTCCACGCATTCCTTTCGTTTCGGCCATTCAATCGATGTTATTCTACCGGGCTCCGCGTGTTCGTCATCACCGTTCGCGTTTGTCTTTTCTGACTCTCAAGCGACAACTGTTTTCAGCATGTCGGAGAACGCAGCGACGTCTCACGACGTCCCTTTCCGTCTGGGAAACGACGTCGAATTACCGCCGTTCCGGAGTATCAGCGACTTCGTGCTTGACAAGGCGCGCTTCGAAGTAAGCGCGTTGTGCTCTTTCTTTACTGTTACTTTTTACTTTTACCTGGCTCTTTTGTTTATGTTTTAAAAAGTCTACCCCAAAATTTGCGTTTATTGTTGTTTAGTTTTTTTTAAACTTTTGTAGTGTAATTTGTGACGAAGCTAACCTATTTATTATTTTTTATGTAATCTTTGTTTGGTTGTGTGCTGTAATAGGCAGTAGGGGCTCGCTAAGGTGGGGGTTCTACACTGCTCTGTGTTAAGCTGCACTTTTCATTTATTTGAAAGTGCTAAACCTTTTTCGCTTTAAAATCAGGCACCTTCAAAAGTGCAAATCGAAAGTGAGTTGGGATCCAGAGTGTATTTCCACACCATCTGGCAGTCTTTCCGAGGCTAAAGTTAGACATAGACTCTCTCTCTCTCGTCTCGGCTGTAGTACAGGGTGTCTCAGGAAAATGTATACCTTGTTTGGAAGGTGATAACCTTTGCTCACAATAAAAGTTCGGAAGAAGCTAAGGGCTCATATGAAAGCTTAAGAAAATCGAGATTTCCGACATATGAGCGGGATGGATTGCGCCATGCACTCGTCTGAATTCTTGCAATTTGCATCGATTGATTGTGTTTCGCTTGAATACATGTTACAATTTCTTCGCAAAGTGACCGTTTCGATTGATTTGCGTTTCTTTTAGGGTTTAAAACTGCAAAGCGCACTATGGTTTGCGGAAAATGCAGGGTATCCTAAAAATGCAGGTACTATTTGAAACGTTCTAACATTGCTGCTAGTGAAGTTTTTGAAGAAGTTTGAGGCTTATCTGAAAGCGCAGAGTAACGAGATTACTGCGGCGTGCAAGTGATCAAGATTGCACCATGTCCTCGCTTGAAACCTTACATTTCAGACTCGATTGATTGTGCAAGCGCTGAATGCCTGTTATAATCTTGTTACTACTTGGCTACTTTTATCTGTGCTGTGCTTCTTTTAACGTTATGCGTCGGCCAGTAGCAATTATGCCGATTAGCCTGTCCATGCAGCTCGAATGTTGCTTAATGAGTCCATAGAATCCGTCTTGGAAGATGGGGCTCGTGTGTTCACATTTAAACCGTGCGATCAATAAACCCGCATGTCACATGTCTTTCACATGTTTTCAAGTTCTAAACGTTAAAAGAAGCACAGCGCAGGTTAACGTGGCCAATTAGTAAGAAGTTTATAAGAGGTATTCAGCTCATGCACAATTAATCGAGTCTGAAGTGAAAGGTTTTAGGCGGGAGCATGGCGCATTCGTGACTGTCTGCACGCCACAGTAATCTCGTTACCGTGCGCTTTCATATGAGTCCCAAACATCTTCAAATGCTTCACTAGCAGCAATGTTAGAACCTTTCAAATACTACCCGCATTTTTCAGGACACCCTGCTCTTTCCGCAAACCATAGTGTTTTTAAGTTTTAAACCCATGAAGAAGCACAAATCAATCGAAATGGCCACTTTGTGAGGAATTTGTAACATGTATTCAAGCGAAATACTATCAACCGATGCAAAATGCAAAATTTCAGACGACTGCATGGCGCATCCCATGCCTCTCATATGTCAGAAAATTTATATTTTCCTAAGCTTTCATATGAGACAATAACTTCTTCAGTACCTTTACTGTGAGCAAAGTTATCAGCTTTAAAACAGTGTATGTATTTTTTGAGACACCCTGTATGTAGGTATCACTCGGACGTGTTTTCATTTAAAAGATTTGCAACAACTCCCCAGAATTGTGTGAAGGAAAATGAGGTAGATCCCTTTCTAGACGTGCACCTTATTAAAATCGAACCGAACTGTTAGAAAAAATGTTCAGAACATTTGGGCGGGTGGGAGTCCATAAATCCGCGCTGGTTATGGACTGGGCTGGCATTTTGCCCGGAAAGTAGAGGGGCGGGTAGGAATTCGGCTTTAGTTAATCATCCTTTGGCATTATTGTACCTTCACAACTCCAGAAGTCCACTAAAATCCAGTCTAGAGGGGTTATTTGGAGTGCTGATTACACGAATCTGGCATTCGTTTCTGGTATTACGGTTGCTTACGGCAAGTAACGCTAGGGTTGATTAAGGACATGATCATCGATTACGCCCAGACTTCGTCTATGAGGGTTGTCTTGGGTGGTGATCACGAATCTGGCGTCTTAGGCCCCGTTTATACATCGACGCCGAGCGACGCGACGCGACGCATTGTGGCCAAATTGATCGGGCAACGCGAACGATCAATTTGGCCACAATGCGTCGCGTCGCGTCGCTTGGCGTCGAAGTATAAACGGGGCCTTACAGAATGGGCAGATACGGTAGTAGTAAAGCGTGCAGGCGGTCCTGCCAGTCGCCTCATAAGGTGTGAATTGTCTGGGGTGGTGATCACGAATCTGAAATCCGTTTTTGGAATTACTGTGGAGTACAGTTGGTTAGCGGTTATTTGCACACGTTATGATGCGATCGCCGCGGGACCGCTTGTACGCTGTGCCACTACCGTATTTGCCCATTCTGTAAAACGTCACAGAAATCGGTGGTTATCACCTCGACAGCCTTAGTCACTCGTACATACCGTAACCTACTGTAATAGACCGAAATTGTATAAACGGATGTCAGAATCATGAACAGCATCCCAAATAATCCTGTGGCCGAAGCTTGGGCGATTCTTTTTGTCTATAATGCCCCGTTTATACTTCCGACGCCGAGCGACGCGACGACATGTATAGTTCCCAAATTGATCGATCGCCTCGCTCAATCAATATGGTCACTATACGTGGCGTCGCATCAGTCGGCGTCGAAGTATAAACGGGGCTTGAGACGTCAGATTCGTGACCTTCAGATAACCCCAATAGACGACGTTTGCGAGAAATCGGTGATTATCACCTCGACAGCCTTAGTCACCCGTACATACCGTAACCTACCGTAATAGACCGAAATTGTATAAACGGATGTCAGAATCATGAACAGCACCCCAAATAATCCTGTAGCCGAAGCTTGGGCGAAATTTCTTGAAACTGCTCTCGACCTTTGGAGTCGTGAAAGTACAATTGTGCCCATATTTCTAACAGTTTACAGCTCTATAACTGCCACTCTATTTTTATGTGAAAATGAAAACATCAGACAGAACTGCTCCAGGATCAGTATGCACAGACGCTGTAATGATGCGAAATAGAGTGCTGATTCAAGACTTAGCCCCAAAACTCGTCCATACAGGATGATCCGGGAATTTGATGTTGCTTGAAAGAGATGAAATTCTTGTTTTTATACGCTTTTAGACTTATTTTGAAGCGAATAGCTATCCGATGATCAAACTGAACCATTGACACCCCTCTGCAATGCTTTGTTTGCTGGGACGTTTTCGATTTATCAGAAACAGCTTTCTAAGGCCTAGAAACAACTTCTAGGGTTCAGATTTGACCTCTAATTTTGGTGATGCCGAGATAGGTTTAGATGCTTCTGGAAAAGAGCTTTGTCTGGTGTCCGCAATTAAGATTGTGGGACGATTGTGAAATTCTCCCGTGCATTGATGCGTCAGCATTGCTTAAAGCCCCACCGGAACGATTCGTCCATCCATTCATACGAAAGGGGAAGCTGCTATTCACACAGACACATCAGTTTTTTTTCACGATGATGGCTAAGTGAAGTGGATGAATAGGTGCTGGAAGCAGTGAAGCCGACGCGCGCTTACGTTCTGATAGCTTTCGAGTGTTTGAAGACGTCCGTCATGATGTCGAGCAGTGAGCGATGGTGTCGCAGAAAAGCACTTGCACTCATAGTCCTGGTGTGGGACAAATGATTCATTGGCAACATAGTTGGCGTAAGCAGCGATGTAGCTCAGCTATCGCTTCAAACAACTCAGCTGGAGGATCTGAAGCAGCTGAACACGGAGTTGTTGCATTGGAAGTCTTCCTACTTTGCAGTGACCTTCAGGAACCTTCGCCAACGACTTCGGATTGCCTTGAGGTATCTACCGAAGTGTTTAAACTTCCTAACCTAAGCTCTGAAACAGGGTCTCAATAGATGCTATGTCTATGAATTCACGTTCATCGGGCAAAATGGCAAAGGAGACGGGTAGAACGCTGAGCTAACATGAGAATGGTCTGAAACGTGTGACGGAACTCTATATGAAGAATCTTCATCCAACGTTTAGCATCAGAGGAGTCTTTGCTCGCTTGGTTTAACGACTTGGCCAAAGCGAAGGCTACTCTGATGCTAAACGTTGGGTGGATTCTTCATATGGAGTTCCGTCTTACGTTTCAGACCATTCTCTTGCTAGCTCAGCTTTCTAGCCTTCTCCTTTGTCACTTTGCCAGATGAGCGCAGAGTCATAGATATAGCATCTATTGAGATCCTGTTTTCAGAGCTTAGGTTAGGAAGTTTAAACACTTCAGTAGAGAATTCGAGGCAATCCGAAGTAGTCGGCGAAGGTTCTTGAAGGTCATCGCAATGTAGGAAGACTTCCAATGCAACAACTGCGTGTTCAGCTGCTTCAGATCCTCCAGCAGAGTTGCCTGAACGATAGCTGTGTTACCTCACTGCTTACGCCAACTCTGTTGCCAATGAATCCTTTGTACCACCCCAGGACTATGAGTGCAAGTGTTTCTGCGGCATCATCGCTCACTGCTCGACATCTTGATGGATGTCTTCAGACAATCGAAAGTATCAGAACGTAGGCGCTTCGGCTTGCACCACTTGCTGCGCTTATTCATCCATTCCCATTAGCCTTCACCGTGGAAAGAACTGGTATGTCTGTGTGAATAACGACTTCCTCTATCACACGAATGGATGGGCGAATGGCTTGAACACTGCTTTAACTAGTTCACGAAGGCTGTTGTGATTGCAAGCACCTCCTTGTAATGGAGCTCTGAAATTGCTGTGTGCAGCGTATTGGACGTTTCACTTGCTGTCTTACGAAGCGGATTTTGTATTCCGGAACATTAACGTAAGCTTTCATTACGAACCACTTTTCATTATTGTTTCATACCGCCTCCTCCCCCCCCCCCCCCCTTGATCGCCGATTCGCTCTTACGTGGCCTGCATTCGTCCATATCGCGCTCTAAAGTAGCCGAATTCGACATTCTGGCTAGAAGTTCTGGGACTGGGAAAGCAGCGCCACTTTTTCCAGTTTGCGGCACTATTGTACCTTCACGATTCTAGGAGTCGAGGAAAGGTCGGAAAAGAAATTTTGGCCCAAATTCGCCTTGAGGATTAAGGCCTTGGATTGCGGATCACGAATCTGACATTCGCTTTTGAAATGTCGACCGGCTACGGCAGATACGGGTGACTAAGGGTGTCTAATTCATAATCAGATTTCGCCCAAACTTCGGCTGTAGGGGTTATATGGGAGTGCTGATCGTGAATCTGACATCCGCTTTTGAAAATTCGGCCGGTTACGGTAGGTAGAGTGACTAGGGCTGTCTAGGTCACCATAACGTTAGTCATACGACACATACCGTACTCTACCGTAATCCAGCGTAGTACGCAAAGCGGATGTCAGATTCGTGGTCAGCACTCTACATAACGCTCCTGAGCGAAGTTTGGTCGAAATCAGTGATTATGACCAGACAGCCTTAGGCACCCGTACCTACCGTAATCGGCCGAAATTTTAAAAGGTTGTCAGATTCGTGATCTGCACCCCAATTAACCCCTCTGGGCGAACTTTGAGCGAAAATTTTTTCGACCTCCGGAGTCGGGAAGGTACAATAGTCCATTTTCTTCATTTTTTTGGTGGAAGGTCTGTTTTGATCTTCATATTATTCCCCGTTTTATTTGAGAACTGTCTTAGATGCAATTCAAATCAGTTTCTTTAAGCCTCAAGTGGCTGGTATGGAGGTTGTAAGCTGTCACAATGATGTTTTGTTGCGATCAAAATTTCTAGCGCCAGGCTGAACTCGAACCCGCACCTCCCTCTGACCGGCGGGAATGCTCTACGCCTTTACACCATCCGCAGCGTTTGATCGGACACAACATCCACACCACGTGGGATCGGTCCCAGCATTTCCGCCCGGTCAGAGGGAGGTGCGGGTTCGAGTCCCGCCGGGCGCTAGAAGCTTTGATCGCAACAAAACATGTCTCAGATGCGTCGAAAGCTGCCTGATTTAAGGTCGAAATGCTATATATAGTGAAAAATATTCAATATTAAGGTTTATCCTACGTGGTAGCACTGTGTAGTCTCGTGTCCGAGCTTGATCAACGATTATTTCAGCTTCCTCCGTACAATGACTTGCCGAGATGGAACAATCGCATTATTTCGAACCTCCTCTACTACCAAACTAACTATTTCACCTTCTTTGCCATTCTGTTTGTTTTGCAGAGCTTCTTCAACTCACAGGTTTGTTAATTAATTGATTAATTAACTTTCATTATTCCTTGTGCTTTTTTGTTTCTGTGTGAAAGTTTGACACTATCGTGCTTTCACAACTCCACGGGTCGAGAAGAGGTCGAAAAGATTTCGCCCAAACTTCGGCTGGGGGGGGGGGGGGTGATTTGGGATGCTGTTCAGGAATCTGAGATCCGTTTTCAGAATCACGATCGATTACGGTAGGTTACAGTTGGTGCGGGTGACTAAGGCTGCCAAGGTCATGGTCGCCGATTTCACCCAAACTTCGGCTAGGGAGTCATTTTGGGTGTTGATCACGAATATGACGTTCGGTTTTCGTTTTATGCTGGAGTACGGTAGGCTACGGCTAGGGAGTTATTTTGGGTGTTGATCACGAATATGACGTTCGGTTTTCGTTTTATGCTGGAGTACGGTAGGCTACGGCTAGGGAGTTATTTTGGGTGTTGATCACGAATATGACGTCCGTTTTTCGTTTTATGCTGGAGTACGGTAGGTTACGGTAGGTGCGGTGACTTAGGCTGCCAAGGTCATGGTCACCGAGTTCGCCCAAACTTCGGCTAGGGGGGGGGGGGGTTGTTTGGGGTGCTGATCACGAATATGACATCCCATTTTCGTTTTACGCTTCAGTACGGTATGTTGCGGGTAAGGAACGCTTCAGGACGGATTGCTGGTGGTAGCCTGAATATCTGAAGAAGTATCTCACCTTTGCACAGCAGTTGTGGGGGCACCTATCCAGTTTCTAAGAGAAAACGTTGATAATAGAAAACGAAAAACGGATGTCAGATTCATGATCAGCACCTCAAATACCCCCCCCCCCCCCCTAGCCGAAGTTTGGGCGAAATCGGTGATCATAACCTTTGGCAGCCTTAGTCACCCGTACCTAACGTAACCTACCGTACTTCAGCCTACCGTAACCTACCGTACTCCAGCGTAAAACGAAAAACGGATGTCATATTCGTGATCAGCACCCCAAATAACCCCCTCTAGCCGAAGATTGGGCGAAATTTTTTTTTCGACCTCTCCCCGACCCGTGGAGTTGTGATAGTACAATAGTGCCGAAAGTTTTTGAGTTTTTGAGCCGACTCCAGTTGTCTTTACTTTTGGTGCGAAAAACTGTCGAGAGTAGTTTCAGGGTTTTGTTCATCCTGAGTGAATTTGGTTCACTGCATAAATCAGTGCTGCTCAAACTAAACACTTCTTAAAAAAAAACTTCGAAATAAAACAGAACATCTTCCAAATGAGAACAAGCTTCTTTCACATTAAAATAAAGGCTCCGAGACAATTAAACTAATTTTTCGCTCAAGGAAAGTTTAGTTTGACTTTCTTTAAAGAAATTTAATTCAGCTGCTGCAATTAGTGTGCAGACAGTTTCAAATTTTATAAAATGTTTATTTATCAAGGGAAAATTAATGGCTGAATCCGTATTCTAAAGTGCAGAAGCAACGAATTCTTCCCCTAATAAAGAAAGGGGTCCACTCCTCTAGGACGCCACGATTTTCATTTGATCGATAGTGCAAATGCTGCTTGCTTGAAACAGCAAAGTGATGGTATACGAGTTTCTGTAAGTATTTTTGTTGCATCGCTGACAAATGTGTAACCTCAGGTAAACAGAGTTTTTACCATCAATCAAATGAAAATCGCGACGTTCTGGACAGGTGCATGGCGCGATTTTCACGGTGTCCCCAAAGAAAATGTAAGGACTGTTTGAAAGGTGATAACTTTACCGCCGGTTAAGGTACTGAAGCGGTTAGTATGTCATGTGAAAGCGCGAGAAAGTACAGTCTTGTGACTTATAAGCGATAGGGATTGCGCCACACACTCGTTTGATTTTCTGCATTGCACACCGGATTGATCGTGTTTCACTTGAATACTTGTTATAATTTCTACATAAAGAAAGGCTCTAACATTGCTACTAGAGAAGCTTTTGAAGATGTTTGAGACTCATATGAAAGCACTGGGTAACGAATATTCTGTGCCATGCAGATAGTCAAGATTGCGCCACGCAGCCGCCTGAAACCTTGCATTTCAGACTCGATTGATTGTGCATAGGCTGAATGCTTGTTACAGTATTGCTGCTATTTGACCCATTGACCTGTGTCGTACTTTTTTTAACGTTAAGAATGTACAGTGCACTACAACTTCATGTGAAACTTAACATCTTCAGAACCTTTGCTAGCATCAATGGTGTGGCGTTCCATATACCGCCTAACAAGGGAAGGAACTGAAGCGTATGTCTGAGCGGGAGGAGCGAGTCATATAGTGGGAATCCTTACCCCTCAATTGGCTTGAAAATGTGTTTATTTTTTGCCAAGTCGCTAAACCCAAGGAGTAGGGGTCACAATGGGATACGGCGCAGCACGCGTTTGGGGGTCTTCTACGCCCGCGATGCATTTGTAGCCAGTGGCTAGGAGCGCAGGTGGGTAGAGTGTTTACTCATGCGAGAGCGGTCAGGGGTTTGCTTCCTCTGCGTTGCTACATTTTTGCATTTCAACTGATTGGTAGAGATTTGGGGGATTCTGGCGCTTGTACCATTTTCAGACGTTTTCTGCGCATTTTTCCAGCTGTCCGCTGTGGAGAATGACTTTCTTTCGACTTGTTTATTACTGAGCGGTTTTCTAACCACAAGACACTGAGAAAGCTACTCAACATAATGATGTATAAACGCTCAACACCAGTGATAGACACGTATCACTGGTGTTGAACATCTGTACATCACCATGTTGAATACCACAGCGTACAGCTGGAAAAATGCGCAGAAAACGTCTGAAAATGGTTCAAGCGCCAGAATCCCCAAAATCTCTACCAATCAGATGAAATGCAAAAGTGCAGCAACGCAGAGGAAGCAAACCCCTGACCGCTCTCGCATGAGTAAACACTCTACCCACCTGGGCTCCTAGCCACTGGCTACAAATGCATCGCGGGCGTGGAAGACCCCAAACGCGTGCTGCGCCGCATCCCATTGTGACCCCCTACTCCTTGTTTAGCGATTGGCAAAAAATAAACACATTCTTATACTAAGTGAAGGGTGAGGATTCTCCCTATATGACTCGCTCCCCCGTTCAGACATACGTTTCAGTCCCTTCCCTTGTTAGGCGCTATATGAAACGTCACACCATTGATGCTAGCAAAGGTTCTGAAGATGTTAAGTTTCACATAAAGTTGTAGTGCACTGTCACGTTCTTAATGGTAAAAGAAGCACGACACAGGTCAATGTGGTCAATTAGCAGCAATACAGTAACAAGTATTCAGCCCATACGCAATCAATCGAGTCTGAAATGCAAGGTTTCAGGCGGCTGCATGGCGCAATCTTGACTATTTGCATGCCACAGAATTTTCGATATGCTATACGTTCATTTTAGTTTCAATTGTCCTCAACAGCTGCACTACCAGCAAGGTGAGAACCTTTTAAACAGTGCATGCATATTTTAGGATATTCTGCTTTTTGCCGCTGTAGTGTGTTTCTAAGCTTTAAACTTTAAAAGATATTCAAAGCAATCGATAGGCTACTTTATGCAAAAATCACGACAAGTATTCAAGCGAAACACAATGGGTGTAAAACGCAAGAGTTTAGACGAGTGCATAGCGCATTCCATACCGCTCATACTTCAGAAAATTTCTATTTTCTTGCGTTTTCATGTGACCTACTAAGCTCTTTATTACCTCACCTGGGGGCAAAGTTGTCCCCTTTGAAACTGTGACTACATTTTTTTCGGACACCCTATAGGTTGCGCCATGCACCCGTCCAGGATCTTCACGATTTTTCTTTGATTGATAGTAAGAACTCTGTTTACTTGGAGTTACACACTTGTCAGAGACCGCTTTTCTTGCACAAAAGATTGTTTTAAACTTCATAAAGGGTCTCTAGTCTTACCAGGAGACCATCTCAGCGGTAGGTCAGAACGGCCCAAGAGTTGTATATGGGCAGAATCGCCTCTCTCTGGGAAGCAACAAAATGCAAATATTCCGACCCCAATACAACTCTATGCAATGTTAGGGACGACGGAAGTCGGGCCGCGCATTAACGCTCTGCCTGCAGGCGGAGGGCGGGCTCAGGTTAGCTGGAAACAGCGATCATGGGGATTACGTCGTCCCTCTAGCCACTGTACCACCACCACTCGCTCGTCATCGCTTTTTCCGGCCAACTGGAGCTGCCCTTCGCGCACAGGCAGCCGCCAACGGCCCAGCTTCCGTCGTCCCTAACTCTGCGCAGAGTTGTATTGGGGTCGAGATGTTTGCATTTTGTCCTTTCCCAGAGAGAGTCGAGTCTGCTCGTGTATGACATATGGGAAGTTCTGACCTACCGTTTAGATAGTCTCCTGGTTAGGCTAGCCTACAGGAATCTCCAATTGGAATTGAAAAGTGTCTGTTTTACCGTGAAAATGGTGGAAATACAGACAGACACTTTTCATCGCCATATTTGGTTTTCAGGATCTAGCTCTAGGATTGTCGGCTATTGTGGTTGTTGCAGCCGTGGTGAGCTTTGCGATCTCGGATAACCCAACGTTCTATCAGGTTAGCTGGTCATCTGAATGTCCTTATAATTTCATTTTTTACTGCAAATAAAAATATCGATTTCAGACTCGACGCGACCATCCGTTGATAACACTCGGGGCGATAATTCTCTCGTGTTACTTCTTCATTCAAGTACTTCCCTCGGTACTTACTGTCCTGTTTAGGTGGGTTTCCAGAGCTTCTCGTGGGTTATCTTACCTCTTCGAGCCACTGAAGTCGTTTTTTCTTCGTATTGTTGTTTGTTCTGTGAAGTTTCTCATTATGTCAAGCAATTACAGTGTGCTGCTTCCGTTGTTCATAATTCTCTGTCATGCATCGATTCGCCTACGTGATTTCATGTCCAAGGTGACGCAAACTGCCGAGAAGTGAGTCATTCGTTCATTGATAGGTGGTCTTTGCGTAAGCAGTAGTCGAGATTTTTTTTTTTATTTGCATGGAAGTAGGGATTCGCCTGTAGGATTACAGACGAATCCCTACTGTAGGATAACACAACAGAAATAAAGCTCAAGATTTTTTGCATTCAATGAATTACAGGAAATTTCGGATCTATCCTAGTCCGGAGGGGGGGGGCACATAAGAAAAAAGTGTTATATGTAACAAAGCTACTTGAGACTTACCGAGCGGCATCTACGGAACAACACGGGACCTAAGCAAGAAAAGTCACAAAGAAAAAAAAACGAAAAAATTACATTTTTTTGCAGTTGTAAGCAGGCAAAGTTGATTGTCCTCCTCACCATGTTGGATCCTGGTTATAACATGTTAGGCGGCGGTCTGCACGTGGAATGCGGCTTCATGCACCCTCCCCACCATGTTAGATCCTGGTTATAACATGTCAGCACACGGTATGCCTCCACTCCGTCGCTCTTTGCCCGCCGAGACGGTTGAAAACCGCGGCGATTTTTTATTTTTTAGTTTGTTCGTTCGTTTTTGGTTTCTTTTAGGTTCCAACTCGTTTTCTAGGAGCCGCCCAGCAAGTCTCAATTCATTTTGTTACCAACTTCTTAGTTATGTGGCCCCCGGACTAGGATAGATCCGAAAATTCGTTAAAATTCCAGTGGGCCGACCTCGACCGGAAAATCACTTCTGTGCTAGGGGTGTACGTTTCCGATAAATTGTTAGTTTTCGTTAAAAAATATAGATAGTTGCGTAGTTTCGCTTCATTCGAAAAGTATCAATGGGACCGTTTTATATAGCATTTTCTCGACAGGTGGTCACTTTTAAATGAAAAACCTCTGAGACTTCTTGAATTTTGACGGCTTTCGAAGTCAAACTGAACACATTCCAAATAAACGAACGCCATCGAAACAAAATTTTTGAATTATTAAAAATTATTTTTAACAGCTATTCATATTCTTTGAAAATTTTCCATTATTATTGCATTATACAAGGTGTCTCAAAAAATGTACACACTATTTGAAAGGTGATAACTTTGTTCATAGCAAAGGTACTGAAGAAGTTAAGGGCTCGTATGAAAGCTTAAGAAAATAGAAATTTTATGACATATGAGAGGCATGGAATGCGCCATGCACTCGTCTGAAATTTTCCATTTTACACTCGATTGATTGTGTTTCGCTTGAATACTTGATATAATTTCTTCACAAAGTGGCCGTATCGATTGATTTGCGCTTA
Source organism: Heligmosomoides polygyrus polygyrus (assembly GCA_947396885.1). Lineage (NCBI taxonomy): Eukaryota > Metazoa > Nematoda > Chromadorea > Rhabditida > Heligmosomidae > Heligmosomoides > Heligmosomoides polygyrus. The sequence goes on from OX377201.1 coordinate 107,251,281, forward strand.
TGTTAGAGTTTAAAACTTAATTACAGATTATAGCTTGCGAAAAATGGAGTTTTCTAAAAAATTGCAGGTACTGTTTGAAAGGTTTTAACATAGCTAGTAGTAAAGCATTTGGAGGTATTTTAGACTCACATGAAAGCGCAGGGCGACGAGATTACTGTGGCGTGCAAATAGTCAAGATTGCGCCATGCACAAGTCTGAAACCTTGCATTTCAGACTCGATTGATTGTGCATGTGCTGAATGCTCGTTACAGTCTTGTTGCTACTTGGTCACATTAACCCGTGCTATGCTTCTTTTAACGTTTTCCGTCGTTTAGTAGCTGCAGTTATGGTAATTAACCTCTCCACTCAGCTTAAATGCTGCTTCATTCGTCTACAGAATGCGTCTTGCAAAATGCGGCCCCAACTCACATTTAAATCGTGCAATCAATAAACTCGCATGTAACGTGTATTTCACGAGGTTGTTACAATATTGTTGCTACTTGGTCACATTAACCTGTGCTGTGCTTCTTTTAACGTTTTGAACTTGACAACCTCGTGAAAGACACGTTACATGCGAGTTTATTGATTGCACGATTTAAATGTGAGCCGGAGCCGCATTTTACAAGACGCATTCTGTGGACGATTGAAGCACCATTTAAGCTGAATGGAGAGGTCAATTGGCATAACTGCAGCTAGTGGACGACGGAAAACGTTAAAAGAAGCACAGCACAAGTTAATGTGACCAAGTAGCAGCAAGATTGCAATAGCCATTCAGCCCATGCACAATCAATCGATTCTGAAATGCGATGTTTCAGGCGTGTGCATGGCGCAATCTCGACTGTTTGCGCGCCACAAAATTCTCGTTACGCCGCGTTTGCATATGAGTCTCAAACGTCCTCAGAGCTTGACCAGCAGCAATGTTAAAACCTTTCAAACAGTATCTGCAATTTTTTTTAGAATACTCTCCATTTTTCGCAAGTTATAATGTGTAATTAAGTTTTGAACTTTAAAATAAGCACAAATCAATCGATACGGCCACTTTGTAGAGAAATTATAGCAAATATTCAAGCGGAACGCAATCAATCGAGTGTAAAATGGAAAATTTCAGACGAGTGCATGGCACATTCCATGCCTCTCATATGTCGGAAAATTTCTATTTTCTTAAGCTTTCATGTGAGTCCTTAACTTCTTCAGCACCTTTACTATGAACAAAGTTATCACCTTTCAAACAGTGTATACATTTTTTTGAGACACCCTGTATAATAATGTAAGCCACGCAATCACAACTACATGAAAATACGCTATTCATGTCATAAACGGGAAAAAACAGCATTAGTTATCGAACAACCCAATATTTCGCGGTATTGCGAGAAAGCAAAGTGCATGGCGCATTCTGTCGTAAACCACTAACGCCGATCTGACAATTCAAATGGACCACATTGAGTGTTTTTCCAGGTTCGGTCTGCGCACGACGGTCATGGGACGTCTTCTGGACATTTTCGGTATCACGGTGAAGACGTGAGCGGGCGGCTTCAGCGAAGGTGCAACATGTTTGCTGGGAGGTCCTTTTCACACACACCCATACACACATACACACTCACTGTGGCATCTAAACTCTGTGCATGCTCTTTTCCAGTTTCTATACGTATTCCGCGCCAACTCCTGATCCATGCGACGGTGTGTTTCCTCTTCGATGTCTCTTGTCCTCACGTACCACTTCTTCGTTGTTATTTATGTCGAAAGGCCGATGTACCAACACGCCCGCTAAGGGCGGCTCACCGTGCCTAACTGCCGTTCCATAGCGGTGTTTCGTTCAGTTCTTCCTTCGTTATTCCTTCCATTCGAGGCAACACGTCTAGATGTATGTTCTCATTCTCACTGTTTCCATCTGACAACAACTAGATTTTCTTCGTTTATTTGTCTCAACATGCTTTTGTCTGTAGCCGGTTCTCTTTTGCTAATAAATCACTTGGAGTTGATGTGGTTGTTCAAAAGGAAATGAGAATAGCAAGGTATGCCACTATGGCATTCACCGTTTATATTTCGAACGCCAAGCGACGCGAGTGGAGCGATGAGATCAGTTTTCAACAAATCTTGGCATAACGCAGTCAATCTATAGATCAATCTGTAGGTTCAGCTGTTGACCAAGATTGTCATCAACTTTATTACGACTCATGTTTCGGCGTCTTCGCCTTCTTCAAAGTCTGGAAAAATCGGAGACACTTCTGGAACAGTTCTCCCAAACACCATTTCTTCCTACAAAATACTCTTCCTAAGGAAAATAGAGACAGGATTGGATAAATAATCTTAGTTAGTTGTGTCTCAGATATCGGATCCTGTCTCTATTTTCCTTAGGAAGAGTGTTCTGTAAGAAGAAATGGTGCTTGGGATAACAGTTTCTTAAGTGTCTCCAACTTTTCCAGGCTCTGACAAAGGCGACGATGCCGAAACGTCAGCGGTAATAATGTTGGTGACAATTCTGGTCAACAGCTGAACGATCTCATCTATAGATATCCATCTTGTTACTGGTTCCACAGACGCCGAGAACTTTTATCGGTGATCGATGTCTTCTGTCTTCCTATTAGGTCATCCAATAAGTAATGTCGTTTTTGTGCACTACGGTTTTAGCTCATTATTTGACGGCAGATTTGTGTATTTCGAAGGTGCGCTAAAGTGATTCTAAGGTAAATGAGACCTGCTCTTTTAGAATCTACCATTCGTTGAATGGTTAGCTTGCAAATTCAGGTGAAATGGCTTGGCAAATCTCAGAGGAGCATATTCGGCATTGCATGCTGTTCGAATTTCGGAAGGGTAGTAACGCAACGGTTGCTACCAAAAATATCTGCGATGTACATCCACATGCATTGGACGTTCGCAAATGCCAGCAATGGTTTTCCAAGTTCAAGTTTGACTTCTCCTCTTGACTCCTCTCGATCAGGAAGGCCCGTAACATTAGTCAACGACATGCTGATGGCAGAACTGGAGGCGAATCCTTGTCAAACAGTGGAAGAACTCTCGAGTACTCTCAACGAGCCTAAATCAACCATTCATCTTCATCTACGCCAAATTGGCAAGGTATGCAGAGCAGGTGTTTGGGTACCGCACGACTTATCCGCCGAGAACCGTGCCAACCGATCGATGCTTGCAACGGACTGCTTCAGCGACACCGTACAGACCCGTTTTTTGATCGACTGATCACAGAAGACGAAAAATGGATCTTGTGCGTCCAAAGCGCAGAAAGCAGTGGCTTTCCAAAAATGAACAGCCAAGAAGTACTGCGAAGCCGAATATTCATCTCAGAAAGGCACTTTTCTGTGTTTGGTGGAATATCCGTGGAGTTGTCCACTCTGAAGTGCTTAAATCTGGACAGACCTTTACCGTGAGCAATTGGATCGTGTGAACCAAACTACTGGAAAAGTGTTCGGCGATCGTCATCAGAAAGGGCGTAATTCTCTATCACGACAATGTAAGACCGCACGGTGCAAAACAGACGCTGGAAAAATCGACGAATTGGGGCGGAAGGTTCTGCCTCATCCACCGCATTCTTTCGATCTCGCATCTTCGGATTACTACTTATTTCTCTCCACTGCGTTTTCTTAGTGGCAAGAAATTTGAAAGCTTGGAGGATATTCAAAATGCTATGTCCACATATTTTGCTCAAAACCGCAACAGTTTTCTTGCTCAGGTATTGAAGATTTGCTCGTTAGATGGAGAAAGGTTGTTGATAATGATGATGATTACATTAATGACTGAAATTTTGTTGAAAATTTGTTCAATTGAAGTCAAGGTCCAAAAAAACCACATTACTTATTGGATGACCTTATATATGAGTATTTAAGTCGGGTAGTCCCGTAGCCGGCCACGTGACGCGCTTCGCAGACACCCGCTGGATGAGAGCCGTTACCCACTGGCTTCGGAGGGATGTCAAGAAAACACCAGGACGCCACCAACGCGTTGGTCGGACTTCTTCGTGAAAGCCCTGAACGAACAATATGACGCTCTTCGTGTCCCTCAAGCGAGGAGAATCCATTGTAGCACTGTGGCACGCGACAGGGACGAATGGGACGCTGCTGGTGCCCGCTCGAGCAAGTCTTCGTCGATGCTGGAGTGAAGATCAATAAGGAGCAGTGGTGTCAACGCGAGCTTCCAGATTTCATCGGAAACGAAGAATGGCCGTGAAATTCACACCAGTGGCGTCTTCCCATCTGAAGTTATCGGACCCCACGCCGTAACAGAGGTCGGATGTGCAGTTTCTCCTTTTACCCTAGAAATAGCCTGATTCTTATTTTCTGCGGGATCCGATCGTCTTATCGATTCACGATAGGCTCTTCGTCCTTTCCTATGCGATGTACTTCGAAGCTCCTCGAGCCGTTCAATCGTCTTTCGGACCAATCGCTGAGAAACAGATAGAAGATTTAGCAGTTTCCTTCGACTCCATGACCTTCCTGGTGCGAACCGGTGATGGCGGTGCGCTTCGGATGAGCTTTAACCATAGTCCAGAATGCGAAGAACCTACATGCAACTTTCCGAGTAGCATAATATTAGGTTGTCCCATAAGTCTTCGCCGTTTTTTTCAACGGTTCACTGCGGATTTCGCCGGCGGTCTCTTGCATAGCGATGCATAGCTTTCGAAAGAGAATGATTTGCTCTATCAGAACATGTGTTGCGTTTCCTTTTTCATCGTGAATTTTGTCAATTGAAAAGAAAAGTGAAAAAGTAGCCATTGCGCACTTCTTCTCTCCGCTTAGGTTTGTAATTTTTTGCGCAGTTTTTTCGAGCATTTGGGAGACAATGTTTTGCACTACAAGAATATGTGTTAGTGCTGTTTGCTCATTTGTCCTTTATTGATTTTTAGGTCATCAAATTGGGACGTCCGAAGGAGGATGGTTATTTTTGCCGACAGCTCCTGCTCTGTGGTTGGACTTTTTGGGTGGGTGTTATATGTCATTCGAAAGAGAATGTCTTGCTCTATAAGAATGTGTGTCGCTTTTATTGATTTCTGTTGAATATCAACAAAATGCTAAAAAGAGAATAATCGTCTTCATCAACAACTCCTTCTCCTTCTTCAGTTATTGATATGCGACAGAAATCAGCGTGAGTCAATAAACGCGACACAAATTCTTACTGAGCAAGACATCGTCTTCCAAACGACATATAACACCAAGCAAAACAGTCCAACCACAGAACCGGAGTTTTGGTAAAAATTCGGACGGAAAAGTCGGAATTCCCAATTTGATGACCTAAAAATCAATAAAGGACAAATGAGGAAATAGCACTAACACATATTCTTGTAGTACAGAACATTGTCTTCCAAGTGCTCGAAAAAAACTGCGCAAAAAATTACAAACTTAAGCGGAGAGAACAAGTGCGCAAATGGCTTACTTTTTCACTTTTCACTTTTCACTTCAGCGACCTAAAAATTAACAAAATTCATGATGAAAAAAATAAATGCAGTACAGTTCTGATAGAGCAAATCATTCTCTTTCGAAGGCTGTGCAGCGCTTTGCAAGAGACCGCCGGCGAAATCTGCAGTGAATCGTTGAAAAAAAAACGACGGGGACTTATGGGACAACCTAATATAAGCAAAACACAACATAATAGCACTTACAAGGGAAGGGTCTGAAGCGTATGTCTGAGCGGGGGGAGCGAGTCATATAGGGAGAATCCTCATACCTCAATTGGTTTGAAAATGTGTTTGTTTTTTGCCAAGTCGTTAAACCCAAGGAGTCCTTGAAGTCACAATGGAATACGGCGCAGCACGAGTTTGGGGTCTTGCACGCAGGCGATGCCTCTGTCGGCAAGCGGCTCGGGGCGCAGTGGAAGTGCGGTTGCTTCATGCGAGGGAGGTCGGGGGATAGGTTCTTCTCTGCTGCTGGATTTCGCATTTCAAATGACTGGTGAAGATTTGGGGGATTCTGACGTCTATAACGTTTTCAGACGATTATTATTATTCTGCGCATTTTCCAGCTGTACGCTGTGGAGAGTACCTTTCTTGCAACTTCTTTATTACTGACCGGTTTTTTAACCACAACGTCTTCGTCAACTTCAAGTTGATGTGCTTCCGAGTCCTTTAGAATGCTGGCTGTCCGTTCGACCAGCTTGATTTCTTCCCTCGAAGGTTCCTTGTCTAAAGGTGGGCCACACTTCAGCGTGAGCAGGTGGATCACCACTCGACCGTCGGCGGACATTGTTGGTGTTAGGTTCTAGAAAACCTTCAGAAGACCTCTGATTTCCAGGTGACAGGCAGACATGAGGAAAGGGGGTATCGATGCCGTTTAGCTTAATTTGCCGGATCCACAGACCGCGTTTCTCATTTCAACCACCTCCGACGTCACATCCTGGTCTCTTTTGAAAGGCCGAGCAGGATGGTTTTTCCCGAGGCCTTTCGTCCATGTATGGAAACAGACTATGAGGAGCCTGTAGCCTTTACACGCTAACCGTAAGGTGCCCAGTGGTGCTTCATGCACTTTGTACCTGTGTATCACTGGTGTTGAACATCCACATACATAACCATGTTGAATACCACAGCGTACAGCTGGAAAAATGCGCAGAAAACGTCTGAAATGGTACAGACGTCAGAATCCCCCAAATCTCTACCAATCAGTTGAAATGCAAAAGTGCAACAGCGCAAAGGAACCGAACCCCCGACCTTCCTCGCATGATGCAACGTCACTTCCACTGCGCTCTGAGCCGCTTGTCGGCAGAGGCATCGCAGGCGTACGGGACCCCCAAAGTCGTGCTGCGCCGTATCCCAATGACTCGCTCCCCCCGTTCAGACATACGCTTCAGACCATTTCCTTGTTAAGTTTCCAGAAAAAATGTCGCTCGCGGTTCAAGTCCGCAATTTCCCCCCGAGACCCACAATTAACCCTGTAGAAGAGCGTCAATTATACCATTTTTACGTCGAATTGGACACTTTTCAAACCAAATTGGACACTGTTCTAAGCTAGCCTAAGACCTTTGAAATCAAAGCGAACTCTTGTAAATCTGAACGTCCTTTAGGCGGATTAAACTGCAGACTTACTAAGATGGTTAGAATACTTTTTGTTAAATGAAAACTCAGAATAACTTTTTTCTTTAGCGCTGCCGAACGAGTGAAATAATTCTCTAAAATTTTCGTTTTTTTTTAAAGAAAAAATAATAAATTAAATTCCTCTTCACTTTCTGCTCTCACTGCTCTTTAAAACAAACTTTACGGCATTGTTTTTCTTAGAAAAATAAAATTTATATGAAGTTTTAAGTTGTGTGTTTCCTTATTGGGAAGAAATCTAAAACTTCAAAGAAAGATATGCTAAAATTTTCCTCGCGCAAAAAAAAATATTCTAACATTTTTGGAGTGTTTAGTGTAATGTAGAAAAGTTCATTTCGATTTGGAAGAGCTCGCGTTGATTTGAAAAGTATTAGGTTAGCTTAGAAGAGTGTCCAATTTGACGTGAAAAGTGTCCAATTCGTCGTGAAAATGGTATAAATAAAAGTCCGTGATCCAAAGCGATCCACATTAGCCGCGGCACTTTTCGAAAGCAGTGGTAAGGACTTTTTCCGGTACATGTCGCATAGGTGAGCAGCAGTGGTAGGTGGGAACGCGCCAGTCAATGATAACCAAACAGAGCATAGCCTGAACGCATGCCAGTCCATTAGGGTACCGACTGAATACGCCCTCTCTGAACGGCATGCCCATTCAATGCGGTCTGATTGGTTTAGGCCTTCCCACCTACCAATACTGCTCACCTACGCGACATGTACCCTTTTTCCATGCCCTGTGGAGAGTGACATAAACCGCTAATATAGACTGACTTTCCTCAGTCTACAGCCTAGTGCAAGGAACGTATTTGCTGATGGCATCTTAGGCAGCCACCGTTGGCTAGCGGTGGTCATTTGGTGCTGTGTCACAGTTGTCAGGTGTCCCTGGACATGCAACCCGATACGTTTACACTGCACTTCAAGAGCAGCGGGCAGTGTGACGGCGACAGCAGCAACAAAGGGACATCCGGCGAATTTTAGGGAGGATATTGCGACGATAGAATGCAACTACTATACCGGTCCTGTCTTTTGGTTTTTGGGCGGAATATACGCAAAAAACACGCCGTTTTCTCATAACTCCCTTCAATGTGGCCTATTCAAAGAATAAATGTTACCTTCCGAATTCAACGTGGGTGGTCAATTCAGTGTTGTAGATGTCATTCATAGGTTTTGAAATGATATAGGTTTGGTGACCTATAAAACCAGGCTGCGGCCCTTCTTCTATCGCTCGCGATAATTGCCACAACAGGTCCAGGTCTTATAGTTCTCAAATCTTCTTTTTTCTTCTAAAACCACTGTATTATACCTACGTCATTGGATACATCGTCCACATTGGATTCGGATGCTAACATTCGTTTCTTCAATAGGATCCTTTGAAGAGAGATGCGAGAAAACGGCAGAATTTTTCGTAGTCTGCTCCTCCCAAACATGGATAACGACCTCGCTCCTGAAATCGCCCGCAGGAGACGCGCAGCATGGGCAGCCTTCAGTTCGATTCGCGAAGTCACCGATCAGGTCAAGGATGCCGGCCTCAGGGCCTCGATATTCAACGCCTCTGTACTGCCTGCGATGTGTTACGCGACGGAAACCTGGCCCGACAACAAGACAATCGCCAGAGCGATGCAAACTACGCATCGTGCACTGGAGAGATGTCTTCTGAGGACAAGCCTTCGTCAGCAATGACAAGAAGGCCTACGAAGCTCGGAGCTACGGGAGAAGTCGCAATTAGCAGACCCGCTGCAGTACATGAAGAAGTCCAAATATCGCTGGGCCGGACACCTGCTTCGACGAAAGGACGATAGATGGAGCCTCCGTGTCACAGAATGGCTCCCGAGAGACCATAAGAGACCACTGGGACGACCGCCAACGCGATGGGCAGACTCATTCTCAAGATCTTTCAGAGAGCGGAGTCTGCCTCACTGGATGCAAGCAGCCAGAGATCGAGCGGTCTGAAAGAGTTGTGGTCCCCGCTGAGAAGACCTCCAGCCGACGAAAGGACCATCAAAGTATCAAGTAAGTTCCTCCCAAAAACCAAAAGACAAACGCAGTATTGGACACAATTGTACTTTCAAAACTCCACAGGGTCGAGGAAAGGTCGAACGACTTTTTTCGCCCAAACTTCGCCCAGGGGGTTTATTTGGGGTGCTGATCATGAATCTGACGTACGTTTTCTGTTTTACGCTGAAGTACGGTAGCTGCGGGTAAGGAACAGTTTATGATGGATTCCTGGTGGTAGACTGAATATCTGAAGAAGTGTCTTACCTTTGCACAGCAGTTGTGGTACTATACTCTAGCGTAAAACGAAAACGAATGTCAGATTCGTGATCAGCACTCCAAATAACCCCTAGGCGAAGTTTGGGCGAAATCGGTGATCATAGTCACCCGATAGCCGTAGTCACCCGTGCCTACCGTACCTACCGTAATTGGCCGAAATTTCGAAAACGGATGTCGGATTTGCGATCAGCACTCTAAATAATCCTCCTAGGCGAGGTTTGGGCGATTTTTTTTTACCTCTCCTCGACCCGTGGAGTTGTGAAAGTACAGTAGTGCCCAGTATTGTGGGATGGGCAGTTTTTGAAACGCTTGTAGTATGCGTAATCGTGGCAGGACCAACACAACGAGAGCAGATCAATGCTTCCGCTGTGCAACCAGACAGGAGTCTATCGATCCGGGAGCTAGGATCTTCACTGTTTCCTTACTATCAGAAACGTGCTTGCATTCCCGCTTTTAACTGGAGCAGTCCTAGTTCGTGGGTGTGTAAGGATTATGGGTCACCCATTAGCCGAATTAAGCGTATAGGGAATACGACACTCGCCCAGGCCATTTCGACCAAATGGAGAACTAGAATGGAGCCTTTAGGCAGGCAGGTTTTATACTTTAATCGCTGCGCGACGCGTCGTCTTGGAACCCGCCGATCGATAATGCACGTCGCCTAATCGATATTTGTAGATCGCACGCCGTCGCGTCGCTTGTCGATGAAGTACAAATCACGCTCATTAGCTGTAAAATCACTAACGTGATGAATAGGAGGGCAATTCCAGCTCGAAAAACGTGGGATCTCGCCTGGAACCGGCCCGGATTCGATTTCCTCACAACAACTGCAGGCGCCGTCGCCGTCTGAAAAACCGTCTCGCCTCGAAGCGACGACCATATGGCCGACGAGGGTGCCCTATTCGAACGCTTTCATTGCGCCATTAGTGTGTAAAAAAGAACGCAGCTAAACTGCGGCCACTGAATTGACGAGGCAGTCGAGCTATACAGCAGGGACCAGCTGGATCCATCCCTGCAGCTTAAATTTTACTAAAAATTTTTCATCAATATTCAAGCGTTTCAAAATTTTCGCCAGAAAGTAGGATCCACCTACATGTTCTTGCCTTGGCTCTAGTTTATAGTTACGCCGCTGCGCGGCATGGCACTATAGCAAGAATAGATATCGATCGGGCGGCGCGAAAAATCGATACCTATGGCGATCGTGATGCCGCGCCGCCCTGCGGCGAAAGTATGAACCAGAGCTTAAGGACCGCAAAAAGTTCTACATTTTCGTCACACAGAAGCGTCGTGAAGCTCAGTGTTGAATGATTGCGGAAAACGATTTTTTTGTATTTACATTTACATAAATCCAAGAAAATTTGAAGACTTTTTTCAAAAAAGTAAACTAAATAATAAATAAACAAATAATTTTCGGATAATTTGCATCCACATGACAGGCCAATTGCCCCTATGTCCTGTTCATACTTCAAGACCGAGACTTCGCGACCGGAGCGACTCGTCACCCATGCAAAATATGCATATCGATTAAAACGGAGCTCGCGCCGGCGCTGCGCTTCAGTCGCTGCTGTCGCCTGTTCATACTTCCGCGCGCTGCGCACGCTGCGTACGTTGCGCGCGATGCGCTCTCGTTGCTCTTGTCACGAAGTATGAAAAGGCCCTTAGTCAGCAAATTCATCAAGGTTCGAAAATCAGAGACGCTGCCACATCAGTGCTAAGTCATCGAAAATTAGGTGGGCCACCGATGTAGTGCATTTCACAGACACCCGCTGAACAATGTCGGCCACCTACTGAACTCCGCAGGATGTAAAGAGATTACCTAGACTTCCACCAACGGTATGACGTCTTCATGAACGCAGTGAATGCACGTCATTACGCTCTTCTACGTGTCCGTCGAGCGAAGAGACTCAGTTGGGCCACTTTGGCACGCGACAAGGACGAATGGAGACGTTGCTGACGCGTACTCGAAGAACTTCACGATCCACGGGACGACAGGTGATGGCAGAGTGCTTACACTGTTCTTCCAGCGCTAACGTACTCCTCAGAGGATTTGAGATTGTAGATCCCAGACGCTGCCATTTAGGTCAAGTCATCCAAGATTAGGTGGGCCATCTCCTGTGACACCATCTTAACGAAGGCCGCCACATACTGAACTCCGCAGGATGTACAGAGAACAGCAGGACTTTCACCAACGCTAGCACCTCTTCGTGAACACACTGGACGAACGATGTGACGCTCTTCTTCGTCTGCGTAGAGCGAAGGGGCTGAGTTGGGCCACTCTGGCACGCATCAGGGATTAAAAGAGCCGCTGCTGGCACCCGCTCGAGCAGCTCGACTATGAATGAGATGGCGGGTGATACAGGTAAATTCTTATTCTTATTTTTATAGGTAATTTTTTTAGAGAAAAGCAATGTTTGTAAGTATTCTATAATACCATGCTTTCTAACCTTTTAAACAAGCAAATAAATAAATAAATAAATGGATGAATTAACTAATCTCCTTTCAAAGGAGCATCGATCAATCCGATGGTCGGATTTGTTCTTGAAAGCCCTGAACGAAGGATATGACGCTTTTCGTGTCAAAGTCGACCAGGAGGGATCGACTGGGCTACTTTGGCACGCGGCAGGGATGAACGGAGACGTTTAGCGAGTGGATGATTAGCAGAACGACGGACGACAACTCCATCTGCCTGGCTTCAAATGCTGCTATTTGTTGGCTTCAATGCAGACAAGTGGAAGTGGAATGCATGGCGCGACCTGAGGGATGGGAGATCACGGGGGCTGATGGCTTCACGTGAACCTCCTGCACGGTCCCCGAAACCGTGGGGAATATTCCGATGTGATCGGGCTCTTTGTGGCCTTGACGCCGTCGCTACAGTAATTTTCCTCATCAGTGCACCACGACAAGCGATTTTGTCGCCAAAGAGCCGCGTTGCCGCCGCGGAAGAACCAGCAGCCGTGACGGGAGGGCGGTTATCCACGCTGGACTTTGCTTCTGAATACTGTAGGATAGCTGTTTTGGTGGTGAAGTCTCGTCTGATTCTCATTTTCACGTCAAATTGGACACTCTTCTCTTCTAAACAAACTTGTCGCTTCTGAAGTCGAAGTGAAAAATCGAAATTTTTTTGAAAAATCCAAACCGAAACGAGATTCTTTCTGGGTGATCTACAGACTCTCCAAGTTGGCTAGAATATTTATTTATTTATTTATTTATTTATTTATTATACGCTCGCCAAATAGCCTGTCATAAACAAAACATTTTGTTCAACAAAAATTCGTATAACTTGTATGAAATTTCTTAGTTCAGCGGCGCGAACGAGTGTGAAAATTTTAATTTTAATTTTGTTTTATTTTTGATTAAAAATAATGAATTCAATTCTGTTTTAAAGTACAACAAGGCAGCAATCACGAAGTGCATTAAAAGACGACGAGATCGCGCCATGCACTCTTAAAGCTTGTCTCGATTTCCATTTGATTGATAGTGTAAATGCTGACTACATGAAGCATCAAAGTGAGGATATGCATGTTCTTTACAGTTACATTTGTTGTTTATGTTTTTGTTGTCTTTGTTTGTATTGTTTTTGTCGATTCAGTGATGTGAAACTCCATGTAAAAAGAAATTTTCAGTCAATCAATCGAATAAATGTCGGCAACGTCTTGAACGAGTGCATGGCGCAATCTATTCTTTCGGCATTAGAAAAGAGTCTTTAAAATAAGCTTTAAACAATTATTTTTCTTTAAAAAATAATAGTTTAAAAAGCTTCAAACAATATGTTCACCTGTTGGTTAGGTAATTGAAAACATTGAAGAAAGTCGTACTAAGTTTTTCTTTAAGCAGAAATCAACAATAATAAAAATAAAAATAGTTAATTAATAAATAAAAAATAAATAAATGAATAAAAATATAAATGAAAAATTATTCTGACGTTTTTGGGGAGTCTATAAATAAAAGGAAATTAATAAAAACGAAAATAAGTAAAAATAAAAATAACTATAATTAATTGTTAAATAAAGATGATATATAGGTAGCAATTAAAAATAAATAAAAATAAGAACAACTATTACTCTAACCTTTTTGGAGAATAATAAATGAAAGTGAAAATAAACAAAAATAAAGTAACTATTTATAATTAAATATGAAATAAAAGTGACATGTAAATGGCAATAAAAATAAATATAAATAAAATAGTCATAATAAAATATGAGATAAAAGTAGCATTTACACAGCAACTAAAATAAATATTAGGTTGGAAAAAAAGTCTTTTCATTTTTTTCAAAGATTTATTACTTTACAACTACAAAGTCAAATCAATTGAGATAAACTCTATTTTGTTCTACTACACTTCTCCAAAGACTGGGTGATTTTCCAATTCCTCTCGCTTAAAAGACTGCAGTTCTGGAGTCGAACCATTGATAAATCCAATTTTTGAGGTCTTCATCCGTTCCAAAATATTTCTCTCCAATTTCTTGCTTGAGAGCACGGAAGAGATGGTAGTCGGTAGGGGCGAGATCAGGGCTATACGGTGGATGTGGCATTACCTCCCAGCCCATCCCCTTTATTGTTTCTCTTGTGAGTCTTGCAGCATGTCGCTTTGCGTTGTCATGCAGGATCATCACCTTCGACTTCTCAGGCCTCTTTTCTTGGAAAGCTGCGGCGACTTTGTGGAGTTGGCCACTGTATGTGGCAGCAGTAAGTGTCTCTCCACTTCTGAGAGTTTTCCAGTAAATCACTCCTCTGACATCCGACCAAACAGTCATGAGAATCTTCCTTTCGTGAACATTGGGCTTGAGATCAGACTTAGGGCTCTCTCCCTTTTGTACCCATTGCCTTTTCCTCGGAAGTTGGCACACAGAACCCAGGACTCTTCGCCTGTCACAATCCGCGGAAGAAACGATTTTCTTCCTTATCTGGACAGAAGAGAAGCAGCGATAGAGAGCCGTCGACATCACTGAATGTCTGACAGGGCATGTGGAATCCAAGCTCCAAATTTCCATGAAAGCCAAGATTCTTCAGATGGATCCCCACTATCCTATGAGACACTTCGAGCTTCTCTGCCAGCTGACGTGTCGTCTGCCAACTATCGGTACGAAGAAGATGGTGTAGTTCACTGTCGTCCAATCCAGTTGGCCTTCCTGACCATGCTTTGCCCTCAGTGAATAATTTCCCTTTAAAGACTTTCCGAACCACTCATAACAGGCGCGATGAGTAGTAGGTCCCAAGCCATATATGTGGTTAATTTGGTCTGCTGCCCGACGTGCTGTGGATTCTTTAATGAATTCGTGAAGAATGCCGTGCCGAAAACGGCCATGAGGTAGATCTGGCATTGAGTTCGGAAGATTGGATGGATAACGAATTACAAGAAGAGTCTTAACCTGTGCCTGCGTGCGAACGGTAGACAAGTGTGATAGGATTACGAAATCAGCAATCAACGTTGGCTAGTGCGTTTACAAGGGGAAGGGTGAAAAAAATTTCGAAGTGCGAAGAGACTTTTTTCCAACCTAATAAAAATGAGAATATAAAACTTTTGCAGAGTCTCTAAATCAAAGGAAATAAATAAAAATGAAAATAAGAATTATAAAAAACACAATTACAATTAAATAATACATAAAGACAATAATATATAATGATGAATAAAATACAATTATTATTCTAACCTTTTGGAGAATAATAAATGAGAGTGAAAATAAATAAAAATAAAATAACTCTTTATAATTAATTATGAAATAATAGTAACATGTAAATGACAATTAAAAATAAATAAAAATAAAATAACTATAATAAAATATGAAATAAAAGTAGCATTTAAACAGCAATTAAAAATAAATAAAAATAAGAATAGAAAACTATTCTGACCTTTTGCAGAGTCTCTAAATCAAAGGAAAAAATAAAAATTAAAATAAAGAAATGTAAAAAAAGCATAAATACAATTAAATAATACATAAAGACATAATAATATATAATAATAAATAAAATTAAAATAAATATTCTACCTTTTAGGAAAGTCTCTAATTAAATAGTAAATAAAAATAAGTAAGTGAATAAAAACCTAAGTGAAAAAAATTATTCTGACGTTTTGGGGAGTCTATAATTAAAAGAAAATTGATAAGCATGAAAATAAATAAAAATAAAAATAACTACAATTAATTATTAAATAGAAGTGATATGTAAGTAGCAATTGAAAATAAATAAAAACAAGAACATTTATTACTCTAACCTTTTTGGACAATAATAAATGAAAGTGAAAATAAATAAAAATAAGATAACTATTTATAATTAAATATGAAATAAAGGTAGCATGTAAATGGCAATTAAAAATAAATAAAAATAAAACAACTATAATAAAATATGAAATAAAAGAAGCATTTACACAGCAATTAAAAATAAATAAAAATAAGAATATAAAACTATTCTGACCTTTTGCAGAATCTGTAAATCAGAGGAAATAAATAAAAATGAAAATAAAGAAATATAAAAAACATAAATACATTTAAATAATGCATAAAGACATAATAACATATAATAAATAAAAATAAAATAATATTCTGACTTTTTGGAGAGTCTCTAATTTGATGTGGAAGACAATCGTTTTAAGTTCGAAGATGTTG